>JAKOOJ010000001.1:114258440-114858440 GCA_022577455.1 Arizona elegans
TCTTATATCAAGACCTACCTAATGGCAATAAAAGTGGCAAAATCTAACTATTTTTCCACTCTTATCACATCTGCAGAGAACCGCCCAGCCACTCTGTTTAGGGTAACGCGTTCCCTTCTTCGGGGGGGGGGGGGAGTGTGGGAAGACCCCTTGCAGGGTCGAGCTGAGGAGTTTGTGCAGTTCCTGCATGATAAAGTCGCTCAGATTTGGGAAGGCTTGGACTCCGACTGGGTGAGTCCAGGGGGGGGAGATGGGGGTAGGTCTTGAGAACATTATCTGGGAAGACTTTGACCTTGTAGCTCCTGAGGACATGGACAGGATTCTGGGTAGGCTTAGTGCTGCCACATGTTTATTGGACCCGTGTCCCTCCTGGTTGGTACTGGCCTCCCGGGAGGTTACACAAGGCTGGCTCCAGGGGATTATAAATGCTTCTCTGAGTGTGGGGACCTTTCCTGCTGCCTTGAAGGAGGCGGTGGTGAGGCCCCTCCTCAAGAAGCTTTCCCTGGACCCGGCTGTATTAGCAAATTACCGCCGGTCTCCAACCTTCGCTTTACTGGATGAAGCTTCATCCAGTACCTGGATGAAGCTGTCTATCTGGACCCTTACCAGTCGGGCTTCAGACAGGGGTACAGCATGGAAACGGCATTGGTCGCATTGGTGGATGATCTCTGGAGGGCTCGGGACAGAGTTTGTTCCTCTGTTCTAGTCCTATTAGATCTCTCAGCAGCTTTTGATACCATCGACCATGGTATCATGCAGTGCCAGTGCGGTGGTTCTCCTCCTTCCTCTCTGACCGCTCGCAGTTTGTGTTGGCAGGGGGGCAGAGGTCGACTTCGAGGCGCCTCGCTTGGGGGGGTGCCGCAAGGGTCGGTCCTCTCGCCCCTTCTGTTCAACATTTATGTGAAGCCGCTGGGTGAGATCAACTGTGGTTTTGGGGTGAGGGTACATCAGTACGCTGATGACACTCAGCTGTACATCTCCACCCCAGACCACCCCAATGATGCCCTTGACGTGATGTTCTGCTGCCTGGAAGCCGTACGGTCTGGATGGGGAGAAATAGGCTCAGATTCAACCCTTCCAAGACCGAGTGGCTGTGGCTACCGGTGTCCTGGTATAGTCAGCTGACGCCATCGCTGTCTATAGGGAGTGATTCTCTACCCGCCACAGAGAGGGCTCGCAATCTGGGCATCCTCCTGGATGCACGGCTGTCTTTAGAAGAGCATATGACGGCCGTGGCAAGGGGGACTTTCTATCAGGTTCGCCTGATTCGCCAGTTGTGTCCCTTTCTGGACCAGGACGCCTTGCGCACAGTCACTCACGCCCTTGTTACCTCCCGGCTGGACTACTGTAATGCTCTGTACATGGGGCTCCCCTTGAAGAGCACTCGGAGGCTCCAACTGGTCCAGAATGCGACATCGCCCAGGTAATTATGGGTGCAACTTGTTGTGCCCATGTAACACCTCTCCTGCGCGAGCTGCATTGGCTCCCAGTGGTCTTCTGGGTTTGATTCAAGGTGTTGGTTACCACTTTAAAGCGCTCCATGGCTCAGGACCTGGGTACTTACGAGACCGCCTTCTGTCACCGATAGCCTCCCACCGAGCAGTTCGCTCCCACAGAGAAGGACTCCTCAGGATGCCGTTGGCCAAATTATGTCGGCTGGTGACACCCAGGGGGAGAGCCTTCTTTGTGGGAGCCCCTGCCCTTTGGAATGAACTGCCCCCGGACATACACAAGATCTCTGACCTCTGAGTTTTCCGCTGTGCCCTTAAGACCCTGCTCTTCCGACAGGCAGGGCTAGCTTCATAATTGAGTTTTAAATTCGGAGTTCTTAAATTTTTTGGGTTTTTTAGCTAATTTTGGCCTTAAATGTAATACTTTTAAGAATTTTTAAATTTAAATTGTGATATTTGTATTGTGTTTTACCCGGCTGTACACTGCCCCAAGTCCCTTGGGAGAGGGGCGGTATAGAAATAAAATTATCCTTATCCTTTTCCTTATCCTCTAAAATGGATGGAATTTATGCTTCAAAAATAGCATCTCGTCTTTCAGTTCTTTTATTTGCAAAATTGTTAAATTGATCTCTTTGTGAGTGGACTTTACAGAAATGTTTTCCATTCCTTATTCTCTACAAGATATTCATGGAAAACCTCTGAATGGAAGGAATGTGATGTTTCTCTCCTGTTGGAAAGGCAGGATCCTCGACTCGATAAACACGCAGCACTCTGTGGAGGTGGGATACAGATCCGTGAGGTCTATTGTGCCCAGACAACTTTGGAGGAAATGCACAAGTCAAAGGAAGGTATATAGAAATTATTTATATCTCTTCTGGTGAAATAGGGATAAGGGTGTGTGTGTGTGTGTTTGAGAGAGGGGGGTGAGAGAGAAGGGGTATACCGAAAATCCCATGTTTTAGCTGCCTCATATCTAAGTGAACTGGGGGGGGGGGAGCTTGCTTTGAGTCTGTGTAAGGCAATCTGAATAAATAACCAAACTGACATGAAATAAAAATAAAAAGGCAGAATACATGTTTTGTAGCAAAATTGGAAAAATATAACTTTGTGTTACGATTGCAAATAAGTAAAATTTAGATTAATGCCATGTAGTACGCATGTATGCACAGAGTTTTAAATAAAAAATGCATTGAAAGAGTGGACATATTATCTGGTACGGAATTGTCAAATAAGGATCGTGTGTATTTGTTTTAGTTTGTCAAACTGACTCATTTTGATGAGGGCATCCTATTTTGGAGGTGGCTAGTAGATTAGTAAAAGAATCCACCTCCATTCTGTCTACACATTGGCTCTTTACATCTGTTCTAATATTAACTGTAACGCTTTAACTTTTAACGTCCGATGATGATCTAATGTTTTATTCCTGTAATTGTTTATCTTGTTCTTTGAGCTGCTCAGAATCTCTTGGTACAGCGATGGGTGGCACAGAAATTTAAATAAATAAAATGTTTTGTACTTATTTTACATACCCATTCTTTTGAAATATATAATTTTGTTGCAGAAATGGTTGTCAAAATCCTGTACCTGAAACCCAGAAGTGGCTTGTTTGCGAAGAAAAACCGAGTCCGTCTTTAAGAGACGTTGCTTGCCTCCCTCATTTGGCCTGAATTCTCTGCTAGCTGTTGCTGATTATCAATTCTGTCCATTTGTAAGGGGGAGGTTGGGCAACTTTATCGCCACCCTGCCCACCACAAAAAACACCTTTGCCTCCTACTAAGCTTATATTCAGCTTTTGCAGGGAAACTCTTTATAAAGCGAGCAAGATAATCACTCCCTTTGTTCACTATGTTCATTAGCGGTTCTGCTATGTGTGTTATCTTCTGCTTTCTTTCCTCTGGATGGTTGCCCTGGTGTCAGAGTTTTACTGAACAGACATGGAACCATCAAAAAAATTTAAGGGGACTAGCTTGATCCAAGCCATAAAAGAAGATATTTGAAATCGTCTAATTTGAAATATAAAAGTATTGCAATGCAGCCAACTTATAGAAGTCAGCTCTTAGAATTAATTAGGAAAAATCATGGTTAATTGGTTTAGTTCACTGCTGTGGGGAAAAGATTTTCCAAAGTTTTATTCTGCTTTAAAATCGAAGGGGGAATGTTTCCCATAATAAACATCAAAGACCAGTTAATACTGCTGTTTTAATACATTACAATAAAAGCATTTTCTTTCCTTTAGAAGAGCTCAGAAGGGTATAAAGTCCACCTTCCCCGAAGCACTCAGTGCAGGGAGATACAGATTTTACATTATGTCTTGCCCCCATGTAAAAGGGTTTTTACACAGTATGTAACCTACATGGAGTTTTTAGTTATATTGGCCACAGGAGACATTACATGACTGCTTTCATCCTATTTGGGATTTATCAGACATTGGTAGCCAGACACTATTCTATGCGGTTCAAATCCTTCATCAGGATTTGAATTGGTTGATCTTGGGTGTGTAGAGTATAGAGTGCATACAGTGCATTAGGAGCTATCTATGGTGCTCAGTGGTTTCAGAAGAGATATATGGAAACTCTCAGAGTGTCCTTAACTTTGCTCTCAGTCTGACATAGAATTGGTATATTTTATTTCATTTAAAGACAGAGCCCAATAATACCCAAACATTATTTTCCAAAAATAAAGGTCAGCCCTTATCTCAGAATTCTAGGTAAAAATGGACTCCTACTGCAAAACAAACGAATTGATTCCATTTTAAATTCCTGTTTTGAAATAGTAATACAATTCTTTTTTGGCCAAGTGTGATTGGACACACAAGGAATTTGTCTTGGTGCATACGCTCTCAGTGTACATAAAATATACATTTGTCAAGAATCATAAGATACAACACTTAAGGATAGGCGTAGGAAACAGTTAAGCAATCAAATAATATTAGGAAACAGTCAATATAAATCTTAAGGATACCAGCAACAAGGTTACAGTCATAAATAGAAGGAGATGGGTGATAGAAACGATGAGAATATTAATAGTAATGCAGACATAGTAACTAGTTTGACAGTGAGTCTATTATGATTTTAAATCTTTTTGGTTGAAACATCTTGGCTTATTGACTTTTCCCCAAGATCTGTTTGATATGTATCTCAGAGAATTCGACCACCTATTCATAGTTTTATCATCTGGTATTTACTTCTAAGAAAGGTATTGCTCAGGTGGTCATATAATATCATGCAGGGGATTTCATTCTGTAAGTTTTAAAAGCTCAGGAAAGAGGCCCATGACCAAATGTGAGGGTCACTGGAAATTTGAAAGGAATCTGTACACTTAAGGCACGGTCCCTGGCAAAACTCACTTCAGCTCTTTCTGAAGCAGACACTTATCCAGATGGAGCAGGACTGTTTTTGGGCAAGGCTTTGATGGACTTCAATTCTAGGCATTAACAGTATGCCCACCTGGGGCTTTGACTACAAGGCGCATGGAGAAATACCAGAATAAGCTCTTGTATGAACCTAACCATATATACTCCTATGATGTGTGCCTACAACTGGATCGCTGTCTCTTTTATGGAATAATGCACGTTTGTTTCAGGAAGAAAAATAGTAATCCAATAAACCAGAATATATTGGACATTCCTGTGCACCTGTTCTTTCTTCTTATCCTCCTTTTTTATGTACTTCGTGTAATATACTGCTATGTATTTAGAGATTAAACTAATCCATTCCTTTTCTTATTCAGATGTTGTGGTTTACATAACCTTTCATTTTGCCTTAAGACATGGCGAAGGGTCACAGACTGATTTTTGCCTGCTGTAATCTCCAGACTAAATAATAATACAGTTCAGCCATGAGATGAAAGAAAGCACATTGGAGATAGAGACATGGACATGAATGGCTTATAGAGATAAAATGGTTTGATGTTAAGGGGAAGCATAAAATACAACTCTCTACTTTCTCATATTACCACTTCTGTAAGAGCCAAAAATGTACTAAAAATCCTGATTGTAATATAGGAGGTATGATTTAACAGTCTTACTTCTTACTTAATTGCAATCTATAAACAGATGTATATAGTCCAGTGACTCTGAAACCATTAACATTGAAACCATAAGCTCTACTGAATTCAATGTGATAGATCTAAAAAGAGGTTTCAGTTTGCCACTAAAAGGGATTATTTTCTGTGCTTAATTCTTCATGTTGTTTTCCAAACATCGAATTATTTGTGGCAATAAACCTCTAATTACAAGAGTAATTTATTGCAATATGACCTTAAATCAATAGCCACATATTTTCAGACCCTCTTCCATCTTTAATGCCATGTACAGCCTATAATTAATTTTAACTTCATATATCTATGTTTTTCTTTTTTATGTCTGCTTCTGTTGTATTTTCTCTCCTGTTGTACTTTAAAAGGCAAACAGTAACAAAAAAAAATGTTAATTGTTCTGCCGGTGAGGGCTGATGAGGGGAAGGGCTATGACATATGATCAGTACAATCAATAGTTATGTGACTTTCTCATAAATTGGAAAATGAATGAGTGCTGTTTTTTCATGAGGATCTTGTAAGGCTAGAAACAATGTCTTACCTGCTGCAATTATACCAGCAGGACTGGTTTGATGAGTTAGGATCCATAATAGTGATTCTCTAGCCTCAAGGTGTGATTGTGTCATTGAGAAGCAGCCAGTAAACATGTGGAATTGATTAATGGAAGAGCTGAAACTGAAAGTATATTTAATGGGCACAGAATAAAATAACAGTAGATAACAACCCGGACCTTACCTTTTCTCAAATACAGGAAACAGGAACATCAAGAATAAAGTACAGAAGGAAATGATGAAATGAATTGATTTGTTTTCCTAAAGTGGACATGGGTAATAAAAAATATGTATCTATTCTAATGGGCTTAATTGTCCTAATAAATGACATAGCTTCTGACAAGTTATAAGCATATTCTAACTACTTTTACATTATTGGGGCATTCATCTATTGATTAATGGTTTGTTGTCAAACATTTGTATAACTAGTATTTTATTTATTTATTTTATTTTATTTTATTGAATTTGTATACCGCCCTACTCCCGAAAGACTCAGGGCGGTGAACAGCCATGGAATAAAACATATAAATACAAAATTTAAAATAGATTAAAACGAATTAAATAATTTGGCTGAACAAATTTAAAACCCCAATAATTTAAAACCAGATTTAAACTTTCCATTTAAAAAGGGGAAAGACTTAGGTCAGGCCGGCTTGGTGAAATAGGAAGGTCTTAAGCGCGCGACGGAAGGTGCGCAGATCCGGCATCCTCCGTATCTCCGGGGGGAGCTCGTTCCAGATAGTAGTAGGTGCCCCCACAGAGAAGGCTCTCCCCCTGGGGGGCGCCAGTCGACATTGTTTGGCCGACGGCACCCAGAGGAGCCCCTCTCTATGGGAGCGTACTGGTCGGTGGGAGGCTATTGGTGGTAGCAGGCGGTCCCGTAAATAACCAGGTCCTAAGCGATGGAGCGCTCTAAAGGTGATAACCAAAACCTTGAAGCACACTTGGAAGACCACCGGGAGCCAGTGCAGCTCGCGCAGGAGAGGTGTTACATGGGAGCGCCATGTCGCTCCCATCACCACCCGCGCGGCCGCACTCTGCGCCAGTTGGAGCCTCCGAGTGCACCTCAAGGGGAGCCCCATGTAGAGAGCATTACAATAGTCCAGACAGGAGGTGACAAGGGCATGAGTGACCGTGCGTAACGAGTCCCGATCCAGAAAGGGATGCAACTGGCGGATCAGGCGAATCTGATGAAAAATCCTCCGGTCACGGCCGTCAAGTGCTCTTCTAAAGACAGCCGTAAGTCCAGGAGGACACCCAACTTGCAAGCCCTTTCCATGGGGGCCAATGATTCGCCCCCAATAGTCAGCGATGGCACCAGCTGACTATATTGGGACGTCGGAAACCACAGCCACTCGGTCTTGGATGGGTTGAGCCTGAGCCTGTTCCTCCCCATCCAGATCCGTATGGCCTCCAGGCACCGGGACATCACTTCAAGGGCATCATTGGGGTGGTCTGGGGTGGAGATGTACATCTGGGTGTCGTCAGCATACTGATGGTACTCCACCCCGAAACCACGGATGATCTCACCCAGTGGCTTTACATAAATGTTGAACAAAAGGGGTGAGAGGACCGATCCTTGTGGCACCCCACATATAAGGGGCCTCGGGGTCGACCTCTGCCCCCCGTCAACACAGACTGCGACCGGTCGGAGAGAAAGGAGGAGAACCACCGTAATACGGTGCCTCCCACCCCCAACTCTTCCAACCGGTGCAGCATGATACCATGGTCGATTGTATCAAAAGCCGCTGAGAGTTCTAACAGGACCAGGACAGAGGAGCAGCCCCTGTCCCGAGCCCTCCAGAGATCATCCACCAACGCGACCAATGCCATTTCCATGCTGTACCCAGGCCTGAAGCCTGACTGGAATGGATCTAGATACGTCGTTTCATCCAGGTACTGGGGAAGCTGTCGTGCAACCACACTCTCAACAACCTTCGCCACAAAGCGAAGGTTGGAGACTGGACAATAGTTAGCCAATACTGCCGGGTCCAGGGAAGGCTTCTTGAGGAGAGGTCTCACCACCGCCTCTTTCAAGGCGGTGGGAAAGACACCCTCACCCAATGAAGCATTTATAATCCCCTGGAGCCAGCCTCGTGTCACCTCCCGGGAAGCCAGCACTAACCAGGAGGGGCACGGGTCCAACAAACATGTGGTCGCATTCAGTCTACCCAGAATCCTGTCCACATCCTCAGGGGTCACAGGATCAAACTCATCCCAGATAACATTCTCAGGACCTGCCTCCGTCATCCCCGCTGGATCTACCCAGTCGGAGTCCAGATCTTCCTGAATCTGAGTGATTTTGTCATGCAGATACTGAACAAAATCCTTGGCTCTTCCCTCCAAGGGGTCCTCCCGCGCTTCCTGGTGGAGCAGGGAGCGGGTCACCCTAAACAGGACGGCCGGGTGATTATCTGATGACGCAATAAGAGCAGCAAAATGAGTACATTTTGCTGCTTTTATCGCCACTAGGTAATTCTTAATATGCGATCTTACCAGTGTCCGGTCAGATTCAGCACGACTGGCCCTCCAACTACACTCTAGGCATCTTTTCCGGCGCTTCATCTCCCTTAGCTCCTCAGTGAACCAAGGAGCCAGGTGAGATCGGCACCGGGTCAGAGGCCGCAAAGGCACGACTCGATCCAGAGCTCCAGCAGCCGCCCTATCCCAGGTGGCCGCTAGGTCTCCAGTCGAGGTGTGAGCCAGAACCTCAGGGATGGATCAGATTAAAGCTACTTTGTCAGACACGACAGAGAAAGTCCATACATGAAGGAAACTGATTAATGTGATGTATTGCTAAACAACCTATGCACAGAAATCTTCTCAATGAACAGTTAGCACCCGCCTGGAGTTAGTTAAGAGTCTACAGAATTCAAGGGAAGAGATTGGATTTAGTCCACTTGTGGCTTTGTAGAGATTCGAGACTGGTCCCTGTTTTAAGTCCGCCCCCATGTTCTGCAATTCCTTTTCCTACATGACTCCCTTAAAACAAGGTATAAATGTATTATTTAGGTTTTATAATTGTCAGTTTACAGGTAGTCTACTTTCCAGGGAAGTTTGGAAATTCAGTGATGTAAATGCATGAAAAGAGCAAAATCTAACTTGCAACCAATATTTTCCCCCTTAATACTGAAAATGGAAGGAATAGATATTGAAGATGACTGCAGCAATGCATCTGAGATGATTGCCTTTAAAAAATTTTTTTCGGAAACTCCATTGATACTGTAGCCTGACTACCCTGTTTCCCCCAAAATAAGACATCCCCTGATAATAAGCCCAATTGGGCTTTTGAGCACATGGCAATAAGGCCAAGCACTTATTTCAGGGTTCAAAAAAATATAAGACAGGGTCTTATTTTTGGGGAAACACAGTATTAGCGGACAGGAATCTTTATCACATGGTTGCACTGGTTATGAATGGGTGCCTTTCAAAATACTAGTTTTAGTCTTAAGTCCCATGTGGCTTGATTCCTAAGGCTTTTCACCCTGAAAATACTCTGAATTGAATTTGCCCACCCTGTTCACTCAACAGAGGAAGAAATGGTACAGTCTCTGTTCCCAATAAATGATTAGCATAGTTCTTAGTGGCAATGCCATTTATAATAGTTTTGTTTCACAAAATAGTTGATGTCAGTCATCTCAGTGTCTGAGATGTTAAGAGATGCTGGTTATTTGCTCCCATTGATTTGTGATTTATCTGTAAGGGTTTTGGTTTGTTTGTTTTTTTGATTTACAGTTTATATTAGACAGTGTTATGGAAAGTTTTTAGTGGCATTAATTGTTTTTATGTTCCTGTTTTTATGTGAACCACTATAAGCTATTTTGTGGAATGGTGATATACATATATATATATATATATATATATATATATATATATATATATATATATATATATATATATATATATATAATTAGGAAATGAATTGTACAAAAAGAATCACTATTTATTTATTTGATTTTTTCCTGCCTCTATCACTTTATAAGTAACTTAAGGTAGTGAACACACACACACACACACACACACACACACACACACACACACACATATATATATATATATATATATATATATATATATATATATATGTATATTCTTACTCTTACTCAAAAACCTTGGTTACGTAGGAAAAACTTGGCTAAAAGAAAAAACACACATAAATCCTACGAAGAATAAGAAAATAGACATTGTACCTTTACAGGGAGGATACATGAGATGTGGGTGTGGCTTATTGATGATGGCTAATGAGCCAGAAATAGATCTATATAAGTCTCTCACCAGGCAGCAAGGGCCTGCTAGCTGCCAGAAGGAAAAAAGCCCAGAATCGAGTGGATGTGATTCCACTGAGCTAGGGCTGTAGAAAAACTTGGTTACGTAGGAAAAACCTGGCTAAAAGAAAAACATATATATATACGTATACATATACATATACATATACATATACATATACATATACATATACATATACATATACATATACATATACATATACATATATATGCATGCATACATACATACATACATACATACATACATACATACATACATGTATACACTACCCTAATAATATTCCTGCCAAGCACGTTATAGATTACTATATAGCAGTGTTTTCAGGGCAAATAAAATATTTGCTTTTGTGACAACTGTTACACAATAGGCTTTAATAAAGTCTTTTTATTTGTGATTGTAGATGCAGGAATTTATGCGGATCATTGCAGACTTTTCTTAAATTAATTCCTACATTAGAGCTTCTTTACTGAATGATCAGATGCCCTGTATATCTTGCCTTGCTCCTATTTTTTGTATGTTATAATTCTGCTATATTCATCACGGGAGGATAGCACAAAACTCTCTGTCTGTGTTGATTGCTTAATAGCAAGACAGTGAGCTTTGGAATAGCTTACCACCTGGATAATTGCTGCAGTGAAACTGAAGGTAGAAATATCTAGCAATAGCATTAAATCTTCACACAATGGCAGCAACCTACACAGCGTGCCTTAAAGATGATATAGCAGGACCATTAAAAAGCTCATAATAGGTTGGTTATTCTTGACTCTTTCTTCATGGTAAATGTCAATTATGCACAACACCAGCTATTATGTACTAATAATAATTCTCCAGTCAGTTTAGAAATACAGGATATTGCATGGCTAGAGCTACTGTTTTTAGGCCAGTATTGAGTCAGATAGATCTTGTTGAAGTCTTACTATTTCCTGGTATTGTGTCACTTCTTTGTTGCTGAATCCTCTTTGCACATTAATCTAACTAACGTAATAGATTAGTCAACCGTGGCTGAAGCTATTCCAAGAAAATTTTATACAAATTAGCAGTTCATTGTTGGTATACAATTGTACTTGAAGTTCTGTCTTACTTTGCTCTTTTCCTTTATATAAAGTAGAATAATACTGAATAAAAATGTTTAGCATATTGGCATTATCTGTTTTATAGTATATTCTTCTTCCAATTTTAGTATCACTTCTTTTTCTTTCTCTTTTCTCAATTTATATGCCAATCCATTTCCTGGTATATTTGAAAATTCAAAACTTCTTTGGTTTGCATAGTTCATCTCTCTCACTATTAATATAAATGGCTCTCTAGAAGCTTAATTTGGTGGGTAATAATTGTGCTCCTTGGTGATTTTTAATTTTTTTCTTCCTTTATTTTTATCTCATCCAAAATCACTTGTACTTTCTATTTCCTTTTCTTTTTAAATTCACTACTTTGTTGTATAAAAATACCCTGTTACAAAAGCTTTGCTTTCATCCCAAACTGTTCTTAGTCTTGTACCTTTATTAAGGTTATTCTCAAAAAAATTCTTTTAACTTCTTTTAACAATTTTTCACTACCATTTCCTTTTGCAGCATCTCATTCAGTCTCCACTTAAAAGAGCTATTTTTCCTGTTAAAAGTTAATGTTAATGGATTGTTGTCTTTGGTAATTTTTATAAGTTAATAGCTAAAGCCTAAAAATATCCAACTTATATCTATTTTAGAAAAGATTTATGCTTTTCAGAAAAATAAATATATTCTTTTGGGCCACAACTTTTTACCTCTCCATTAATTGTCCATTAAATTGATATCGGATTAATTATTCCAATTAAAAATAATGTGCAGGTGGTTCACTCCTTTGTTCTTATAATTTTAGAGCCATTGTTATATGTTGTAAGTGTACAATAGCATAGTAAATATAGTAGTTTAAAAATATATAAAAATACAATTCATTAGTTACTGATAAACTGGCATACTTACATTTTAAATGCATAAATATTTCATATATAGAGAGATAAAGAGATGTGAGCCTACAACATAAGGCATACTTATAGAATCACTTAACATATAATATAATACTGTATAATACTTTCATATTTTATTTACCTTAAAGTGAAGTAACAAATAATTTCAAAAGATTTTAGCACATATCAGGCATGCATTGACTTTTCTTCTCTGGGTATCACGATTCATTGCCTGAGACTTTAATATTGACTAAAGAGAAGTCAGATCCAATAGTCCTTCTGAAAGACAATCTGTCTTGATGTTCTCATTTGTTTAAAAAGCCATTCTAAGGTGTTTTTTGTTGTTGTATTCGGGAAAGGTCTCAATTCAGCCTGCTGATTTTTTCCAATCTGTAGAGAATATGAAATTAAATAACCATAAGAAGCTGTAATATTCTTTCTAGGAGATTGAAAGGATAGCGGGAGAGAGAGAGAGAGAGATCCAAGGATATCATATTTTGTTTTCTTGTTTTTGTTTTTATCAGTATCAGGGAGCGTAAATATCTGTTGTTCTAAGCAGCCAAGATTACAGTTAAGATCAGTATAATATGTAGAAATTTTTAATACTAAGTTTACTTTGGGCCAATTTAATCCAATTTACTATTGTACCATAGTAAGGATGCTGTAGATTTTTAAAACATATATTTATTTATTCTTTTTCATAGTATTTTATTATATTAATATAAAACAAAAGTAGCACATTATAATATTTGAGTACAATTGTCTTGACTGAATATTATTAATACTGTGATGTTTAGACTAAATTGAACTTGTAAAGATAATACATGGACTATGCTATTTCCTTGAAGAAAATAAGTTTGTACTTTATTAGAATAGAATAGAATTTTTTATTGACCAAGTGTGATTGGACACACAAGGAATTTATCTTGGTGCATACGCTCTCAGTGTACATAAAAGAAAAGATACGTTCATCAAGAATTATAAGGTACAACCCTTAATGATAGTCATAGGGTACAAATAAGCAATCAGGAAACACTATCAATATAAATCGTAACGATACAAACAACAAAGTTACAGTCATACAGTCATAAGTGGAAGGAGATGGGTGGTGGGAACAATGAGAAGATTAATAGTAGTGCAGACTTAGTAAATAGTTTGACAGTGTTGAGGGAATTATTTGTTTTGCAGAGTGATGGTGTTCAGGAAAAAACTGATCTTGTGTCTAGTTGTTGTGGTGTGCATTGCTCTATAGGGTAGAGCACTCCTACCCTCTTTGAGGGTAGGAGTTTAAACAGTTTATGTCCAGGATGTGAGGGCTCTGTTATGGTCCGCTTTTGTAGTTCTGTCAAATAATGTCTGTAAATTCTGAACTCTTGCTGGGGCATATAGTGGGCAGCTGAATGTCTTCTATTTCTGGTGCTTCACAAACATATATTTTGTCAGAAAGTGGCACTTGGTGGAATTGTGCATATTGAATCATAGTACTCAGCAAGTCAGATTCTGTGTCAGACTCATTGTCAGGTATTTCTTTTTTATTTAACAAGACTTTTTACTTGTAACCCGCATTTCAACCACATGATGTTTGTAAGTAACTCACAGTTGGTTTGAGCATTAGTGTTCAAGTCTCTTTGAATATTGCCTTGGCCTGAAGTCTATCTGAGTCAAGCAGTTCGATGATTTTGTTCATCTATATGAGAGGTGGGGAACTGTGGCCCTTTTATGACTTCTGGACTTCAATTCCCAGAATTCCTAAATCAGCATGGCTGGCTGACTCACCTGTTATGGTGAGTTTTAGAATGCCAGTCTGTTCTTCAAGACACATATATGGTAGCCTGTCAGATTCCATTGGAAGACTTGACCTCCACTAGTAGTTGAAGAGTTTAATTACTGTTATGGTGTAAATATTGACTCTGGACAACCATGTTACGACCGTGACCAGGGGGGCATTTGCTCAGATTCGTCTGGTGCACCAGTTGCACCCCTATCTGGACCATGATGACCTGTGCACAGTCACTCATGCGTTCGTCACCTCCTGGATTGACTACTGCAATGCTCTCTACATGGAGCTTCCCTTGAAGACCACCTGGAGGCTTCAGCTAGTGCAGAATGCAGCCGTGCGGGTAGTGATGGGAGTGTCCCGACACTCTCATGTTACACCCCTCCTGCGGGACCTGCATTGGCTACCGGTTGCCCTCTGGGTGAGATTCAAGGTACTGGTAATTACCTATAAAGCCCTACATGGCTTAGGCCTGGGGTACCTGGTGGACCATCTGCGGCCAGCGACAGCTCCCCATCGCCCGGTGCGCTCCCACAGGGAGGGCCTCCTTGGGGTCCCGTCGGCCAGACAGTGTTGGCTGGTGACTCCCAGGGAGCAGGCCTTCTCTGTGAGCGCGCCTACTCTGTGGAATCAGCTCCGGATGGCCCCTGACCTTCGCTCTTTCCGCTGTGACGTCAAAACATGGCTGTTTGGCCTGGCCGGATTGGACTGAAGGGGTTTTAAAAGGGGATTGTATTGGTTTTCATATTTGAATACTGAATTTTATGTGTTTTGTATCGTTGTGAGCCGCCCTGAGTCCTTTGGGAGAGAGGGCAGCATACAAGTTTAATAAAATAAATAAATAAATAAATAAAATAAATAGAGGGGGGTCTTTGCCGGAAGAAATCTTTGAAAGTATGCTTGATTTTGTTCTGATAGGCCCCCACAGTTCTGCACCATATGTCTTAACATATGAAATTATTATCACTTACTTAAATGTGAGTTTTTAAAAAATGGTTTAGAAATAGTATTTTTTTAAAAAAATCATCCGGCAAAGAAAGCTTTGTGTTGTTGTTCCTCAGGTTGAACACACAAAGTTATTTTGTATATTGAACTTTCAGGGATGGCTTTGCTTCAGAAATAATAGCTATGAGCACCAGATTCCTTGAGCTGGAAACATTTGGAACATTAAACAGGATCATATCTTAGTTAAGTTTAGGGAATAAATGTGTCTCTTGCACTTTCCCATTTATGAAGGATTTTTTACAGGGTTATGAGCACATCAAGTTCACTTTCCCTCTATATGGAAATAACGGTCTGAAGTTAGTGATAATAATCCAAAAGAACTGGCTGTAGTTACCATTATGGAAATCAGTGGCCCTTAAGGGAGAAAAAGAGAAAATAATACTGTAATAGGAATTTCCATATCATTATTTATATTTTTACATCAACTAAGGTTAACCTATTTTAAATCTTTATGGATCTTCAGGCCTGCCATAAGTTGTATTTCACGCTATGCGGATGGAGTTGATAATATTTCTTTTGCAACTTCGTACTCTTATAACTTCTGTTTCAGGCTAATTGCTAATATTGCTGTCTGCTTGATATCTATCTATCTTCCACTAAGAAGGTTCTTTTTTGTAGCATTAAAATAGCAGAGCCATTACTGCAGCCTGTTGCGTTTTATTTTTCTGATTTCTACAACTTTTCCATTTTGAAAAAAAAACCCCTATTTTTCTTAGTCTTAGAATTAATATGACTTACTAAATTTATCGTTGGTGTACTCTAGCGTAAATAGATTGTTGCCAATGGGCATTTCAAAACTATATCTAAACAAGCGAGAGCACTTAGCAACATGGCTAATATTGTTTTTGTGTTGCTGAAACCGAATCTGTTTGTGATGAAAGAAAAATGCAGTGAGACTGATTTGCTTCTTTGCCAGTACCAGAATGATAAATTGTTTTGCAGAGAACAATGCTGAAGGGCATATTAAGAAATGCATGAACCTCATTGAAAGGGAATAGCTTAATGGCTAAAACAAGCAAGATAATATTTATCTATTATATATATTTAATATATTTTTTTGAACCTGTAGGAAAAGGACTAGAGTATTCAGAAGGTATAGTCAATTGGATTCCTGCCAGCTTTTAAAATCCCTAAATGAATATGTCAGAGACAATGTTGTTTTGGGAATAAGTAATAACAAAAGTAATCTTTGTATCCAAGTACCACTGTCTTGTTAATTTTGAATTAAACTTTATCTCATCATGAAACAAGATTGTTATGGCAATTGGCTACGAAACTTTAAAATACCTGTTTCTCGACCTTTCTGCATTTCATGCGTCTCTGCATGAGGATATACATCATGTTCATGCTTGGTTTGCAAGCAGGGACACAAAGAATAAAAAAAAAAATAGAGCATAGGATATAGCATCTTTCCCACCAGGATAAGTCAAACCTGAGTTAAAATTATACAAAGAGAATGTATATTCTTTGCACTACCATGTTTACTCAAGAGTGCTTGACTTAAAGATAAATACACTTTACTTACTTGTTGTTTAGATTGCTCTTCAACTATTCCCTTGAACCCTTGAGCCCCATTTTCCTTCCTGTTCATAAAACAAACATCCTCCCCCCATAAAATTCTGGTTAGTCGTTCATTTATATCCTGGCATCAGGATGTGGCAGTGCAGTAGACTGTGAGGGGCCTCAGAAAGAAGATGTGATTGTTTTAGATGTGCACGCAGTGACATGCTTATTGGCTAAAGGGTATTAGTGCACGGTGATGCTTGGATAGAGATGTAGAAGATGTCAGCGAGGAAGAATCCTACAGATATTCTAGTCAATGATCAGTGGTATCTTTTGAGGAAATAAGAGAGCTCCATGGTGAAGGCTAGCAGAGATGGAACAGCAACACTCGTAATCAAGGCAGTAATATATCAAAAAGGAAAACAATGAGACAAGAGGTCAAGATTGCAGGCCGGTTCATGGGAAACAATTGTGATGAATGGTGTCCTGAACTGTAGATCTAATAAAATAATTTCTTCATAACAGTAGGTACTGGGATCCTGGTCAGAATTTTTTTTTTTTTTAAAAAGAACCAACCAAGTAATTAAAGTAGATAACTTAAGTATAGTATAAGAAATTTCATTTCTTCTGACTATTACACTATATTGTTAGCTTGAACTCAGATGTACCTTTGGTTGCTGTGCTGAGAATCTGCCCATAGTCATGCATTTGAATTCGGAAACACTCAGTGATTTAAAGGAATAAGCTACACAATTTCTTTTTCTTTTTATGTTTTTTCCCCCCTCTTAAGTGACTAGACCTGCGGAAAAGAAACTTTGCCTTTCTCCTGTTCCTCCTGCTTCTCAACTGTGTACCATTCCGTGTCCTCCTGATTGTGTGGTTTCGTCCTGGTCGGCATGGGGCCCTTGCATTCATGAAGACTGCCAAGAAATTCAAGGAAGAAAAGGTGAATTTGAATATAAGTTTCAACATAATGTAGGGCAGTGATGGCTAACTTTTTCCAGACTGAGTGGCCAAAGTGCATGTGTGCACATGTGAATGTGCGTGCGGCTGAACCCCCAAAATGCAATGAGCCCATGCCCCCCTGCATGGCACCCGCCCCCGTGCATGTGTGTGCCCCCTGAATGCATGCACGGCCCTTCCTCACGTACCCTACTTCCCCCACAATGTCCCGCCTCCCGTGCATGTGCGGCAGAGACCCGAAGACCAGCTGGCTGGCAGGAGGTGCAAGTGCATGTGCAGTGCATCTAAACTGGGGCGACGGCTTGCGTGCCCACAGAGAGGGCACTGCATTACACCTCTGGCACGCATGCCATAGGTTCGCCATCATGGATGTAGGGTATTTCTTCAACCTGATGCTCTGCAGATGTACTGGATAATATTTCCTTTCAGTTTCCCCTGATACGTTTGACTTTTTATTCCCTTTATAAAGCGTGCTTCTTTGCCATGTGTTCTAATTTTTAGCAAACCATAGTTATTTTGCAAATCAGAATTGTAACCCACAATTAAATTTAGTCCTACTTGGGTGTTTAACTTTGCCTATTTTTTGTTTCATAAGAAAGCAGTCCAAGATTGCACTCACTAACTATCCGGTCCCCTCTACTCTCTGTATAGCTCTGCTATTTAAAAATTAGGATTTAATAATAATAATTAATAATAATAATAATAATAATAATAATAATAATAATAATAATAATAATAATAATAATTTTATTTCTATACCGCCCTTCTCCCGAAGGACTCAGGGCGGTGTACAGCCTATTTAAAAACACAGACAAAACAGCAATTAAAATTTAAAATAATTAAATAAATTGGCTCAGATTCAAAACCTCAAAAAATTTAAATACCCCAATTTAAAACTATTATGTTGATAGTCTGGCCTGGCGGAACAACAGGGTCTTCAGTGCGTAGCGAAACACCCGGAGGTTGGAGATCTTACGTATTTCCGGGGGCAGTTCGTTCCACAGGGCTGGGGTTCCCACAGAGAAGGCCCTCCCCCTGGGTGTCTCCAGCCGACATAACTTGGCCGATGGCATCCGGAGGAGACCCTCTCTGTAGGAGCGAACTGGTCGGTGGGAGGCTATTATGTGCAATGCCTACTCATATAGTAGAAGTGTTCCACTTCCCACAGGGGTGTCTTGAGTATCTGTGTCAAAGTGGATGAGAGGGTGGATATGGCATAAGATTGCAATCCCCATTCCTTTCGAAGGTATGCAATTTTGATGCAACGCAAAAGGGGTGGTAGTTAGTGCATATCACTATATTCACCTGAATCTTACCTGCTTTGACCTTTTTCTTTAGACACCACTGCCTCAAAGGTTCACTAGCATGGGGACCCCAAAGTCATGAAATGAGTCCAGGAAGCATATGAGAATGAGTTTCTGATTAAAACTGATGTACCGACAGAACAGAATATTTGTACTTCAGAGCTGAATTGTGGGGTCCTTGGTGCTCTCAGAGCTTGGTTTTCTTGCAGAAGTTTCATTACCCAGCTCGATAACATTATCAGTGCTAGAGGAGAACTTGGCTATCCTGATGATGTTACCTAGTTTGGTAACAAAGCTAATGTGCTTTATGCCAAATTCTGATTTGCACATGATTATTGAAAAATTCATGCATATAAGCTCTTTTCCACCTATTTAACAAATGTGGATTTTTTTTAAAAAAATGGATTTCTTTAAACATCAAATGGGAGTGACTCTGCCTATACTCTGATTCCTCCAACAGCATATGCTTGCATAAAGTAGATCTAGAAACCAGTAAATTTATAAAGGAGAGTAAGATTGTTCAGCCACACATTTCGCCAGGAGTTGGATATTATATGAAAAGAGCTCTATTATCTGCAGTTTGTTATTGAGCAACTTAAATAGTCTTTTTCATAACAATGCAAATATGTAGACATAATGGAGAAGCAGTCATGTTCACCAGCCATTCTATCCTTCTTCCCACATTCCCTCAATATGTGGCACATGCTAATGTGTAATTTCCTACATCAGAAATAGCGAGGGAGAATTGGAAAGTGGAAAAAATACATAATCAGTCTTCTTTTTTAAAGTGTACAAGCATGATTTGATCTTCTTTACGACGTGCGATGTAACCTGAGAGATTTTTAACAGCACCTTCTTGTCATTTCATTGTAAATATGCAAGGCAGCTTAAAAGTTAGCAGAGCTGTCTAGCCAAAGACAGTGAGCTAGAACTGTGGGAAAATGTGTTTCTTACCTCTATTGTATTTGTTCATTTCAAGATAGATTAATAGTTGGAAATTATTCAGTATTGTTTCTTCCTTCTGATTTTAGCTATTTGCCTCCCCCCCGCTCTCCTCTCCTCTTAGGTTTCAAAATGAGGCACAGATACATTGTTGTGGATTCCATTGGTAATTCTGAGAACTGCCCACATTTGATAGAGGCTATTCCGTGTGACAATCCAATGTGTTATGACTGGAGCATTTCAGAAGGAAACTGTTTCCCTTATAATGGAATATGTGGACAAGGAAACCGTGTGTTGTATGCCCAATGCAAGAACAACAATGGTATGTAGCTCAAAGATATTTCATTTAAATATATGCTACACTGTGAGGTCCTTGATGCTCTTTTAGCTTGGTTGTTTTCTTGCAGATGTTTCATTACCAAACTAGGTAACACCATCAGTGCTAACATTATCAATGCTGCATTAATATTCAATAGGTTTTATACTATCTTCTAGAAAGAATGCATGATGTACATCTTAAGTTCGGATGTGGATTTTACTAAAGTTTGTGGCTTTATTTTGTACCACACTTTTTCTTGTGAAAGCACGTTGCTTGATAATTTAATCAGTTTTTTCTAGCAAATCATTCTACCCTCTTTGTGGACTTCCACAAAACCTTAATTGCCTCAGTATAAGAAAAAGAGAGATCCCCACAGTGAAAATTTCAGGGCTGAGGCCTAGTTTTCAGTGGGTTGCCGCAGGAATTTAGCTCCACTTGTGTAAATGATAGTTATATTGGTCTCAGGCAGGAGGTGTTCGGGGAGATTGGACACTACTGGGCTACAAGTAGAATTTGCGCAGTGGAAAAAAAGCATGCTGGAGATAAAATCCTTGATTGTATTTGTGTAAACAAAGCCACATAAGGTAGCCCAATGCCAAGGAAAGAAAGTTGCTCTTATCAAATGCATTGCAATATAGTGCCAAGGCTCCTGGGCTTCATTGGATTTGGAAAGAAAAGAAAATATTATCAATTTGTGGTTCCAGCTTATTGTGGCCAGCCTTATGATGTACAGCATAAAAACCTAAATCTTGCTGGATTAGCTTGTAGGCTCCCCTAGTCCAGTTTACTGCAACACTCTAGCAAATGGAATGGCATGGGGGAAGATGTTGAATTTAGACAGGAGAATATGAACTCTCTTCCACCAACCCTTCCCCTGTGTATGATTCAGAAGATAGGAAAGAGCTATTGGTATTAATAGCCATTGACAGCCCGATCCTCCATAAACTTTGGTTGGATGCTAAATTGGCTGTGCTTGCCACAGCTGTTGGCAGTGAATTCCATAGTTTAAATATGAGCTGTGTGAAAAACCATTTCATTCTGTTGGTTCTAAATTTGCATGCAGTTAATTTCAGGAAATGACCTCAAGTTTGGTTTTTTTTTTCTTTTGAGAGAGAGAGAGGTGGGGGAAAGAGGGAGAAAGGAAAAAAAAAGACTTCTTTTTCTCCACAGTTTGTCTAAAGCAGGGCTTTACCAAACTGTGAGAGGTACCTTCCTTGAGGCACCCTTGAGGGGTGGTGTGAAGAACTTTTTAGTTTTACAAAATTGTAGTGAATCCATCTTTCTCACAGTTTCATTTTATAGTTTTCATTGTTCCTTTGTGTTCATTTTGGTGTTCAGATTTTTAGGAAGATTACACTATAGGGAGGTATAAATGCCCCCCCCCCAAAAAAAAGCCCTCTAAAGCAGGTCATCATTTTTGTGTTGCCCAAGTACTTCACCACTAGCAGGGTTTCAGATCTTAGCAGGTTTTAGTAAGACATGTTCCATCTCTTACTAAAGCATCTAATAGAAATAAAGTTGACTTTGTCTCATTGGCACTATAAGATCTGTAACTCTGAGAGTGACAATCCTTTTTTAAATAATAATTTTACAATTAAAAGTATAAAAAGTAATACAAACTAAAAAAAGAGAGTAAAAAGAATAAATAAAAAGTGCAGAAAAAAATGAAAAAAACAAACAAAAACAAAACAGTATAGCGGAAAAAAATAAAGAAATAACTTCTCCCTCCATCACAGCATGGATAAACAATTTGAGTAATTTATCACTTCATCTTTAAATACAACAAATTATCTCTTCTTCCCATATCTCATCTCTTCTTTATAAACAAATCCTTAAAGCCTGATTTCAGTCTTGGTCAGCAAAACTAAGTTAAGAGTTACCAGAGATAACATCATCTCTATTTTAATTGTGACTAATAGCTTTAAATAGATAAATAAAAGAACCTTATATTCCTTTCACTTTAATAATCTTAATCTTTAATCTCTTTAAATAATGTCGTAGAACTTGATTTCTTTTCATTTCTTTTTCTCTTATCATAAAATCTTTGAAAACTTTTAACAGGTCACTTTTGTAAATCCAATGTAGAATAATTATCCAAATCACTCTTTTGATTTGTTATTTGTATATCCTTTTTAGGGGATACAAGACATTATTCTTGTAGACTGTCATTTTAAAATCCACTTTCAAATCAGTCTCAGTTTTGTCTGGAAGAACTTGCTCCTCTTCCATAACAACTTTTAAACACAACCTACCTATAATGGCACACATTCTTTCATACACATTGGCACAAGAAAGATGTTCCCCAGTTTAGGAACAATTGGGGAACCCGGACTTATAAATAACAGAGTTGGAAAGGACCTTGGAGGTTTTCTAGTCCAACCCCTTTCTTAGGCAGGAAACCCTACACCACTTCAGACCACTTCACTTGGTTACCACTTCACTTGGTGACCACCACTTCAAATGGTTATCCAACATTTTCTTAAAAACTTCCAGTGTTGGAACATTCACAACTTCTGGAGGCAAGTTGTTCCACTGATTAATTGTTCTAACTGTCAGGAAATTTCTCCTTAGTTCTAGGTTGCTTCTCTCCTTGATTAGTTTCCACCCATTGCTTCTTGTCCTGCCCTCAAGTGCTTTGGAGAATAGCTTGTCTCCCTCTTCTTTGTGGCAGCCCCTGAGATATTGGAACACTGCATTCTTAAAATTATTTAGTTCATGGTTCACAAATATTCTTCAATATGTCCAAAGCTAAACTATTTTGTATTAGTAAATCAAATTTCAGTGTTCTTCCCATTTAATTGTAATCTTTAGTTCTTTCTAATTCTCAGCAAACTTTGTGTCCATGTATGCTATATTACAGTTGTGATCTTGATTGAAATCCCTTAATTCCCAGTTGTTCATCTCACAAGTTGACCACAAAACAACAACAACAAACTCAGTTCCTTCGGTCTACTCATAAGGAGCAGCTGTCAAAAGTGCACATGGGCAACCTAACATTCTCCCCCTTTTTTGGTGGATACTTCATCTGCCAGAATTTGCTGTCTGGCCACCAGTCTCCGCTGCATTGTCATCCTCCTTTGGGATGCCTAGTTTGCATGTCTCCTCATTAGAAGTCTGAGAGTGACAATCCTCTGAGTGTAAACAGAATTATCCCTCAGTTATATTTATAATAGAGCATCAAGAGAAAATTCTTTTTGTGACAGCAGTTTGATTTCTTTTCAAGAATGTATAACCTTCCTCAAAAAGGTACATCAACATTTGCATTCCTTTCTAACCGTAGCCAATACATGCAGACACAAGATTTACCTCAAGGTTTTATGACTCATTGCTGAATAGTTTGTCGCATAATCTGAACCGGGAAAGTGGTTTTAGTGCTCTCTCCAAACCACATTGTATAATTGGAATGGAATGGAATGGAATATAGAATAGAATAGAATAGAATAGAATAGAATAGAATAGAATAGAATAGAATAGAATAGAATAGAATACTTTATTTGGCCAAGTATGATTAGACACACAAATAATTTGTCTCTGGGGCAGAAGCTTTCAGTGTGCATGTGAAGCAACAGAGTAATAATAATCATAATACTAATAAGAGGAAGTAGTAAAGGAGATAAGGATAATAATAATACTTCTGCTATACATCATGGGTAAATGTACTTAGCTATAACTAGTATTGTGAGAATTAGGTGTCCGGTAGAGCAAAAATGGTTTCCCCAGCTCCGTTTTCAGCTATGATAGCCTCCTGACACCCTCTGGCAGTGAAAACAGAGCTCCGTTTTTGCTGGCAGAGGGCGGCAGGAGTCTGTCACAGCCAAAAATGTCTGGGAGAGCCACACATAACCCTCCTGAGCACCATTTTTGCTGGCAGAAGGCACTGCAGGACGGTCCTTTGCTGTTTCTGTTCTTTTAAATGAACAGAATTTCCCCTTTTTGCCTTTGGTAAGCATCATGCTTCAAATGCTTTCGTTCTCTCTCTCTCTCTCTCTCTCTCTCTCTCTCTCTCTCTCTCTCTCTCTCTCTCTCGTCTTGCAATCTCATTACTACGCTTTTTTTAAAAAAAAATAAGGAATGTGATTCGTGTTCCCAGATTCTGATGATATGTAAATGAAAACATTTTGCTGAGTAACATGATATTTACATTGCAGCGTTTCAGACCCAGAGGATGTTCAGTTTCCAGCCCATTAATAATGAATGAGGCACATTTTCATGTGAAGTTTACTAACATGTTGCAGCGACTGTTTTCCTTGGTACAGTCTGAACCTATCCCCGAGCTTAATTATTTTTGATAGAGTGACTACTGTCAGATCACAAGATTGTTTTCCGAAGGGCCTATTCTCCTGCTTTTAGTCAAATGAATGCTACATGAATGATACTAATCTTATCCTAGCTAAATCAGAAACGTGCAGTGTCTTGGTGTAAATATGGCACTGGAAATATTTTCAAGAAGAAACAAATGAGACTGATTATCAGACTGGCAAAATTACTATGTGAACTGTGAATCATTCTCTTCTTATTCCACTTTTCTCTGTTTTCAACAGTGCTGTATTAATCAGAGCTTCATTGACTTCACATCACCATTTAAATCATTTAGATCATTTAAATCAATATATAAGAAGTTTATTCTGCTAGGTTAATAGGATTGTTGGGGACTTCTCTGTGTGTTCCAGCAAAGCTTTGTTGCTGCAAAAAAATCTAAAAACTGGATGTTGTCATTTATAATAGGTGGAGGTTTGATTTCTGTGTGATGGTTGGATGTTCCTTGGGAATGATGAAAGAAAAGTTGTACTAATGAAATTTTGCTGGAATGTATCAAGAAACATATGCAGTAAATGTGATCTACACTTATGTATGTATGTATGAAAGTATATCCAAAAAAGTAACTAAGAATAAAAATAATGAAGAATCAGGACAGTTGAATGCTCCTGGAATCAAAAATACAGAAAATGGATTTCATATACGCACTGATCTTTCGGAAGGAAAACTTTTTATTAAGGAATTGGGGTTTTTATTAAGGAATTAAGGAATTGGGTTAATAAAAATTCCTTTTTATTAAGGAATTGAACACCTTTCATAATTTACAAAATAGCCTATTTTTTACCTAATAAAGTTTCCTTTTTTTGTTCCTTTCTCTTCTATAAATTCTATCTTGGATGTTCAATATTTTCCAGGAATGTTTATATTAATCTTGTTTGGGTAATAAAAATGATACTAAAATCTATTTTCTTTTCCCATTTCTTTTATTATCAGTCATTTCTAGCAAATGGATCTATTGGAATTATTGGCACTAATACCAGTGTTGAATGGATTTTATAGCTTTTTTTCCCTTGGTTCTCGTGAAAACATTTTTGCAGAAAACTTGAAATCTTGAGTACACTCAATTCAGGGACCTAGATAGGTAATATTATATTAGCCTGTTTCATTTTTTTACTTTCCTGATGTAAAACATATTACTTCGTAAGTTAGGTTAGGCTAAGAAATTGGCCAAACTCACACAATGAGATCATTAATGAATGGGAATTATATGCCATATAACTTCATTGTCTTCCAGTTTATGTCAGTTGATGGGATTTCTTTTTTTTTTTTAATGAAAAAAGTTTTTTTTTCCCTTCACTCTCTGAAAAAGCTTGACAGGTATTGTCAGCTTGATGTAATTGCATTGTACCGTGTACAATTGTAATGTCATCCATCTCTGCTTTTTTTTTTTAAAGTCAGACTTATTTTTGATCCTGTTACGTGTACTGTGCTTTAAAAAGCAGCTGGTAGCTTTTAACTGCTAAAAGAGAGATAGAGTGATACATTCCTTCTCATGCAAACAACCATGACTTCAGATTCTGACATTAAGACTCAGCATCTTTGGCTGGGAGAGTTAAGCCTGACATGGATACTTAGTTTAAGTCTCTCCATTTCTAGTCCACCTTCTAAGTCCTCCTAGCAGTAGCACCAAAATCTGGAGCCCTTCTTTGTTTTTAATTGGCTGTGGTGTTCCTGACTAAAACTATATTAGGATATTAGATATGGGTCAAGTGACCTGCATCTGCCCATCACTGATAACAACCCTGTTGCGGTATCCCACGTCTTCTCATAAGGGTGCCAACAGCATCATAATAATACTAAGTAACCCTGGCAAGAATTTTGTGATTCCCTCTGAAACCTGGAAGTCACTTGTCTAACACCCACATCTCATGAAAAGAAAATACAACATTTTGGTTGCTGTGATGGTCATATACCTACATCTATAATATACTCTCATACATATGTTTGCATTTCTTTTAAAAATATACAATGGAGTTTACTTCCTTTCAAGGTTGCTGTTTTTGTCAGAGAAAGCTATTGATTGAGACAACACACATTGGTTCTGAGGTATGATTTCCTGGTGTGCAAAATGCCTTCAGAAAACTATTCACATCATTGTGAATAGGTATTATATTTTCAGCGTCAACATTTATTTTGTTTTCATATATACCTCTATGGAATTTCAGGGTGGCTTTTGCATCTAATGGCATCCAGATTTTTTCTCCCCCAGACTTTAAATGTTTCTCAGCCTTCTATTCTGTAATGGAATAGCAGATTTTTATGAAGGAAGACAGGCAGACAAGTAATTTCCTTGACATCTTTTGCCCTCAAAACAGTGGTCTTACTGTGTACTGCTAAGTTTGAGTTCTAGTAAAAGTTTCAAATAATGAATCATTCTGGTACTTTTCTTTTTTAATAGATATTTGTTCTTGTTCTTGATAGTTAGGTAAGAAATGCTGAATATAAGGTTGGATGGATGGTTAGATATTTTATTGCTATCCAAGGTCAGGATGATAAAAAGAAAAACATTTCAAGCACAAACAAAAAAGCATATGAAGGAAACATTAAAATTTAAATGTAAGAGTCTGATTTTGCAGCCATTCTTCTCTTCTATCAAGGATTGTGCAAAAGACTTTGATTTTCTTTAAGACGCTTTTAGATATATAGTGTTTCCCCGAAAATAAGACATGTCTGGATAATAAATCCAGTCGGGCTTTTCAGCGCATATGAGCCACCCCTGCAAAATACCCCTCCCCCCCCAAACTACTTACATGCATGTGCAGCCTATTCTGCCATTTCCTCTGCAAAATGAGTTGAGGAAGTGAGGCTGGGGGGGGAAGGGGAGACATACCCTCCCCTTCCTGTTCTTTGCACCAGCCAAGCGGCCCAACATGTCCCACCCCACCCCAATGGCAACAGCAGCCTGGCTGCTTCCCTGGGATCGCTTCTACACGCCACAGCCGCCAGTTGCCTGGTGTACCCTCCACACCCCCTACTCATGATAGCTTCTGCATGCCACCAGTACCTGGTGCACCCCCCAAGTCCCACCGAAATCGCTTCTGCACACCACTGCCGCCAGTTGCCTGATGCATCCCCCACTACCCCCCACTTGTGATCACTTTTACACACCACCACCACCACCAGTTGTCTGGTGCCCCTACGCCCCCACAGAATCATTTCTGCATGCCACCACTGCCAATTGCCTGGGGCATGCCCCTTAATGGCCCCTGCAGTGCTTCCCGCCCACAGGCTGCCAATGATTGGTTGCTGCCGCCTGCCCCCATTGGCTGGTGGCTTCTTGTCCCATGCAGCCAAAGGCCCGGGTCAAACAGTGTCTGAGCGAATGGGCAGGGATGAAGGGCGAGGGATGGAGGGTCAGGGGTTCATTGGCCATGTAGAATGGGAGGGACAGCAGATGAAGAAATCTGGCTATAAATCGGCTGAGGCAGGTGGCTTGGGGCAACGGGGGCGGCCAATGGTGGGTGCCTAAATGTCCCATTCCATTTGGGACATTTGCCTCGGCCAGAAGCAATTTAGCAGTTTATACCCTGTTAGGATATGGTGTAAGTCTAACAAGTTGTCCAGGCAATATATGTGATCTATAACTTTAAATGTATTCTTTAACTCTAAGATGTAATGCTGAGTAATTGTACTGCTGAGTCATTGTAATGACTAATGACTGCTGACTGAATGCTGACTGCAATTATCATAATTGTACTGTTGAGTCATTGCACTGCTGACTTCATTTATCTTAAGTGGATAATTACTAGTATAAACTGTATATAAGAAGGAAGCCGAGCTATAGTCATTGTTGGACCTGCTCTCATCATTGCTTGACTTGCTGCTTGACATGGATGGATATGCTACCAGTGTGATTTGTTACCAGCGTGAATTACTGCTGTTTGTCTGGTAAGAAGATATCTGTAACTTCGGATTGATTTGAATGGCTAAAGACTTGGATTGACTAAAAGACTATGCAACTGTTTTTCACTACAAAGTAAAAGCTTTGTTAAACCAGTTTGTATGTATTGTATTCATTGCTCTCAGTACCGTTTCTCTGTGCACTTACTCTGCTGGTTGGTAACACAACAATATCCTTAACATACTCCAATCAATAGTTCTTTAGTCTCATCATGGCAGTTTGTCAGAGAAGTTTGGAAGCGTATAGAATCAGTTTTACATTTTTTTTTAATCTCTGTATGTGAATTGTTTATGGTAGGTTAACTGGTAGAATTTCCTACAGATTGGTCCAGGGAAACTTTTGTTCTGCTGAAACAAGTGGCAGCCAAATGGGCTTGTGCTGCCGAATGCGGACAATTATCTGTTGCTGGATAATTCCCAGGATTTCATGCAAAGTGGTAGAGCTACATTTGATAATTCAACTAGGAGAAGGAAGCAAATTGAGAGATTTGCAAGCTGAAACAAGGCATCAGTAGAGTTCATGAATGCCTATCAGATTTTTCAATTATATGGCAGAGGTGTTGAGTGGGATGATGGATCAATTTCAAGAAGGACTTGCTGATGAGCTGATTTAGTAAGATTAGGCACACCAGAGAATTTGGAAGGACTGTTTCATTGTGTTTTGATTTTTGTTTTTTGTTTTTTGTTTTTTAATTGATGGGTGATTGGAAGAGTTGAAGTATATGGGAAATAATAAAGGGAGGGGATTTTATAATCTCTCTTCATCTTCTCCCCACCCCTGGTAGCCTCCTTGCACACCACAGTGCTGGAGAATCCATTCAAATAGAAGCAGTAAAAAAAAAAAGCCTTTATCTGCAACAGAGAAACAGAAAAAAAGAGAAACCTGGGTACCTGTGCAATTGCAAACCAGTGGCCACAAGTCTGAAATTGCTCCAAAGCCCTATCCTCAGTAAAGTTTGCAGAGTTGCCTCTCAGGATCCAGCAGGATGGCTGGTGTGAAGGGGGGGGGGGACAGTCAAACAATTAGGAAAGCCTCAGGCAATCAAGAACAGGAAAGTGCATGCCATTTTCTTTGTTATTCTTTGTTCAACTTCAGCTCTCGTAGATATGGATGCTACAGCCAATTCAATAAATAAAACCACAGTGCAACACTTCAAACTGCCCACACAGTTATGAGGGGGGAAAAAACTCTCTTTTTGTGAAAATGATTGACAGGTGGAAAGCCTGAGTGTTGATTTGTTCTATGACCCATTTGTCTGGATGTGGTATTCTCGGAGGTTTTCTTCAAAATCATAGTTCTGAAATGTCCACTTCCTATCTGCAATCTCTCTCTGTGAGTGTCAGCCTCCAAATTTGATAAATAAAATTTTCTGCACAGTTAATTTTTTTGTATCTGTCGAGCGTCGCAGAGAAACCTGTCTGCATAGAGGTCCTTGACTTACGACCAAACTTTTTTTTTTTTTTGGCTTTAATTTATATGCCGCCCTTCTCCGGAGACTCAGGGCGACTTACAATGCGTTAAGCAATAGCCTTTATACTTTTGTATACTTATACAAAGTCAGCTTATTGCCCCCACAATCTGGGTCCTCATTTCATCTACCTTTGAAAGGATGGAAGGCTGAGTCAACCTTGAGATTTGAACTTGCAGTAATTGCAAGCAGCAGATGTTAATAACAGCGCTTTAGTCCACTGTACTACAGGCTCTTAGCCCCAGATTTATGTTGTTAAGCGAGACAGTTGTTTAGTGAGTTTTGCCTCATTGTACGATCTTTCTTGGCACAGTTGTTAAATGAATCACTGCAATTGATAAATTAGTTACACAGTTGTTAAGTGAATCTGGCCTCCCCATTGACTTGGCTTATCAGAAGGTCGCAAAAGGTGATCACATGATCCCGGGACACTGCAAACTTCATAACTATGAATTGGTTGCCCAGTGTCCCAATTTTGATCACATGACCATGGGGATGCTGCAACAGTTTGTGTGGAAAATGTTTGGAAGTCACTTTTTTCAATACCGTTGTAAAGTCCGATGAGCATAAAATGAATGGTTGTAAGTCGAGGACTACTTGCAATTCTAATCTTTGTAGACAAAGACACATCACAGCACCTTAATGGCCTTCATTACTACCCTACTAAGACTTTGTCTGTGGCATATTACTGTTGATAGTTATCTCTGAAAAACAAACTATCCACCGTTTCAATATCTCCATTGTAAATTGTAGGATTGGCTGCTGATCCTGTTGTTATTCATTTAGACTTCTTTTATGATCCCATTTTACACCATGCTCCTGGACTGTATTAGTTACTAATTCTACATCATTAGAGATTGCATATCATTTGCAATTTTTGCTATCAGAATGGTGTAATCTGCATGGAGTAGATTATTCAAACCTAGTAATTTAAAACCACACTCATTTTTCTCACCATCCAATCCAGCCTTTTTTTCAACTCTTTTGTAGAGGGAGGCAGAGATAGCGAAATAATGCAAGGGCTGTTAACTATGGACCAAATTCAGTAAATAGAAATGGGCGTTTGGATTTGTGTACTCATTTGTGGAAATATAGAACATAAATTCTGGATTAAAATCTCAATAAGAGACGCAGGTGTCTGAGTTGGTAACTGTGCAAGTACTGTGAAACATCATTCATGCCAGCAGGGCTGCACAAATATCTGGATTTAAAAGGCAAAAATGGTTTGGGAGAATTCATGGACATGGACATCTCATCTTTCAGAAGTTGTATTGCTTCCTGAATTTATACTATGCAATCCCCTGAAAAATCTATATTTCCTTTTAAGATGATATAGACAGATATGATTTAATTCCACATGTTCTCCAAATCATCTTTTACCCTCTGAATCTGCCACCCTGAGTCATTTTGCCAAACGAATAGCTGTCTAAATTGAACAAGTAAACGAACAAATTAATATGAAAGAAAGAAAGAATCTGGATCTGTGCCATAAGGCACAGCACCCAGTGGAAAGATATCTCTAATTCAAATGGTAATTCATATCATGCATCAGATGGAAACCTTTTAAAATCCATTTCAAAACCCACTATTGTTCAATCAATCAAAATTTATCTGTGGTCCAAGACCAAACACAATAAAAGACCAGTAAACAATACAATAATTACTGTATAAAAGGGAATTTTAAAATTGTGAGAAAACCCTAAAGCAATTGTCAGGAGCAAATAACCAGGCACATCCACTGAGTTCAAAGCACTGAAGAGTTTATTATTGCTACCCATACATAAGAGTCAACTAATGGTCAAAGTGCTTTATATCAACTAAATTAGTGCTTGATAAGGGCCAAAGGAATTCTTGGGAGACTAGACTGGGATCTCTTGTGGCAATGCAATGACTCTACACTGATGACATGTTTAACTCTGCCTTCCAGCTCAGCCTGCTCTTCTCCCACTCAGTTAATATTATGAAGACAGTTTCTGACAGCCAGTTTTTAACATACCAGCCAGTTTCTAACAGCTACAGCTATTGTTAAGAATTTTGGAACCTTTTTAGAGGTTTCTGAAGAGTGGTTACTCTTCATCTGTGATACTTACATATCTAGTTGTTGCCCTAATAGGTAGTACCCTGCCTTTGGTTTAAAGTGGAACATATGAGATGTTATAGAAATATCTATAAAATTATTAAAATTAAAAATTAAGATTGCCGGGAGTAATATCAACAGCCTCAGATATGCAGATGATACCACTCTAATGGCAGAAAGCAAAGAGGAACTAAAGAGCCTCTTGATGCGGGTGAAGAAGGAGAGTGCAAAAGTTGGCTTGGAACTCAACATTAAGAAAACTAAGATCATGGCATCCAGCCCTCTCAATTTCTGACAAATAGATGGGGAAGAAATGAAGGTAGTGACAAATTTTATTTTCCTGGGCTCCAAGATCACCGCAGATGGGGATTGCAGCCAAGAAATTAAAAGACACTTGCTCCTGGGGGGGAAAGCTATGGCAAATCTAGACAGCATACTAAAAAGCAGAGACATCACCCTGCCAACAAAAGTATGTATAGTCAAGGCTATGGTTTTTCCAGTTGTAATCTATGGCTGTGAAATTTGGATCATAAAAAAGGCTGAACACAAAATAATTGAGGCCTTTGAACTATGGTTCTGGAGAAGACTCCTGCGAGTCCCTTGGACTGCAAAGTGATCAAACCGGTCAGTCCTAGAGGAGATCAACCTTGACTGTTCTTTAGAAGGCCAGATCCTGAAGATGAAACTCAAATACTTTGGCCACCTAATAAGAAGGAAGGACTCACTGGAGAAGAGCCTAATGCTGGGAACGATTGAAGGCAAAAGAAGAAGGGGATGGCAGAGAACAAGGTGGCTAGATGGAGTCACTGAAGCAGTAGGCGTGAATTTAAATGGACTCCAAAGGATGGTAGAGGACAGCAAGGCCTGGAGGAATATTGTCCATGGGGTCACGATGAGTCAGACATGACTTCGCAACTAACAACAACAACAAGAAGAAATATCTAGAGACAGACTTGGAAGGAGCACAGTTATACTATAAAAGGGAGGGAGGCTTTGGCTCTATCATTTTGGATAGCCAGATCCCAAATTCTCTACTTTAATTTAGCCAGGTTTTACCAATCAAAAGCAGGTAAAGCTGACAAAGTAAGACTATAGTATGCCAAATTGTAATTAATCTCTCTTCATAGATTGGAAGAGAACCTATCCAGGAAGGTGAGAAGAGCAGTTCCCTCAGTGTGATCTGCTGAAGGTCAGCACTTTGTTGCTTTTTGCTTGTGGCCCAATGTGGGAACCCTGTGCTAAATCATACATAGGTAGCCTGATGGTTTCATGCATAGGAGAGCAGTTCTGCCCATTGTTGCATGTTTCCTAGAGTTATGGATTCAGTGAGGAAGATGGGACACCTGAACTTAACTTTATTTTCTTATTTCTTTGTTAGTTTCCAAATTACTTGTGCAAGCATAATTATGGTGACATTAGAGATTTCACCTTTTGCTGTTTTCCTTTTTCTTTTCTCTCCTAAAGGCTTGACTAGGTAAGCTGGAGACAAAGGTTTCTAATTATACAGGATAAATTTGTTTTGGTTAGTACTCAGTTGATTATGAATTAATGAGATATATTTTGACTTAACAAACAGAAGAGCATGGTTTTGGGATGTTAATTATTATTATTATTTTAAATATTTGAGAGACAGATGGGGTTGCCCTCGAAGAACATCTAAAAGCTAAAGTTGATACAGAATATGGTGGACTAGGGAGATATGATAGCAGTGTTTCAATATCTCAGGGGCTGCCAAAAAGAAGAGGGAGTCAAGCTATTCTCCAAAGCACCTGACAAGAAGGACAAGAAGCAATGGGTGGAAACTAATCAAGGAGAGAAGCAACTTAGAACTAAGGAGAAATTTCCTGACAGTTAGAACAATTAATCAGTGGAACAACTTGCCTGCAGAAGTTGCGAATGCTCCAATGCTGGAAGTTTTTAAGATGTTGGAAAACCATTTGTCTGAAGTGGTGTAGGGTTTCCTGCCTAAGCTGTGGGTTGGACTAGAAGACCTCCAAGGTCCCTTCTAACTCTGTTATTCTATTCTGTTCTGTTCTGTTCTGTTCTGTTCTGTTCTATTCCTATTCTATTCTACTGACATAGGCAGTTCTATGAACTTTTCAATCAGCAGATGTTACAACTCTGTTCTATGACCTGCAATGGTGGCTAGTTAGCTTCTGAGTTTAATTCAGTACAAGGTGCTGGTTGTATACAGTACCTTCATGAAATGAGTTGGGAGTTTCCTGAGGGACCAATTATATCATGTTCTGGGTTCTGCCTGCTCAGGAATGCAACCTAGTCAGACTCTTTCTGATTTTGAAATATCATTCCTCAAAGATTAGATTGGTAGCGGATCTGTTAGCTATTCATAAGGAGTTAAAGATCACTGGATCTGTGGATCAGGAGGTAGGGCTGAACCCATACTTTGATTATGTTTTGTGATTTAGTGGATCTCTTTTTTTTTTACTCTGACTGCTGTTTCCATATATGCTGTTTTTCTGGTTTATTTTTACACTTTTATATAGTACTGTTAACTGCCCAGAGTCATGAATCTGAGATGGTTGTGTATATCTAAATTAAAATCTTTATCATCAACCCCCTCTAAAAAATTCATTTATATTGGTATAGTGCAGGGATCAGTAATCCGTGGCTCTGGAGCTGCATGTGGCTTTTTCATCCCTCTGTGCGTCTCCCTGTCACTCAAAATATGCATCACAACCGCCAATGTGCAACACCTGCCAGCACGCGGTTTATTGAGCTTTTCGACCCTGGTAGGACAACCATGGATAAATCCAAAAAAAGAAAAGTTTCAGAAAAAAACAGAACATTTAATTCAATTATATATGTTAGTTTTGTAGCTGTTCAGGAAATAGTCAGGCATGGGAAGGGTTTTGTGGCTCCCGGAATTTTCTTTTCGGTGGGAAATGGGTCTAAATGGCTCTTTGAGTGTTTAAGATTGCTGAGCCCTGGTATAGTGGTTAAGACATCAGGTTAGAAACCAGGAGACTGTGAGTTCTAATCCATAGGAGGAGGAAAGAATATTAGGTATATTCACTGCCTTGAGTTACTTACAAAGTAATAAAGGAAGGATAAACAGCAAATCTAATAACATTTTTTAAAAATGTTAAACTCCATACAAAGAATGCTATCTTCTTATTAGCTAATCTTGGGAAAGCTACAAAGGACTGCCCTGGTACTTTCCTAGCTATCAAATGTGTTCTGCATAGCTAACCCAGATTTCATTTACCTCTTCATATTTCTGTCTTAAGAAAAAAATAACAGAGCATTCCATAATCTTAAGAAACCAGATTCCATTGTTAACTGTGTGGCTTAATTTGCAATACTTTTCCATTTTCTTTATATCCCTCTCTAAAGTACTCTTGCTTTACAAGGTCAGATTCCACTATGAATTCAATTTTAGCTGTATTAAGGGGCTATATGTCTGAATAAACAAATGTCGAACTCTAATGAATGTGCTGAAATTCTAATGTGGCTTTCAAAAAATGGCTTTCCTTAAAGCAGTTACGTAAGATTTTTTTTTCTTCGTGTGATGGAAAATCTTACAGAAGAATGATGTGTTTATTTCTTGAAACAGGAGGGAAGCAATTGATTGCAAGAGACTGAATGATGCATCTTCTGCCTACAGATATCCAGTGAATTGGACCTGATTAACCTAATTTAACAGAATACTCACCAGAGAAAAGAAATTTACACATCAGCTGAATTATTTAACTAAGATTGATCTAATTGTATTAGGCTAGAAAAGCCTTTAAGAGGATTCTCCTGGTTTATTTTTTTTAATTTATCTTTGAAACTATATATACTGCCTCAGTGACAAGATAAAAAACAACTTTCCTGGTTGTAAAACCTTAGCTTATTTATTTAGCCTTTCAGCCACTTCTGTCTCACCAGTGGGTTAGCAACAGTTTCTCATAGAAGAGAAAGATCCTTACAAAAGCAGATGATGCATTGGCAACATGGGAGGAAATATACTGATGGTCTTTTTTTATGTTTTGTGCATACCTAAATTGGTGGGTTTCAGACTTGGTGGCTGGGTTAATACAATGGATTGCTTAGACCAGGGGTCAGCAACCTGTGGCTCTGGAGCCGCATGTGGCTCTTTCACCCCTCTGCTGCAGCTCCCTGTCACTCAAAATATGTGTCACAACTGCCAATGCTCAACACCTGCTGGCACGCAATTTATTGAGCTTTTCAACCCCTGGTAGGCCAACCATGGATAAAGCCAAGAGAAGAAAAAAGTTTCAGAAGAAAACAGAATGTTTAATTCAACTACATATGCTAGTTTTGTGGCCCCTCAAGAAATAGTCAGGCACGAGAAGGGTTTTGTGGCTCCCGGTGTTTTCTTTTCTGTGGGAAATGGGTCCAAATGGCTCTTTTAGAGTGTTTAAGGTTGCAGACCCCTGGCGTAGATTCTGGAGTCGGGCAAGATCACCAGCTCCAGAAAATTCAGGGGAAAGAGGGTTCTTTTTATTAAATTTATTCACGGCCCATCTCATTTCCAAAGTTGTTAGTGACTGGTTTCCTCTGACTCTGCTGAGCTGGTAGGCAAATAGTTCCCAGCATGAAGAGGACTAGGTCATATCTGCATGCTGGTAGGAATATCTTTACCTGCAAGTAAAAAAGTAGATAATGCTAATTTAGCTCCATGGACATGGTGGGATATACAAGGATTGGAATATGCCAGTTCGTTTTGTTTATTATTTTTCATGGAAATGTCTTAAATAATCCTTATAAAAATCATAAATGTTGGTAAGCTCTTATCAGAATCATAAGAAACAAACAATCAACCTTCTATAAAAGTATTCTCATTTCTGCTTCTGACTAGATAGATGGAGCCATTATTGTTATGGCTTAATTGCTCTTGCGAGCAATTCCATAACAATTTCTGGGGCTTCCTGTATATCTTAGAATAGTTAGTATATTTTGGATAGTTTACAGCCTTATGATACAATATGCTCTCCATCCAAAGCAGTATTTTTCAACCTTGGTAGCTTGAAGATGGGTGAACTTCAACTCCCACAATCCCCCAGCCAGCAGTGCTGGCTGGGGGATTCTGGGAATTGAAGTCCACCCATCTTCAAGCTTCCAAGGTTGAGAAACACTGATCCAAAGGAAGAAAGATGGTTAAGGTAGGATAGCAAGTGAGGAACTCTGGAAAGCAACTAGTTCTAAAGAATGCTTTTTAAATAGCTGTACGGTGAAATGTACTGATATATGTAATATGATGGTGATTCATAATATCTTTTTCTTCCTACTAGATTTTATTTTAATTATATTGATTATAGGAACTAATCATCCCAAGCAACATGGATCTTGGGCCTTTTTTAAAAATTTCCCTTATATAAGAGATATCAATAATCGCAGGTTGAACTGCAAGAGAGAAAATGCAGATAGTTTATTTGGTCTTCTACTTTTCCTCATAAGTGTATTGTACACAATATCCTCAACAAGGTTATGCAACAATTTGAGAATGGAAATTAATACATTTTCGTTCAAAATTTGAAAGGGTATTTGTCTATTACTTGTTTAGGTTTCAGTCTTGCTAAATTATATTATGCAAAGTTGATGCCAAAATTTAATTGCCTTTTGGGTAGTTATCTGGTAGTACATCAAGTGTGCTGCTATAACTACCAAGTGAATTAATGCATTCATCAGTCTATAGTACTTGAAGAAAACTCCTACCAAGTCATAAAAAAATAGATTCAGATTGCAATTCATGATGCAAAAAAAGCTATTGCGATGGAAGATAAACTTGAGTGCTTTGGGCAGCAATTTTCTTGATGTTCATTTAGTTGTCTGGAAATAAAATTAGAGTTGAAACATTAGAATTGTTGAGAGCCGAGAAAGTCAGATTGAAAGAGAAATCAAATCTATTAATTATTAGTGCTCATTTGTATCTATCTACACAATACACATGTGTGGGGAAGCTGCATTCAAATGCCAGGATAAACCATAATTTATCACATCAGGAAGGAGCTGCAGAGAGTTTCAGTTTCATCCATTCATCATCTTCTCCAGGATGGTAACAAGATGAAACTTCCAAGTTAATTTTTATGTTAGCTAATAGATTGTACCATCTGAATCCAACAAAAAGTTAACTGCAATGTAGAATAAATGGTGGCCTCTTTCTGCATATCGTAATAACAAATAGTATCAGAAAAATGTGGTGTTCTTAATTCAGCTCACAAAAAGCATGGAATATAACCCAGATTTTGAAGAAATAAATAAATCCTTGTTCCAGGTAGAACCGTTATCTGGGAAGAGGAGTCTGTCACCATCATTTTTTTTCTTCACTCCATTTTGGTTTTCATCTGAGTTTGTAAGAATTCATTTCCTTTCTTTCAATTTCCTTCTTTATCAAGATCACAAGCTTTTCTTCTGGTTTTGGTTATTTACTGTTTGCTCTCTCATCTCAACTGGATTAAGTTAACCATGGATTAAGCAACTGGTTTTTTTTTCAACTGACCATAGTTGCAATTCACTCTTATTTAAAGTTGTTCCAGTTTATAATATCAAAATTCTAATGAATCAAATAACAGGAGAAGTTGGGATAGTGGTCTTTTAACTAGCCCTAATACTAGACCCTGTCTTTAAAGATGTATGATATTTCTAAATTTATCTTCATTTTTAATGGTTATTTCTTAAAAAAAAAAGTTAATTGATCACACCTAGAAATTATCTATCTCCAAACACATTCCTATATTATAATTCTGAGTATTGGGCACGTTTAGAAATTATACAAGATGATATATTCATACTGTATCCTCAAGCCATAATTATATTGCTTGGAGATTTTAATGCTAAATTAGGTCCATCTTTGCTCAAAAGAAAGGATTTCCAAAGGAATTTCTTGATAATCATCCTCAGTGGTTTTCTAGAGACAACAAAAGTAATACTGAGACATCTATCTTTCTGTTACCTTAGATTGGGTCAGATAATAACGTTCATAAACCTCTATTATGTAAATTATTTTTACAGCAAGAAAATACAGTATGCATCCTATCGATCAAGCTTTATTTTATTAGCATTTTGCTTTGTTGCAATTTCCTTTCAATCCTTTACTAATTTGTGTGTGTATATATATATATCAGTAGCAAGAAATAAAATTAAGAAGAAAGATTACTTGGGGATCATAAACAAGTTCAATAAACCTCTAAATGACAATCAGACAAAAGACTTTTTGAGGTATAAATTGGAGGAAAATTGCTAGTCTAAGAATTGAGAATGCAAAAATTGTGTTTGCAAAATTTTCTAAAATGAAGTGCCTTTCAGATTCCTCTTCATTCATGGAAGCTCCAAGTTTTCTATTATAAAATTAAGGGTCTAGAAGCATTATATGAGGGTGATGTAGGTCAGATAAGAAGCTGACACTGATGTTGTGAGAATCCTTGTAGAATTCCATCTGTTTTGAATAGAAATGGATCAATTTCTGACTTTCTGAGCAGAATAGTACTTGATTTTACAGATAGTCCTCAACTTACAACGGTTCATTTACTGACTGTTCAAAGTTACAATGGCATTGAAAAAAAGCAACCTTTGACCTTTTTTCACACTTACGACCGTGTGAAACGGTCACATCCCCAGGGTCACATGATTTATATTTGGATGCTTGACAACTGGGTTATGTTTATGACAGTTGCAGTGTCCCGGGATCACGTGATTCCCTTTTGCAACCTTCTAACAAGCAAAGTCAATGGGGAAGCCAGATTCACTTTACAACCAGGTTATTAACTTATCAACTACAGTGATTCAGTTAACAAATGTGGCAAGGAAAGTCATAAGATGGGGCAAAACTCACTTAACATATTTCTCAGCAACATAAATTTTGGGCTCGGTTGTCTTCGTAAGTGGAGGACTACCTGTATTTCTATATTGTACCTGTATCACATTTTAAGTACTGAGAATTTCCTAGGTTAATTAGTACCTTGAATTGATGAGCTATTATGATGTTCCAGAAATACCTTCTCATAGTTGATGCCTCCATGATAGTCAATAATCAAGACTCCAGTTCTTCAGTTTGGAAATGGCCATCAGTGATGTCAATCTTCTTTTGTCCTTTCTGCTCTACAAGAATATCCTTTGTTGGGATAAAGGATCATTTCACTAACTTAATGACATGACAGCCTGTCCCATTTATTCAAAATCATAGAAGATTATATAGAAGAATGTGGTAGGCGATAGCAAAACTATCTCTGTCTCTTTTGTCAAGTTGAGCAGCTGTTTTTGCTTAATGAAAATTAAGCAAAGAGAAAAATCAAATGCTTTTTTTTTTAAGGTTAATACTAAAGAGCCATTATGAAGTTATGGTCCCTTATTTTTATTTCATGTCAGGTGAAAGTTGAACTATTAATTTTCAGGAGGGAGTTATGGGTAGTCCTCGACATAACAGCCATTCATTTAGTGTCCATGCAAAGTTATAACGGCAGTGAAAAAGTGACATGATCGTTTTTCACACAACTGTGCAGCATCCCTATGGTCATGTGATCAAAATTCAGGAGCTTTGCAACTGACATATAATTATGGCAGTTGCATGTCCCGGGATTATGCAATCACCTTTTGTGACCTTCCCAGCTGGCTTCTGACAAGCAAAGTCAATGGGGGAAGCCAGATTCGCTTAATGACTACATGATTCATTTAACAACAGCAATGATTACAACTGTGGGGAAAAAGTCAAAAAATGGGGCAAAACTCACTTAACAACTGCCTTGTTTAGCAAGGGAAATTTTGGGCTCAGTTGGGGTCATGAGTCAAAGACTGTCTGTACTTTGATCCTGACAAAATTAGAAGATAAAAGCTTAAAGACAGATTTGGGAATTTCCATACTGATGCATCCTGCATTCACAGCCAAACGGAGAAAAAGAGGGAGATTGAATTTTATAGTTTCGAATTACTGATCATTTATTATGTGTTCCTTTTCAATGAAAAGAAAGATTATTTAGTACCGCTACGTTGTATTAATTGGCTGTAAAGTAGGTAAAAGTTACTTTTACCCACATGTAGATTGCACTTAAAACACATTAAACACAATAATTAAAAATATTTTGTTGGTCATATAGCTTTTAGAAACATGACTGTTACTACATTTATATTTTGATGCGGGGAGGGGCGCAAAGGAGGAGTTGGACCAATTAAAACATTATAGTCTCACACCACAAGCCTTGTCCCTTTGTACATGTGTTATGACATTGCATATGGTGTACACCTAGAAAGAATGCAGCCAATGTCAGTAGACTGCTTTTGTCATTCTGTGGATGCTGTTATTGTAATGCTCATTTCAAGGCTTTCTTTCATCTGATGGAAGTAGTTCTCAGGGGACAGGGGGGAAAAAACATCTTTAGAGCCAATCTAATTTCCATGAAGTGGTTCATCTTATTTCATTCCTTATCTGTACTACAATAATACAATTAGATGTTTTTGGTATAATTGGCCTTTCCACGATCTCTCTCTTAAATGTTGTTTACCAAATGCCAATAGCATTTCCCTATTGGCATGGCCATGATGTCAAGCTTATTTCTAAATATTTGCATCTCTTTACCACTTCAGTGCATCATGAAATTCCCACTGATACAGGTAGTCCTTGCTTATTGACTGCCTTGTTTAGTGACCATTCAAAGTTATGACAACATAAAATACAGTCTTTGCAACAAATCCTCCCATTTATGAACACGGCAATGTCCCATGGTCACATATCACCATTTGGGCACTTTGCAACCAGTGCACATTTAAGATTGTTGTAGCACCCCACTTCTTTGGCAGGAGTTGTTGTTAGTTGCAAAATTGTGTCCTACCCATTGTGACCCCATGGACAACGTTCCTCCAGGCCTTCCTGTCCTCTATCATCCTCTGGAGTCCATTTAAGCTCACACCTACTGCTTCAGTGACTCCATCCAGTCACCTCGTTCTCTGTCGTCCCCTTCTTCTTTTGCTCTCAATCTTTCCCAGCATTAGGCTCTTCTCCAGTGAGTCCTTCCTTCTCATTAAGTGACCAAAGTATTTGAGTTTCCTCTTCAGGATCTGGCCTTCTAAATAGCAGTCAGGGTTGATCTTCTCTAGGACTGACTGGCTTGATCGCCTTGCAGTCCAAGGGACTCGCAGGAGTCTTCTCCAGCACCATAGTTCAAAGGCTTCAATTCTTTGTCGCTCAGCCTTTCTTATGGTCCAACTTTCATAGCCATACATTGCAACTGAGAAAAACCATAGCCTTGACTATACACACTTTTGTTGGCAGGAGCACATAATATAAAGATGTGACAAATAAATTTCAGCAGCAGTCACGTGAATGCTTTTACAAACCCATCGACTTGCATGGTGGAAGAAGAAAAGGCCACCCTTCTCTGTTTTGAAGGCAGCCTTCTGTGGGTTCATTTAGATTGTAAGACTACCTCTTGATGGCAAAAACTTTCCAAATCCAGGAAGCTAAAGCAGATATATATATATATATATATATATATATATATATATATATATATATATATGTATGTATGTATGTATGTATGTATGTATGTATGTATGTATGTGTATATATATATATATATATATATATATATATATATATATATATATATACATACATACACCATATGCTAGACCTAGACTGATGCTGGGCAGCCTCACAAAGAAAGCAAATACCAAATGACCATCTGTCCCAATCTGAAAGTCTCGGTCTCCCATATCAGGATTTGGGCTTGACCAGTGAAGAGAAAGGAAGTGCATGGAAAGTACATTATAAGCAAGTATGATAAATGATGTTGCAGAACACAGTTATTAATTGTTGGGTACATCTGTTAGGACAAAGTATTGGTAAGCCCTTCTTCTCAAGGAAGTAGCTGATATCTTTCTATTTGGTAATGGTAGGGTTGTATAAGGACTGGAGTACCTTCACTAGTACACGCTTTTCTTAAGAATGAGGAGAATAGCAATAGCAACAGTACTGATATATAGTTCCATAGTTCTTTATATCACTCTCTGAGCAGTTTACAAATGTCAGCATATTGCTCCCAACAAGCTGGGTCCTCATTTTACTGACCTTGGATTGATAGAAGGCTAAATTAACCTTGAGCTGGTCAGGATTGAACTTCTGGCAATGGGCAGAGTTTGCTTGTAATACTGCATTCTAACCACTTGCCACCAGAGCTCACCAGTGGTTAAAGGCAGGCAAGAAAAAGAGGACTGAAGGAGATGTTCCTCAGAGGAGATAAGATGGTCAGAAGATAGATTAGTCCTGTTAAAGATAGATTCTTCAACTTTTAACTATGGGAACATACAGGAGCCGGGACACATTCCTTTCTGCAATTCTAGAAAGAGACTGGTGGTCAGTAAAATAATAGCTCTGAGCTAGAGGTTCTATGAAACAAGACTAGAAAGAAAAGAAAAATAAGGGATAAACACACAAATATGGAATGTAATATTTGAGAAAGACAAAACTGAAGAACTGGGCCATTTGTGGGAAAGAAGGTCACTCATGCTTTAATACCTCCTGTAGTGTTTTCTGTAGTGTATTCACAGCGTCTAAAAAGGACGCAGTGGCTCAGGGGCTAAGACACTGAGCTTGTCGATGGAAAGGTCGACAGTTCAGCAGTTCGAATCCCTACTGTTGCATAACAGGGTAAACTCCCATTACTTGTCCCAGCTTCTGCCAACCTTGCACATAAAAAAATGCAAGTAGAAAAATAGGGACCACCTTTGGTGGGAAGGTAACAGCGTTCTGTGCGCCTTTGGCGTTTAGTCATGCCGGCCACATGACCATGGAGACGTCTTCGGACAGCGCTGGCTCTTGAAACTGAGATGAGCACCGCCCCCTAGAGTCGGGAACGACTAGCACATATGTGCAAGGGGAACCTTTACTTTTTTTTAGTGTATTCTGTGTGGGGCTCCTTCTGAACACCACTCCGAAGCTACAACTTCAGAGACAAACTGGACAAACCAGAATGTGGTGGTTTGTCCAGTTTGGGTAATCTCATGCTGATGTTAGAACTCTGTTCTGCAGACTGCAATGAATTCCACCTGGGTGCTTCTGGGTGGAATTCAAGGTTCTTGATTGTCACTTATAGGCCCTCCATGGCATGGAGTGAGTTATCTGTGGGACTAAAGCTCTTCCTGGTTGTTTCTATCCATTTATCAGATCTGACAAGAAGAGCACATGCTGGATCCCCTTGGTGAAAGAAGGCCATCTAACTTCCAATAGGAATTAGGCCTTTTATGTATTATCACTTGTCCTTTCAAACTTCGTATTTCCTGAAGTTAGGTTGGCCCTGACCTTGCTGGTCTTTTACAAAGTGCCTTCAGTGAACTGGTACTTTAGGAGATGGGGGTCAAGAGGTTAGGTGGCTGTGACATGTATTGTTACTGTTGAGTGTTTATTGGGTTTGTTCTCAGCAACTCTTGTATGTTTTTACGGTTTTGTCAATATTGGTATTTGTAGTGCATCTGATGGCATGTTAGCTGCCCAGAGTCACTTCTTAGAGATGGGTGGCCTTATAAATCAATGTAATAAATAAATAATAAAATAAACCTAGCATCTTTCTTAACTTGATCTAGAAGTATTTCCATTCTCTTTTTTCCTCCATTTCCCCTGGGCATGATTTTTGCAGTCAGTAGAACGCGGAAACTGCTTTAGTCAGAGGTTAAGATGTTCGACTGTCTACAAGAAAGGGAATTTGAGATGCTGTTAGCCTTATGTTCTTCAGAGGCCATACAGTCCACATCCAGCTATAATTCTAATACCAGGCATAGAAAAGCATAGCCCACAGGGTGATCATGTATAATGTTGTGACTTTGTTAGTCCTGAAAAAGAGGCTTTACATCATGAGACAGTTGGGACCCTTAACTGTCAAATATTAATGTAGTTTAGTACATACTTTCTCCTTACAATTTTGTTTATATGGTATCTGGCTTCTTACATGAACAAGTTGTTTTATGCTACAAATTATGATATATATCAGCTGGAAATATTTTGATTTATTCAACTAAGAGGGAGAAATGAAAATCCATACTTGGGCATTATTTGATATTTGAGAAATTTAGACATAACAAAAAGAGAAGTTCATCATATAAGATGTAAAATGTTTTTTTTTTTAAATTAGAAGCTTAAATAGATAATATGATACATCTTGTAGCCTTTTCCATGTGTGCTAAAACATGAACGGTCCAGAGCTGCTAGCTTCCTAATATAGCTAAAAATGAACTCACAAATTTTTGAGTCGCAGTAATAATTTATTCAATATGTAGCTCATAATTGAGATATAATTTACCGTTGTTATTCTGAATGCCACTGTTACTTAAAATTCAGCTCCCCTACCTGTCGGCAACATGCAATCTGTATTCCTAAATCAAGTAAAGAGGAGGGTGTGAGTTGTGATCACATTTGGCGCTTTGGAACTGAACAAATCACTTGAAAACTCATGGGAAAGCAGAATTTTCATAAGTCCAGCAAAATCTTGTGTGTTTAGCTGTCTGGATTTTCTATATATCATGCTATCATAGGCTGTAATTCTAAAAATTTGGGGGGGGGGAGTTTGGAGGGAAGCTGCTATATTACATTTCTGTAATTTTGCAGAATAAATGCATAAAAGGGATCGCACTTCTTTCGACACTGTGAGCATTTCACTGCTGATATTTATTGTGAAGCCTGTTTTCCAGTCACCATGAAAGAATCACTTAACACTTCTGCAGTGGATGTGACAACCAGCTAGATGTTCTGTTAAGCTACTGAGGCATCCATTATTTTAGGGTAAATACTTTCTAAAACATTCATAACAATAATTATGGAAAACCCCTCTGGTGTTTTAGTGTACAGGCTTCCCTTGTTTATGACAGGGTTATGTTCCCTGAAAACTTAACATAAAGCAAATTTGTATAAATTGAGAGACTAAAGCAACGGCAAAGCAGGCCAGGCTGTCAAATTTTGATTGACAAATATGTTCATAAATTTGTAGAGCCTTCTTTTGAGTCATTGGGAGTTGAGTGGCATATAGATTTTATTATGGTTGGTTGCACAGTCAGCCAGATGTGTAGACTGGATTTGATATTTTTATCCTCCTATTGAGTCTTTCTTCAAGACCTTGGCTAAACAGATATTATTGTTTGATGGTGTTAAAGGTATCATTGGAGCAGTGGTGAAATCCAAATTTTTTTGCTACCGGTTCTGTGGGCTTGACTTGGTAGGTTTGGTGTGGCTTGGTGGGCATGGCTTGGTGGGCGTGGCAGGGGAAGGATATTGCAAAATCTCTATTCCCACCCCACTCCAGGGGAAGGATACTACCATTTCTCCTAACTGCTCAAAATTTCTACTACCGGTTCTCCAGAACCTGACAGAACCTGCTGGATTTCACCCCTGCATTGGAGGATGTAAGCAATGCAAAACAATGGAACAGCTTTTCCCTCAGTCCCTTCTCTCTGTCTCCAGCAAGGCTAAAAAACAAAACAAAACAGTTAACTGGCAACATGGAACAAAAGCCAGACAAAATCAGGGAGTGGCACGAACAAAAGGCAAGAAACTACATTGTTTGTATTTCTCTCTCACACAACTGAAGGCAAATATATGTGTCCCAGGATAATGTTGCAGGATCCAGTCTGGGTCAGTCACCAGGATCAGAGGTTTAGTCTTCTGAGATTTCAGACTTGGCCTGAAGCCCATCCTCAGGGAACTTCTCTCTCACATTCGGTGAGTCACGAGTCTGAAAGCTCAGAAGACTAAACCTCTGATCCCGGTGACTGACCCAGGTTGGATTTCTACCTCTGCCTCTATCACAAGGCACAGAATGTTGCAGAGTCCCAAAGAGTTATTCCAGCTTTAATACTTTGATATACATAGCAGTAGCAAAATTGAGGTGGAAAGTAGGCTACTAGGTGATCCTTCCTCTCTTCTGCTTTATGAAAGAAACTGTCAGCTCCAGTGTGCTGTTGGCATGGAGCTGCCATTCGTGGGGGGGAGGAACACACAAACCTCATTTCAGCCCAGCATCTGCTTCGTGGAGCCTCCCAGGAACTGATAAGATTGACGGGAGGGAAAAGCTGGGGGATGACATCATCATGGCCAGCCGGAAATAACAAGGGAATTAACTGTTTAGATGCTGGTTGCAAAGATTCAAGTGAATTAACTGTTTAAATGCTGGTTATAAATACTCAAGAATTAAACATAAGCTAACTTCCGGGTCACATGGGAGGGAACAGCGTGCGTGATTGGTTGGGTGGTGATAACTAATGGATAAGTGGTGGTGGGAAGCACAGGGCAGTAGCCCTAACAAGATTTTCATCTGTGACTGTCAGTTAGTGCCAAGAAGTGATTAAACTAAGGTAGAAGCCATCCAGGTTTGTCTCCTTTTATTTCCTTCTGTTCGGAACCTGACAGATACAATTGGATGGACAGGGATGTGGATCCAACATCAGTGGCATTCCTAATCACTCTGGCCTGCACCCAAAAAAACTTTAGGGCTTTTCTACATCCCAAACAGCCAGCTTGCTTCCTGTTCTCAAGTTGGGAGGAAAGCACATTGCTCAGAGACTCTCTTGCTTTGACAAAAGAAAGCCAGCAAATTTGCTGACCTCATTTGAACCCTGGCTGTTGTGAAGGGAAGAGAAGAAAAGCATGGAGCATGATTTCCCCCCACCTCCTTAGGTTATCCTCCACTCCAGCAAAGGGACCACAACTTCTGGAGAAAAGCAGAACTGAATAGGACAAGTGACTGATAGGAACAGCAATTCTGGGAATACCATCCACAAACAGGTCACTGTTCCTACCTGAACCTAACAAAAAGAAGCCAAGCTATCTTCTCCAACTTCCCAAAATTATATTACAAATAGACAGGTGACTAAATAGGATGGTCAATGGAAGGAAATCTATTTCTGCTATTTAGACTTCTTTTCATTTTTCTCTCATTTATTTTTTCTCTCATTTGCAGTTTTGGGGCTTCCCAAAACAATGAGAAGAAGAAAATGTTGTGGGAGGTCAGAAGGGGTGGACAGAGGCTGAGAGCCACCTGTTCTTTGAATTATTCAGGCTTAAAAAAACATTTTTAAAAAAACTTCCAATATGTTGCTTTGGTGTATTAATTACAGAATCCTGACTAGTTTAGACCATAATTTTTACTCAATAGTATCCATTGCAGTTTTTTTTAAATAATATTGATGAAGCAGAAGGGTTAGGAGAAGAAGAAACTATTGGTATAATGTCTTTTACACATGGAGTTTTAGCTCAGGATCATTCCAAGGGTCCCTAGACTCACTGCGTTTGGATTTTAACCAGGGGTGAAATGCTCCCGGTTCGGTAGCGGTGGCGGTAGCAATGGCGGCTGGTGGTTCAGAGAACTGGTAGCAAAAATCCCTGCGCCCCCCCCCATGCCCAGCTGAGCCACGAGATCATCAGAGGCTGTTTTTTTTACTTTTAAAAGCATTTTTTCTACAATCTCTTTGGCCGAAAAAATGCTTTTAAAAGTTAAAAAAAAAAGCTTCTGATGATCACGCAGCTCAGCTGGGATCGTCAGAGGCTTCTAAAAGCACTTTTTTTCTGCAAAAAAAATTCTTTTAAAAGCCTCTGACGATCCCAGGTGAGTTGCCTGATCGTCAGAGACTTCTAAAAGCATTCTTTTCTGCAACCTCTTTGGCTGAAGAGGTTGTAGAAAAAAATGCTTTTAAAAATAAAATAAAAAAAGTTGGCCACGCCCACCCAGTCACATAACCCCCCCCCACCAAGTCACGCCCACAGAACCAGTAGTAAAAAAAAATAGATTTCACCCCTCATGCTAACCAACTACTTAAGGAACTCCCCCCCTTGCCGTTTAGGAGACACACCCAAACACAATTCTTTTTGGTACTATTTTTTTCTTTGAATACCAGTTGAGAGCTGATGAGAGCAGATTATTATGAAAATAAAGAAGCTCAGGCATAACCTTTTGCAATGGTATAAAATTAGTGAAAAGTATTTGGCACAGGTAGATAAGTAGTAGTCATAAACATAACATAACATTAAACCCATTATATAATACTTAGTAGAATTCATATGAAAAACAACGAAGTATTTATTAAGAGAAAAGTAGTTCTAAGTCTATTTCAGCAAGTAAAAAGAAATCTAAGTGACAACCTGAATGAAGAATATTCTTGATTTGCTGTCTAATTCATGTTTTAGAATGTAGAAAAAAGAAAACCCTAAAAAACAGTAGCAGATTATATTTCTATCTACAATATGTGACAGTTACAATTCTTTGTGCTTTTCTTTAATGCTTGTTAGAATATTTGCTTCCATCCTTGAAATAAAACATGTCACATACTGTAAGTATATTCTTTCTTTTTACTAAGCATACCCTGTTTTCCCAAAAATACGACCTACCCTGAAAGTAAGTCCTAGCTTGATTTTTACATGTGTGCCCAATATAAGCCCTACCCCAAAATAAGCCCTAAATAAGTTCCCGAAGGCCTCTTGACAGTGAAAAGGACATCCCCCGAAAATAATACCTGGTGCCTTTTAATATATATATTAAGCCTGATGATGGCAGATGAGATTCTGTCGAAAGGTCACTTCTACCCTTTTAGGGATATGTTCACAATTACACGGGAAGAAACCCGAAATATTAACTGTACAAACATATATACCCATGAAAACTTTATATATATATATATATGTATATATATATATATATATATATATATATATATATATATATATATATATATATGTATGTATATATTTGTTTTCTCAGGTTTTCGCGGGTGTTTGTATGTAGGTCTTTGGTTATTCGGGTCTTCTCCCACGTAAAATTGGAAGTGTCTTGGCGACGTTTCGACGAAGTCTCATTCGTCATCTTCAGGCTGGTGTTCTCGGCTTCGTGCTTCCAGGAGCAATGTGAGATCGCAGCTGTCTCTTCCTTTTAACTGCTAGTGGGGGTGTGAGCTGATTGGGTGGGAACTTGGCTGTGTTCTGATTGGGTGGAGGTGTGTTCTGATTGGTTAGGGGCTCGGCTGTGCTCTGATTGGATGGGGGGTTGGTTGTGCTCTGATTGGCTGGGGGTGTGTTCTGTTTGGGTGGGGGCTTGGTTGTGCTCAGCTTAGTCTGAGTTGCAGGGGGATTTGAGCTGGTGAGCTGCGTTGTTGTTGTTTGGCTTCGTGTTTGTGGCCGTGCGAGCTCTTCATGGTGGGTGTCAGTCTGCTTCATGTATGGATTGGAGAGGTTTAAAGTGGCTAATGATGCAGCTGCAGTCTGGCTTCTGGTCCTTGGTCGTGGCTCATTATCAGTGTGGGTTTGAGTCTGTTTTCTGCGTGGATGTGTGGTGGTGACATCCTGTGTGGCTCTCGTGAGTGTGGGTCTGGTGTCATTCGTCGTGTTAGGGACCCGTTTGTCAATAAGGGCGGGTTTCCAAATGGCTGGTAGGCGGGAGGTATCGTCTCGTTTGTTCATGCTGTGTGGGCGTTTTTCTATCTCGATGGCTTCTCTGATTATTCTGTTGTTAAAGTGTTCAGTTTTGGCGATAGTTCTGGTCTTTTTAAAGTCAATATCATGTCCTGTGGCTTTAAGGTGTTGGACCAGGGAAGAAGTTGGTTCTTCTTTTCTGACTGAGTTCTTGTGTTCTTCTATGCGTGCACTTATTCGTCTGTTGGTTTGTCCGATGTATGTGGTGGGGCAGGCGGTGCATGGGATTTCATATACTCCTTGATTTTCTAACTCAATTTTGTCTTTGGGGTTCCTTAGGATGGTGGATATTTTTCGGTTTGTGCAGAATGCTGTCTTGATGTTATGTTTGTGGAGGATTTTGCTTATTCTGTCTGTGGTGCCTTTTATGTATGGGAGGAGGGCTTTGCCGTTTTCTTGTTTTGTGTCTTGGATTTTAGTGGGGGTTTCTTTTTGGATTAGGTTGGTGATCTTATTTCTTTGGAATCCATTGGATGTTAGTACGTTAGTGAGGGTGTGTAGTTCGGTTTTTAGGTGTTGTTCGTCAGCTAAGCGTTTTGTTCTGGAAATGAGTGTCTTGGCTACAGAGTTGATTTGGGCAGGGTGGTGGTGTGAGAGTGCGTGCAGATAGCGGTTTGTGTGTGTTTTCTTCTGGTAGATAGTGTGTCCTAGGGAGCCATTGGATTTTCTGTAGACTAAGACATCCAGGAAGGGAAGTTGGTTGTTCGCTTCTGTTTCCATGGTGAACTGTATTTTGGGGTGTAGGCTGTTGAGGTGTGTGAGGAAGTTGTCCAGTTTTTCTTTCCCATGTGGCCAGATTATGAAGGTGTCGTCCACATATCTGAGCCAGAGTTTGGGTTTATGATCAGATTTTTCTAGAGCTTGGGTTTCAAAGTATTCCATATAGAGGTTGGCAATGACCGGTGAGAGGGGTGATCCCATGGGTGCTCCTTCTGTTTGTTTGTATTTCTGTCCATTATAGATGAAGTATGTGTTGGATAGGCAGTGGTTGGTCAGATCTAAGATGTGCTTGGGGGGGTTATATTTGTTTTGGATAACTGTCAAGGCTTCTTTGATTGGTACTTGGGTGAAGAGGGATATGACATCAAAGCTCACGAGTAGGTCACTGGGCTGTAAGTTTTGTTGCTTTATGATGTCTATGAACTGGAATGAGTTTTTTACGTATGAGGTGATGGATTCTGCATAGGGCTGTAGTTGTTTGGCGAGAAATTTGGCTAGGTTTTGTAGAGGTGAGCCTATGGAGCTGACTATGGGTCTAAGTGGGGTTCCTTCTTTGTGTATCTTGGGGAGACCATAAAGCTTAGGGCATCTGGATGATTTCTCTCTGGGTATGATTCTTTGCTGAATCTCTTCGCTGATGGGGGAGGCTTTTATTTTGGATCTGGTGGTTTTTTCCAGGTAGGTGGTGGGGTCTGTGTTTAGGGGTTTGTATATGGAGTCTTGGAGTAGGTTGGTTAATTTGGTTTGGTAGTCAGATGTGTTCATAACCACCGTGGCATTGCCCTTGTCTGCTGGTAGGATTATTATGCTGGTGTCTTCTTTCAGGTTAAGTAGTGCTGTCTGTTCCTCTTTGGGTAAGTTACTTTTGGGTGGCTTGCTGGTGCAGAGGATGTTGGTGATTTCGAGTCTGATTCTGTTTGCATCGTCGGGGTTGATTTTGGTCAGGCTGGTTTCAACTCCGCATATAATGGTTTCAGTGGGGATGCTTTTGGGAGCGATTGCAAAGTTGAATCCTTTGGAAAGGACATTGGTTTCGGCTTTGGTGAGGATCCTATCTGAGATGTTATGTACTGTTTGTTTCATGTGTGGCTGTGAGGGTGGAGGGGATTGTTTCTGGCGTTCTTGTAGTCTTCGGAATTTGTTGGTGTGTGTGTCTGTCTTGAGGGTGGTCTGTGTTTCGGCTCTCCAGACGGCAAGTTGTTTGGATTTGTCCCAAAGTGCGGGGTGGATCTTGTTGCTGAGTTTGAGGTGAAGTGTGAGGAGATCCTTGTTGATTCGGTCTAGGAGGAATCTTTTTCTGTGGAGTTCATTTCTGATTAGGGCTAGTTCTGTTCTTTTCAGAATGCGTTTGGTGGCTGCAGAGTTGGAGTGGAATTTCAGTTGGAAGCCTGTGGGGATTAAATTTTGATCTCGGCAGTTGCGTAGGAATGCAAGGTCACATAAAATGGAAGCTCTTTGGACTTCGAGTTTTTCATAGGTCCTGGTCAGATGGTGGATATCCTCCCCGTAGAGGTGCGATATTTGTTTTCTCAGGTTTTCGCGGGTATTTGTATGTAGGTCTTTGGTTATTCGGGTCTTCTCCCACGTAAAATTGGAAGTGTCTTGGCGACGTTTCGACGAAGTCTCATTCGTCATCTTCAGGCTGGCGATCTCACATTGCTCCTGGAAGCACGAAGCCGAGAACACCAGCCTGAAGATGACGAATGAGACTTCGTCGAAACGTCGCCAAGACACTTCCAATTTTACGTGGGAGAAGACCCGAATAACCAAAGACCTACATACAAACACCCGCGAAAACCTGAGAAAACAAATATCGCACCTCTACGGGGAGGATATCCACCATCTGACCAGGACCTATGAAAAACTCGAAGTCCAAAGAGCTTCCATTTTATGTGACCTTGCATTCCTACGCAACTGCCGAGATCAAAATTTAATCCCCACAGGCTTCCAACTGAAATTCCACTCCAACTCTGCAGCCACCAAACGCATTCTGAAAAGAACAGAACTAGCCCTAATCAGAAATGAACTCCACAGAAAAAGATTCCTCCTAGACCGAATCAACAAGGATCTCCTCACACTTCACCTCAAACTCAGCAACAAGATCCACCCCGCACTTTGGGACAAATCCAAACAACTTGCCGTCTGGAGAGCCGAAACACAGACCACCCTCAAGACAGACACACACACCAACAAATTCCGAAGACTACAAGAACGCCAGAAACAATCCCCTCCACCCTCACAGCCACACATGAAACAAACAGTACATAACATCTCAGATAGGATCCTCACCAAAGCCGAAACCAATGTCCTTTCCAAAGGATTCAACTTTGCAATCGCTCCCAAAAGCATCCCCACTGAAACCATTATATGCGGAGTTGAAACCAGCCTGACCAAAATCAACCCCGACGATGCAAACAGAATCAGACTCGAAATCACCAACATCCTCTGCACCAGCAAGCCACCCAAAAGTAACTTACCCAAAGAGGAACAGACAGCACTACTTAACCTGAAAGAAGACACCAGCATAATAATCCTACCAGCAGACAAGGGCAATGCCACGGTGGTTATGAACACATCTGACTACCAAACCAAATTAACCAACCTACTCCAAGACTCCATATACAAACCCCTAAACACAGACCCCACCACCTACCTGGAAAAAACCACCAGATCCAAAATAAAAGCCTCCCCCATCAGCGAAGAGATTCAGCAAAGAATCATACCCAGAGAGAAATCATCCAGATGCCCTAAGCTTTATGGTCTCCCCAAGATACACAAAGAAGGAACCCCACTTAGACCCATAGTCAGCTCCATAGGCTCACCTCTACAAAACCTAGCCAAATTTCTCGCCAAACAACTACAGCCCTATGCAGAATCCATCACCTCATACGTAAAAAACTCATTCCAGTTCATAGACATCATAAAGCAACAAAACTTACAGCCCAGTGACCTACTCGTGAGCTTTGATGTCATATCCCTCTTCACCCAAGTACCAATCAAAGAAGCCTTGACAGTTATCCAAAACAAATATAACCCCCCCAAGCACATCTTAGATCTGACCAACCACTGCCTATCCAACACATACTTCATCTATAATGGACAGAAATACAAACAAACAGAAGGAGCACCCATGGGATCACCCCTCTCACCGGTCATTGCCAACCTCTATATGGAATACTTTGAAACCCAAGCTCTAGAAAAATCTGATCATAAACCCAAACTCTGGCTCAGATATGTGGACGACACCTTCATAATCTGGCCACATGGGAAAGAAAAACTGGACAACTTCCTCACACACCTCAACAGCCTACACCCCAAAATACAGTTCACCATGGAAACAGAAGCGAACAACCAACTTCCCTTCCTGGATGTCTTAGTCTACAGAAAATCCAATGGCTCCCTAGGACACACTATCTACCAGAAGAAAACACACACAAACCGCTATCTGCACGCACTCTCACACCACCACCCTGCCCAAATCAACTCTGTAGCCAAGACACTCATTTCCAGAACAAAACGCTTAGCTGACGAACAACACCTAAAAACCGAACTACACACCCTCACTAACGTACTAACATCCAATGGATTCCAAAGAAATAAGATCACCAACCTAATCCAAAAAGAAACCCCCACTAAAATCCAAGACACAAAACAAGAAAACGGCAAAGCCCTCCTCCCATACATAAAAGGCACCACAGACAGAATAAGCAAAATCCTCCACAAACATAACATCAAGACAGCATTCTGCACAAACCGAAAAATATCCACCATCCTAAGGAACCCCAAAGACAAAATTGAGTTAGAAAATCAAGGAGTATATGAAATCCCATGCACCGCCTGCCCCACCACATACATCGGACAAACCAACAGACGAATAAGTGCACGCATAGAAGAACACAAGAACTCAGTCAGAAAAGAAGAACCAACTTCTTCCCTGGTCCAACACCTTAAAGCCACAGGACATGATATTGACTTTAAAAAGACCAGAACTATCGCCAAAACTGAACACTTTAACAACAGAATAATCAGAGAAGCCATCGAGATAGAAAAACGCCCACACAGCATGAACAAACGAGACGATACCTCCCGCCTACCAGCCATTTGGAAACCCGCCCTTATTGACAAACGGGTCCCTAACACGACGAATGACACCAGACCCACACTCACGAGAGCCACACAGGATGTCACCACCACACATCCACGCAGAAAACAGACTCAAACCCACACTGATAATGAGCCACGACCAAGGACCAGAAGCCAGACTGCAGCTGCATCATTAGCCACTTTAAACCTCTCCAATCCATACATGAAGCAGACTGACACCCACCATGAAGAGCTCGCACGGCCACAAACACGAAGCCAAACAACAACAACGCAGCTCACCAGCTCAAATCCCCCTGCAACTCAGACTAAGCTGAGCACAACCAAGCCCCCACCCAAACAGAACACACCCCCAGCCAATCAGAGCACAACCAACCCCCCATCCAATCAGAGCATAGCCGAGCCCCTAACCAATCAGAACACACCTCCACCCAATCAGAACACAGCCAAGTTCCCACCCAATCAGCTCACACCCCCACTAGCAGTTAAAAGGAAGAGACAGCTGCGATCTCACATTGCTCCTGGAAGCACGAAGCCGAGAACACCAGCCTGAAGATGACGAATGAGACTTCGTCGAAACGTCGCCAAGACACTTCCAATTTTACGTGGGAGAAGACCCGAATAACCAAAGACATATATATATATATATATATATATATATATATATATATATATATATATATATATATATATATATATCATAATGGAGATATGTTAAATTTAACAATTTGGGATTGGGAACACTGCATTCCAGAGCATGTGGAAAAGGCTGGATTTCCATCAGACTATACAGTTCTTTTTGGGATGGGCGGGGAAATGGGGAATATCTGGAAATGCATTCTCCAAACTGAGGTTGGGTCAAAGTATTGGTTCTCAGACTAATAACGATTCAGACAGCCTTGGTATAAACAAACCACAATTGCTAACTTCTCCTTTATCACAGATGAGACCCATCTGCATATGGTGGGTACCCCATAACACTATGAGAAAAAGACAGTCTCAATTTTAATGATTCTACATTAAAAATATTTCACTCGCTAGTATTTTTTATATTCCTCACTACTTTTACCTTAATAAATTTTATTAAAGCAGCCCGGTGAAATTGATGCTTTGGAAAAATCACTTTGCATAAAAACGGTTAAGATACATTAAAGAAAACATATCAGAGTTCTCCAGAGCGATCTGTTCTTAAATCAGCCAGTTTTGTATGTCCCTAATGCTTGTTTGGCAAAGGATAAGTAACATTTTCATTCAGATTAAATACTTGACAATGGCAGCATTAAATTATGTGGATTGAAGACATAATGGGGATAAGGAATTGTGTATTCTAGGACAAAGTGAGAGAATAAGTATTTTGTGTTTATTAAAGTCAGTAAAAATCTTCATGAGCATCTGATAGAGTGTTGCATAAATGAGTTAACAAAAGGATAACAAATGATTATAGGTGTGATCATGTCACTTCTCAACATATATTTATTTTTATTATTATTATTTTTTATCCTGCCTTTATTGCTTTTATAAATCAGTCAAGGCGGTGAAGATACATACTACCATATTCCTTCCTCTTCCTATTTTCCCAACAACAACAACAACTCTGTGAGGTGGGTTGGGCTGAGAGAGAGTGACTGGCCCAGGTTTTCATGCCTAAAGCAGATTAGAACACTGCCTCCTGGTTTCTAAGCCAGCACTGTGACCACTAGACAAGACTGTCTCTCTTTTGTAGTTATATCTCATGCCTATCCTCATGGTATCCTCAACATTTGTGATGTATTCCCCTGCTTGCCTCATAGAATTCATGAAAGATCCTCATTTAAACCTTCTTGAGAAACTAATATGAATCTAACAAATAATAAATAAAAAACAAAACTTGCGGGCCAGGGAGAATATGCAGATGATGCTTTACAAAAGCAAATTAAAGATATTTCAAAGAGGTATGAAGTAGCAGTGATGAAAGATTTCAATTACCCTGACATCTCTTGGGACAGGATGGTTATTCTGGGCAATTTATGGCTGCCTTCCTGATTTCTCATTTGCAGCATTGAGAAAGCCCCCCAAATATGAGCTATTCTAAATTTCATTTTTTTAAAAAAAACAAAACCACACACACACAGTATATATATAACATTTTATTGACTCATGGAATAAAAAAATATATTCAGAATATACCTTATATATTAGGTGAGAGAGAGAGAGAGAGAGAGAGAGAGAGAGAGAGAGAGAGAGAGAGAGAGAGAGAGAGAGAGAGAGAGAGAGAGAGAGAGAGATTTTCACAAGATTTGTATACATTATTGTCAGTTTCTTATTTTCTACTGTTGGTAGAAAATAAGGAAAGAGCCAAGTAATTCAAGAATTCAATGTTCTTTTGTTTAAGGTAATTATTTATAAAATGCAGAGCATATAATATATTCAAAATTCACCATATGGGGAGTAATAATAAGAAATTGTTGTTTCATTTCCTTAATTCAGTTAGTATGAACATTCTCTTTTAAAAAAGGAGGTAATTTTATTTTGTGTCTAAAATACAACTCATAAAATGAAATATAAACTATAAAATGAAATATAAAAATTAAGGCAGTACATCAGGCTAAATATACTGGGCTGAAAATTCACAGCAAATGTACAAAGGTGAAAAATGAGCACTAATAAAAGTACCTCAAAACAGTACCTCAAGATCTGTTATCCAATTTATCTCTGATATTATTACCGGCTTAATAGAAGTACATCAGTGAAACCTGCTAGATTTGGTAGAGATCTGCCAATTCAGATTATTTATAGGTAGTTCTTGATTTATTGCCAGAACTGAGCCCAAAATTTACATTGCTAAGAAGACAATTAAGTGAGCTGTACCCCATTTTATGACCTTTTTCTGCCACAATCTTTAAATGATTCACCACAGTTATTAAGTAATCATGTAGTGGTAACTGAATCTGGCTTCCCCCATTGACTTTGCCAACTGGGAATGAATTTAAGGGGAAGTCCCAAAAGCATATAGCAAAATCATAAATAAATTCAACAAGGGGAAAAAAAGAAGCTAATGTGAATGCCAACAAGCTAATTAAAATATGAAATTAAAGAAGGACAAATATAGGAGATGGAAATAGGCATCTATAGTATATCTAAATATCTCTATTTCCATATCTATGTATGTAGTCTGTATTTATAGTGATGATAAGCTGGAGCGAGTGAGGTTAGCAAAGAATGCTCAGAAAAACAGGACAGACTTTTTAAGATGTGTTAAAAATAAAAGGAAGATTTTTTTTAAAAAACAAAACAAAACAAAATTAGCTTTCCAATTGCTGAATCAAGGCAGCAAAATTTCTTTTATTTATACACTGCAATTACTTATTTTGCAATTGGAACTCCTGGGTAGCAGGATTGAAAAACCAGCAGAAGAAAAGCAAGCAATTAACAATGATTACATAACAACATGATTATTTATTTATTGTATCAATTTATACAGCCATTCATCTTGCCATGTGCAACTCTGGATGGCAACCATAAGATTAAAACTTGGCAATAAACCAACAACAACAAGACAGTAATGGAACCGAAGGATAATCTAACTCAAAACCGTAGAAACACACAATCATATAAAGAATATGAATATAAAGAATTTAAATTATACAGTATTTGTTTCTGTGTGTAAGTTTTGAAAAGAAAGATTAAAAACTATCAGTAATATAGAATAAAGGTAAAAAGAAAGAGAAGGTAAAGGTTTTTTATAAAAGTAACGATAAGAGAGCAGTGTTTTGAATCAGTAGTGATTGCCTGGAGTTTTATGGTCTAAATTTGGTAGTTTAATCTAACATTCCTTGACTTTATCTTTCTGCTTCCTATCGACATAAAAGGCAATTACTGTTGTTGGTTTTCTCTTCGCCTGGCATTCTTTCCCCAGTTGGTTTCTTTCTGTCTCTTCAACTTTCCTTCTTCAGACATCTACGAATGGTAGGATTGGATAATCATGGTCAAGTTCAGGCTGTCACAGTTGCTTTCTTTTTTACTTCCCTGAGTGACCTGCGGCCCTACTATTCTGGAGGTGTCTCCACTGAGCATTGACCCAATTGATCTCTCCTTAGCTTTTTGAGTTCAGTTAAGGCTGGATCTATGGTGCCGTGAACCTGACGGAAAAAATTGAACCGGTAGCCACTGATGGCTGTATTCTCTGTGGGTTTTTTAAAGATTTCTTTTAAAGCCATCGGGGTTGGCCCTGCTTCTTGTGTCTTGTGTTAAATGGTTAATAGTTTTACTATGGGATATACACATGCACATACATACACACAAACACACACAGAGTATATGTATATATGTGTGCATGTATGTGTATGTATATATATACAGTATATACATATATTTGCATGTATACACATATATGTATGCGTGTGTGTGTGTGTATCTATCTATCTATCTATCTATCTATCTATCTATCTATCTGGGGTGGGTTCTACTTACCTTTACTACCGGTTAGCATTTGCATTGCACAGATCACCTATGATGATGTCCCGGTCAGTGGGCAGAGCCTCCTGTAGATTTTATTGCCGATTCTTGCGAACTAGTCCAAACCGGGGGCAATCCACTACTGATATCTGTCTGTCTGTCTGTCTGTCTGTCTGTCTGTCTGTCTGTCTGTCTGTCTGTCTATCTATCTATCTATCTATCTATCTATCTATCTATCTATCTATCTACACACACACACACACACACACACACACATACCAGGGGTGAAATGCTCCTGGATCGGACCAGATCGACTAGTCTGGTAGTGATCTTGGCCGTTGGTTCAGCAATCCGGTAGCGACCGCCCGGGTGTCATTAAGTCCTGGTTTTAAGGTGTTTTTTACCTACTGTGGATGCGCAAAAGGTTTTTGCACATGCACAGAAGGTCTGTGTGCGCATGTGACACGCGTGCACTTCTGAACCGGTAAGTAGATTTGACCCCTGACACAGACATACACTTTAAAGTTATCCTCCATCTCCTACCATTCAGCTTTATTTGTTGAACTTGTGTTCCTATAAGGGGAAGAACAATTCCCATTCCCTTTTTCATTTTTTCCTCATAGAATCAATATCCCGTGAAATTTCTGTCTTCAATAAGTTTTCCTGTGATATATAATATTACATTATTTCCTATATGATTTTTCTTTTTTTGTTGTAGCCAACTGCTTCTGAGTAAGGTTAAATTGAGATTTAAATTAAATTAGAGGTCATTTTGAAACCAAAAGTTCCTAGTCTAAACCCACTTTACTTCTGCTCTTTCTGAATTTGCTTCCATTCATAATATGAGATTTTTTTAAATGCATAATCAGATATTTGCAATGGTGTTGAAAAAAATCTGATCCATGCATTGCATGATTGAATACACTAATAATACAATCATTTTAAAAAAATAGGCTTTACTTGCACAGTATGCATTAAGATTAAACATAAAATTATATTTACAAATTAATTACCCATGTTATGTATTTAATGATTCACATATCTTTTGTAAATTGAATCAGCAAAGTCCCAGTGAATGCCAGATATTTTTCTCTTTAGTTTAATAACCTGAAAGACAGACACATTCTTAAATTTATTCAGCTGACATCTATAAAGTGGTAAAGTGCTTATTTAACCCTTGTGTAACCATGAAATGTAAATAAATATGTTCTGAAAAATATGAAGCAAAAACTGTCAAATCATTTCCTCCTTTAATGTGCATGCATCATTTTGTTTTTTAAACTATATTTAAAATTGAATATAGTCAACTATAGACCCCCTACAATTATCTATATTCTGAATTTGTTGTAAGGTTGCATATTTTATTCCTAAAACAGTATTTTCTGCAGGTCATTCCTTCATCAGGCCTTTAAATTATGACAATCAAAATAATGACATATTTATCTGAAGGAAAGTGACTGAGGTTTTTTTTTTTTTTTTTAAAAAAAATCACTCTCCCTCCCAAAGGCAGAAAATTCTTGGAATATTTATTTTTTATTCTTCTTTTTTTCCACAAAGAAATGGGAACATAGAGGCCTTATTTACTTCCCTCTGAAGAGGATTAGTGTCTACATTGAGGACCAAGAAATGCCAGAAACTTTATTTATGTAGTGGTTCTGTAGACTGGGCCAGCTCTCCAGTAGATCCATTGATATTGTCCATGTATGGAGAGACCATGTTTCCCCACTCCTGCCTTGCTTTGGTCACTTATTTTCATTATTTGCACCATCTCCATGCGCTGGCTGTTAACAGCATCCTTTTTTATAATCAAACTTAAGAGTAGGGCAGCGTGATCATCCCTTTACTCCCTGAATCGAGGCAGTGTCTTTTCTCCTTCTCATGCCTCCCTTTTGGCCACTTGCATTTATTCTTTAAACCTCCCACCCACAACATATTCTTCTATGAGCCTTTTCTCAGTTGGATGACCCCCTGCCTTCCAATTCACTGATTGTTATTGAGAAAGAAATCTTTGTCTTCCTTTTGGATGAAGATAACAACTAGATTATTTTATACAAAAGCTATGGCAAGTAATACATTCAAAATACATTAGACAGAACAAAGCATTAAAGCCCCCAAAGTAATAAACAGCCCTCCTTCTGACTTGTTTTTCTTTGTAATTTATGTTCTTTCCTTATAATGCAATTCTGGGCGCTTCTATTTTGTTTGAAATATTTTTTTAAAAATTATTGGTAACTGTTTTTGTTTTTCCTTTTTCCAATTATGAGTGAACTTTCTTAATATTTATGCAACACATTATGCTTATCTGTTACTTTAATCAATATCATGCTGGAGAAATAAGAGTAAGTTTTGAATAATGAGTCTATAACTAATAATAAAGTTTTTATACCAACTTTTGTTCCTTTGCTATAAAAGAACAAACTATGGGACTGCTTCATAGAACGACAAATGATATTGATTTATTTTAAAAAGATATATACCTGTCCATCGAACATACAAACTCTGGGCAGCTAAAAGCAGAACAAAGCAAGTTAAAATAACTATAAAATACTAAGCAAGACACCATAGAAGGAACTCAGCCACATACACTATACCTATGTTGGCCTCAACTATTATCACAGCTCAATGACTCCAGAAAAAGTCAAGTCTTCACAAGTCATTCCATTCTGGACCACTTGAAGCTTCCAAGAACTTTTGAAAGATTGCCCCATATAGAGAGCTTTGCGCTAATCCAATTAGGAGGGGACTAAAGCATGAGTGTTAGCAAACAGGGCCTCCTAGTCCAGGACAGTTGTGAATGCTGCACTAGATGAATCTATGCAATCTGTTTATTTTTCCTTGAGCAGGAGCCCTAACTCCAGGAGGAGTTCCATATAGCTGTTGTGGCCCGCTGGCAGCCAGCAGAACTGGCAGCAGAGTTGGACAGTGAGGAGTTGGGGAGGAACATGGGCCAGTCCTGGGGGCTGAGGAAAGCTCAGATGAGGGCTCTGCATTGAAGGCCGAGAGGGAGCTAGATAGCAGTGAGGCAAAAGAACAGCTGGAGAACTATCCAAAGCACTGTTTTCATGTTCCCAGTATGTGCATGCGCAGAGCTTCCAGAAGACAAGAACAATTAAGAAAGCAGTGTGTTTTGGGAGTAAAGTCACATCTTGGAGGTGATTGGCCACTCCCATCGGAAACAAAAAAGGAGTGAACGGGGAGTGGGCTTTGCGGGAAACAATTTGTTCGTTTATTCATTTCAAGAATGAGAAGATCTGTCCATGAATCCCAGAGACTCTGTGCCAAGTTTTGCCTTGCACTGTGTTTGGAAACTAGTTATCTGGCAGCTCTCCAAGCGAGATAAGTTTTGTGTTGATAAATATTCCTCTGAAAGACTGTTTGCCAAGACTTTCTGACTGTGAATGTTTTATGTTTATGTTTTATTAAATTTGTATACCGCCCTACTCCCGAAGGACTCAGGGCGGTGAACAGGCACAAGATAAAATACAGAAATACAAAAATTAAGAACAATTTAAAACCAAATTAAATAATATTGGCCCACAACAATTAAAATCCCAATAAATTTAAAACAAATTAAAATTTCAAATTTCAAATTTAAAAGAAAGGGGAGAAAAAATTAGGCCAGGCCGGCTTGCTGGAATAAGAGGGTCTTAAGAGCACGGTGGAAGGTGCGCAGATCCGGAATCCTCCGTATCTCCAGGGGAGCTCATTCCAGATAGTAGGTGCCCCCACAGAGAAGGCCCTCCCCCTGGGGCCACCAGTCGACACTGCTTGGCTGATGGCACCCGGAGGAGACCCTTTCTATGAGAGCGTACCGGCCTGTGGGAGGCTATTTGTGTAGTAGGCGGTCCCGTAAATAACCAGGTCCTAAGCCATGGAGCACTTTAAAGGTGGTCAGCAAAACCTTGAAGCGCACACGGAAGACCACCGGGAGCCAGTGCAGCTCACGCAGGAGAGGTGTTACACGGGAGCGCCATGTTGCTCCCATAACCACCTGCGCGGCCGCACTCTGCACCATGTAGAGCGCATTACAATAGTCCAGGCGGGAGGTGACGAGGGCATGAGTGACTGTGTGTAGAGAGTCCCGATCCAGAAAGGGACGCAACTGGCGGATCAGGCGAACCTGATGAAAAATCCTCCCGGTCACGGCCGTCAAGTGCTCTTCTAAAGACAGCCGTGAATCCAGGAGGACACCCAAGTTGCGAGCCCTCTCCGTGGGGGCCAGCGATTCGCCCCCAATAGTCAGTGATGGCGTCAACTGACTATATCGGGACGTCGGAAACCACAGCCACTCGGTCTTGGATGGGTTGAGCCTGAGCCTGTTCCTCCCCATCCAGATCCGCATGGCCTCCAGACACCGGGGCATCACTTCAAGGGCATCGTTGGGGTGGTCCGGGGTGGAGATGTACAGCTGGGTATCATCAGCGTACTGATGGAACTTCACCCCGAAACCACGGATGATCTCACCCAGCAGCTTTACATAAATGTTGAACAGAAGGGGTGAGAGGACCGACCCTTGTGGCACCCCACATACGAGGGGCCTCGGGGATGACCTCTGCCCCCCTGCCAACACAGACTGCAACCGGTCAGAGAGAAAGGAGGAGAACCACCCTAGAACAGTGCCCCCCACCCCTAACTCTTCCAGCCGGTGCAGCATGATACCATGGTCAATGGTATCAAAAGCCGCTGAGAGATCTAATAGGACCAGGACAGAGGAGCAGCCCCTGTCCCGAGCCCTCCAGAGATCATCAACCAACACGACCAATGCCATTTCCGTGCTGTACCCAGGCCTGAAGCCCGACTGGGATGGATCCAGATACGTCGTTTCATCCAGGTACTGGGGGAGCTGTCGCGCAACCACACTCTCAACAACCCTCGCCACAAAACGAAGGTTGGAGACCGGACGATAATTAGGATTTGAAATGAAAGGAATTCAATCATGTAAATAAAAAGGGTTTTGCCAAGACTCTGTTTCATGCTTTTTAAGGAAGCCTAGGTCAGAACAATAGCACAACAGCTCTGTCTGGAGAGTGACAGTTAAAGAAGAAAAATATCTCAATCCAGGGCCCAAGGGACTCAGTGCCATTCTGTCTTCTGCCCCATCCAGACCCTCACAGCCTCTAGGCACTGGGGAAGCACCTCAACCGCATCACAGCCAGGAGTGGAAAGAGGGCCAGGTCCAGAGGTACCTCACATAAAAGGTGTCTAGGACTAGAATTTTTCCCTACCACCAATGCTATTTGGAACTGGCCTTGGAGGAAGGAGAAGAACCAGTACAAAATGATACTTCCCACTCCTAATCCCTTAAACTGATTAGAAGTAGAACATAATGTCATTGAAAGCTGCTGAGGAAAGCTGCTCTGGAGAGCATGGATTTCAGATAACTTTATTGCATGTCCTCCAGAAGCTATTTTGGATGCCAGGTAAGTACACGGCTCGCATGGAGGCTCTAGGAGAGCGTTTTCAGCCTCCGGAGGACCTCTGGGGGTGGGAGGCCATTTTCACCCTGCCCAAGCTCCAGGAAAGCCTCTGGACCTCTGGACCCTGGGCCTACCGGGCCCATCAGAAGTTGGGGAACAGGCCGTTTCCGGCCTCCGGAGGCTTCAGGGAGACCTGCTAGGCCCAAAATGGGGCGCGGGGATCATCCATGGGGGAGGGCATGCACGCATGTGTGGGGCATGGGGGGATATTTAATTATGGGTGTGGGCACATGTGTGCGTGAACCCCCCCTGCTCCCCCCGCTTTTGGCATGCTACAGCAAAAAGGTTACCCATCACTGCACTAGTCAATCTATTACCTTTTGGATCATCCTTTCAGTTATATTTCTTTCCCTCAACAGTGCACAGAATGGTGGACAAAAAAGCATAAGTAACTTCTGACTTCCTGCTTCTTTGACATTGCTTATGGAAAGCTGGCAGGAAGTGTTGGAATAATGATCACGTGACCATGGCTGCCAGTGACTGATCATGGTTTGCAAATGTATCAAGTGTGTGAGTGTAACTGCTGTGAATATCCTTCAAATTTCAATTCCATAGAAGTAATGGGTTCTGGAGTTTGCATACATTCTTTAAGTTAGTACATTTGAAATACTTTGATATAAAAATTGTTACCCTATTATGTATCACTTCAGCTAACTGAAAGTTATAATAGACAAACAGATTGGAGAGTTTTAATAGGATATAGCTATGTTTTATATATAATACCCTATTGATACTGGCTTCACTTTACACATTAAATTGCTGTTGTATATCATCCCTCTCTTCAAGTAAACACAGAAGACCAATGACTTTTTAAAACAAAGACATAAAGGAACATAGGTCTGATTTTGGATATTATTCCCTGGCTTATTATGGATGTATAAAGCGTTTCATGCATAAACTGTTCATGCATGGAACAGCTGCTTTCCACTTTATTTTATCAAATGGTTGGATATTTATTATTTGCAACCTTGTGCCAGATCCTTGTAACAAATCAATTGATTTGTGATCCAATTGAGATATAGTGTAAGTTACCCAATTTCTCTATTACTTTTTAATTTATTTCATGAACATTTGCATCAGCCAAGTTTGGATATTTTCCTGTTATTTGTCACTGTTTATCATTAATTGTATTTTTTAGTTTTAATTTTTTCTTTATACTTTTATTTTATTTGTATTTTTTGCTTTCCTTTTTTTTAAAAGACTTGTGCACAGAACAGCTACTTTCAGATTATCTGTGACCGAACTAAAGCATACGTATTTGGATGAAAACTTATGTTCTAGGCAAAAGAGTTGGAATATTGCTTAGGCCAGTTTGAAATCCCATATTTGAAGCCATGTTAGTTGTTACTATATTTTTGACATAAAGGACAGTACATTTAACTCCCTCACTATGCATTGGTGGGGATGAGGAATAAAATCAGGCTCAGATTTTGATTCATGCTAAGATTTTGGATATGGCTCAAATGGAAAATATAGTAGGCATGAACAGTTATCAACTGTTATGGTGAATGCATGTTTCTGGAGTCTCAATGACATTGTTCCTTTTGGTTCCTTAAGTAACACAAATTATTTTTGTGGGATTTGAGAACTCTGTTAATTGAAGATGGAAGATTATTTTATTATGTAGGTTTTTTAGAGGACTTTACAGCAAAATAATGATAAATCATAAGCTTAAAACATTGCTGTTACATTTAAAAAAAGAAAAGTTGACTTTCCTGTTCATTATTATTTTTCAATGTTCTTATTAATACCAGATAAACAAGTTATTTATAGTACGTGCATGATAAAAAAAAAATCTTCTTGTGCTTAGAAATGTTGTAGAACTGAGACCTCAACCAATCAGAAGAGTTTGAATGCTGTTTAAATAGGAACAAACTGTACAATTGTGGTGCATTGTCCATGTAGGACTTGGAAGTGTCTTATTCCCTGCCACCATCCCAAAAATGAATTTAGCCTTCGTGTCCATTCAACTCCCTTCAGGGGACAATTTTATTTTCAGGTAGAAGCAATACATTTCTGGCTGCTCACTTGAGCGACTATAGAGGTTCATCACTGGAATTTGAGGCAATAATGCCTTAGAAAGATGGATGATGACAGGGGAAGTGAAAGTTGTTATCTGAGCATTTGTCATGATTTGGGACATTGAGATAGATGGGCAAACCTCTTGAAAGGGTGCAGAGCTCCCTCTCTCTGACACTCTGTGGTCTTGTAAAGAATTTATCATCTTGCGTATGACAGGGTTTGCATACTTTATTTAAGTTCATTTTAATTGGATGTTAGATTGTTTGGTAAGGAAGGTTCATGCTTCTGGGAATTCTAGCATGAGTGCTTAGAGCTTAAAAGCCTTTGCAGAGAAGTGCTGTTTATAAGAAGCGATGTCACCTGCATCAAGGAAAATGTATAATTACCAGCAAGTACATTCAAAGCCTTTCCATTTAGAGACACCAGGATTAAGCAAAGCATACAAATTTATGTCTTAACCACAATATGGTGCTGGTCATTGTCACAAATAGCACATCTGGGTCCCAACAACTCCCAACTGATTACCAAGGGGTCATTGCAAGTATAAAATTCATAATTTTTCTAAAGTCTATTTTTTATTTTGTCTCCACAATTTATTTTGAGAATAAAACAAATAATGATGTGTTGCTTCTTTGAAATCAGTCACCTGGAGCCTGTTTTTTTTTTTTTTTAGAGCTTTGCCATCTAGATCTATGATTATGGAAAGAACTCTTACTTAACCCCCTTAATGATAACTATGTACATCTGTGGAATTCATTAAACAACATTCTGTTACTGGTGAAGTCCTGTTTAGATATAAAATTAAGTGTATTTTAAAAAGATATTGTTAATCATACAGAGAGCCAGTTTCATTTACGTTTTTAGTTTCAGTTTCAGTTTCAGTTTTATTTGATTTGTATACCGCCCTACTCCCGAAGGACTCAGGGCGGTGAACAGCCAACAATAAAATACATAGATACACAAAATTTAAAAACCCAATAAAATCAAATTAAATTATTTGGCCCAGACAAATTAAAACACCCCGATAATTTAAAAACAGATTAAAATTTAAATATTTAAAAAGGGAAGAGATTAGGCCAAGCCCGCTTGATGGAATAAAAAGGTCTTCACAGCACGACGGAAGGAGCGCAAATCCGGGATCCTCCGTATCTCCGGGGGGAGCTCATTCCAGATAGTAGGTGCCCCCACAGAGAAGGCTCTCCCCCTAGGGGCCGCCAGTCGACACTGTTTGGCTGACGGCACCCGGAAGAGTCCCTCTCTATGAGAGGTACTGGCCGGTGGGAGGCTATTGGTGGTAGTAGGCGGTCCCGTAGATAGCCAGTCCTAAGCCATGGAGCGCTTTAAAGGTGGTAACCAAAACCTTGAAGCGCACCCGGAAGACCACCGGGAGCCAGTGCAGCTCGCGCAGGAGAGGTGTTACATGGGAGCGCCATGTCGCTCCCATTACCACCCGCGCGGCCGCACTCTGCGCCAGTTGGAGCCTCCGGGTGCTCCTCAAGGGGAGCCCCATGTAGAGAGCATTACAATAGTCCAGGTGGGAGGTGACGAGGGCATGAGTGACCGTGCGTCACTCACTTTTAGTGGCTAGAAATTGGGAGACATGAGTTTTAGTTCTAGTCCCACCTTTAGTCCACCTTAGGCAAAAAGCCAGATGGGCGACCTTAGACCAGTCACTTTCTCTCAGCCCTAGGAAGAAAGCAATGGCTTCCAAAAAGCCTCGCCAAGAAAATGGCAGGGACTTGTCTGGGCAGTCTGTGAGAATTGGACACGATTGAACAGAAGGAAGAAACATCATATATAGGAAAATCTGCATAAAATCCAAGCTACAGATTTACATAATCATGCACAGGGAATAATCAAATATCTCTGGTAATAACTTCTGAATATAATCTAATAGTGTACTATGTGAAGTGGATGAGTGAAATTGGGCGAGGCATTGATCCAAAGAAATCAATTGACTTGGTACAAATTGATGGTAGTGATGGATTATGAATGTAATTAAGGATGACAATGCCCAGAAATTTTTTCTGTCATGCTAAGTTTCATTGGGAACCTTGGCTTTTTATTCAAACAATCGTTAGATGTGTATTAAGTAAATAATGTTAGATAGTGTCAGCTCTAGATAGGCACTGAGGCAACAACAGCCAAGAAAGTTGTTTAATTTAATTTAATTATTTAATTGTATGTACAGTATGTATGTATGTATGTATGTATGTATGTATGTATGCATGCATGCATGCATGCATGTATTTGCTGGGTGACTTACAGTTTAATAAAACAGTATAAAAGATTAAAACAATAAATACATTAAAATTAACAAAAAAATACCTAAGATCCATTAATTTCAGTGTCTGGATTCACCCATCACACTAAATCATGATTGGATTACATGTGAACATTAGGTTCACATATCACATTAAGTTTACAAATCACAATAGTGGGATTCCAGTCAACACTATCCATATTAATATATAATAAATGCCTAAAGTAATGTTTTTCAGCCTTGATAACTTTCTATTGTGGATTTTCTGCTGACTGGGAAATTCTGAGAGTTGAAGTTTACGCATCTTAATGTTGTCAAGATTGAGAAACATGCTCTAGATTTTCAAGGACCGATCCTGGGATCTTTGGCAAATGAAGCCTATTTTCCTATTATGCTAAAATCTTTTCAAGATCTATTTTTTTCAACTGCTCAGGAAATGGAATTACCGTAAACTGAATTCACTGCTGATAAATTAATAATGAAATAACATAATGGAAAGAAGACAACAGAACCATGCAGCTGATGATACCTAAAGGTTCAACTGGTGGTGGTCTCAGGATGGCTCATTAGTGAATGAGCTTGTTGCTTAATATATGTAAATAGGGGAAGTTTGAGGCATTACATTTGATTTAATTACTTACTCTGTCAATATTTATATGACTGCTTACATCACAGGAACTGACTCAGCAGTATATAGCAAAAAAAGGTAAAACAATGGACGTGTCAAAAACAGTCATATTATTTTAAACAGCATAAAACTCACAAGAGATTAGATTGGCAAGGGAGCTATCTCAACATCTCAATGGTTCCATGAGACCTTCAGGCCTAATGACAAATTCAGGCCAGATCTTGAGGAACTTCTGAAAAATAAATAAATATTTTTTTACATTTGCAACTTCTCACAATCTAGTGCTCTTCAGATATGTTGGCTTTTAACTCCCATAACCATAGTCAGCAATGTTATGTTGATGAGGGGTTGCAGGAAATGGTCTGTTGGTTGGTTTGTGAAATTCTGATGGGAGAATATTTGTTCTTCCAATTCAGACGACTGCCTTACAAAACCCTAATCCTCTCCTGATATCTGTTTTCCCAGACAAATTCAGTGGATAGGGCATTCAGATCTGCAGACATCTGCAGGGTGGGGTCCCCCACCCATTTGTTCCCACATTTACTTCACTACTAATGCAAGATACATGAGAACAATGTAAAGTTGATTCATAGCAAAATGAAAAGTGATGTTGGAGAAATGTTCTGTGTAATTTAATCTCTTCTGTAAACGTAAAAGGAAGTTGAGCTGCAAATACAGTAAATGACTGTCCATGAGATCTCATATTCTTCAGTGTGTCTTATATTGCATATTAAAGTACCACTGAAAAACTTTGCTAAGAAGTTTTGAGTTCACAAGTAGAGTTCTTACATAAGATCAACCCAGCCAGAACATTTTTTTCTTAGCACTAAAGTATTTAAACATGAATTAGATCACATAACCGTTCCACAGCCATTCCTTATTTAATTCAACAAAGGGTTTCCTTTCCTCTTGATACCATTATATATATATAGACAATATTAAGAAATGGCTGTGTAAACATTGTCCCCAAATCCAGTTGGTGAGACTAAGTATGAAACTACATTAAAACATTAAAATTACATAATCGGCCTTGGATGTGATTTTTTTAGTATCCCTTGAATAGGAGCAAAACAGAAGCCAGTTCGGGTTTTCCAAAGACATTAAGGCAAACTGTTTTTATCTGCTTCTTTGGTAGATTAACTTTGATAGACTAACTGGCTTAGTAGATGAAGGGCATGCTTCAAATATAGTGTATCTAAACCTCAGCAATAGCATTGACAGAGTGCCTTGTCTACATAAGATTTCCTAGATAAAATTGTAAATAAGGGCTAGAGGATACTACAGTTAGACAGATTTACGACTGAGTTATTTCCCATTGAAAATTGTCATTAAGAAGTCTTCTGTCAGCTTGGACGGAATTATTGAGTGGAGCGTCACAGGGCTCTGTCATTTTTTTTCAATGATTTGAATGGGGGAGTTGTGGGGACACTTATGTGATGATATGTGACATAACAGATAGAAGGGATGGCTAATACTTAGGAAGGAAGAGAGATGTTTCAGTATGACCTAGACTGGTTTAGGCAGTGAGGTGGGATTTTACATGAAGAAGTGTAAACTTTTGCATCTGAATAGGAAAAATGTAGGATGAATAGAACTTTTGGCAAGAGTTGGGGTCTCCTCCTCCTCCTCCTCCTCCTCCTCCTCTTAGAAAGGCTAATGATGCTAATACACTTAATGATGCTTGTTTCATTTTTTCCTCTGGAAAAATGGATTCCCAAGTAAGACAGAAACCTAACATTTCTTTACCATAATCATTAGGTGAATGTAAAAGGATTGAACTCTACTACTGGTACCATCCTGATAGTTGTTCCCAAATAAGGTAGATAGTTCTACGTTATACAGATATCAATGGTGAAGCTTAGCTTCTGAAGCAATTTAAAGGAGAAAATGATTTCTTCTTGTTTGAAAAATATCAGACTTTGCAGAATAATCAAGTGGTGGTGGATTCCCAATCATAGACATAGGAGATATACTCTGTGTGTGTGTGTGTGTGTGTGTGTGTGTGTGTGTGTACACACACACACACACACACACATATATATATACATACATTTTATATATTTATATATTTATATATTTATATATATATATATATATATATATATATATATATATATATATATATATGTATGTATGTATGTCTTTTTCTTTTTTGTAGGCTTTTATGTGCATATTCTTTCTAGCCAGGTTTTACTAAAAGCTGCAGAACAACTTAGTTTACGTAGGTAAAACCTGGCTAGAAAGAATATGCATATATATATATATATATATATATATATATATATATATATATATATATAATATAATATAAATTTGATTTTCTGTTCTATCATTTCCCTAAAAGGATTTGAGTTTCTTCAGAATTGGTGTCCTTTTGGCTAAGTGATCTTTTATAAGGGAAAAGCACAATGCATCCAAAGTACATCTGCAATTCAGTACTGCAATTATTACTCTGATACATTTATGGTTTAATTGAATGTATTAACTTCATGATGTGATTTATTATTTTTTTCTACCACATAGATGAATATTTTTTTCTTGTCATATGTCTATCTAATATTTCTTATTAATGAAAATCTCAGTTGTTATCTAATCTTCCAGCTTAATCCACCACAGGGAAAGGTCTAACAGTGTTAAAAAAAACATTTAAAACATGTGAAGACTAACGTTAATATAGCATCAATAAAACAGTGTTGTTCCTTACTCTTATGGAAGAAATTTAGTAATGTATTTCTATTAACAGTAGTTACTTCAGGAAGAGTGATCCCTTTTTTCTCCTTGTAACTAAACTTGTAGTGTTAGTATGGGAAAAGAAAAAGGAAAGTATTCTCATCCAAGAGAAAGAGATATTCCATTATTCTGGAAAGGAACTGCTCATAACATTGGATTCCATCAATGAACAGTATGTATAATATTAGATATTATAATTATGTTGTTTCATATGGGTGTTGTGGAATTCTTTGAATAAATACACAGTGATGGCTATGTAATAAGAATATCTTATAGTGGAATATTTTAATAGTCAAGAGGAGTCCCCAAAACTGTTTGAGAACAGAATAATCTATTATGTTTCCAAGAATTAAAATCTTGGAATTGTCTTATTCTTCTCTAGGTGGCCAGCCAAAACTTTATGGTGCTCATGAAAAAAAAAATTAAAATAGTGATGTGTTCTTCCATTGTTAGCAGAAATGCAAAACCTGGGCTGATTTTGGTGCTGTGCTTCTGAATACCTCAATGATATATCGTCAAGCCAGATTTTAAGAAAGTACGAAGGCAGCAGGATTCTATTTGCTGTGTGAGGGCTTCAATAATTTATAGAATTAGTAAAAGCTTCATTATATTTTTTGTGCCTGCATATACTCAATTCACTTAGCTATGCTACATAAAAGTTCAAAGGTAATATTTTATTGTCATGCATGAGAGAGAAATAAATTGGAGACAGTAATGTAATCATGCTTGCTGATGTGTTCTGAATTTTGAACACCATCTATTAGGAGCTTTGTCACAAAATATTTAGGGAAATATTTATTCATACTGAAAGTTTTAATATTTTTTCCCTGCTTATGCTCCTTTGCTTAAACATGCACATGGGAAATTTATCCTGCAGACAGCAGTTGCTGTCATATAGCACTTCTTCCTTTTTAATAACCACATAAGCCGAAGTGGTTGTCCCCTTCCTAAGTAATAGGAAAATATGTATGTATGTATGTATCAGGGGTGGGTTCTACTTACCTTTACACATGCCCGCCCATACGCATGGGCTTGCTTTGCTTGTGCTCTTCTGCACATGCGCAGAAGCTTCTATGCATGCGCAGATTGCTTCTAATGACGTCCGGGTAGAGTCTCCCGCCCGTTTTACTACCGGTTCTTGCGAACCAGTCTGAACCGGGGGCAACCCACCACTGATATATATGTATGTATGATGTATGTGTATGTATCTCTATGTGTGTGTGTATGTATATGTGTGTGTATGTAATGTATATATATATATATACGCACACACACATACATATTTGTGAATATATATGTATATATGTATAGGTATGTAAAAATGAACTATATACAGAGGAGAAAGGAAAAGGGGACTGTAACATTATGCAACAATTTTTGGCTTCTTCCATTTGGAAGTTGGTTCAGATTTTACCATCAATACTTTGCTAAGTATTTTTAACTTGTTTTTATTTCTGTTTTTTATATATTTATTGTGTTTCTTTTCATTGCCAACTGAGTAATGGATACTACTACAGAAAATTGAAACAATCAGGTCATTATCCTTATACAATCTGTAGCATTATGGCTGCCTTGTATCAGGTGTGGCCTTAATAATTGGTCCGGAAATAAGAACATGGCTGTGAAATCTGCCATTAGCGTAATTGTACCTAGTCTGTCTCTAAGGCCGTGAGTCTGTATGTGCTTAACTTGGATCAAACCACACTGAATTCATTAGACTTACTTCTGATTACCCACTGCAAGGATTGTGCAGTAATTGGATGTGAATCCCTCTGTAATTCAGACCTTTATGTGCAGTCCACAATCTGAAGCCGATGCAAATTCAGATTTCTTGGGATGCCCAATAAAATGTCTGTCTTTTCTATTAAACTGTAAAAGATACTCATCCTGAATGTGATATTAGAAGCTTCCGAAATTACCTCTGTAAGTCACCAATACGACTTCAGACACGAGATAGTGAAGTTATTTTATTGAAAATGTTGCTATCTTACAATGATGATTGGAAGAAAGAAAGTCAGCCAGAGGAAATGGTGGCTGAATTGTTTGGGAGTTTGAGCAGCCGGACTAAGGCTTTAATATGTACTCTGATGAAATCTACTAGTATTGTACCCATGGCCTCCATGAAGCTTTGATTGAATTTCCTCTTCAAAATGTTGAAATAGAGCAAGCTTTCTTTTTACATGCTACATACTGTATGTAAACATTCTACATGCACACGGCAAGTCTGGAAGACTCTGGTGAGAGATACAACAGACACTAAAAACTAAACTGGAAGAAGTTAGAAACATTTTGAAATGAAAGGTGGACAAAGGAATCTTTTATAAAGAAAGAGAAATAAACACAGCAGTCAGAAATAGATTTAAATAATAAATAATATAGTCCCTTAGCGATCACCTAATTGTTAGACTCCATTCCTTCCTCTACATTTTACTATTAATGTTGAAGTTGTTAGTTTTCCAAGTATTTTTTTGTTTTCTCTCTCTTTTAAATAAATCTAGAGTTTGGGGATTTGCTTTTGGACTTTGTTTTTCAGGGAACTTGAGTGTCAGAAGGAACTTTTACTCATTCTTCCATGCTATTTAGGATATTTTCCTAAACCTAACCCATTCCCTCACAATTTTTAGTGAACGATTGTTTTGGACAGTATGCTCCTCTTCAAAAACAAACAAAATCTAGTGAGGTCAGTATATAACATAAATTATATAAAACTTAATTATAATTATAATTAATTAACAAATGCCCCATATATTAATTAAGATTTCCCCAATATATTTATTTATTAATTTTTTTAATGCCACCCATCTCTCCTACAAGGTGATTACAACTTCATGAAAATAATTGAAGGGCTGTGTCCTTTTGCACTGTAGTATGAATCTACAGTATGTCCACAGTTCCTATCTTCATCCAGAGGTGCTGGTAGAAAATGTGGAATTATGTCTAATATGGACTTTAAGATTCAGTTACAGAGGAATCGATACAGTACAGGTTCCAGTGGCTTATTTTAAAGAGTTTTGGCAGCTTCCGCCATTTTAACAGCTGCAAGAAAAGAAATTGCAGAGGAACTAATTCCTTTTAGAATATTATGAATGATCCTTTCCTATTTTATAGATGCTATCATAACTAAATTGTGTGTAGTATTAGATGGTTATTATAATATAATCATCAGACCAGTTATAAGAAGGTAAAGCTGCTTTGATATTTAATACTTTTTAAATGGCTCCTCAGGAAACATGCCATGTTGGCTATAAATGATGGCATAATTATTAATGATGTAATTAAGATTTTAGGCAAAACAGAAGCCGGCTATAAAGATAACATTTATGTTATGATGTGTACATCTCTGTGTGTGAATGTATTCAATTGAAATTAAACAGTTGCATTTATCTAAGGAAAGGAACCTGTCTTGAATGAAAATGGGAATAAAACGTAGTTAATAAGATAGTGAGCTCTACAAATAATAATGGAATATAATAGAATGCAAGGTGAAAATCTGCTTCAGCCATTGCAGTAAACTGGTTGATCCTCATCAAATGAGATTAAAGCACAAATAGGTGGAATTATGGCACCAGTTGGCCTTCTGTGTGCTTTGATGCCCCCATGGAGCTTCTGTTCAAGTAGATTTTATGTTTTTTTGCCAGGTAAATAGAAAGGTAAAGGACTCCCTGAGGATTTTACTTTACTAGTCGTTGACGACTATAGGGGGTGGTGCTCATCTCTGTTTCACACAAATAGAAATTATATAAAATTATATAAAAAGTAAGAGCATTGTATGGTCAATCATTTATCTCAAAGGAATGAGATCCAAATTTACACTACTATTATATATAACATTTGAGATGTAATCATAATGGGTCTTAATTCCCTTTGTTCAGAGTATCTTCCATTTATGCATCACAATCAAGCTAACCATGTCTGTGTGTATATATTGTACCATATTATTCTTGTTTAAAAATACATCTTGGCTATCAAGATTTTTGTATGACATAGACATAGATCCAACATCACATGAATAGTTTGGCATCTATTCAGACTCACATTTCAGTACGTTTTCCAGCTGATGGAAGCCGCAAGCAGCTACATTCATCCATATAGAATTAGAATATAGAATATAGAAGCTAACCATTTTATTATATTCTGCTATAATACAGGACTACTTGACTTCCCTTGGAACAGATAGGTAAAGGGTTCAATGGACCTTAGAGGAGGCCACTCCTGAATTTCTTGTGGCTCCACTACGATTCAAGTTTAATTCCCAGTTTGATTCCTCCCTGTCTGGCTAGGTGATTCCAAACACGTTCTTTGTTTCTTTGATTTTCAGCAGTGCTTCTCCCAATGGATTGTAGGCGTTATTAATTCTACATGTTAATTTGTAAACTTGCTATCATCAGATAAAACCAAAGGTTACTCCGCTAGAACAACTAGCTCCTCTGTAACCCTAATTTGAAGTGTATTGCACTAGAATATTGATAGAACGGTGATATGTTCTAGTCTACTTTTGTCAAATGGTATCACCTCAGCATTAGCACCAGGGCTCAATTTCATTTATTAAGGCTCTGTATCCTTCTGTTCTGCTTTAGGGTCGTCCATACGCCATTGTCAGTTACATTTGTTGTTGTCTCCATGTAACACACAAAGATGATGAAAAGTACAAACGGAATGGCTTATAGTTATGGTGGTCTGAGTTGTCACTTGTGCACAAGTTCATTGAGATTTCTTGTCATCCTTCATGCTTGATCCTTTCTTCCTCACGTTTGGCATGTGCTAGCAGACAAGGGCTAAATTACTGTAGTAAACTAACCCTGGATCAACAGGTGAAAAAAATAAAAGGCTTTAGAGGTCCATTAATATTATCAGGAAAACCTACTGGTTCAATTCCATTTATCTAATTATTTGATAAATTCTAGTTTCCACCACGAGCTCCAGATAGTGTTCAGTCCTCATTTTCCCATTGCAACAATCCTGTGAAATAGCTCAGGCTGTGAGATTGTGACCCATGTCTTGAAAGGAGGGATATGGATCTCTTTCAGCACTTAATTGCTATATCACACAAGCTTAATGAACATAGCCTTAATGTCAATAATTCTATCCCTTGCGCTCATCTAGCACTCATACAGTTGCTGAAATAACAATTAGTGCCAGGGTCATTAATAGTATGACTTTCTAAAGAAGCCAAGTCTTTCTATGTATGGTTGAACATACTTTGGTTTCCATGTGACCTAAAACTCTGATAATATCCCAGTGGAGCTCACAGGACTGAATTGTAGGATTCACAAAATGCTTTCTAAAGCTTTTTCAGTTATCTCATTAATGTTTCTTTCTCTCCTGACCCCCATCCTTACCTCTGTCTTCATATTGCATGAATGACTCTTGAATCCTAGCACGTTTAGCAAAAATGATTCTCATGAACAATGGCAGACATGCCTAGAATTGTATGGAAACCATACAAAAATGTTTCACAGACTGGCTGAAGTATTTCAGTATGTTTTATTAGCTTGTTTTGTTACATCTTCATAATGTTCAAATAAAACTGTACATTGGCACCAACTACTGAGGAGCGGAATGGGAAGAATTAAAGAAAGATATGTTTTGCAATTGCAAAAGCAGAACAGGAAAAATTAAATGGAACTGTAAAGGTTAGAGGGATTTTACACACTTTTTTTTCCCTCCCGGGGTTTTCATATAAGATTTGATTTTGCAGTGGACTGAAGCCTAGTAGTGCAGGTTAAAAATAACATATTTCCACCCAGTTTACAGGGAAATAGTGGCGAGTGTTCAAGATTTCAGAAAGAATGGGAAAGACAGCTTAGTTGCAGGGGCTTTAGGAAAGATTTCTCTCTATAGTTATACAGCATTTATTAATTTAAGAAAATTACGAGATAACTGCAAAGTGATATTGGCCCCAAATCGAATAGCTACCATAGAAAACATTAAAAATGGAAGTGAAAGAACTGAGAGTTAAACTGCCAGATCAGCCATTAAAAAAAAATTCTATCAAAAGAGAGCCCAAGAGGAGGGAAATAAAGAAAAAAGTCCCCATGGCCATCAGGATTATGATGTATAAAGAGAATCATTGAGCAAAACCTGACAGAGAAAAATGAGAGAATTAGAGAAAGAAAAAGCAACCGAGCAAAGAACAAAGTTCCGCAAAAGAGCCTACTTTGAATTCAGCTGATGGAAGACTCTTTTAAATTACACTGACATCCATCATTAAAGTTAAGAGGGCTAAAGCATCATCCCTGGTTAGTCTCTTGAAAAGGAAGGGAAGTCCTGGAAGTGTTTCTAGGTTGGAAACCTTTGGGAGCCACTTTGGTCTAATGATTAAGGCATGGGTGTCAAACTCGTGGCGTCATGTTGCGGGCACATATTGTTTCACAATGTTTTTTTTTCCTTTCACGGAGCTGGGGTGGACGTGGCCAGTGCGTGATGCATCCGCCCCACAGGCCACCCAGTTTGACACCCCTGGATAAGAGATCAAGCTAGAAAGCAGAAAAATGTGAGTTCTAGTCCCACCTTAACTATGAAAGCCAGCTGGCTGACTTTGGGCCAGTCACTCTCTCTTAGCCCAACTCACCTCACAGGATTGTTGGGGGAAAATAGAAGGAAGAAGGTGTGTTGGATGTACTGTATTTGCCAGCTTGAGTTATTTGTAAAGATAATGAATGAATGAATGAATGAATGAATGAATGAATGAATGAACAAACAAACGAATGAATGATGTTCTGCATTCTATTCCAATTTCCACTAGATACAATCCCATGAATCTAACCAGTGGTGAAATCCAATTTTTTTTACTACCGGTTCTGTGGATGTGGCTTGGTGGGCATGGCAGGGAAGGATACTGCAAAATCTCTATTTCTACCCCACTCTGGGGCCAGCCAGAGGTGGTATTTGCCAGTTCTCCAAACTACTCAAAATTTCCGCTCCCGATTCTCCGAACTGCTTAAAATTTCCACTACCGGTTCTCCAGAACCTGTCAGAACCTGCTGGATTTCACCCCTGAATCTACTTCTCTTTTAAAATTATTTGTGTTCTTTGCCATCAGTTAACCTTATATTACAAATTACATGATGTTCTGCACCATGTGAAACGACAAAGCCATTTTGACATTTCTTTAAATTCATGTTGTTTCCTTTGTTGTGTTTTTCTGTTTCCCCGAACTATGTCCGCAAACTCTGAAACATTCATGTTATTTTCCATTTTCCCTTTGTTAAACATTACTTCTTCACTTGTTTTTCTCTCTCTCTGTGACATTTCTAATTCTTTTCATTATTTTATTTGCTCCCCTCCCCTAACTTCCTTTCCTCTTTCAATTTATGAAATAGTGATGGGTTATTTCCCACCCTGATGGTTATGCTGACAAACTGACAACATGGCTTCTTGGATTTATGTTAACTGAAACCAACATCCAGATAGCAATGTCTGTGTGATGTAGGCCTTTCAGTTGGCATGGCAATGACATGAAACTAGAATTACTAAGATTTGATTTGGTGTCTCAGAATGGGGAAAAAAAAAGTCAATGACAACACTGCTAAGAGCTGAGTACATTACAAATGATTATATCAAATCAATCCTTTCCTCCTAAATTGTATTATTATTGTTACCTAGTATTTAAATGCAACAGTTCCTTTGGCTAATTAGATGTCTGAGAGTAGATTTTTGCCCATTAAGACAATTTATCCTGAAAGATTTAAAATTACTATTAGTAAGCAGGCAAATGGTAACTTTGATTTCCTTCTGTCTCCATTCCTGAATTTACTACCATCTTCTGACATCTTTGTTATAGAGAAGCAGTTACTCAATGTTTATTGGTATTGTTTCCCAAGATTTAAATGAGATATAAATTTTTATAGCAAGCATAGTATTTTAATGACTGTTTCATTATTTTACAAGGAGAACAAGAATAGATACAAGAAGTAATATTGACGGACAGCATGCCATTAAATAAAGAAAACTATTGCTTGAGCCATTTGTGTGCAAATCAGGATCTTCTTTTTTTAGTGCTTGGTTGCAAAATTATATACAGTCCAACATTGCTTGGTACAGGATAATAACAACAACAAAAATAATGTTGTGTTGTAATGTTATATTGTCGTAAAACTTGTAATTATGAAGTAATTCTCTGCAACTCTTATTCCAAATTCCCTAATTTCCATTCTTATTTTTAATTTTAGGAAGGAAGGTAGACTAATGATCATGTGAGCATATTGCTATTACAGGTAGTCCTCAATTGAGATATGCCTGCAATTGAGCCCCAAAATTTTATTGCCATGTGAGATAATTGTTCAGTGAGTTTTGCCCCATTTTATAACCTTTCTTGCCACGGTTGTTAAGTGAATCACTGCAGTTGTTAACATGATGGTTAAGTGAATCTAGCTTCACCATTGATTTTGCTTGCCAGAAGGTTACAAAATATGATCACATGACTCTGGGACACTGTAACCATCATAAATACATGCCAAATTGCCAAGCATCCAAATTTTGACCCTGAGACGGTGGGGATGCTGCAATAGCTGTAAGTATGAAAAACAGTAATAAATCACTGGTTTCAGTGCTGTTGTAACTTCAAACAGTCACTAAACAAATGGTTGTAAATCAAGGACTACCTGTAATTAATTCTTGCATATAGTAATTGTTAGGGAGCTGGATTTTAATGAATCTCTTTCTTTGAACTCTATTTCACTCTAAACATCTTTCTCATGTGCTGGGATTTTTTTTTATTTATTTAAAATAGAATGGAAAGAGGTTTAGATAGTTTACGTTTAAAGGGGAATTGGTAAAATTGGTTCCTTCTTTCATAAGTGTCAGTCCTCTCAAGGTGAAAGCTAAGAACTTAATAGAATATAGCTGATGACCAAAGAGTCATCATCTAGAAGAAAGAAGAGTAACCATCTGGTGGAATGGTGGACCAGCCTTTGGTACTGAAGACTTATGAAGGTCATTACATTAATGTGGATTTGCCAATCAATTTCACAGAAAGCCAGAGTCCCAAAGGTGCTTTTCCAAAAGGCAACTGGACTTTCTTTGTTTTTCCTTGAAGACGTTTCACTTCTCATCCAGGAAGTTTCTTCAGAAGCTTTTTCACTTCACGTCTTGGGTGAGAAGCAAAATGCCTTCAAGGAAAAACAAAGACAGTTGTCTTTTGAAAAAGCATTTTTGGTCTTTGACAACCGTGTTCTGGATGACTGAGGATCTCCATAGACAACTAGAGTCAAATAATTTGTTTCATCATCTACAATTTCTTATTTTGAGAAAAATCAAAGAAATTAGAAATACATCTTTGGCAGTTGCTATAGATATCTTGTAACCAGTGAGTTATGGATAAATGGATTGTTTTGTTTTCAGTCACTTTTGTCCAGTGTGAGAATAAAGTCACCTTTTTATAAGGCAAGAAAATTGGTGGCAACATTGTATGATAGGATGAAACTGCAGTAAATTCCTCTCTGGCATTCTAGTTTCCTTGACTGTTTTGCATTTCTCATATACTGGGATTTTGAATAAAAGATTTGTATAATTCATTTGTCAAACCGTCTAGTGTTACCCTTATGAAATTATTTTCCAATATTGCTTTTTCAAGTTATGCTGAAGCAGGTGATATTCAGCACTTGTTATGTATCCTATTTTTCACCTGCATAAATATTTTCTTGCGATAACTTGAAGCCCATGATCAGGTTAGTTCTTCTTTTCTTCGGTAATTCTATTCCTTGTTTTAGAGGTTATAGCAATAGTACCATTATTACTACAAGCTAGAATTTTTACTTCTGTCCATATGGAATAGAAGAAACATAAAATGTAAATCATTTGAATTGTAGCTGTGAAAGTTGGGTGATGGACACGTATTCTGTGTTTTCTTTGAAAAATGTAACAAATAAGACCGATTTTTTTATTTATTATATATCAAATTTAGAGATGCTGATCTCATTCCCAGAGTAAATCTGTGATACACTTGTTTTAAATAGAAATCGTGAAATTATATTTATTTACTTACATACTAATTTACAAGTTGGCTCCTGTCTAGTAAACCATCAAAAACTCCCAGGTTTAAAATAACTTTAAAGGGTTCTTTTTTTAAAAAAAAATTTTTTAAACTTTTATTAATTTAAGAAACCACATAATACATTTATAAATGCAAGTAAAACAATTTACAACAAGCATCATCTTAATGACATCTACCTATAATATCTGAATTGTTACAATATCAATATCCTATATTCTTCAATATACATTATTTCTCTCACCTTATATAATGATATTATTTTATTGATATCTGGTGTCTCTTTCTTAAATTTCATTTGATGTAAAAATTTATTTTACTCTATTGATATCTTTTCTTTTATTTAATTTTTCTTTCTTTCTTCTTCTCTTTTTTTTTTCACTTCCCTTTAACCATTTATACCACTTTTGCTAGACCAGATAATATTCAGATTCTTCCTTTCCTTGGATCTCCTTGGTGAGTCTATCCATCTCAGCGCATTCCATAATTTTGGATATTAATTTCTCTTGAGTCGGGACCTCTTCTTGTTTCCAATTTTGTGCGTATATAATTCTTGCTGCAACTTTAAAGGGTTCTTTATAACCTTTTCATGCCTCTAGTTTTTAGAATCTAGTAAAAGCTGCCATCCAGGCAGATTCTCAAAATCCTTGCAAGGGCTATAATATCAGAATGACTTATGGAGACAAGCACATATAATTGGTGCATGGTTTAATCCCTCTTCTCCTGTCCCCCCCCCCACCGCCTCTTTTAGCTCATCTGCTGTCAGCTAGATGTGAATATCTAGAGTGGTGTTGCTGCAATAGGCCATTCTCAGAGAATGACTTAATGACAGGTTGTAGTTGCAGCAAGTGAATCTTGCCAAATGTGTCATGGATAGAGATTGATATTCATTCATGATGAGAAGCCTTGTTGGAGGACATTTATTTTGACGTTTATTTCATCATTCTTATTTTGATGTTTATGTCATCATTCAGCACACTAGAATAAATATACAGTAATCATGAAAGTTAAGCTTCGTCATATTTAATCACACAGGAAAGTCAGAGAGGGGGAGGAGGGGAGAGGGAGGGAGGGACGGAGAGAGAGAGATCCATCCATCCATCCATCCATTCATCCATCCATCCATTGTGGTATAATTGCTTGCTCGATTCTCAATTCTCTTTATTATTCCCCATAATATGCTTGAAAAGTTTTATTTGGATTTCAGAGACTATAAAGCTGCCCTCGTTTAGAAATATAAATGTAGAAATTATTGTTGCACATTTGACAGTTGCTTCCACTGACAACATGTGTGCCTTTTTGCAAAGACAAAGAAATATAGATTTCTTCTCTCTCCGTTATCATCATAAACCAAATAGCTTTTTTTCCTCCTTCAATTGCATTTCCTAGTTTTACTGCTATCTCCTCTTCATATTTAAATTACTTGCCTCTATTGGGTCAGTCTTGGGTTCCTTAAATATAACAAAAGCAAATGTCCTGAGGGAGGAGGAAAGTTATTCAGAGTGAAAATGTTTGTACGGGGATTCAGATTTCAGATTTAAGGAGCTCAAACTGGGGAATTGTTCAGAGCTGATATCCATAACTCAGTCCAGTTTTCTGTGTCTTATCTGTGTGTACATCACCATATTCTTCTATTTTCGAGTGCCCCAAAAGGCCAGGATCAACTAAACATATGTACTTCCCTTATCTTTCCAAGATAGCACATAAATTTCTCTTGTGTTGCTCCATGATCAGAATTATTAAGTATTTGGTTCAGCTTCTCAGTGGACATAATTTCCTCAATATTTTCTTCACATCAAGTGTATATTGAACTTTTACTGAAGAATACACTAAGGACAATCTTTGCCATGTTTTTGAAGCTTGCAGCTGACAACTAGAGACTTATTTTTTGTATGAGCGCCTTGATACTTGTTTTGCGGCTCTAATATATCCAACCTCAGTGATGGATTTTGGGACTTTAATAGTCTCATTTAAAACATTAGCTATCTAATTACTTCAATGTATTTAATTAATTGTACCCTGCTTTGAAGAGTCTAGGAAGTCTGAAAATGAACTAATAGAGGTTTTGAATTTGACCTTTTTAATATGACTTGTAGGAGATTTCAAAAATATGGTTTTGCATCTTGTGAATGTGACTACTGGCAAGTCAAGGCAGTTGAAATATGTCTGTTCTGTATTGAATACATATAGTTGTGTTAAGCCCTGCTAAAGTGAAACTAACCTTTAGATGACCCTAACTGTTAACTTCAACTGTTTTGGAGGGAAACATAGAACATTCATATTTGGGCGGACTTTTTCAAGTATTATGATTGGTTGAGGCCCAGTGGGAGCAGAGCAGGGGTGGGTTCTATTTACCTTTACTACTGGTTCGCAATGGGATCACACATGTGCAGATCGCTGATGATGACATCGGGCAGTGGGCAGGGCCTCCCGCTGGTTTTTCTACCGGTCCAAACCGGAGGCAACCCACCACTGGCCCAGAGTATAAATTACAGGAATTTGCCTATTGTTGAGCAGTTCCAGTTGACTCAATAAATGCTGTTGTATCTATACTGTCTATTCTTGCCTACTGCAGCCCAAAACGTAATTAATTAATTAATTAATTAATTAATCAATTTATTTATTTATTTTTAGTCCAATTTATATGCCGCCCTTCTCTGTAAATTCAGGGCGGCTTACAATGCATTATAGCAGTAGCCTGCATACTTTTTTGTATATACCTGCTTATTAGGGCTTTCGCCCCCCCACCCCCAAGCGGTGTTGTTCTATACAAAATTGGCTTATTGCCCCCCACAATACGGGTCTTCAATTTACCTACCTTGAAAGGATGGAAGGTTGAGTCAACCTTGAGCCTGGTGAGATTCGAACTTGCAGTAATTGCAGACTGCTGGCAGTAAGTGCTAGCATTAATAGCACTTTAGTCCGCTGCACCACCGAGGCTCATAATAATGTCCTTTCTTATTTTGCAAATATATTTTGATCCACATATTACATTGTAATATATTGTAAGATGGTGATTTCTATTATTTTGTATTACTATGCCTCCAAAGGCTGATAAAATCACTGGAAATCAATAATATATGGATGGTGAGGTGATGCCATCCCTGCACTTGTGCACCCTGCACGAAGAAAGTTTCAGCAGTTGGCCCAAAGAAAGTGGTGATGATTGAATCCCTATAAAGTAGGAGGATATACATTGCGCAGACCTGACATTTGTCAACACAAAAGAAAAGATGTGTGGATTGTTGAACATCCGTTCCTCCCTATCCTATTCTTCATCGCAATACTAATAATCTTTATCTTGATTAAGGTACTTATCATTTTATTTTGGCGTCTTTCTTTTTTAGGTGAGGATGTAGCTGATGATTTTTGTGCTGATTCTCCATCGCCTTCCAAAACAACAACTTGTGAAGTATCCTGTGGAATGGATTGTGTTGTGACGGAGTGGTCGCAATGGTCCCCTTGTTCTCAGTCCTGTTCCAATAAAAATTCAGAGGGCAGGCAAACCAGAACAAGATCTGTACTGGCATTACCAGGAGAAGGTAAACAATGGTGGTTTTTTTTAGCTTATTTGTTTGTTTCCAAATAGAATTCCTGTCAAGTACCAAAGCTGGCATTGTGCTTGGGAATCTTTGCCTATCAGAAGACACTGGATATGCCAAAGTTTCATTCCAGTGATTTCCAAACATGTAGATCAGAGTCTTCAGATCACCCTTGACTTGCGAAAATGTATTTGTCTTTAGGATGCTGTGGAAGCCAGTAAAAAAAGGTAAAGGTTCCCCTCGCACATATGTGGTAGTTGTTCCCGACTGTAGGGGGTTGGTGCTCATCTCTGTTTCAAAGCCGAAGAGTCACGAAGACGTCTCCGTGGTCATGTGGCCCTCATGACTAAATGCCAAAGGAGCACGGAACACTGTTGCCTTCCCACCAAAGGTGGTCCCTATTTTTCCTACTTGCATTTTTTACGTGCTTTTGAACTGCTAGGTTGGCAGAAGCTGGAACAAATAACAAGAGCTCACCCAATTATGCGACACTAGGGATTCAAACCGCTGAACTGCCGACCTTTCGATCGACAAACTCAGCCTCTTAGCCACTGAGCCACCGCGTCCCACTTGTGGAAGCCAATATATGAAGTGAATAAAAATTATAGAAACCTTTTTTTGATAGGGTTAAGTTTTCAACATAGCATTTAATTCTTTTTTTCTATTTTTTTTTTTTTTTAGTATGACCGTAGTGCAGTTTGTTTCTTATTGTAAAGTCTTTACAGTTTTATACTAGGGACTGCCATATTTGTCAGAAACCACAATCAATAATCATTATGAACATGGTTGGCTAGAATTATCAGATGTAAATTTTTAAAAAGTAAAATGATTTGTGTATGTTTGTGTGGAGAGAGGGAGGGGGGAAGAGAGAGAAAGGAAGGGAGAGAGAGAGAGGGCGAAAAGGATAGAATTCAGGGAACTTGACTTTTCAAGGTTGTGTTCTGTTTCACATTCAAATTCAGTGCCTTCCCAAGTGAATTATTGTAATAGTTTTAGTAACAGTTATTATTTACTTGCAACTTGGGGAAAAATTAAACCTAGAAAGTTTTGCATGTATGTATTTATTAGATTTTTTTATCCCACCTTTATTACTTTTTATAACTAGCTCAAGGCGGCAAACATATACGATATTTCTTCCTCCTCCTGTTTCCCCCATAACAGCAACCCCGTGAGATGTATGTATGTATACGTATATACATACATATAGATACACACACACACATATAAAATGGCAATGCGTGTTCTTGGTAATGAAAGGAACAACACATTTCCTACATCCAGAAAAATGGAAAATTAATCTGGATAGTTTCATGTTAACATGAAATGTATTTTCCTGCATATACCTAAATTCTGCTTAATTCTACCAGTTAATGGATCTCAGAGAAACTAAACTAAGGTGCTACAATTTATTCATCTGGTTTTTATTTATAAAATATGTTAACTCTGTTTAAAATTTACAGAGTTAATTAAAACAGAAGATGTGACATTTCTGTTACTCATGGAATTGATCCATGAGAAGAATATTGCACAACACATAAAAATGAAGAAGAAAATGGGGTTCTAAAAAACAATCTACTCACATACTGTATGTTAATATATGCAAATGTAATATATTTACATATATTAAATCATCCTATTTGTAAGGTCCTTCGGAGCAGATTTTAAAAGCCTGAATAAATGTGCAAGTGGAATAATTTGTACTGAACATGTTGAATATTATTTTTTAAAGAAAGTAGCTAAAATTAATGAAAGAATCATACATTTCTTGCTCAGTGAATCAATGTATGCATAGCAGCAGGCAAGAATAAATGGTTAATTTAATCATGATATTAATTTAAGGTCATTGACTCTTAGTAACCATATATGATCTGTCTTTAGCTTGACCTTTAGGTCTCTCAATGCTTCATTCACTGCTGTCATAATTAAGTCCATCCATCTTGCTACTAATCATCCTGTTCTGTTTACTACAACTTTTTGTCAGTATGAATTCTTCAAAGGAGTTGGGTCAGGACATGATGTGCATAAAGTGCAATAGTTTATACTTGATCGTTTGTATCATAAGTGAAAATTCTGGATGGATTTGTTCTATGATCCATTTGTTTATTTCCTTGACTATCCATCATCTCAAACAGGGGTGACATTCAAATTTTTTTCCTACTGGTTCTGTGGGTGTGGCTTGGTGATGGGGGGGTCATGTGACTGAATGGGCATAGCCAACTTGACATCACTCACGGCAAGTTGGGGCGGTATCACCCCACCAAACCATGCCTATCAAGTCCGAGAAGGAGGAGAGAAACAGCCACGTCGAATACTGTGGCAGAGAGAAGCCTCCATTCACAGAGGAGTTGCTGCTCCCTCTATGGCTCCCCCGGCCTCCTCCCTCCTGGGGACTACCTTAAAGGGATAGGCTGCAGCAGTTCCGCTGTGAATGGAGGGAGAAAATTTTGGATTCTCTCTGCTGCAGCATTTAACATTGAATGCTGTGGCAGAGAGAAGCCTCCATTCACTAGGCGGAGCTGCTGCTCCCTTTATGGTCCCCCTCCCTCCCAGGGGTCAGAGTAAAAGGGACAGGCAGGCTGCCACAGCTCTCTTCCAAACAGGCTCCCTTCCCTTCTTGGGCATACACACAGACCGGAAGGGGTGAGCAGCGAGTGGGTGGGGTGGGCGGGGCCAACCAGGGGTGGTTTTTACTGTTTTGGCGAACCACTTCAAATCTCTACCACCGGTACATGCGATCCAGTCCGAACCGGTCAAATTCCACCCCTGAACTCAAGCATTATAAAGTTAAGCAGAGGCAATCACCATGTGTAGTTACTCTCTGTAGTTCAATTTAATCTGTAAAGGTGGAATAGGAGACAACAGAGTTTGATGTCTCTTAAACAAGTGTAAATATAGCAACTATATATTTTTTTTCACATAACAATAAAACAAAGTTAATCACATAATTCCTGTGGAATGAAGGTTCATCAGCTGTATAGAAATAGAAATCCTTTAATAGATATAGGAAGGTGTACACTTATTGCATCCCAATTATCTTGGCTTCAGTTATCATGGCTTTACAATGGAGCCTCCGTCTCATAGGTAGTCTGCTGCAGAGCTAGTGATTGTCCTGGAAAAATGGAAGACGACTACAACTCTAGACCAATCCATACAGTGTGGAGGATATTTAATGTGAAGCATTAAACCAGGGTGGCTGGTTATAGTTGGCCTATGAGACTGTCCCCTTTGGCCAGTCCTTGGGTTGGTGCTTGTTCCAGTTTCCGCAGAAACATCTTTGATTTTTCCTTTTGAAAGGAGCAGGTCAACTGGTCAGCCAGTTGCTGAAATTGACTAGAACATCAGATAAAAAACAGACAGTAAATGTGCCTAAAATTACTTTTATTAACTTTGATGATTGTTAAAGAATCTTGTAAGTTTAAATTCCCCTATGTGAGGGGTCAGCAACCTGTGACTCTGGAGCCGCATGTGGCTCTTTCACCCCTCTGTTGCGGCTCCTTGTCACTCAAAATATGTGTCACAACTGCCAATGTGTGACACCTGCCGACATGTGATTTATTGAGCTTTTCAATCCCCAGTAAGCCAACCATGGATAAATCCAAGAAAAGAAAAGCTTCAGAAGAAAACAGAATGTTTAATTCAACTACATATGCTAGTTTTGTGGCCACTCAAGAAATAGTCAGGCAACAGAAGAGTTTGTGGCTCCCGGTGTTTTCTTTTCTGTGGGAAACAGGTCCAAATGGCTCTTTGAGTGTTTAAGGTTGCAGACCCCTGCCCTATGTCAATTTTAAGCATCAGTTTTCTTTAGCCCAAACCAATTTTTAGACACAATCTGCATCTTCATTTCAGTTTCTCATATTTAATGCATAAAAGAAATATATTTTCAAAAATACAAATATTTTCATATTTTCTTGAAGTGTAATGATAATGATGATAATTCTATTTTCCTTTCAGTCTTATTTTATAGCCTTTTTTTGGCAATAAATTATGATTAAATTATTTGATTATTATATGGAGTAGAATATCATTGTTTAAGAATAGTTGTTGTATGGTTGTATGTTGTATGTTTAGTTGTATGGTAATTAGTGTTCAATCTCTATTTAGACAGTATGTTACATCAATTGTTTTAATAGATATTGCACTACTTCAGCCTTAGGAAGCGATGTGCTTCTGCAAATTCCTCCTTATCTTTTAAAAAAAATATTTGATGTTTCAGAAAGAGATAATTATCAACTAAGGAAGTCAATATCAATAACCTCTACTATTATCAAAATTGTCTCTGGTTGGTTCCTTTTTTAAAAAATTAAAAGCAGTCTATATTTCCCTTATGCATAAAGATTCAGCAAAAAAGGCCATTACTATTCAGTAACAATAAAAGCTTGTAGACTCCTAACTATGGTCTAAAACTGTTTTTGTTAAACTGGCTACCTTGAATGGAACCCAGGAAGGACTAAGGGCAGGGAAGGGGCAGAAGCCTGAAAACACTGGACTAAAAAATGGACATACACTTGTCCTTCACATCCATGCAGAAAATGACTGGCTACTCTTTCCTTACCCCTTCCTGATTTTGTTTTCTGGTACACACACACACACACACACACTTCCCAAATTCCCACAAACATTTCCCCTGATGGTCATGTTTTCTAAATGGTAGCTGGGAGAATTGAAAGCAGAAAGAACTAGAAATCCACCAGGAGTTTCTAACTTGCTTAACAGCACAGACAGCTTGTAGTGAGTCCATCCATCTCTCTTCGCTTTTCATGGGGCGGACATACCTGCATGTCCCCAAGAGGCCTATTTAATTATCAAGAAGGCATCCCTTGCAAATATACTTAAGAATGAAGTCCCACCGAGTTGCCACTGAATTGCCATCCAGGGAGAAAGAACAATTTACAGATCTTCTGACTGATTTCACATGACAAGCAATATTTCCTTGGGTAGAATGGGGAATTTCTGGATAGAGCTTTTAAAGGAAAGTCCTGAAATTGCCAGATAGGCATTGAAATGTCTTTGCCATGTACAACAACAGATCTAACGTGAGACTGTCTGTCAGAAGATTAAAATTCAACAGAAAGTGGACCTTGCAACCTGAGAATGACACTAAACATTCCAGTAAATCCATCAAGGAACAGCTGTGGGGGGAGGGGGGAGAAAAGACATAGAAGGTTCTAGAATGGCTAAGTCAAACCATTTTCAAATCTTATTGAGATGCTGTGGGGTGATTTGAAATGGCTGTACATGCAAAACTTCCCAAACATTACAGGGCTGAAAAAAAAATGTATGGAATAATGGGGAAAATGTTCCCAGTTGATGTCAGAGACTAGTATACGGATATTAAAAATGCCTGTTTGAGTTTATTTCTGCCAAAGGAGGCAATACCAGATATTTGATCCAAGGGTGCGTTTATTTTTTTGCACAGAAGGCACAAATGGCATATCTGTTAACTTTTTGTTGAATAAATAATTGCTAATTTTCATAATTTGTTTCTTTAATGCCATCACCTGTTTATATGCTGTTTGAATGAAGATAAAGTATTGAAATGTGTCAGGCATGAAAGACAGGACCACATGTGAAGTTCCAATTAAACTGATTTATTATTGCATGCCTATGCACAGGAATCTATCCAACTAATGGGTTAGCGCTATTTTGACACTAGATAAAGATTAATGGAGTTCAAGAGGGGTTGGATTTAGTTCATGTGTGGCTACATAGTGACTCTAGGCTGATTCCTCTTTGGATTTCATCCCTAGGATGGAACCTGCCACTTCTACAAAATGTCCAGACATGTTTAAAAAAAAAAATAACATGGGATATTTTCATTTTCACATGACTGTAGGCCAGGGGTGGGCAACTGTGGCCCTTTTACAACCTGTGGACTTCAACTCCCAGAATTCCTGAGACAGCTTGGCTTGGCTGTCTCAGGAATTCTGGGAGTTGAAGTACACAGGTTGTAAAAGGGCCACAGTTGTCCACCCCTACTGTAGGCTATAGATAGAAAATATCTTATTTGCAAGTAATAGCAATTGTTCTAAATACTGAGCTTTTATCCAAGGAAAAGCAGCATAGCCCAATCGTTGGATATTGAGTTGGATAAAAGCTTAGCCTTCCAAATAATTGTAAAATCCAAGTTCTATTTTTGTACTTTGAAAATAATTACATATTAATGTAATATTATTATTAATAATATTATAATATGAATTACATATTCTGTATTAATTAATATTGAATACAAAAATAGGCAGTTTGCTTTTCGTTTTGTGCCAGTGCTCTATTACACGTAGCCCTCGACCTATGACCACAATTGAGCTTTAGCAACATTTCTTTTGCTAAGTGAGACAGTTGTTCAGTGAATTTTACCTCATTTTACAGCCTTTCTTGCCACAGTTGTTAAGTGAACCACTGCAGTTCTTTCAGTTAGGAACATGGTTGTTAAGTGAATCTGGCTTCCCCATTGACTTTGCTTGTCAGAAGGTCGCAAAAGAGGATCACATGACCCCAGAACACTGCAACCGTCATAAATATGAGTCAGTTGCCAAGTGTCTGAATTTTGATCATGTGACCATGGGGATGCTACAACGGTCATAAGGGTGATAAATGGTCGTAAATCACTTTTTTCAATGCCATTGTAGCTTTGAACGGTCACAAAATGAACTATTGTAAGTTGAGGACTACCTGTACTAGTGTTTTTTCTCTTGATCAAGGTTTCTGGGATTTTTTTTTCTTTTTTAAAAAGTATATTTTTATTTATAGTTTTTTCTATAACATCCATAAGTGCTTAGCGAACAGTGTATTGTCTGAGTCAGTATACTTTATATACAGTACTACTATGTAATGTAATGATTTTAAATTGGATGTTTTAAATTTGGGGTTTTTTTAATATTGAGCCGAAATTATTTAATAATTTTAAATTATTTTAATTGTTGTTTGTCTTTGTGCTTTTAATGGGCTGTACACTGCCCTGAGTCCTTCGCGAGAAGGGCGGTATAGAAATAAAATTATAATTATAATTATAATTATAATTATTAATAATAATAATAATAAGTACTACTATTTAGTTATACATAATCATAATCTTTCAACTTCTAACATTTGTGTATACATTGTAATTATAATATATTCTATTATATATCAGTATACATAATACTATTTCCCCAGTTTCTATTCTTTTTTTCTTAAACATAACAAGACCTAGAGCCTTAAAAAGTTTAAAGACACCTATTTTAAGATATGTATAACACATTAACACATTTAAAGATTCCTCTCTCTCTCTCTTTTTTAAATTGACTGCTACAATGCACAACTTGGTTTTGGAACTTTGCTTACTGCAGGCAGGGTGTCGTCTTGAATAGTGGCATTATTTTTGAAACCATTGCTACAGTTTATGTTGCTTTTATCACTCACAGGTGGAAAGCCTTGTCCTCCTCCTTCATCACTCCAGGAGTATCGACTGTGTAATGAGCATTCTTGCAATCAGCTATACTGGGAAACCACTGCATGGAGTCTCTGTTCAGAAAACGCCTTGCTAACAACTCTGAATACGACTACCAATCGGAACAACAAGGCAACCTGTGGAGTTGGAGTACAGACTAGGAGGGTCTTTTGTGTGAAAAATAACTCTGGCCAGGTCCCAGCTAAAAGGTATACAGTATGGCTATAATATTTGGCTTGTTCTCCTCTGAACACTCTCATACTTTTTGTTCTGTACAAATTGGAAAAGGCCATTGTAGAATTGTGCACGTAGCAAGATGGTGGACATGCCACTCTCATTACCACATAATTCCTCTCATTCTTTCTCTGGTGAATCTATGCTTCCGTTTCTAAGAGATGAACAGAATTGCATTAAAGTGGTCAAATAGACGGTCAAATAGACAGAATGGTCTCTCCCATGCAAAGCATAAAACAGACCTGTAAATTTGTAATATGCGAAGTACGTTTTTCTCCCAGATTAGGTAGAACACCTAGGCCTTAACTGTACTCCTGAAATTCAGGCAATGGCATAAATATGTGGAAACCCTTCTGGCACAGCTACCACTTGCAGGAGCTATGAGTTCTGGAGGAGCCCCAAGTTGTGCATAATTTCTGAGCTGGGATATAAAACCCTATTCAGAGACAAAGGTGGTGCTCCTCTGGAATTGTTTGGCCCAAAGATGCAAAGTCTGTTCTTCCTCATCTGGACTTAATTTCACGTGTTAAGATTTCTGCTCACCTCCAACCTCAAGTTTCACCCCGACAGAAGGTCCCATATCAGAAACAAAAACACTTGCATGAGTGGTGCAGGGCTTGTAACTACCTAAGTGTTATTTTAAACTGCTAAGGGTGAAGTTTTTGGGCATGTGAGGCCAAATTTTACTGAGCATCTTTACCAAAATGATTCTACAGTAGGAAAAATGCTTTCAAAACTGAATGTTTTCGTTAAGGTAAATTTATGAGGACTGTAATAGATTTTGAAAAATACTTTGCCAGAAGTACACTTTAAATCTTAGGTGAATAAAGGACCCTCTCTGCTATTTTCCGGAACAGCCCCCAAAAGATATTGCAAAGAGTCACATTAACTTTAATGAGGAAGATTCCTTAAAGCAACACTAGCATCTCTTTTTTTTTTTTCAGGATCACAAACAAGCTTGTAAAATAAAAAGAGCCTATTTTAAGGAATAATAGGAAGGTGCTGTGTACACATGAGGTCTAAAGTACTTTTTTCAAATCATATTTCAATTGTTCACAGCTCCTACGCTCCAAACTCCAGATTAAAAAAAAAAAAAGATGCTGAATAACTATTACACCTTTAGGTTTGATTGAAATTATCCTATGAAAAACAAATGTGATTCTAAAGAAGATATTTAGCCTCACAGCTGACCTAATCTGCTTGGCTTTAGTAGCTGAGAGAAATTAGAAATACAGATGTTTCTGCATTTTTTTTCCAAATCAAGACATTGCTAATTACTTTTGTGCTCTGTTAATGAGTCTAGAGAATTACAAACTAGTTTTAATTCTTATTGCATCTTCTCTCTTTCTCTCCCTCAAAAAATAAAAATAAAAATACAAAAAACCTCCTGAAAATGAGTAGGCTGTGTTGACTCCTGTACAGTTAATTAAAATGCTTTAAGATAATGAGACTAATTGATAAGAAAAAACCCCCCCTGTTCCTTCAGAAGAAGAAGCTTCATCAGCTTTTGGTTTTGTTCTCTATTCCATCATACATTGTTTAACACATAATTGGGTCTTTACTGTTATTTAGAAATCTAATGACATAGATGTATTGCTGAAGCAAGAGCTGTAGAGTATTGTGATTGGCTTGGAATATCAGAAGAAAATGTGATCAGAAACAATAGTGAAAGAACATCTTCCTCTAATACAGGGCTGTCAAACTCCAGGCCCGCAGGTCAGATGTGTCATGCGCTGGCCACGCCCAATTTAGGAGGGGGGGGGGAAAAGTCCTGCTATGGCATGTGATGCCGTCATGATGATGTGAGTTTGACACCCCTGGTCTAACATAATGTGAATTTAATGTACATCACAACAGAGATTTCTGAAATTGGTACTTCTAATTTTTCAGTAGAAAAAAATGATTTAATCTCTTCAGGGCTCATTTAGCAATATGTGTCAGAGTGAATGTGAAGATCTGAAGAAAGCATGTGCCAACCACTCTTGCCAGCCCTGGTTTCTTAGTCAACATAATCCAGTTGATTATATTTTTCTCATTGACTTTTGGAATATATTTTTTATTTATCTACAGTACATTTTTATCTATTTTTTATCTAGCTACAGTACATTGTGCCATGATACCAGACTGGAGATCACATTACATGAGCAAGCCATCCATTCTTTGGAAAAGGAAAATCATGCTAGAATTAGCATGGTACCCATGTGCCAAAATGTGATTCATATAGCAGAAAAATTAACATTCTTTAGGTTTTTTTTTTCTTCCAACTAAAATATGGTTAGCTATAAGATGCCGGTGCCCTGTCTTCTTTTCTAAACTTTATGTTCTACATCTCATGTGACTCATTTAGTTTAAGTTTCTAGAAGTGGGAGGAATACTCGTCTGAGTATGAATTTGTAAACAATAACAAAGAGAAAAAAATAGCATGTGGCTTGACCTGCTTATTGTATTATATTTCTCTATTTATGAAAATTTAAACATTTGGAGTTGCTTTAAGAGCTGCTGTAGAGATGATTAAGCAGAGGATAACTTCAAGGAGATCTATGTATCTACATAAATATTCAATTTACCTTAGAGTGCAATTTATGAAATGAGGATTTTTCCTTCTTTTTATTTGAAGGAAATGGGAGCTAAATACATTTTCCATTTTAAAGGCTTCCAAGTAGATAGAAAAACTAATAATAAATTTGAAAGAGATTAAAAAAAAAAACCAACACTAACCAAAAGGCATTATATACAGAGAATTCATTGGAGAACAATATGCAAACTTATTAAAACAATGCATTTCACAGTGCGCTTCGATTAACTTAACAAAAGCTTGACATTATTAAATTTGCACACAATTATAGCCATATGATTTATGTTTGGTTCCTACCAAATTTTTGATTGTTGATTGAAACAAAATATACTCCATTGTGTTCTAGTTCCTACCATAAAAGCTGTCAGAGATTAATGTCTTAGTTATTTGGATGGTTTTATTTTATTCATGCTATTTATCTATTGCTCTACCCAAGCAGACATGAGACAGTACACAAATACTAAAACTGAAACAATTCCATCAGCATTTTTATCCTAAGAATACAATCAATGCCAGTGCTGATGGGTGCATATTAATTGATTTCTAAAGACTCAAGAATGGCCAAGTTTTCATAAATTTTTGTAAAGTCTTGAGAGTAGGAGCCATCCTCACATAGGAGACAAGCTGTTTTAAGGAAGCAGAGCTGTCTCAGTGAACTCTGCCATTGTGGCACTTCCCCACATATCACCTGATAGAAGGGGACATCCCCTGGATGTCAGGATTTGGTAGGCAGAGTCTATCAGGCAAAGTTCTCTTCTTAGTAGTGGATTAACATGCCAATGCTGTGACTAGCTAGTGAAGCCCCAGATCCCTATATTTTGTATCAGTTGAGATGTCTGGATGTTCTTCAAGGGCAACCCCGGGTAAAATGAAACGCAGTGATCCAACTAAGAGATGATAAGGGCATCAATGGCCATCCAACCTTTCTCCCATGCATCCATTAAGTGGTTCTGCTAATTCAAAAAGGACAGTTCCACCATAATACAATGCCTCCAACTCTTAGCGAGAACAGTGTAATGAACATAGGAGGACAATGTAGCTTATGATACTGAATGCCACGAAAGGGTCCAGAAAGATATCTGGAGGGATGGTAATGCTCCCTTCTGGTCCCGCCACCATGAGAGCATGGGAGTTCCTTTCTGATTTTTTTTCTCACTTGTTTTGGCTGGTCTCCTCTTTTTGACAATTTCCACTACCTGTTCTGACATCTTGGTTTTTACCTTTCTTTTCACAGTTATCCTTAAATCTTATTTTATTACATTCCTCAAGTTTTTCTAGTTCCCTATCAGTGAGGTTCAGGATTTCAAAATTATTTCTCATGTTCTCCTTAAAATTGATGGGTATATGCTTCCAAATTGTGGAAGCACTTTGTTCTTCTGCTTTACCTTGATGTGGAATTTGCACATGGGCAGTTCATGATCTGTTCCATAGTCATCCCATACCCACATCTTTGCTTTTATAGCTGAGTTTCACAACTTTGTATCAGTAGTCTGTGTCTGTGTGATCCATCTGATGACGTCAATAAATAGAGGCATTGTTTTATTTTTGAAATTTTATTTATGAAGATTATCTTCCTTATAGTTATGAAGCAATAATTGGATTGTAGAAATTGGTACGTCATCTAGGTCACTCAGCTGGCTTTGTACCTAAAGCAGGACAAGAACCCATGACCTTCCAATTTCTAGACTGAGGCCTAAATCATTACACCAAACTAGCTTTTGAGGAGCCCATTATCCTGCACTATATTATCACTGTATTATCAGTTACTTTATCTTGTCTGTCAGTGTGGTTATCTATATAAAATACAGAAGTGGTTTACTAGTGCCTTCTGTGCAATCTGAAATGATGCCCTTGTCATTTTCATTAAAATGGTCATCCATCTCTAGCATCTTTTAATATTTTTGCTGCCCAGTACAGGTCCCTGCCTACTTTACAGGGCAGATGAGATGAATTTCATGCCTTGGTGAACCCACAAGGAGAATACACTTCATTCATCCCTCCCAGAAATATCTACCTACCTTGATGAGACATTTATGCAAGCTGTCTCAAACCAATGCTAGGGGTTTGGTTTCCTCCCAGCACAGGGAGGAAAAGATCAGTGATAATCACATCTTCTTACTCTTTCTTCACCAGAAATATTGCAAAATACTTAACGTTTTTTTTAAAAAAAGACACTCAAAATCCAGCCTGCTAGATTCAATTTCACTAGGGAATGCCAGGGAAATAATTTAATATGCCTTGCAAACAATACAATACAAAACCCCTGAAGAGATCTGTTTTCTGTCCATCTACCTGCACATACAGTAGCAATATTGGTTCTTTAGGTTGTCAATAGCCTGCATTCAGTTCTTTCTCATCGATGGCAAGTAGGTAGGTACTCTTTATTTCATAGTGGAAGTTACTATAAATTGTATTTATGTGTGTAATTATACAGTTCCTGTTTCAAAATAAATTAAAAATTAATTTGGCAATACATGCAGCCTTACTACAGTAAGTGTGACTTGTTCTTAGATGAGTGTAGGGATTCCATTTTGCTAAATTAATGTTGGGGTTTAGGGGACTCTTGTGCAGTTATCCAGAATTGAACTCAATCCAGGGGCACCTAACTAACCACATGTTATACAATTGTATTGCCAGGTGTCCAGAATCCATTAAACCAGAAACCGTCCGCTCATGCTTCCTCCCGTGTAAGAAAGATTGTGTGGTTACCCCTTTCAGTGAATGGACACGTTGCCCTACGACCTGCCAACATGGTAAGTTGGTCTAGAAGAGTCAGAATCAATCCTCCAGTTGTTTCATCCTACCCTAACCAATATTAGTAAAGTTTTGGATTAGAAGTACATTTTGAAATGAAGCTCTAAATGGGTACTCGGATCCTGTATATCATGTTTTTCAGGGGTGGGTTCTACTTACCTTTACTACCGGTTCGCAACGGGATTGCGTGCATGTGCTTGCTTCACTCGTGCGCGCCACATGCGCAAATCGCCTATGACGACATCCAGGGCAGTGGCAGAGCATCCCGCTGGTTTTACTACCAGTTCTTGTGAACCGGTCTGAACCGGGGGCAACCCACCACTGATGCTTTTGTGCCTGTTGTAAAATGAATATGTCTGACCTTAAAACTCACCAGAGATTTCACAAGAGTTGTTAAGAGTGCTAAGCTTTGGCATATTCTACTAACCGTTTTATTAGAGGAATGCAAAGAGCACATATATTGTATGCTTTTGTTAGGTTCCTCCTAGGATTTATCAATGTGACTTGCTGTGAGGACTTAGTGCCTTTAATGATCCTAAGAATAACATAAATGGGAGTGGGAACTCTAGGTCAGATCTCCCTTTGCAGTAAGGATGAAAGGAGAAGGACAAGGCTAAGACTCAAGAGAAAGGGAGAGTGGATGAGGATCTGCAGGCAAGAGGAAAGCCAACTCACTGATGACAAAAATCTTCAGAGGCAAGTCCAGAAAAAGGCAATGGCTGAAATATAAACAAGTTTGTATGTCGGTTAATAAGACAGTCAGGTTAGATGGAACTCTTGTTACTGAAAAGTAACTAGAACAACAAACTTTGTAAGCAGATCTAGAGGTGACAATATGCTGAGACTAAAGCTACAAAGAATTTCAGCCACTAGTAATGTCAGAAAAGTATTTTTTTTTTAATTTGATTTTTATGCCACCCTTCTCCGGAGACTCAGGGTGGCTTACAATGCGTTAAGCAATAACCTTCATACTTTTGTATATTTTATACAAAGTAAGCTTATTGCGCCCACAATCTGGGTCCTCATTTTACCTACCTTAGAAAGGATGGAAGGCTGAGTCAACCTTGAGCCTGGTGAGATTTGAACTTGCAGTAATTGCAGCCAGCTGATGTTAATAACAGTGATTTAGTCTGCTGCGCTACCAGGGCTCTGTAATTCCTAGTTTGATAAGGATATATACAGTTGGAACAGGAAGCATGACTCAGGGACAATTTTCATTTATCAAAGCAGAAGTGAAACATACTATATAGAATGTTTTAGACTATGTGATGTCAGGTAGCCGATGGACCATTTTAATTGAGGTGATTACATGATATACCGTTCAGGGCATGAGACCATATGAAAGAAGGGAATGAAATTAATATTAAAAACATGGCATAGTTAAGGATATGCTTGGCAATAAGCCAATAAATGATAGGTTCATAGATATTCAAGTCAATAGAACTGAAGTGTACTATATGTACCTAGTACAGATGTGATGGTAGAAGATAATGGGGCATTCTATGCAACATCAAGCAAAGATATAGAACTTCTAAAAAATCATTAGAATTCCAGACTTGGAAAATGGAGGCTCCTGGAATTACTGTAGAGGAAGATTTGATTTAGGTAAATGCCTCCTAGGAAATAGGAGACATACCAAGACACTTCCAGATTAAATTATGGTACAAATTATTCATTGTTTGTATCAAACATTTGGTTAAATTTACAAACTTAAAAAAAATAGGAATGCCTGCAAGATTTGACCTTAAGTCATAATGTCAGTTCAATTTAAAGAACAGAACGTGAGATGCTATGCAAAGAGATAATGGGCACCATGAAAACCAATATAGCAAAATAAATCCCAAAGTTTCAAAGATGAAGGGATCTTGGTGGCTTTTTTTAAACTTGAAAGGATAAGGAGACACTTGGTAATTGGGCCAGGACATACAACTGAGTTCAGGCTTCCAGTTCATACAAGAAAGGGCTGGAAAAGATACCTCAATGTAAAGAAAATGAAAAAAAAAAGAATAAAATAGCAATAAAATAAATGGTTTAAGACACCATAGAAAAATAGTTCTACGTAAGGTAGAAATACTCAGTAGTAAACATGAAAACGTTCTAATAGAAGCAAATGAGATTAAAGGAAGATGAAAAGATTATGGTGACATGATTTAGAAGTGGAAGTGTATAGCGTTTCTCTACAGAAACATTTTTCAAAAAGGGAATATATACAATTCCATTAAAAAGTGAGATATGAAAATCCAGCTATCAATAGGAAAGTAAATGTGCAAATAAAATAACTGTACTGTTTGAAATTGCAAGAGAAGAGGCAATTTAAGTATTAACAGTTCTAGGACACTTAGTTGTCACTTAGAACATATAGAATAGGTTTGATGTAGACATATACCATAAAAAGGAAATTTGAGAGAATACACAGATTATTGAATTATCACAGCAACTCTCATGCAAGCAAATTTTCATTTAAGATCTCAATGAAAAAGAGAGAGATGCCAAATGTACAGTTATTTAAAAAGGGAGAGATATACACAGTTCAAATGTTAACATAAGTTAGGTAGTAGAGAGAGCAAAAGAAGGTTTATTTTTGCTTTATGTGGCGCATTAAGGCCTTTGATCATATAGATCGTGGTTTTTCCAACATGGCAACTTTAAGACATTTTAAAATTTCCAAGTTTGAAAAATACTGTTGGAGATAATGTCTGACACAGAACATATTAAGTCTAAAGGTGTGCCAGAGCACATAATTATTCCTCTGATGAATTTTTTCCTTGAATAAGAGGCTACTGTTGGAACTAAATTTGGAGAAGCAGAATAAGGAAGGGAATGAGACAAGGGTATATATTGTCACTGTATCTGTTTAATTTATGCAATGAATATATCACAAAAACCGGCAGGATTTAAATAGATGACAGCTGAAATCAAAACTGGAGATGACAGTGCTTTGTTAAAAGAAAATAAAGAAGATGAAGAAGAGCTTATTCTAAAAATAAAAATGGAACGTGAACAATGAAGGTTAGTTTTCCAAATTTGGAAAGCAAAGGTAATCTTAACCCAGAGGCTCAGTGAACTCTGATGGTTGATAGTAAAGATGTGACCGTTGAGAGAAACTTTTATATCTTTAGGTTCAAGAATAAGGATGGAGAGTGAGCTGGAAAAAAATTAAACCAGCAATTAATCCTAGTGCTATAGAACATGATTAACTTTAAAAACATCATGAAAGATAAAGATATATTTATGACAACAATGTTCAATGTTAAAACTACAATTTTTCCAGTGGTGGTATATGAGTATAAAACCAGAACACTTAGAAAGAGTGGGAAAAGTTAGGTAGATTATTTTGATAATGGATCTGGAGGTGACTATTATCATGGACTGGAAAGAAAATCAGTTAATGGATACCAAATCAAACAAACATAGCTTTTTCTCTTTGTGATGATCGGTCAGCAGAAGCTCACATTTTCGGGGCATATAATATCAGTGGATGCTGAACTAGGACAAAATTGTTATCCTTGGCAAGATTGCTTGAAGAAGAAAAAGAAGGCAACGGATTGGGTAGTTGAGCAGGATCAAGGAGATTACAGAATTCTCTTTGAAAGAGCCAAAGGGTATTATTAGAGAGAGGTAGAAGAAGCAAGCACTTGTCCATGGAGTCTACAAATAGCAGTTACCTACTTGCATTTCAACGAAAAATCCCTTCTTAGTAAAGCCTTTCAAATATGAGCAAAGCCTTCAGAGAGGAGCTTTTCTTCCTATCAGGGCAGAGATTTCTTTGCCCTCCCTCCAATCCACAGTTTGAGCTGTTCAGGCAGCTCAGATGTCGCTATTTCAGAAAAATTGCAAGTTACCTGCATTCACATCTACTTTGTCACAAACTGATTGCTGTGAAAGCAGCTGTTTTTACAATTATTTCCCTACTGCCTGATGTTTTTCCCCATTGGCTCAAATCTTACACATTTAAAGCTGATGTAAAGTCACATCTTCAAGTTAAACTCAATTCCTGGTGACTTCACGGACACATATTCAGTGCCAACCTGCATTTTATATTCTCCTCCTCATCCCAGTTCTTTCAAACCTACTGTGAGTTTACCTTAGCAGTAGGCAAAGCACACATATTTCTGTTCATGCATCTAAACTTAATATTTGGAGAGAAATTGTCACTACAGTTTGACTAAACCTTCACTAAACATAATTAAAGTTAGAGAACTTGATTCCTGGTGATTAGACGAATATATTTATTTATTTAGGGTGAAGAGAAATATGGAAGTGGTTTCCCATTGCCGTCTTCTTGTATTTTTTTTTTAACGTCTCAGCGTAGGAATCCCTGGAGATTCTCATTCAGGTATAAACCAAACCCAACCACCCTTAGCTTTTAAGTCCAGTGTTTCACTTAATAATGTGAGAAAATGTAACTTTTCACCCTTGCCCTCAGCTGGATATTTGAGTTAATTGTGCTGAAATCATAATAGCTATTGGTATGAAAGATTGAATAGATTCTAAAGATGAACTAGATATTCTGACAGATAGCTGACTTAGCTATCTGAATGTATACATTCAGATTGTAAATAGAAAGGTAGAGTTTCCCCTGGTATTGAGAAGTACTCCAAAATTCATTGTTGGGGAGAATCCAGGGGTGAAATCCAGCAGGTTCTGACAGGTTCTGGAGAACTGGTAGTGGAAATTTTGAGTAGTTTGGAGAACCGGCAAATACCACCTCTGGCTGGTCCCAGAGTGGGGTGGGAATGGAGATTTTGCAATATCCTTCCCGCAGGAGTGGGGAGGAATGGGGATTTTGCAGTATCCTTCCCCTGGAGTGGGGTAGGAATGGAGATTTTGCAGTGTCCTTCCCCTGCCATGCCCACCAAGCCACACCATGCCCACCAAGCCACGCCCACAGAACCAGTAGTAAAAAAAATAGATTTCACCACTGGGAGAATCTCATAATAATGTTATAAGATTAAAAGCAGGCTGTGGCTAAGTATTGTTCTCTTCCCACGTTTACCTCAGGAGAGATTTAACAGCAAGGCTATCTTTGGAAATAGCACATGGCAAAGTTCATAACTTAGAAAAGATTTGATCTGAACTCAACATTGTACTACCTCTCTTTACTTACTCCGAACAATAAAACATATTCCCTCTCTGAGAAAGGACTTCTCACCATTTTTTTCGTATCTGGCACAATATAGGGGTTTTTTTACACTGATATAAAGCTTTTTGCAATATTTTTGCTTGTTTGACTGAGCTTCTGTTTATTCTCATCTTTGCTCTCTTTTGTTTTACTTATTTTTTTACCAATAAAAAATGAGTTATTGCTTGTGAATGGCAACGGCACTATATTTTAAGAAAAAATTCCTCGTCCATTTAAAACAAAGCAAATAATATGGTAATTAATTGTTGGTTTTTATATGTTACTTAGATAAAGAAAATGAATTCAGACATACATTATTCTGTTTATTAAGAAATGCTGTAGCATTAAAAAGCCTTTCCAACATATTTAATTTCATTGAAACAGTTATAATTTAATATGATTCTAAATTAAAACTAAATGATAAGAATTGTATTATGCACTGGATTTACTTTTGATTTGCTATTTTGTGAGTGCTTTAATTTATGCTGCACAATTAAAAACAAGCACAATTGGAAATTTAAAAAACCACTCAATGGCGAATGCATCTAAATTAAACCAAAAAAATTATTTAACAAATACATAAACCGCTGAGTGGCTAAGCTGCAAACATAATCACAATCAAGTTTTAATTTGCCAGAGATAAAACTGAATATCTGCAAAAACAATGGCAGCTTATCCAAACAACATTGAAAGTCACATCAGATGTTGGCAGCAATCTGTTAGATAAAATATGAAGAGCTGAACTGGGCAATAGGTAGAAAAGCTGGTGTCCAGCTTTTCTACCTATTGCTTGCCCTGCAGTTAAATGTCAGCAAAATGACAGCTTTCTACTGAAAATTTATCATGCTCTGTTGAGCGCTTAAGGTATTAACAGATATCGGAAGACAAAAATTAAAAAAGATAAATTTAAAACAAAATACAGAAAATGCTTTAGTTCTATCTTGTATACTCACTTTGTTTAAAAATAAAATAATCTGAATCTATTTAAGTTATTCTGAGCAAAGTACTTTTGCCACTGAAATGCAGAGTGGTTTAGTGTAATAGGGTCTTTTTGTGAAATATACAGGAAATATTCAAAGAGCTAGAGAAAAACTGGAGAACAAAGTGGTATTGTTTAACTAAAGCTTAATATCCATAGTTAATTTCTGTGAGTTGCATTAGCCAAGAAAACCTTGTCTTAAGTGGATTCCTGGTGCTTTTTTAAAAAAACCAGACCAGAGATGACCCAAATATAGAAAATGGATCTTACTTTATTTTCCTTGAATACCTATTCCATGGAGACAAGGCCCTTCTATGCTGTAAGAAGTCAGAAGGAGCAAAATAATGATTCCAGACCCCACACATTCCTTTTTTTTTTTTCCCCTGTTTCTTCTGCTATAATATTTTTGCCCACCGGATGCTTCTTTCAAATAGTTTCATGTTGAGCCACGTCTCCGCAAACAGTTATTTTGAACCTGAAAATGATCATTGATGTATTATTTTTATGAACGATTATGAGACTAGGAAGGGCAGAGTTGGCTGTAGAGAGGCTCTTCCATAATCAGCTCTTTTCTGGGTCTGATCCACCAGAGCAGAGAATTGTGAAGTTTTCAGGAAATAAAAACTACATAATATTCTTTATTAAAAGCAATACAGGTAGAACTTGACTTACAACTATTTGTTTAGTGACCATTTGAATTTAAAACTGTAAAAAGTGACTTATGATCATTTTTCACACTTATGTTCATTGCAGCATCCCCATGATTACATGATCAAAATTCGGACCCTTGGCAACTGATTCATATTTATGACGGTTGAAGTGTCCTGGGGTCATATGGTCACCTTTTGCAACCTTCTGACAAGTGACGTCAATGGGGAAATCAGATTCATTTAACATCCATGTTGCTAACTTAACAACTGCAGTGATTCACTTAATGACTGTGTCAAGAAAGATCATAAAATGGGACAAAACCAGTGGTGGGTTTCTACCGGTTCGCCCCGGTTCGGTAGTGGTGGCGGCTGGAGGCTCCGCCCACCTGCCTGGATGTCATCACAGATGCTCTGAACATGTGCAGAAGGGTCTGCGCATGCGCAGAAGCGCCACGAGCAAGCGAAGCAAGCACACGCATGTGTGTGCTCCTGGTTTCGAAGTAGTAGCGAAGGTAAGTGGAACCCACTACTGGACAAAACTCACTTAGTAATTGTCTTGCTTAGCAATGGAAAGATAGGGCTCAATTGTGGTCATAAGTGAAGGCCTACCTATATAACTGAAGACCGAAGTAAGTAAGATACTTCAGAAATAGAAGTGAAGATCAGTAATGTGCAAAATTAACTATCCTTGATAGAAAACCATTTTTATGTGCTTAAAAATACCTCAGGGAATGCCACCACAAAAAAACAGTCCCGCTACAGGATCATTGTTCAAGATGCACTTAATGGAGGATCAGAATGCCCGGACACCTTATTTGAAGAAAGAGAGTGTGAAGGCGTCTCACTTTGTCCCACCTACAGGTAAAGTAAGAAAATATCTCTAAACATGATTTGCCAGAATGTCATTCCTCAGATTACCAGTGATATACTTGCTTCTGGACAGATTTAGAAAAAACTCATCTCCGTTCTTCATTGAAGCAACCCCTTTACTTTCAGGCCTCTGTCTGAATGAAGTGGATTCCTTAAAGCAGTAGCATCTTTTTCTTAGGCTTTAAAAATCACAAGAGAGCCAAAACTTTTCTTCCAAATTGGTTTCGAAATATGTTCAGCCCTATTGATTGCCCTTTTGGACAATGCATTATTTTGATTGACAGTGTAATAATATACCCGGGGATATAACAATATACTATGGTATACAATAATATACCTAAGTGTATAATAATGTACTGTTATTTATAAATGTACTATTATACAACAAGGCTCAGGGCTTCAGAGAAGAGTTGATCAGATCTTGGATCAAATCCAAATTATCCTTTCAGCATAGATCCCTGGATGAAATGAGATTCTGAAAGTTCCTGAATCCCACCCAATGGTAGGAATCCTACCCTGTTTTCCCCAAAATAAGACATCCCCTGATATCGGCTTTTGAGTGCATGGCAATAAGACCAAGCGCTTATTTCAGGGTTCAAAAAAAATATAAGACAGGGTCTTATTTTTGGGAAAACACAGTACATATCTTTCTATCTTTAGAACTTTATTTGGAGCTCAAGGTTGAACTGCGGGGTCCTTGGTGCTCTCTGATCTTAGTTGTTTTCTTCCAGACGTTTTATTATCCAATAAGGTAACATAATCAGTGCAGTAACATTTCATTATCCAACTAGATGACATCATCAGTACTACTGTACTGATGATGTTACCTAGTTGGGTAATAAAATATCTGGAAGGGAAAAAAACAACAAAGCTCAGAGAGCAGCAAAGAGCTCACAATTTTAACAGTTTTTATTTTATAAGTGAATGGGAAAGCCTCTACATAATTCATCCTTTGGAGGATATGATCCTTATATTTACATTTGAGAAGAGTACAAAGGAGAATATATGAGTCAAGGCTTTCTATAGCTTCTTATAATATACATTTATTAAAATGCAATATTTTATATATGCAAGTACTTATTCTGTTATCATTTACTTACATAAATGAAACTAATGAGTAAATGAAACAGTTTCAGTAACAACATGAAGATTTTTTTTGGAAACCAAAATGTTCAAAAGGAAAAAAAAACACCTTGAAATAAGGCCCAGTCATATACTATTCAAGGGTCCATTAGTATTATTATATCTGAGTCAGTTTTGTACATAAATGTTACTACTGGCATTGGTTTATTTTGTTATTTAACACCTAGCTTTAAAATTCAAAAACAACATTAGTGTTAAAGATCCAACTACGGGCATTGTTGATTGAATGAATTACTTTTGATATAAAAATTAATATAAAAATTAGTTTGTAACCTAACCCTAACCTTGTTATATGTGCTCCAACATTCATGTCTTCTTTTTAAGGTCCTGAACCCAGATATTATCAGGCACTCAAAGAAGCAGTATTTGGCATTTTTTAATTATTTTATTTAAAGTGGATAAGTTTATTCATCAATTCTATTCTAATTAGGAAGAATTGCTGAAACAATTAGTGGATTGACATATGCCCTGTTACTAACAAGCATCATGTCACCAGCCATTGCTATAAAAAGGCATAACATATAAGGTGACACAATAGGGCCACCAATATCCCTAACTGAGTAAGCTGTTATTGGTGCAGCCCCTAATGAAATTCTGTGGGGGAAAAATCAGAACCAACAAAACAAACTAAATCTGATGTATCATAACTGTTCCTCTGTTTCCATTTCAGTTGGAAGATCCACAAATGGGGTCAATGCTTATTGGTGCCTGATTCAGTAAGGCAAGGTGTATTAGGACTCAATGAAGCATGTGGTCCCGGTTTGCAGTCAAGAGGTAAGAATTCATCAATAAATGTTGTTATTCTTTATTAGCTACTTTTTCATGGTACCTAATACTTTGCTAGATGTGAATGGTATTTTACAAGATCATTTCAGACTAGCTAAAAGTGATGTGCCTCCTTCAGTCACCTATGAACAAAATAATGACAGCAGCAAAGGATTACATTATGCACTTATTGTAATTAAAATACTCTGAGTGTGGCTTATTATGATTAATAACTCATATATATTTCTCATGGTAAAACTTGGCCTCAATCATTGTTACGCAATTGATTTGGCAAGAGAGATGTGGGATATAGCTGAGGGATGCTGAGAGCCTTTCAAGATAGACCAGACTAGGAAATCAAAGTCATGAATGTAATGTTAATTTTATTATTATGTTACAGCAACAGAATCTTGCAAGTTCTAAATGTGCTTTACCCATCCCTTCCTATAGCTTCCTGAGAAGCATGGTGTGTATGTGTGTGTCCTGTCTGAGTCCCTTACTCATATTACATTTCTGCCCCAGACTAAGATTTCTTTTTATCTGACCAGTGTCTTGGTAGCATTGTCATGTTCCTCAAGTTTATTTCTTCTGCCCATTACAGATGCAAGAAAAATACTAACACAATACATTGACACGGTGTGTCAGACTCCACAGGCAGAAAATATTACAATTTTACAATGAAAGTTGCTGTCTTGCCTGTCTCTCCAGATTCTTCTCATTAAGTGTCAGGGCTTCAATTCATTGGTTCCTAGTTATCAATGAGTCACCCTGAATAAATGACAACCCATTAACATAATAACAGCAAAATTGTCAGTTTGCCACTCTTATCATCACTCTAAAAGCTTGAACATGAACTTTTACCTGTGCTTGTTTATATCTACTTTTCACTTGTTCTTCCAATGTTCCTAAAGTTTTATGTCTCTGAGGACCTTGAAAAACCAGGTTTGCCAGCAGGAACGAGCTGCTTGGGAGCTATCTGATCAAATAACTGTATCATTTCTTGATACCAGAGTCCAACATGTAGTCAACAATGTTGCCCACTAGAGCACTGGGCAAATATTCAGGTGCCCATTAGAATTTATCTAGTTCCATGGAATGCTTGTGGTTAATCCTTCTAACAGGCCCACCTACTGTGTGAAAGTTTCAAGATGCTTAAAACCACAATTGGATCAAGGAAGGATCTGCTCCTGGCCATGCAACCAGTCTGATATCCTCTGTATCCTGCTCACATATCGGCTGCTCAGAAGCAAAGATTAAACGAAGCATATGTCCATTAAATGAACTCCAAATTACTTGGCTAAGCCTAGATGCTCCATTTTAATGAAAAATTTCATTAAAATTGCAAAACATACACAAACATTTCAAGTGTAAATTCTGGTCCCCTCCTCAGTTCTTGTGTGTAACTTGATGCAAGTACAAAAAGAGCAGAATTTATTTTGCAGCATTGTGTTGTCTGTTTTGCTCTTTGTCCTCCCTGGAGATGCTCTTGGAACTGTCTGGTCATGAACTCCTGCAAATTCCAAGATCCCATGATCTCATAGCACAGAGTTTGAAGTTCCTAAGCACCCAAAGGTGGAAGGATCTCAATATCATATCCTGGCAGGATCTAAGATTGTAGATCTTAAATTGTTTTATCTGATTACCTCTTTTCACCAGTTTCAAATAATGCCATTACTTCCCAATCTCTCAAAACCAGACTTTTGTTTTACACACTTGTTTTGGCACTGGAAGTCCAAAATGAATCCTTAGCTTACAAACAGGCAAACACAAATTGCTCCATTATCCTCAGGATATGTCCCGATTGTCCCCAATTTAAGAACTTCTGGCTCAGAATGGGACAACTCGCCACAGCCAACTTGCCAAGGCTAATTTGCTGAGGAATAACGTGTCACAGCCAACTTGCTACAGGACAACTTAACAATTTCAATTTAATTATTTAAAACAAATATTTTAATTTTTGTCATTCACATTCTGTCATTCTGTCCCTCTTTTTGCATCTTTCTTTAATGCTTCAATTCCACCAATTCTTTGATATTAGTCGTCCTGCGGTGAGTTGGCCATGGTGAATTGGCTGTGGTGGCCATGGCAAATTGTCATAGATCCCTCCTGGCCTAGGACCTCAGGAAGAACTCCTGCCAGGCAACAAAGTAGCCAATACATGCAAAGGATAATTATCATCAACACAAAATATTGTAAGGAAAGAGGATCACAGTGGACGTTAATCACATTACAGTAATCTAGATATCAACTGTTACAATCTTGGGTTTTATGATGAGCAGCAGCAAAAGTACAGTCTAGGATCCCTAGAAAAGTGTGTACTAACGAAGTGTGTAACTAAACAAATACTTCAGGATAATGCTGAAAACTAGAGAATAAAGTTATACCCAAAATTAGATTCCAGAAATATGAAGGTGATTGCATGTATTGAAACATCATTCCCAGATTTATTTCTCTTCCTATTTACTATATGATTTGTCAGTGGTGATTTATTTTCCCAATAGATATATAAGCTGTGTAGATACGTTATGAAAACTTTAAACCCTCTAATAAGACTTAAATGTTTAAGATTTGCTGTCTTCAAAATAAAATAAACAGAATCCGAAAACAAATACTCTTAAATTTTCCAATGTGATGTTTCAACGTTTTCCTTTGTGATTTGTGCTTATTTTGAAAAAGGAGTAGTTATGGATATTTATTGGAGAGAAAAATACATAAACAATTTATAGTTGATAAATCAATGCTTTGTTTTTTACTTTAGTGGCAATCACACACAGGGTAAGTATATGGCATACAAAGAAATTCAGAATTGTTTTGGGTTCTCCTGATAGAAGACTTGGGGGGAAAAATAATACCATAGCCATGACATTTATAAAAACAAAACAAAACCCTACATTTAGGGCAGTGAAATGCTAATTAAGCATTTAAGATCTATTGAACATTAGGAAGATAAAATCTATAATTTCCTTCCTCCCTCCCTCCCTCCCTCCCTCCCTCCCTCCCTCCCTCCCTCCCAAGATGCCATGGGGGGCAGGCAGCAAGGTTGCAAATGATACCCAAGAATCAGGGGTGGGTTCTACTTACCTTTATTACCAGTTCGCATTGTGCCCGTGCCCGTGTGCAGATCACCGATGATGTCCGGGTCAGTGGGCGGAGCCTCCTGCTGGTTTTACTACCGGTTCTATAAAACCGGTCCGAACCAGGGGCAACCCATCACTGCCAAGAATACATAAGAAGTGCTGTGTGGATCATGTTGCACCACTATGGGGTGATGCAAGTCAAGAAGATTGCATGGTGGGGTGACAGAAGTGTGTACAAAGTGCTGCACCAGTCAGGCCTATTTGAAGTATCTTGATTCCAAAATTGCTGTCTTATGATGCACTATTTTTCCCAGTTAAAGGTCATGAGAATGAGAGTTTTAGTAGTATATAGATACTTGGGTAAAATATATTATCCAATATACCACTCTGTTTATTTAATGCAGGATTTATATCCTAGCTCAAAACTAGGGTCTTAGCCCAAGAACTCAAGAGGTTGTACCAATTGCTCCCACAACCATTTTTTCCCTGCAATACTCGCCCTTTGTAATAGGTTGAGATTAGACAGGAGAAAGTGACTGGGCTTAGTCACCAAATGATCTTTGGTGATCACGTCTGATCACGTCTGACACTGTATCCCAGAGATGGGGTTTGTGGTTTTTTGGGGGGAAACATCTCTAACTTAAAAGGGAGCTATTATTTTCTATGAAAGCCTAGCATGCAAAAGTTAACTGAAAAGAATAGGTAATCATTTTCTAAGGAGGAATGAAAGCCAGTTTCTTCCCTGGTTTAATATCAAAGTTTTAAACAGCAGATGAATGTGTATGCATTCTGTTTTATAGATCTTACGATAACACTTCCAACATTTGTGGTAGGACAGGCAAGCTAATCTAATGTATTGGAAGCTTTTTGGAGCATAGATGTTGGTCTTCATCCAACAGAGCATTTACCACTGTCTGTTTGTTTGTCTGTTTGTTTGTATTGGAAGCTGGGCAGGCTGCCCTCCGCTTTCATTGCAAATGAAATAAAGCCACCCTGCTAATACAATTATTAGAAATAAATTAGTGTTACTCATCACAGTTGTTTAATGTTGTGTTAAATATTATGCATATTCTTATTTGCACATTATAGGAGTTTTGAAAACATAAGGAGGCAGAAAACTGTTTAGGCCCTAGAGTGCAATGTTTTGTTTTGCTTTCTGGCCTCTTCTTTTCATTTCAAATGCTTAGTACTCCCTCTGCTTTAAAATAAATTAAAATTCCTTATAGATGCCACAGTTGGCGAAGGATTTGCAGTGCAACCATATTTACATCCGCTAAGAAGTAAGTGGATTTCACTTAAGTGGAAGCATAGAACCTCCATGGGTTGAATATAGTGTAACAAGACCCAAATAATATGTGTGCTACTTTCCACTACTGAAGGGAATTGTGCTTATTTAAACAGTCCCCCCTATACATCTAGGCTTTAAATTTGCTCCTTTGGACTTTGTGTAATTGCTATTATTTATTCATATAAGTCATCACAAAAGTGTTCTAGAAACTGCAGTGTGTAATTTAGGAATTCTATTAAATGCTGAAATTAACAAATGTATAATCAAATTATAAAGAGTAATATAATTTAACATTTTGTTCATTAAGACTATTTTGTGATTATGGTATTCATTTCCTCCATGTGTCATTACTATATACTAACTTTATAATTATTCTTTCATGTTTATTATGCATGTAGATAAATTTATTAATTGGAAGTGGATAGCTATAAAATGCTGTCCCAGATGTAAATCTAGGGCTTGTTTACACTTCGTAATGCTCAAGGTGTAGACATGGGTAAATTTTATAAGGGGAACTAAAACTTGACAAGTCCTCAGAAATCATAGCATAACTCAAATCTTAGCTAGAGAAGTGTAACCATGATGATTTGACTATAATGTTATGATGGATAAATTGCACAATTTATAAATGTTAATTGCTCTTCTTTAAAACAATGTTTTATAGATAAATACTGTGACATCTATCTATAATGGGAAAATGTTATGCATAAAAATGAAGCTACTTAATCCAGTCCATTAGGTGCTCTGTACGAGGCAATCTGTCAGTTCAGTCCTCTGATTATTTTGAAATATTCTTACTGACATCAGTGGAATTGTTGCATGAGAACAAAAAATCTGCTTCCTGAAAGGTTAATTAATTAAAATGCCAGCTTCAGCATCATGTTTATGTTGAAGAATGCTACCAGGGCTTCCCCTACCTCAATAGTATTATTATGAAGTAAAATGATGGCTGCTTAAAATCCTATCTTTTGTTCAACTGCCTGGAGGAAAATAAAAAGTTAAAAATCAACATAGGGAACAAGAGAGGGTTAGGTAGAGGACATCTTTATCAGCTTGCCTTTGATAAATTGATATCATGTGATTGTTCACACTCATATTGGCCAATTTTTGAACCTTCTCATTAAAGCCATACTGTGAAAGTGCCCATAATATGCTCTAAGAATTCCAGTTATGCCTTCTGCCTAACTATTGCCTCAGTGTTTTCAGTTTATATTATAGCCTGCTAATTTGGGGGCAATTATTTAAAGGTAACATTAAGACCATTAAAATAGTGACTGTATCTCTGAAGATATTATAGCTGGAATTCAGAAATATACATCATCATTAATTTGGAATGAGGTAAAAAATCTAGAGGATATGATTCTGCATCTGTAAGTTTCAAAAGAGACACTTTAAGCTCTGTTATTCATCAGTCATACTTGCTCACCTTGTAACCTTATTGCATTTAAATGTGTATTTTTGCATTATCAGTGCCACCCCTTCCAAGCCAAGTCTTCTGAATAATTAAAATACAATGCAACACAATAATTAAAATGGGTAATAAAATGATAAAGCGACAAAATAAAAAAGCCGCAGTCCAAAGACTTTAAAATTTTCTGAGCAGCATATATATTTAACAAACATACATCAATTGATTAAAAGGTTTTAGAAAGTCCCCTTGAAACCCAAATCACATTGAAAACATTAAAACGGAGTTGGCATCAGGCATACTGTATATCACTGAGACAAGCTCAGTGGTGGGTTTATTTATTTAATTTATTTATTTATTAAATTTTTATACCGCCCCCTCTCCCGAAGGACTCGGGGCTTCTTCCTGGTTCGGCCCGGTTCGGCCAAGCCAAACCGGTTCTCTTTGTTCAGGAGCTGGGCCTTCCCGCCCTCCCCACCGCCCTCCCCCCACTGCTTTATTCTTACCTTTTATTTGGCCCTGCCCCCAATCTATTCGCTGCCTCCCGAGTCCCAGCTGATTAGCTAGAAGGAAAAAAAAACTGTTTAAACTCTTTCCGCAGGGCTTCAAAGGACTGTCCTACAGCTGATCAGTGTTAAAAGGCATTGTGGTGGTAGACCGGTGCCTCCAAAAACAAATGGGTAGACCGGTGCCTCCAAAAACAAATGGGTAAACCAGGGCCTCCAAAAACAAATGGGTAGACCAATGTCTCCAAAAACAAATGGGTAGACCGGAACGCTCCAAGAACAAATGGGTAGACCAGTACAGCTCTGCAAGCAGTTAAAAGCCTGGTAGACCAGTACCTCTGCTAAATCCTAAAGAATTGTCACAAGACCATCAAACTATGCCCACAAAATAAGCTACGCCCACAGAACTGATAGTAAAAAATTTTAGAACCCACCCCTGGACAAGGTATCCAGAATTGGGAGGCCAATGCTAAAGAAACAAAGTTGCTGCATTTGGAATCTTAATATATAGGAAGAAATTTTTGTAAATAAAGACCAATATGTTAGTTAAGAAAGAAATGAACTGGGAACCAGGAAATTTTGGAGTTAATTTCAAGGGTATCCCTCTTTCATTTAATAGATAGTTTTCATTGATGTTGTGGTATAAGTGGCACTTTTCACAAGTACCCTTGCCTGGTAAAAGACTGATGTTCAAATGTTGCCCTGTGGAAAAATCCCTGTACTTCTCTATTGAACATACTCAAAGCTCCTTCATGATTTTGTGTTCTATTTCTAGAGTTTATAGTCTTTCCTACATATTGGTGCATATAGCTTTATGTTTTTAGTTAATGGAGTCTAAGCAGTGTGTGTGTGTGTGTGTGTGTGTGTGAATTCAAAAATAAATTGAAAGAGGAAGCTCATCTGATACAACAACAATCTTCTTGATACACATAAAATTTGAATGTAAGATTCTTCCATGTTATGAAGGATATTTGTTGGCCATGATTTCCCATTCACCTTTGAAACTGTTTTGTTTTGTTTTAAGCCAAATTCTTGGAAGCTTAACATTCAGGCAAAACAGACATCAACAGACACATAGAGATAAATCATATTTATATACTATTCAAATGATAAGGGATGATAACAAAACTAAGAAGGAAACAAAAAGACTAGAACATGTCCTCTCCAGCAGGCAAAATCCAGATAAACAGATTAACACCAGAGAAGCAGAAAACAATACTCTAATCAAGGATCTACCAAGGAGAAAACTGCACCCTCACCAATACTAGCAGGGCCAGCTACTATATATAAACAGGAAGCAAAGCCTACATTCACTGGACCTGATGATGTTACCTAGTTAGATAATGAAATATCTGCAAGCAAAGAATCATGCTCAGGAAGCATCAAGGGCTATACTGTTCAATAATGAATTATATGTTTATAAATTATGTTTATTCTATTCTAGTGCAATTGCCAAGAGAGTCTCCTTCTTGGCTAGAACGAAATGAAGATATTTCAACCAATCAGTGCTGAGCTAATGACTAATAATTGAGATCAAACAAAACTCATACATTTTCCCACTACTTGTAAATTGGATTTCCCCCTTTTCTAAAAAATTTGGTCTAGTGCAAGAGCATGCTGTGACCTGGCATGTTTTCCAGCAACTACATTTTGCCTGAGTTCAGGCATGGTGAATATGTTCTGCCAACAGATCTGAATTCTTAGAAATCTACTAATTCTTGCAATTTTGGAGAACTAAATTATGTGTGTTAAAAGCAATATTAAGCACAGGTCTATAATAAAGCCCGAATAGTTCATTTTTTTCCTGTAACCATCACAGCATCAGATGTTGTCAAATCAGCCGTGCGAAGTGATTGAATTCTCTGAGTTTTTATAGAGTTTCAACGATGAACCTCTAGAGACAAAGAATTTTTCAGCAAAAATAACGATAGACCTTTTAGATTTCATCACTTCCAAAAGAACTCCTGCCTCGTTCGACATCAAAGGAACTCCTGAGGTGATAAATAATTGATGAAACCAATATGCTAGAAATTAATAAGCTAAATTTAATGGTCATATATCAAACTATCATTGAGAAACTTATTATTTTTATGTGTATCCAGGGCAGGTGTTAGCCCTGGGGAAACATGTAAGAAATAATGGCACGCTATGCATTAGCTATACACTCAGGTTGCCAAACAGCTAAAACTCTCATTTTTAACAGTCTAGTGTTACAACTACTTCATCTGCAATTCTTCCAATAATAAATTCAGTCACAGAGTTCAGATTTCTGACATTCTATTTGGATTAATTAATTGGATTGTTTTTAAGAGCCAGAGGTGAGAAACAGGAGAAAGATACTTACCCTTCTTGAAAATAAACACATGAAGCATTATTGTATATTGGTCAACTCTTTGTTTAATGTAATTAAGCTAGAATCTAACATAAAAATGGTATGACTTTTTGACGGCAGATAAAGTTCCCCATAAAAATCAGGGATCTAAGTTGGCATGAAGTTGGAAAGAAACTTGTCCCTGAATTTGAGAGACAAACTCAGGACCTTTGCAAGCCACAAGTACTTCAGCCAAAGCAAAATAAGTGCTTATTAAGAGAGGAGTCAAAGGATTATCTGTGTTCAGTATATTTCAGAAAGCAACCAATCAAACAGTAAAAGGCATTAATGTGCAATAAGGGCTTTGTTTCGTTAGACCCTTAAAGTACGTTGCATTTCTTTCTCACACAGATTTGCTTCCTTTAATCAAGGGCTTCAGAGCACCTACCTTGTATGGTTGTTGAAAGGGCTAGTTTTTGTACATTAAAGAAAATAGCTTTGACTCAAAGGGAAAACATGGTTTCCTAAACTTCAAAAAGAGTTATGGATGCCATGCTAAGATGCTAATATCATCTTTATTAAAAAGGTAATAACAAAGTCTAAAATGTGCACGTTTAGTCAACGTGAATAGTTTCCATAAATATATATCCATTACTTCTTGAAAAATGAAAAATAAGCATTCCTAAGTAGTGGACCTTGTTTCATTCTGTACTCCCACTCCAGGGATGAAGCTGCATCTCTCCAAAGGCCATTTTAGGCCTTCTCATTTGCTCTCTGTTTTTCCTCTAACTTCAGCATATCATTTTGCTGCTGGATTCACTGGCCCGCTTTCCTGTGTGGAAAGGAAATAGGGTCTATGACTAAATCCACTATATTAGGCATTAATCCATTCTGGTAATCCAGGAAGATTTTGTCTGCTTTTACTTGACAGAACAAAGTCTCAGCAATGCTGATTGCCACATGGGGAGCCAATAAATAACGTTCCACTCCCACAACCATGAACTTCTCTGAAATTCTTGCTTTTGCAAGAGTTTTCTAAAGCATAGTCTCTTTCATCAATCTCAGTGAGAACTCATTAAAAAAGAAGAGCACATATTGCCCACATATTTTTCAAATTGTACAGTTGTAGCATGACTGTTCATTCTAATGCAAAGTTATGCTGAGTGTAATAAACTATTGTAGTTTGTTTAAGCTAGCCTGCACGGAAAAAAAAAAACTATAAATGGAGTGTTAGCTGCTGTACTGTCCATTTCAAGAAAAAATGTTCACATTTGGCTTTTGAGATCAACTCAGACCCTGCCCACTTTCTTTCTGTTGTTATCATGAAGAAACGGCTACTTCTCTGCTAACGGATTTACCGCTTTTGTTGTGTCACATTGAAACCAAGATGTTACGGCTTTTTAAAGGAACCATGTTTATATGCTGGCTTCTGCTTTACGTATGAAATGTGGATCTTAGCTTTTGGCTAGTTGAAATTAGTACTCTTTGGAAATTGTAATTGGTTTGAGGTTGGTTACTTTCAGTTTTCCATAGTTAGGATTAATCATAACTCTGTCCATTTTGGATGGCATCACAGTCTGCAGTTTAACTAAAACAGAAGGAAAAGTCTCTGAAGTTTTCCTTTTGTTCATACTGAAGAAAAGAGCCCCCCACAAGCCCACGGAAGCTGATTTATATAATGCTGAGCATTATTTCAAAATTTAGTACTGCTTCAAAGTGAGGCCAATATTTCTTTATCAACTGAAAACCGATAAAGAGTTCCTTCTTTCAAATCTTAACATTTTATGGGACCCAGGGGCCATACCTTTTCTACGATGGCCACCTTTCTCTGGAACAATCTCCCCCACGTCACCCCATTAATATAAATCAGGCCCCAGCTCTACTCACTGTTAAGGCCTTTCCAGTTTAACACAATGTTAATTCAATAAAATAAACATTTGAACGAATGTTTTGTGCAAAATTGATGGTATATAAGGTTTTTACAAAAAGAAAAACAGTGCTTCCTGGTATAACACATTTCCCAATTACAAAAAAACCTCCCTTGTTTACAAACCTGTAATCCCATACCAATTCTGAATAAAAAAATCAAATAATTAAGGGTCAGGATATACAGTACGTATGTAAGGCTAGTACAGATGATTGTATTCAAAATAGGTTAAATCTCTTGGCATTCTTTGGCAAAACCAAAAAATTGGAGAGTGGATGATAGCAACAGATATTATATGAGAAATACCTAAGCAAGGAGGATTAAAACTAAAAGAGGAAAAAGAAGAGTGACAAGACATCAAAGCTTTTCACAGTTGGATTTGCTTGATTAATTGAAAAAAGTGGAAGATTTACACCAGATCAATAAGAAATATGTCCATTAAAGACAAGTTCCATTATATGCACAGTTTGCAAGAGCTATTACCGTACCTCATCTTCAAATGCTAGTGGTACACAGGCTACATTTAATAAGGAAGGAAAATAAAGTTGAAGGAACTGCTCTTTTAATTTGATAATCAAGGGAAGGAAAGAAAATATCATATTATATTTCATTCGCTTTTTAATTGTTCTTTTTTTTTTTTGGCGGCTCTCCTTAGATTTCTTTTATCAAATATATATCTTCTTTGATTCAAATAGCTGTCCTAGGCAATTTTCTCCCTTACTTTTTTTTAATGACAGCAGTTTAGCATCAAGGAAGTGCATAATAGATAAAAAATGTCTTTGGAGATCAAACTTTTTTAATATGAAAAGCATATTAAAGGAGAGAATGAGGCACCATGTCTTTTGCCAACTGTGAAGCTCCTCACTTAACTTTGTGTCAGAAAAAAACTATCATTCCTATATTTAAGTATTCTGCAGTTTTCATAGCAGGGTTCAGACTTTTCATAATTATGTGTAAACAATGTAAAGGTAGCTGAGAATAAGCATGAAGGCTGTAGCTGTGCTGAGAACACCATAGGAATGATTTAGATGCAAAGCATGTGAATTGGAATGGGAGCTACAGTGTGCTGCAGCTGCCAAAAAAGGCAACACAGTTCTAGGCTGCATTAACAGAGGAATAGAATCGAGATCATGTGAAGCGTTAATACCACTTTATGATGCCTTGGTAAGACCACACTTAGAATACTGTATCCAGTTTTAGTCACCATGATGTAAAAAGAATGTTGAGAGTCTAGAAAGAGTGCAGAGAAGAGCAACAAAGATGATTAGGGGACTGGAAGCTAAAACATATAAAGAACTGGAATTGGGTATGTCTAGTTTAATGAAAAGAAGGATGAGGGCTGACATGATAGTTCCAATATCTCAGAGGTTGCTACAAAGAAGAGGGAGTCAAACTATTCTCCAAAGCACCTGAGGGCAGGTCAAGAAACAATGGATGGAAACTAATCAAGGAAAGAAGCAACCTAGAACTAAGAAGAAATTTCCTGACAGTTAAAACAATTCATCAGTGGTACAACTTGCCTCCAGAAATTTTGAATGCTCTAACACTGGAAGTTTTTAAGAAGAGATTGGAGAACCATTTGTCTGAAATGGTATAGGGCAGGGATGTCAAACTTGCGGCATCAAGTTGTCGTCACAAGACGTATCGCAACTTTTTTCCTCTTCATTAAACTCGGGGTGGGTTTCCTGCCTGAGCAGTGTGTTGTACTAGAAGACCTCCAAGATCCCTTCCAACTCTGTTATTCCATATTCTAATATCACCTGGAAATGCTGCAGATGCTTTACTGTTCTTGATGGCATTTTTTTTACCAATTCTGGAAAGAAGCACTCTGCATAGTAATGTGTAGGTAACTGAGAATTTTGTGGTTTGAACCAGTTTATGTGTGTTTTGGATGTGTGGAGAAGTATGGCCAAATCCTGTTTTTGTTGTAGAACTTTACAGGTACTTCTCAACTTGCAACCATTCATTCAGTGACCTTTGAAATTATGGCAACTGTCGGGCGAACAAAGGGATTTAGGACCAGTCCCTGAAGTTACTACCATTGCAGTGCCCACCCCCACCCCCCTTTACATAATCAGAATGCAAGTCCTTGGCAGCCTGCTCATTCATAATATTGCTTCAACTTACCCCCATTCACCAATTCCCCCTCTCCCACGTCACCTTGGGAATCTTCCCAATGGCTTTGATCTAACTCCAATTTATGTTCTCCTCCATTTCCTTATTCTGTGTTTCCTTTATTTTATTAGCAAGGGACTCAACTTACCATTTCTGTTGGGGCAACAGATTAAATACAGAGCATATGTGTATGCATATTTGTGTGTGTGTGTGTGTGTGTGTGTGTGTGTGTGTGTGTGTGTGCACGTCTTGGAACAGATTTGGAATTGTTGTTTCTAATCAGGCGACATAATGTATTTTTGGTATTATGTTCCATAATTGCTTTTTGTATTGCAAACACTGATTTCCAAATTTAAAAAAAATGATCAATAGCATTTATCCATTGAATTTATACAGTGTGTTTTTTCTCCTACTTCACCACCCTTCTCCATCTGTCTTCTCTCATAGAAGGTAGAAAATATCTATTGTATGAACTTACCCTTTATGAAAGAAACAAATGAGTAATGTTTTGTTAGTGGCTTTGTTCTTTTCTCTGATCAAACCATAATATTTGAATTGTCTCTAAATAAACAGTAAATCATAAGCATTACTTTCAAACCAAAGTTGTATTGCATAGGGTTTATTCTCTTACCTTTGAGAATGTGCTTCTCCTCACAATTGTATAAAATGGCATCTCTCTAATGACTTGTGCTAAAAGTCAAGGACATTCCAGCATGTGAATTAAGTTTTGTATGGGAATTACCTGCCTTGCTCTGGATAATACAATGAAATAAAATGAACTGATACAGTACCTATGTTTAAAGTGGTTGGATTTGTGTCAGTTGAATCTAGTTAAAGCATGTTTGTACTGAGTTTATTTTTCTGTTAAAAAAAAGTGTCCTCCATAGTAAATCTTCCTACAGAAAGTTTTGCAATACTACACAGTAAATCAAATTAATTTAACAAGTTAATATGAAAAAAAAATCACTTTTTACTTAGATTAACAGAGTTTGAAGGGACCTTGTAGATCATCTAGTCCAACCCTCTGCCCAAGTAGGAGACCCTACACCATTTCTGACAAATGGCAGTCCAATCTCTTCTTGAAAGCCTCCAGTAATGAAGCTCCCACAACTTCCAAAGGCAAGCTGTCCATTGGTTGATTGTTCTCACTGTCAGAAAATTTCTCCTTATTTCTAGGTTGAATCTCTCCTTGATCAGTTTCCATCTATTATTCTTTGTCTGGCATTCAGGTGCTTTGGAAAATAGCTTGACCCCTTCCTCTCTGTGGCAGCCCCTCAAATATCGGAACACTGCTATAATATCTCACTTGGTCCTTTTCTTCACTAGACTAGCCATGCCCAATTCCTGTAACTGTTCTTCATATGTTTTAGTCTCCAGTCCCCTAATCATCCTGGTTGCTCTTCTCTGCACTCTTTCAGAATCTCAACGTATTTTTATAGCATGGCGACCAAAACTGGATGCAGTATTCTAGGTGTGGTCCTACTAAGGCTTTATAGAGTGGTATTAGTACCTCACTTGATCTTGATTGCATCCCTCTGTTAATGCACTTTAGGATTGCATTGGCTTTTTTGGCTGCTGCTGCACACTGCTGGCTCATATTTAGTTGGTTGTCCACTAAGACTCCAACATCCCTCTCACAGTTACTGCTGGTTTCACTCAGTCTATATGTGTACTTTTGGTTTTTCTTGCCTAGGTGTAAGACTTCACTTTTCTCTACATTGAATTACATTTTGTTAGATAGGGCCCAGTATTCAAGTCTTTCAAGATCCATCTAGATCTTGAGCCTATCTTCTAGGGCAGGGGTGTCAAACTCGATTTCATTGAGGGCTGCATCAGGTTTGTGTTAAACCTCGGGGGGCTGGGGTGGGCATGGCCAGGGTGGGCATGGTCACCTCAATGTCACTCCTGTCAGGGGTACCCGAGCTCCATTTTCGCTGACAGAAGCACCGTGGGCTGGTCCTTTGCTGTTTCCAGGGTGGCCCCACGGACCAGATCTAAGCACTCCATGGGCCAGTTCTGACCCCCGGACCTTGAGTTTGACACCCCTGTTCTAGGGTGTTAGCTATTCCTGCCAGCTTGGTATCATCTCCAAATTTGGTAAATTCCCCTTCTATTCCCTCATCTAAGTCATTTATGAAGATATTGAAGAATTCCTGGCCTAAGACAGAACCCCAATGCTTACTTCCCTCCATGTAGACGTAGACCCATTAAGGATTACTTGTTGAGTATGGTTTGTCAGCCAGTTACAAATCCATCTGGTAATGATGCTATTTATCCCACTTTTTTCTAGCTTACCAAGAAGTAGGTTGTGGTCTACTTTGTCGAATGCCTTGCAGAAGTCTAAGTATACAGGTGAAACTCGAAAAATTAGAATATTGTGCAAAAGTTCATTTATTTCAGTAATGCAACTTAAAAGATGAAACTAATATATGCGATAGACTCATTACATGCAAAGCGAGATAGTTCAAGCCTTGATTTGTCATAATTTTGATGATTATGGCTTACAGCTCATGAAAATCCCAAATTCACAATCTCAGAAAATTAGAATATTACATAAAATCAATAAAACAAGGATTGTACATAGAACAATATCGGACCTCTGAAAAATATAAGCATGCATATGTACTCAGTACTTGGTTTGGGGCCCTTTTGCATCAATTACTGCCTCAATGTGGTGTGGCATGGATGCTATCAGCCTGTGGCACTGCTGAGGTGTTATGGAAGACCAGGATACTTCAATGGTGGCCTTCAGCTCTTCTGCATTGTTCAGTCTCATGTCTCTCATCTTTCTCTTGGCAATGCCCCATAGATTCTTTATGGGGTTCAGGTGAGGTGAGTTTGCTGGCCAATCAAGCACAATAATCCCATGGTCATTGAACCAGGTTTTGGTACTTTTGGCAGTGTGGGCAGGTGCCAAGTCCTGCTGGAAAATGAAGTCAGCATCCCCATAAAGCTCATCTGCAGAAGGAAGCATGAAGTGCTCCAAAATCTCCTGGTAGACGGCTGCATTGACCCTGGACTTAATGAAGCACAGTGGACCAACACCAGCAGATGACATGGCTCCCCAAATCAACACAGACTGTGGAAACTTCACATTGGACTTCAAGCATCTTGCAGTGTATGCCTCTCCATTCTTCCTCTAGACTCTGGGTCCTTGGTTTCCAAATGAGATGCAAAAGCTGCTCTCATCAGAAAAGAGGACTTTGGACCACTGAGCAACAGACCAGTTCTTTTTGTCTTTAGCCCAGTTAAGACACTTCTGACGTTGTTTGTTGTTCAGGAGCGGCTTGACAAGAGGAATACAACATTTGAAGCCCATGTCCAGGATCTGTCTGTGTGTGGTGGCTCTTGATGCACTGACTCCAGCCTCAGTCCACTCCTTGTGAAAGTCCCCAACACTTTTGAATTGCCTTTTCTTGACAATCCTGTCCAGCCTGCGGTCATCCCTGCTGCTTGTGCACTTTTTTCTTCCACACTTTTCCCTTCCACATAACTTTCTATTAATGTGCTTTGATACAGCACTTTGGGAACATCCAACTTCTTTTGCAATTACCTTTTGAGGCTTTCCCTCCTTATGGAGGGTGTCAATTATGTTTTTCTGCACAACTGTCAGGTCAGCAGTCTTTCCCATGATTGTGATTCCTATTGAACCAGACTGAAAGACCATTTAAAGGCTCAGGAATCCTTTGCAGGTGTTATGGCTTAATTAGCTGATTAGAGTGGGACACTTTGAGCCTAGAATATTGAACCTTTTCACAATATTCTAATTTTCTGAGATTGTGAATTTGGGGTTTTCATGAGCTGTAAGCCATAATCATCAAAATTATGACAAATCAAGGCTTGAACTATCTCGCTTTGCATATAGTGAGTCTATCTCATATATTAGTTTCACCTTTTAAGTTGCATTACTGAAATGAATGAACTTTTGCACGATATTCTAATTTTTTGAGTTTCACCTGTATTATGTCCACAGTATTTTGCTGGTCTATGTTGAAGACATAGTATTTCGCTTAGCCACTATGTTGGAGAATGAAATAAGATTGGTTTGGTATGATCTGTTTTTAACAAACCTGTGCTGATTGCTAGTTATTACTTTACTCATTTTCTAGATGTTGGCATATCTGTTTTTTTATTATCTTTCCAGTATCTTCCCTGGTATTGATGTTAGGCTGATTGATCTGTAGTTTCCTTGGTCTATTTTTTCCCCTTTTTGAAAATGGGAACCACTTCAGCTCTTTTCCAGTCCTCTGGTAGTTCCCCAGTGCGCCAGAATTTTTGAAAGATGTGGTACAGTGGTTCTGAGATGACATCGGCCAGCTCCTTTAGAACTCTGGGATGTAATCCGTCAGGTCCCTGTGATTTGTATTCATCAAGATCAGATAGGTGTTCTCTTACTAATTTTTTGCTTATTTTAACTTTTATGTGTAGTCTGTCTTTTACAGTTATGTTTTTGGCACGTTTTTGGCTGTTGACTCCTTTGTACTTTAGATTCACCTGTTTTCCTCATCACCACTTCCCCCCAACCTTTTATTTTTGGGAGAATATTTCTAAAAACTGAATAAAACAAACAGTTGGGTTTTAATTCATCTGAATAAGGAAACCTTACAAAAAGAAATTATTATTTGTAGATATCACGCCTAATTCATGCAAAGTTCTCTCACAAAATTACTTCTACTGCAGTTAATGAAATGTTCCATATGGCTAGGTAACCTTGAGTATATGAATCCTTAATTCATAAGTTTCATCATTTTTTTCTCTAACATATTTCCAGTAGGCAAAGCTAAGCTTGATTTGCTTCAAAACATAATTTAGCAGTATTCTAATATCACTGGCAGTACAGGTAGCCATTGAGGGCAAATATCAACATATTTCATCACCATTTTAAAGTACATTTAATATACTTCTGTATCATATATAATATAGTATATTTTCTGCTATTATGTGCTAATACTTCAGTGAGCACCCTTTCAGATTCTGCACTTAAGTCTTTCCATGCCCGAAATTTTCAGCTTACCTTTAGACGCAGCTGAGTTTCTCTTAGCTTCAAACATTATCTTAAAACTTACCTACTGTGAAATCAAATCTGCAAACCACTCAGATTAAGGCAATCTTGAATAAGGTTGAATAGGAATAAAAGAGAGAACACCAGATTGTTCCAGCAATTGCTCCTTATGTTACTGCCCTTTAATCTTGCTCGTCACCCATAATCTAGCGACGAAAATTATAACCCCACAAGTGTTCATGGCATGTTTTTCATGGTGTTTTAGTTAAGCTTTTATGATTTAGATACCTGCTTTCCACCTTATAATTGTCTACCCAATTTTAGCATGCCCTCACTAATCATCTAGCAAGCATGGTTCATAAATTTACCGAAAGTACCTTAGAAAACATTTTACCCGAAGAATGTGTTATTTTTTATTGGGGCCTATAAAGAGGCAAGCCTTGTGTAGTGTTTTGATGACACAGTAATTTTGCCCACTCATTCCACTTGTCTGCTGTATACAATTCGCTGCTCCAGTTCTGGCTTTAAAAAAATCAAGATTAAAAGAAATCACCACTTGACCTTCAGTAACTCATTGCTCTGTGTTCTTTTCTTGACAAATGTTCTTCAGTGATGTTTCTTTTACATTTCTCTCCTTGGACACAACAACCAAATCAACCTCTCTTTATTGTGTCTTTGCTCTTTCTCTATGACTGGAACACTAGATGCTGCTTGTGATGATCACACATCCTTTCCACTTCCCTGTGACTACACTGACTTCATAGAGATTTGATGTATCTTTGGTGTTTTTTTTTGGCAAGCACATACAAGAATCAGAGAGAGACTCTAATAGCAGGCAACTTGATAGTTGCATGTTGTTTGAAATGGCTGTGTTAGGAATGAAATTGGTCAGCTTTCTGAAACATTCATTGGACCATTTACAACCTCATTAAGATTTACATTTCTAGGAGAGATTAAGTAAAAACAAATTGAGAATATTTTTTGTTTGTGTTTGGAGCACCGTTGTAGCAAATAATGTACTATCCCATTGTCAGTCTGAAAGAAAATTGTTCTGGTTTGCTGGTTTCTCTTTGTTTTGGCCCACCAGCAGCCAGCAGAGCTGGCAGCAGATTCGGACAGTGAGGAGGTTAGGGAAGAACGTGGGCCAGTCCTGGAGTCTGGGGAAGGCTCTGACGGGGGCTCTGAGTCGGAGGCAGAGAGGGGGGCCAAGGCCATCTGGTAGTTCTTTGCTGCCTCTGGAGTCTCCGGAGTCTGACATCAATGAAGTAGAAGAACAGCAGGAGCCTGTTCCCAGTGTGCGCATGCACAGAACTGCCAGAAGACAGGAACAATTAAGAAAACAGGGTTGACTTGGGAGTAAGGCTTGGAGATAATTGGCCCCTCCCATAAGACATAAAAGAGAAGTGACCAGGACATGAGTTTTTGTAGGAAGCAGTTCATCTGGTCAGTAAAAGCTTTGGAAGAATTCTGTTTGACTCTGTGCTAAATTTGGCCTTGCCCTGCATGTGGCAATTAGTTCTCTGACAGCATTCCAAGGAAGATAAGGTGGATGTTTGTAAACATTCCCCTGAAAGACTGTTTGAGAAGCCTTTCGGACTGGGAATGACAAGAATTTATAGCCATATGAATTAAAGAGGTTTACCAAGACTAAGATTGTGCTAAGGAAGCCTAGATCAGAAAACTCTTGGAGTTTGTTCCGAGAATCCAAATCTGGTTTTAAAGTAAGCAACCACTAGAAGGAAAACAAGGTGATAACGCCAAAAGATTTAGTGCACAAATTGGGTAAAATAGCTATAATGGATTATTCATCAGGCTCCAACTAATCTTTAGTGCTGCTGTGAAGAATCTACTACCTGCACTGTGAATCAGTCTATCTTTAAGCAGCACTGAAGATAAACAGTGTCAGAACAGCCAGGATACCTATTAATTATTGGGATGACAAATTTTGTTTGAATGACTCTATAAAAAGAGCAGGGAAGAAGGATGTTTCTAGAGTAGGGGTGTCAAACTCAAGGCCTGAGGGCTGAATCCGGCCCACAAAGTGCTTAAATCCAGCCCGGGGCCAGCCTGGAAATATCAAAGAACCAGCCCGCTGGGGCCACACACAGCTGACTAAAATGGGCTGTGTGTGGCCCCACCACACCTCATTTTCTCCCTCCATGGCCACTCTGCTGGCCAAAAACAGGGCCGAAAAACGGGGCCGAAAAATGAGCCAAAAACGGCTGGCAGAGTGCTGCAGGAGGCCATGGAGAGTGAAGACGAGGCGCAGGGGGGCTTCAGAACCCCGTGCCCTGTTTTGGCCAGCAGGGTGCTGCAGAAAGCATCCGTCCTGCCCCCTGACACCACCAGCCCCTCCGGCCCGCGGAGCAGAACTACGAAGCTGATCCAGTCCTCGAAGAAATCCAATTTGACACCTGGTCTAGAGGTTTCCACCTTTCCAGAATCACAGGACAGAGCCTTTCAATCAATGATATCCCTTTATATTTGCCATCCAGGACGGCTGATGGAGGTGAATGGCATCTTGGACGCAGAAAGACTTTCCGATGATTCACTATCTCTAACTGGCTAAGATAACTGGTATGGCTGACAGTATATCTGACAGGATCTGGAGCTAGAAACAATGGAGCTTTCGCTAAGCTTTCTCTTCCCAATTGAAGGACCAATATTGTATTATAGCTTAGGCCGTGTTCTTGTTTATGTGCAACTGACAGATAGGATGCCAGATTATGATTTCAACATAGATTTTATTTCTTATTATTTTATTCTAGAATTTTTAACTATACTCCTTGAGTATTTTTACTTGTATTGGTCTTTGACTAATAAACATTTAATCAGAAGGAAAATCAGATATTTTAACATGGCTTAAGCTCTCTATTAACCCCTGGACTGCAGACTGAGCAAGTCCATAAGTCCCTTGGTCAGTCTTGCTCACTCTAATGGGCTATACTTATATTTAAGTGTGAGTAATGATTTCTTAATTTCTCTATGTCAGGATAGATTGATTTTGTTTTGTTCATACAGGTAGTCCTCATTTACTGACTGTTCATGCTGTTTGAAATTATTACAGCACTGAATGAGGAAACCTATGGCAGGTCCTTGAATTTGCAGCTGTCATAGCATCTCCATGGTCACATGACACATGATCGGGATTGGGTGCTTGGCAACTAACATGCAGTTATTGTAGTTGCAATGTCCCATGGTCACATGATCACCATTTGTGATCCTGCCAGCTTCCAATAAGCAAAATCACTGGAAGCCAGCAGGAAGTCACAACTCAAACAGAGGTGGGTTTCAGCAGGTTCTGACCAGTTCTGGAGAACCGGTAGCAGAAATTTTGAGTAGTTAGGAGAACCAGTAGTAAAAACTCTGACTGGTCCCGCCCCCATCTATTCTCTGCCTCCCAAGTCCCAGCTGATCAGGAGGAAATGGGAACTTTACAGTATTCTTCCTCTGGAGTGGGGTGGGAATGGAGATTTTACAGTATCCTTCCCCTGCCACACCCACCAAGCCACGCCCACCAAGCCATGCCACACCCACAGAACCAGTAGTAAAAAAATTTGAAACCCACCACTGAACTCAAGGTCCTATGATGTCCCCTAATGACTGCAGGTGATTTGCTTAATGTGTTCAACTAGAATTGCTGTTGTAAGTCAGGGTGGTCAGGTGATTTTTCACTTTATAACCAGGTCACTGAGTGATAGAGTTCCTACTCCCAAATATGGTAATTAACTGAGGACTCTCTCTACGGCTTTTCCTTTGTGGTAATTGCTAAGTCCTCAGACTTACAACTGGTCCTCGGACATACGACACATTGCTCCCATTGGCTAAGACGCGCCCAGAGCCGGCGGGAGAATTCCAGCAGCCCCATTGGCTGAGAGGTTTGACAGCTACTGTATAAATAGCTGTCAAACACCTGAGTTGCTGTTCTAGTTCTGAAGCTGTTCTGTTAGCTGTTAGCAATAAACCTTTGTTCCTTTACACCTGTCTTGCCTCAGTTACTGCCCACCGTCGCTCTACAGAGCAGTAATACATATGTGATCCTCCTGTTAACAACAGAGAATGCATTCTGCATATTTCAACCATGCCTGTGACTGTTCGTCGCTGACAAGTCAAACCTAAAGCAACATGTGCTTTGTGGCAGAAACAGGTCTTTTTGTATATATACAATTTTTTTATTTACTATTGGCATTTCTTTATTAGGGTTATATTCCATCTTTTGTATAGCAACTCAAGGCAATATATGTAGTAGTCTCTTCCATGTTCCCCCACCCCCCACCCCAGCAACAACACTGAGTTAAGTTGAAGTGATGGAATGACTGGAGTTTATCTCTTTGCTAGAAATTTTCTGGATATATTATAGTGTATCTATCTAGTATTAAACTGCCCAGTCAGATTGAATATACATATAACTAAGAAAAGATAAAAATTAGTTTCAGTCATTCAGACGGTTTAGAAACTTCCTTCTCACTGAGCTAATCTGCTTGCAACTGGCCTCTTCTATTTTGTAGTATGTTAGACTATTCAGCCCAGGTGACTGAATATCCGTTCAGTTAAAAGAACAGATTCAAACTACAAAAGAAGGAAAGTTGGTTGCCATTGCTCTGAAACAACTTTCCTCATCATGATTGCCATTTTTTCCCCACACAAAAGTTGTCTGGCTGTAGTTCATGATGTTCCAATATTCCACTTGGAATCTGTGTCACAGTAAAAATAACATAGAGGTAGTTCTCGACTTACGACCACAAATTTTTGATTACTAAGCGAGACAGTTAAGTGAGTTTTGCCCCATTTTACGGCCTTTCTGGCCACCTTTGTTAAGTGGATCGATGCAGTGGTTAATTTAGTAATATTAAGTGAATTATTATTGAATTATTACGTGTTATTAAGTGAATCTGGCTTCCCCATTGACTTTGCTTGTCAGAAGGTCGCAAAAGGGGCTCACATGAACCCAGGCTTGTGCAACCGTCATAAATATGAGCCACCTGCCAAGTGTCCAGGTTGTGGTCACATGACCATGAGGATCCTACAACAGTTGTTAGTATGAAAAATGGCCATAAATCACTTTTTCAATGCCGTTGTCACTTTGAATGGTCACTAAACAAATGGTTATAAGTCAAGGATTGCCTGTACAGCATTGGTTAGAAATGAAATTGCTAACCAGAACTTCAAATGGGACATATCTCACCAGCCTTGAAGTTAACACAGTGTCCATGGAACCATTTCTAAGTATAGTTAATCAGCCATTTTATCTTGCTCCTTGACCAGCAAATTCTAAATATAGTTGTTAGTGCCAGGTTTCCATTTTACATGAATTAAATGGCTTTAGGAGATTACAGTATTCAAGAACTGTGCAGCGGGGACTTTATTTGTATTCTTCATTTTTTTTTTTTGTCTGTTTTTAAATTTATGCCCACCCTTTCCCTTATCCTACCACTTATTGAATGGCATAGGCCAGGGGTCAGCAATCCGCGGCTCAGGAGCCGCATGTGGCTCCTTCATCCCTCTGCTGCCCTCTGTTGCTGGTCAGCTCCACAATTGATAGGGCTTTTGGTTAGGACAGGTAGAGGAAAAAGGATGCTGCGCTAGGAGGAGACTCTATGGTGGGGGAGCCGACTGGAGTGAATTGAACAGGGGCTTCCGGTTAGGACCTTTGTGGCTCTTTGAGTGTTTAAGGTTGCTGATCCCTGGCATAGGCCATTAAGAGAATAGTTCTTATCTTTTTTTTTATTAAGATGAATCTCTAATGCTCTTCCCAGGATGAATCTTTGTACATTGAATGTGTTGGGAAGGGTTTTTAATTGACATGTTTTTAATATAGTTAGCTATGAGGGGTCCTTGGTGTTCTCTGAGCTTGGTGGTTTTGTTTCAGGTTTTCAGTGCTAATGACTGATGATATTACCTAGTTTGGGTAGTGAAGCATCTGCAATAAAATGACTAAGCTCAGAGGGTACCAAGGACCCCTCATTTCAACCCTGAATGACAAATATTATCTGTTATTGATATAGTTAGCTATGTTTTATGTCAGAGCTCGAGTTTCTGTAACTCGGGCTCCAACATAAAAGATTTACACAGTACCTATCATGCTATTAGGTCCTTATAGGTCACATATGCATTACAAATTATGCATAATAATCTGTTATATACATATACATATACATATACATATACATATACATATACATATACATATACATATACATAGATAGATAGATAGATAGATAGATAGATATAGATAGATATAGATATATAGATATATATAGATATATATTTACATGGATTGACTCCTTTGACCGTTTAACTTAATATTTCCCTGTCATGTAAAATTCTTAAACCACAAATTGATGGTAGAACACAAATATTTAGGGAAATCTGGTTATGGGTTGTGTGCAGCTGTGCACGGGTTTCTGAGTAAAACAGCTGCTCTTTGCTGTATATCTGATACTTAAATTTTCAAACTTCAATGCTCCCTTTCAAAAGGAACATGCTTGAGGAATTCTAATAGCTGCTCAAAGCTTTACATTGTTTTTCTCATTAAATTTTATTTCCTAAGCAAGGCCTTCCAGGATGAAAAATAAAACGGGATCTGGTTGGATAATTGGTCCTGTTGCTTTTTCAGGTCCTGCGGTTACCTATCCCTTTTGATCTTTTCTGCAGTAGAAATGTCTAGCAAAAACACTAGAAGTAAAGATTTTAATTATTAGCATTTCATAAACAAGGTTTAAAAAAATAGGTTGGTCAGAAGAATCTTTTAGTTCAGTTTCCATATTAATTGTTTTCTAATTGCAGGTTTAGATTGACTGGAGTTGTGTTTTTCCCAGAATGCAATAAACATGTCATTATCTTATTGGGTATTGACTATTTCATAAAATGTACATTTATGTTATTGTTTTGACATGCTGCCCCCTCTCTCTTTTCTTTCTCCTCTTTTTATTTGGATCACTCATATAGCCTTTTCCCACCCCACTTCTAATGGGACAGTCACAGAACCTACTTTGTTTCATTGCCAGAATATAAAACATTTTAGTGCTGCTCTTCAGAAGAGGTCTTACATGAGTTACTCTGTTTGGAAATCAATACTTTGTAGGTGCACTATGGGCAATAAAATTGGATATTTTGCAGATATGAATGAATGAATGAACGAATGAATGAATGAATGAATGAATGAATAAATAAATAAATAGTGAATTTATCATTTCCTCTTATATAGCAATCTTATTATTATTTTCTCTTCTATTACCTATATGCTTTTAATTGTATTTCCATATTTTGGGGGGAAGAGCAAGAAATGTAATTTTATCCAAAACATATGATAAACTGTTACTTTGGCAGTGTAGAAGGAATGGATAAAGTAAAAAACAATGTCAAATCCAGTCATGCATACAGACTCAAACATTGTATTGTCACCTGGATATCAATTCTTTCGTAGCTTATTTAGAATTGTGACATATACAGATAAAATGAGAAAAAATTGCCAAGTTCTATCACAGTGGTCAGAAATCTGTGTGCTTCATATGACTCTTGAGTGTTCTTTGTTTTCTTAATCATACCCAGACTCACAAAGCCCATGCTGTTGAAATCTGATCAGATTGACCTCTAGGTTTCATCTCTCAGCTCAAGTAATGTCAGACAGATTAAAAACATCAATAAAACTTAACACTGGGAAGATGAGATGGTGAGAATGGCCAAAAACTCTAGAAATATAGTTACATCATTGCAATTCACATAGTCACAAACTTATTGCTCATTCTTGTTTTAATAGATAAGGAATTATTTATGTGTGAGTTATATGAGAACTTTATGATAAAAATATTTGAATATTATTATGAGGTAAGACTGTGTACACTGCCATAATTTCACCCTATAAAAAGACACCAAACTGGAGTTTTCCACAATCTCATTTCTGTCTTGACCATAACACTAAAAGTCATTCAACAGTCCAAAAATAAAACTATGATTAATAACCAAACAATACATTTTATTAAATAACATTTGAGATTGCTGAATTATAGGTCAATCAAACAATAGGTAGTCGGCACTTTATGGGGAATGTAGCTGAAGGAATATTTGAAGTTTGTATACCAAATGATCAAATAAAAACCAGTTAATAATCTACGAGAATTTAGCACATTCACTATAATTAGAGAAAGGCATGAACTTTAGGTAATAGTACATACAATGAAAAGATAGAAAGACAAAGCAGAGATTAAGAGCAGCAGTAGAAATGGGATGAAGTTTCAAGAAATGATTGAATGTTCAGCTATAGGAGAAACCAGAAAAAGAAATAGACTCTTAAAAAAAAAAAAAAGTGTTTTTGCCCCTGAGTAATAGTTTTACTGCATTATGAGATGTAAATAAATATTTTGTAAAATACCGACGATAGCGGAATACAGTGGTATTTATGCGATAAAAATTACAAATGTGATGTTTTTGATAAGCTAAATCTTTAAAGATGAGGGGGAAAATTACATCATTCTTAAATATAGTTTCCAAACTGTTTTTTTACAATTGTACAATTAAAGCTAAGCATGGCACTGCTAGGCAATTGCCAAATACAAAATTATTTCATAACATGAAAAAAGTTTCTATATTTAGCTCAGTGCTTAATAGTAAAGTCTCCACTGTATGGTTATTTATTATTGTTTATAAATATTGAGGAAAAATAAAGTCAAAAAGTCAAAATGGAGCTGCTTGGAAAAATAGGTATTTTTAAAAAAACTTTTTTTGAAGTTTTCTACCCTAGGAAAGGGGGAGGGGTGGAATATATAAAATGCAGCATTCACAACACACCTGCTGTAAGGAACCAACTTTTGTATTAGGACCACTTCACATGGCATGGAGAATGGCATTAAATGTTTCTGGATTGGAGAGGGAGAGGAAGAAGGCTTGAGATAGATCTCCATGCCTGTGTTTTAGCTTGGAGATGCTGGGATTTTTCTGGAACTGAGGACTGAGGACAGATCAGAAAGGAAAAAGGTTGGGCCAGGTGACTTTCAGGCCCTGAAAGTTTCCAAAAATTAATGGCCTGGAAAAGGTTGTCTGCTTTTGATTAATAACAGAGGCTCCAAGGAAGAAGTGGTGAGTTATTGCACATACCTATTACTGTGACTAAGAGGGACCAGTCAGATCTGGGAGGCGGGGGAGAATCTTGTTCCTGAGGGCAGGTTATTATGAGTAGCCAACTTTATATTCCTTCCTTTGACTTTTAACAATCTTATTCTTCGGGCCCTTCAAATAATGTTCTAGAACTTAATGTTTTTTCATTTTTTTCTATGTTCCTTTTCACAAAATTTTTCAAAGCTTTAACAAGCCTCTTTGGTAAATCCAACATAGGAAAATTATCCAGGCTGCTCTGTTGGTTTGTTATTTGTATATCCCTTTAAATATTAACAGATCAGCCCATTTCTTTTGTATACCCAGTGTATCATCTTTACCCATATCATTCTTGTAGCCTCTCATTTTAAAATCCACTTTCAGACCAATCCCGGTCTTGTCCAGTAAAACTTGTTTCTCGCCTATAAATAGTTTATCTGTAGCAGCAGATACTTTTCAAATTAATGTCTGGATCCATTGTTCAAAAATATCCTTCAATATTTCCAGTGTTAAAATCTGTTGTATTAGTAAGTCAAATTTAAATGTTCTTCTCTAAAATTAAACTTTAGGTCCTTTAGTGCCTGTAGTTTCCAATCTTCAAAGTTCCATCCTATCATGTTTTTTGTAAAAGAATTAAAAAGAAAAGCGTTTTCCTCCCAGGAAGCATTCTTATAAATAATTCAGAAATCTTATTTCAGATCCATTTGGAACCTTAGTCCACCTGTAACTTTCTAAAATCAAAGTTCTAACCACCCTTTTGCTGTTTATTAAAAAAAATTAAAAAAATATTTTTTTTATTCAAAAATATTTATTATTCAAAACTTCTTTTGCTAATAATTGAATGAAATGTTGGACTTGTCGATCCAAAGTTTCGTAATAGCTGAAAGCCGCTAACAAAACATTTACAAAAGCAATTAGGCACAGATGTATGCAAACCCAGTGTCTTTCGGAAGGTGCTGATCATGGTTTGAACAAGATGGTTATTCCCTTGTCTTCTAGAGCTCTGAACTCATCACTGCCATTGACTTTCAGTCTCCTCATGGTTAGCAACAATCCAGAGCGCTTGTGAGTGATCACAAGTTTTCTCCTTGTCCAAAAAGGAATTACAAAGATTTGGTTTACTTACTGGCTCTTTATTCTATTATGGTCCAGTCTAGCTCCGTTTTCAGTTCTTCATTTCTTCCCTGGAAGTCCAAAATAAACATATTATTTTTGTGTGATTAAATTTAGCAGAAGAAGGGTAGGAACCTGAATATATTTTATAAACTGCAATAATACACCATGACCCTTACCTGAATAGCATATGATGATATCTCTGTTTCCCCTACATTGTTTTTTGGGGTACAGTATAATACAAAACAAAATCTGTAGAAAGAATCCCCTTATCTTTGTTCTCTTCTTTCCCCTTTTATCTTAGAGTGGCAGAAAAATGGAAAAAGCAAGCGAAAATGGTGCAGCTACTCACTTCAGAAGGGAATATGTTCCCACTAATAATAAGCAAAATGTTACCATAAGATCTAATTGCAGGCTCCTCTTCTCTTAAGAACCAAAATGTTCAATAGATTCCTCTATTGGCAATCAGGCTTGGTGTTCTTGAAGGTCAAAGAAGCAAACTCCTTTTCTGTATTGTGGTGAAGATCAAAGTTTTGGAGTCTAATATAAGATACTCACCTCCCAGCATCTTTCCATCCTCAGCCTGTTGATTATGATGGTGGTTTTTTTTCAAGTGACTTCACTGTGCTGTGAAGTATAATTCTGATAAACTATCATAATGTTCAGTAATATAAAAAAAGTTTCAGGATGGTTTGAAAACAAGGTGATTTTAACAAGGTGTTTTTTTTTTAAAGTGTGATACAGCAGAGACAGGCTTAGTTCTTAACTTTATTAAAAACTTTGTAACTAACTTTCACATTTGGTAACTTTGCAACACATCTGATTTCCATTTTGTTTCTCTCTAATCTCTTTGCAATTCCCTTATTTTTTTATTTTTCCTATGCTGTTTCCAATCCATTCCATATTCACTTTAAATATCTCTAGTTTTTTTCATATAAACCAGAAATATACAGAATTTTACATATAACTGAAAATAATACATATTTTTATTTTTACTCTTCAGACTTACTTAAGAGGGGCTGTTATCAGAAGCCAGATTAATGAGACATTAAATATACATTAATTTGCAATGAGACTATAAACTTCATCTGCTAACTGCTATTAAAATCAAACAGCTTTTTTTTCAGCCAGATAAAGAAGTGTGCTTTGGCTAAATGGTTCCAAATATATAACACCTCTCAATAGAACAATAAAACTAATTTACTACGATGAGTAAATTAATTGTCCCAGATTTTGCGTGTATTATATTTCTTAATATTTGTTTGAAATGTTATGATTCTAAGAACCAGATGTGGAAAGAAGATCTTTTTTCAGTATTAATTAAACTTTGCATAAGAAGAAACAACTTTTTTTTAACATAACTGGTGTGGAGGAGCAGTTAAGTTGCTGAAGTAGCAGTGAATAAACCCAGGTCTCTCAGACATAGATGTTATCTGGGTAGCTTTAGACCAGTCTCTCCCTCTCCCCCAAACCCACCCCACAAGGTTGTGGTAAAACAGAAAAATAGGAGGGGACACTATATATGTCACTCCTGTTTAGAAGGTGATTTATAAACTCTAACAGAAAAATAAATAGGATATATCTGACAATACCAATTTGGTTTCATATCATAGATATAACCTTGGGGCTGGTTTTTCCTCATGCTAGAGTAAGCCAATTCTTATTTACTTTGAGCAGTTCTTAGATCCCATCCCTTCCCAATTCACCCCAAATCACACCACTAATATTCAGTGCTGATTGCAAGCTTTGGGTAGGGAATAAAATTCTCCTTAACTCTCTGCCTAGAGATTGGGGGGCAACCCCCTTAAACTCTGCTTACTTACACAATGTTTAGAAATAACTTTCTAAGCAGGGGTTTAACAAGGGAGTTATGCATTGAAGCTGGTAGCCACTGAGTGTATTATCTCTATCAGTTTTTACTTTAAAAAAAAACAAAACTAACCCAGTTATTACTTGTCACTCGCACATTCAGTATTCAATTAATTTTGCTGATTTTTTTCTATTAATGGCGTGTTTTATCTCTTAACCTCACAGTTCCACATCTTGTTTTTCTTTAATCTGAGGATCTTTTCTGGTTCTTTGAATGTACTTAATTTTAATTTCAGAGTCAATCCTATAAAATATCTGATGAGGGCTATTATGTCTAGATAACAAATATCCAGATGACCACTAGATGGCAGTGAAGAGAAACAGAACTGGGTTCCCAGGTTTCCTAGATGGACTTTTCTGCAGCCTTTTAAAAGTTCTCACTGAGAGCATTTCTTTGAAAAACAATCACATCTTTTTATAATTCCAGTGCCTCTTTAGATACAACGTGCTGAATCCTTCATTCTTCAAATTTGTTAAGCATTATTCTGCAGGTATTCTGGGACTTGACTGTAAACTAGTTAGTTTCTTTTTAGCTGGAAAACATTTAGAATTCAGAGAGGTCAAAACCCCAGAATATGAGAGAACATGTTTCTTTGAGTATTAGGGATTTTTTAATATTTCTTACTAACTTCATTTGAGTCATGTTCCTTCTAAAAATATATTACAAACGGATTAAAAAAGCATTTTTTTTCCTTTTGAATTTCAATTTCCAGAATTTCCCATAGCCTATTGCTAAGAATTCTGAAATTTCTGTATCTGGAGGGTATAAAACTTCTCCATGATCACCTAGAAATGAGGGCTAGGTGGTTTTTCTCTTGACTCACTTTGCAAAAGTTATAGGTCCATGTTTTAACTGAGTTAAAAACACCACATAACCCTATATTTGTGCACTATTTAAGTGGATTGTTTCTAAGGTAACATAATGGCTGGGTTGAGTGAAGCAATCACAAAGATGTAATTCTTGGGAGTAGAGGCCTTTATGGATTTGTTTTAATTAATCAGAGCTATAAGCAAACTGGAAAATGGAAGTGTATGAATTTAGAATTGATTCAGATGTAAAAGAAAGTTCACTTGATACCAGTTAAGGAAACTTGCATAATTTTGGTTTTGCTTATGGTGCTAATTTTCCCTTTTAAAAATAAATCATGGTTTCCCCTTCTTTCTGAATTTGCAGAGCTATTGTTCATGAGGATATATCAAGGATAAAGAGGATTTTTAAACTTTGCTTTTTTTGTAGTGGAAATGAAAGTTGTAAGTCACACCAAAGAAGGAAGGAAGCAAATATTGGGGAAAGTATCTTGGATTAAGGGCAATAATTGGCCTGCATAGTTTTTTTTTTAAAAAAAACTATGGTTTATACATGTGTAAGATTTAACTGGACCATGTTCCATTTCTTTACAGTATAATGTTTTCTTATTTTATACCAGTTTCCACAAATGTGTGATTACTCACTTACAAGAAGTGGGCGAAAGGTTCGTCAGTTATGAAATTAGGCAAAGGGATTAATTTTGCAATAGTGGTGAATATCCGGATTATAAAGTACAGTAATCTGGATTAAAGGGATTAATGTGTGTGGAAACCAAGATTATGTTTTATAGAATTCTTGTCAACCACTTAGAAGCCCAACATTGGGATATGGCTTTAGAAAGAAGACTCAACAGCTGCCTCTCCCAAATACATCTGGACTTAAAAATAAAAAATACACATTTGGAAGAATTTTGTGGTACCTTTTTCTTGAACTATATTTATCTATAACCCCCTGCTTGATTTGATCCATTTTTAATTTGATCATTCTTTTTCCGCCTCAGGAAATTTGGTCTCATTCTCTTTTAGTTTCATAGACTTATCCTACTGATGTAGGCTTGAGTCCCATCACACAATTTATTTCCCCAAAATTCTGGTTGTGTTACAGATGAAGGACTTTTTATGTGACTAAAAGAAACTACAGCAATTAGCATTTTTCTCTTCTTTTTCTTCCACCTATGGATTCTTATTCTAAATGATTTCTTTTCTTTCCTAAAGGTATACAATTTACTTTCAGGTTTTTTTAAAAAAAATATCTTTGCAGTAGTTCTTAGGAACTCCTTCTAGTAGCTGAATTTGCCCTTCTGATTGTCTGGGTACCATTGTGGAACAGGCCATATTTAAGAGAGAGAATAAGACAAATATTCTTAACATAAGAGCTAATGATTTCTTTCTACAGCAGCTACAGGAATAATTGTTTGGCTTCTGAAAATGCCCAGAAATTTTCAAAAAGAAAGGAGGAGTGAGAAATCAAAAGCATGCAGTTATTCTTCTTGCAAAAACCCATATATACATAAATTGCTTCCTTCAGCATTATTCACTTCTTTGGTGTTACTCAGAATGTGGCCTAGAGAGTACAATATAATTCTACAAAAATCCACAGGAAATTTTTATTCAGTTCAGTTTGTCGCATCTGTAAAAGCAAACTCTGAAAAAATGCCTTTTTTGCAACAGCTAGAAAATATAATAAAATTATTTGAATATTTGTTAAGCATCCTGGTGAAGGACGCAGTGGCTCAGTGGCTATGACACTGTGCTTGTCGATCAAAAGGTCGGCAGTTCAGCGGTTCGAATCCCTAGTGCCACGTAACGGGGTGAGCTCCCATTACTTGTCCCAGCTTCTGCCAACCTAGCAGTTCGAAAGCACGTAAAAAATGCAAGTAGAAAAATAGGGACCACCTTTGGTGGGAAGGTAACAGCATTCCGTGTGCCTTTGGCATTTAGTCATGCCGGCCACATAATCACGGAGACGTCTTCGGATAGCGCTGGCTCTTTGGCTTTGAAATGGAGATGAGCACTGCCTCCTAGAGTCAGGAACGACTAGCACATATGTGCAAGAGGAACCTTTACCTTTATCTTTAAGCATCCTGGACTACTAAATCCATTAAATCCATTTGGTTCCACTATAGAATTATTTCCAGATGTGTGAAATCTACATTTAATGCAAAAATGAGTTAAAATTATAACTGAATGCCAGATTATAGTTCTGCCCTGCATATTGAAAAAATTAAATAGATAGATACCGTGTTTCCCCGAAAATAAGATCCTATCTTATATTTTTTTGATCCCTGAAATAAGTGCTTGGCATTATTGTCATGCTCTCAAAAGCCCAATTGGGCTTATTATCAGGGGATATCTTATTTTGTGGGAAACAGGGTAGATAGATAGATAGATAGATAGATAGATAGATAGATAGATAGATAGATCCATATATAGGATTAGATAGGCAGGTAGAAAAAAAGAAAGACAAAATGAAGGGAGGGAGGGAGGGAGGGAGGGAGGGAGGGAGGGAGGGAGGAAGGAAGGAAGGAAGGAAGGAAGGAAGGAAGGAAGGAAGGAAGGAAGGAAGGAAGGAAGGAAGGAAGGCCTGAGATATTACTTTACTAAAACAGATATCTGAGTCTAGATCTTTATTCAACTAAAAACATGTGGGACTTAGTAAGAGCAGTGGCTTCCTTGTTTATAGCTTGTATAGTTTAAAGGGAGCTACAGAGGGAACTACAGAGGAGAGAGCTTCTTGAATGCCCTATCCCAGTGGTAGGCAAACTTGGCTCTTTCACACCCTGTGGACTTCAATTCCCAGAATTCCTAAGACAGCTGAATTCTGGGAGTTGAAGTCCACAGGGTGTGAAAGAGCCAAGTTTGCCTACCACTGCCCTATCCATTGCCTGTCTCCTCTTTTTCCTCCTCCTTCTCCGTGTCACCACCCCCCCAAAAAAAAACTTTCTTTGAAGCATGGAAATCTGGTAGCAGTAGCTCTTCTCCATAACACTGTTTACATCTTCGATGCTGACACAAGGAAGACAGAGATCTTAGTATTGACTTCAAGACTCTTGCTTTAGCATCACTTAGTGCAACCAAAGGGGGAGAAATGGTTCCAAGCAGTATCAGGGAGCTTGGACACCAGCATGAAGCTCATATAATCTTACTTCTTATCATAGGGCATTAACAAGGGGGTAGAATTAAAGAGCTGGTATCAGATCAGGCACCACACGTTTGCTACCAGTTTATGTTTTGAATGTACTGTAAGCTTGCTGAGAAATAATTGATTTACATCAGAACATCTATAGCTAAGCTAAGGGTGGAATCAGATTTGTAGAGCAATATAATTATTTCCTTTCTTTAGATGCAACTAAATCTTTTAAATTTGCTGCGAAATATTTCAGCTCTTTTCTCAAAGCTCTTTTTTCCCTCCTCTACTAATACCTTTTTGTCTGATCTGTTCTGCTTCATGTAACAATAGTTCATGACTTCACTCTTTTCTTTGACAGAGTTACCAATGTTCCCTTTATCGCTTTCATTAACTTTGTGCTTATCTCCAAGTATCCTCCTCCTTGGCAATTTTGTACTCTTTATTCTAGACACAAAAAAAACCCAACTCCAAATTGATCCATTAGTCAGCAGGCAACGCAGTTCCAGAAGTACAAATTTAGGGAGGAAGATATTATTTTGTTTTTCTGAAAATTGGCTTGTTTCCTTAAGCAATATGTGTATGGTAACTACTTCATCCTCACAGCAATGAGATAGTTCACGTATATTATGGTTGTATCATATATATATGATGATATGATTGATTGTCTACATTTAAACTCATTTCTAGAAACTAAAGAAAGCACAAACTGTTTCCACTCATTTTACCAATGTTAAAAATGTAGGACACTACCACATATCACAGGATCCAGAGGCTGGCCAATGTATGGAATCTAGAATTGATTCTATAATAGGCAACTTTATAAAAGTGATCATCAAGATGTGGCAAACCATGTCCTTTCTTTAGCAATCCTGGTCACAAAATCAGTTTGAAGACTCTCCTAGTAAACAAGTTAAAGTACTAATTTCATCGTAATGTAAAACACTTACTGATCTACTTTACTGGATTTGTGGCAGTCACTCTGCAGTCTTATTATTTTGATCAAAGGGTTTGCATATTTTATTCCCTGCCTCCCCTTGACGGACATCAAGAAATTCATTAGTCTCTGGGCTTATAACATGCAAAATTGGTTTGCTTGTTTTCATAACTATATCTATAATTGAGATTCCATGCTGATTCACGTATGGTGCTTATGAGTCAATTAAATTGCCCTAACAAGCAATTACCAGTTGATTGTTTAATTTATTTTAGCAAGTGATGTTAGTCTTTTTAAAAGTTTGCATATATGTAAGTCAGTAAGTAGGAAAAAAATGCCTTTTCTAGCCTGAAATATTAAAACATTCTGATTTGGGAGATCAAATATAAAAACATAGCAGTCTTTATATTTTCTAATACTTGTGCACTTGGAATCATTTAAAAGATCATAATGTAGATGTATATACATATTTTTGAGAGATTTATTAGGTTTTGTGCTTATTATAGTTATGATTATGCAGATAAAGGCTAGAGAATAACAGCCAAATGATAAAGAATCATCCTTTTCATATGCTAGCATGCGTGCTTTCCAATAAGGACAATAATGAAGATAATAAAGTGTGTGCTGGCTTACAAAAGATCAAATCCAAGTTATTACTGTGCTTCTTGATTTTAAATCCATATCAACCATTTTACATATGCATGGGGTATCTCATTGGAAGCCTTGGGAGGCCCAAGGTAGGTGGACTTGTACCTGTACTGTGCCTCCCAGGATCTCCCCCACGCCTGAGGTTTTCCGTGCTCCACTTAACACATTCATTTAATGATTAAATGAATTGTTGGGTGTCATTAATTGAGTTCATTTAATGGCTGTCCCGACTTTTGACTGTAATAGGCAGGCTTCATTAAGAGTGCACCTCGAGAACTAACTACATAATGGTAGATCGCCAGTATTTTGAGCATGCTATTTTTCTACATTGATTAGGCATTGATGCAAATATTTCTGCTTCGTGGCTTATGTTTTTACATTTCCAAAACATTATTAGTGCATTAAATACTATTGTGTTTTCCCCTTGTTTTGTGTTTCAATTTAATTCAGTTTGTCAAGGCAGTAGAAACACCTTTGTTGTAAAAGTCTAGGTTAATCAGTAATCTTTCTAATGATATAGCCGGCTTATTGAAAGTGAGGTAGACTTTCAGTTCAATTATCACATCATTCCATAGCTTTGTTGAACTAAATACTGGTCTTTAGAACTGAGCTGGATCACAGGAGTCCAATTATAAAGTTTGAAAAAAACATACTCTACATTCATACATTCTCTGTCAGAATTCATCAACTTGAAAATTTCCCTAGTCTGTGAAATTATAGATTTAATAAAAGCATCAAATGTTTAACTCTTTTTGGCAAAAAAAAATAAAATAAAATAGAAGATTGAAATCAATTAATCAAATCAAGCATGATTTAGTAAATATGGTAGTATGAACTTAAATACATTTATTTGGAAACAGTATTTAATTCTTGAAACTATTACCTATTTTTTTACTTCTGTACATTATTTTCATCAAACAGCTAGATAAATACTTGTTGAATTACCATGAATATTAATTTATATAGAAAGTGATCCCCAGTAGAAAAGAAATTCACAAAAGAAATAGAATATTATTTTTGCCAGTTTAAATACAATCTTCATGTGTATGAAATGTCACATTTCTTATCTATCAAATTTATAAACTTCTTAAATCATAAATGATTTTGGGCAACATACAATTAAAAACAATATCCAATACAAAAAAAAAAAAAACAAACAAACAAAAAAAAAACAACTCTGCCAAAACCTCCAAACCAAGCTCAAGGATTAAAATACCCAATAAAATGATAAAATTGCCACAAGGCACTTCTTTATTAAACTAGCCCTGGAGAAAGAGCTCCTTTTTCAAAGAACAAAAGAGGTCAGCCTATCTCCCCATCAGCATCAACTGGAAATGTTCATACAAAAAAGAGAATGACTGCAGTACTTTGCTGTCCTTTCCCAATCACCGGAGGAAGTCTAGAACAGTACCATGATCAATGATATTGAAAGTTACTGACAGGTCAAAGAAGACCAGAAATGTTTTGCCATCCTATCCTGGTTCCCACAGAGATCCTCAACCAGCATGATCAGTACTGTCTTCATATGCTCTCTAAGGGTCCAAATAATCTGTTTTATCCAGGATCCTCTGAAGGAGCTATCCTGGTATAAAAGAAAAAAATGAAGAATGGACAAACATAATTCCCTCAACACTGTCAAACTATTTACTAAGTCGGCACTACTATTAATCTTCTCATCGTTCCCATCACCCATCTCCTTCCATTTACGATTGTATGACTGTAATTTTGTTGCTTGTATCCTTACGATTTATATTGATATTGTTTCCTGATTGCTTATTTGTACCCTATGACTATCATTAAGTCTTGTACTTTATGATTCTTGACAAACGTATCTTTTCTTTTATGTACTCTGAGAGCATATGCATCAAGACAAATTCCTTGTGTCCAATCACACTTGGCCAATAAAAAATTCTATTCTGTTCTGTTCTGTTCTGTTCTATTCTATTCTATTCTATTCTATTCTATTCTATTCTATTCTATTCTATTCTATTCTATTGGGTCCAATAGATTCTGTTCTGTTCTGTTCTGTTCTGTTGGGTCCATCTTATAGATGCAGCACCATCTTCTCATTCAGCTTCATGAAACAGCCTCTCTCATGAGGTCTGGAGGCCCCTAACTCTCCTGTACTTCTCGAAGGCTATGATGACATTCCTCTTTAAGGTCCTGGATCAAAATAATATATGAACATAATAGAGTGATTGTGTGATTGAATTTGTTATGCAGTGCTTAAGTTATTGTATTATGATTATATTAATTATATTTCTTCCGTTGGATTTATAGCAGTGTTATTATATGTTTTTGTTATTTACTTTTAACCTCCCAGAATTCATATGTAAGATCGATGGCCTTATGAATGAATGAATGAATGAATGAATGAATGAATGAATGAACAAATGAATGAATTAAATACATACATACACACACACACCATTACATGGATGCAGCTACAAGCCACCCACATTGCAGGGTGGATATGGATTTAAATGACAGATAACCAGTTTAGTATCTTAAAATCCTGTCTACTTCTCCAAGAATTACAAAGTCAAATACCTTTCAAATACCAAGACAAAATGGTGCCTTAGTCAGCTCACAGGGACTCTCTCAGTTTTGGAACTGAACTCAGAATGATGTTATTCCTCATAAAATAATTTTTCTGCTAGTAGTGTTCCCCCCCCCCCCGAGTAATAGTTTATAAGTGTGGGATTATTCTGCCAGAGGGTAAAACTTTATTATTGGCCCAAGAGGTGAGCAAACCTGCTGTGTGTCCCATCCTCAAGCTGAGCCAGCTTGAAGTTGTAAATCCAGCAAGCAAAGACACAATCATAAATAAGTCCGAGTTCAAAGGAAATCGAGTTTAGAGGGCAAAGTACTACTTACTGCCTGAGTTACTGCCTGAGGATTAAAGTTTCCAAGAAAGCGCAGCAGGTGTGTAGCATAGGGCATGACATGCATGGTTGGCTTATATTGAAAGAGCTAGATTTCAGGAAGTTGTAAGCCACTGCACGCAGGCAAGACAAACCAAGAAGATAATCAGCGTTATTGCTACTGAAAGAAGGGACACAGAGAAACTGGGCCTCCTGCTACAACAGAGGGGCAGAGGGCAACACAGGCACAAAAGTGTTATGGCATAGTTGTTCTCTGTGGCATATCAATCAGTGGAGTCCTTTTGTTACCGATTAACAATGATGATGATGAACCTGTTAGAAGTTCTTGAATTGTTGAGAGTGTGCTTGGTTAGTTCTAGCTGTGACTTACTAGTTGAAATCAGCCCCTGACTCAGCTCATCTGACATGGGTCAGTCCTGCTTTCCCATCACCAGGCTGCTACCACATGTTGCCAACTGTGCCAAACCTAGCAGATCCTCTGGGGAGCTGGGTACTCTGCCTCTACTTTCTACATCTTCATGCAGAAATGTCAGTCTTCTGTTAGCTACATGTGATATGATTCTTTTTGAAGAACTGAATGACAACGATGATATTGGTAATATCGAATCCTAAAAACTTCTTTCTAGTGTTGTTAGGATTGGGACTGTCTGTACCAGTGGTGGGTTTCAAAATTTTTTACTACCGGTTCTGTGGGCATGGCTTGGTGGGCATGGCAGGGGAAGGATACTGTAAAATCTCCATTCCCTCCCCAATCCAGGAGAAGGTTACTGCAAAATCCCCATTTCCTCCCAATCAGCTGGGACTTAGGAGGCAGAGAATAGATGGGCAGTCAGAATTTTTACTACCGGTTCTCCGAACTACTCAAAATTTCCGCTACCGGTTCTCCAGAACCGGTCAGAACCTGCTAAAACCCATCTCTGGTCTGTACCAGAGGTAACAAGGCAACTTTGTTGATTTTGTCAAGATTACTCAGCCTTGATTTAGTGAATTATTGAGATTTGGCTTATGTATATTTAATGGGAGGGTTGACAGTATGACAAACAGGTTCTGCATGTCAAGTGTTTCTCTTCACTACTCTTGTCACTCAACTGTATCCCATTCTATGCACAATTTTGGGGCCATGATGGCTCACGTGCTAAGACAGTGAGCCTGCGCTCCACTGAGGTCAGCAGCTCGGCGGCTTGATTCCTGTGAGCCAATAAACCCCGTAGGGACAGGAAAGGAGCCCCCCTGATTGCCTACTGGCATTCAGTCATCCTGCGGGTAAGATAACACTGCCCGAAAAAAATCCTTTTAACAGAGGCAGCCAGCCACTTCGGTGATCCCTGACTAACACGTGCCATACACTAAAATAATTAGTGTATTCTTCCAAAATTCTTTGTTAATGTAGCAACGCTCTAAATTAAACTGTCCCCTTACTCCATTTTTAAACTAACCTATACCTCCAGCAAGCTTTTTGCTTTTAAATCCTAAATAATTATTTTCTTTTTCTTTACCATAATCTTTCCCATGGATTCAAAGTACAAAGTACCCAGATGGCTTGAAGGTCTCTTTTCACTTTAAATTCTTCTGTCCAAATGTGCTTAAGAAAGTGGGTTGGTAGAACCCAGTGTCTTTGAAATAGGTTTCACCTGAGGCTATGGATTTGCTGTATTCTTCCACTGTTCCAAGCATTATACTCAGAAGTCACCAACAGTTCCCTCCAGATCCTGCAGGCTGTTCCCTTTCCAGGGCCTGCAGAGTTTAAGTGTGCAATCTCACTAAAGGCAGTGGTGGGTTGTTCCCGGTTAACCCTTGTTCGGGTGAACCTGTAGTGGTGGTGGCGGGAGGCTCCACCCACCCATCCAGATGTCATCAAAAATATTTGTGCATGCGCAGAAGCGCCACGTGCTCGCAAACTGAGCACGTGTGTTCGCACGCTACCGATAGTGAACCGGTAGCACTGGGTTTTGAAACCCACTACTGACAAAAGGGGACAGTTTAATTTGAAGCATTGCTACATTAATAAAATACTACTGAAATAATTGATTAAATAAAACATAGTGCTGGGAAAAAAAGTTTGGGTCACTTATTTTTTTTCTGATTCTTGTTCTTTATGTTTCTGTTTTACTTTTGCACCTTGCTGCTTCTAGTTCTTTTTCTTTATACTGCTTTGCTTGTATAAAATTCTCAAAAAAAAATTATAGATGTATACACACACTTGAATGACTTTTGTCCTGAAGAGAAAAATAACATTTGTTTGTTTGTTTATTATGGAATTTGCCACCCATCTCATATCCAATGACTCACTATGGATATATACTTAGTATAGGTAGTATACTGCCTCATATTGTGACTTTCGTAGTCACAAAGGGGATGCAAAGATAATTTTGGGATCAACTCATGCATTTATGAGCTTTGCAGATGTAAAACAAAGGAAAGCTGAAGTGAGATGGTAAGAACAACCAAGGTTACACTTAGCAACCACTTTGCTTAATGATCCAAGTTGCCAATCACAATTGTGGTTAACAGACTACCTGTTTTCCTGTCCATCTGCAGAAATCTCCCTCTTATGTATAGAATTTGCTATTTTTTGCTGCTTAAAGGTTCTCTAATTACTGTATCATTCTTCCTGCTGTTTTGCATGGGAGTAGTCACTGGGGAGGATTTTGCTTTGCAGGATTGTATTCTTAATCTTCCCTCTAAGTGTTTTATGTTAACATAGATAATCCATTGTGCATCCCTAATAGATAAAGCTCTTCTCCAGAAAAGAGAAAAACCTCCTGAAAAAGTTTTAATTCCTATTTATATGAAAAAATCATTCTCTGTGTTTTAATCCTAGCTGTAATTCTTTAGTGATGTTTATAGTCAATAAATCTCTTCCTTTTTTTCTTCTTTATTTTTTGTTGGTGACCTCTATAGTACAGTAGTGTGATTGTCACAACTGGTCTAAATGTTCACTCTGGAATTTTTTGTAAATCTTAAAACATTTAGAAGTCTGAATAAGCAATATTACAATATGTAAAGAAAAAAAAAGAAAATATCTTCTTTGAAATACAAACACAGTTCTGAAAAAAAGGCAGTATAATAGTCCATATAACAGTTATCGTCATCAAAAATAGCTTAATATAGGTTCATTTTTGATTCACATCTCATTTGCTTAAAAAGAAAAGCCTTGATGGTAGCACACCTGACCTAGATCTTTGATTCTAAACTCGTCCTGTGCCTCCAAGGAGTTTCCAAATCATTTATTTCTGTCTGTATTTATTCATTCATTTTCTGCAGTTGTGACATGCACTTTGGAAGGTAATCATTCAGTAGATGCCAGTGAATGCTTGAAGTGGGCAGGACCGATGCCTTCCCTTGTCCAGGAGTGCTCAGTGCCTTGCAAAGATGACTGCATGTTTACGCCTTGGTCTAAATTTACTGCATGCACTTCCGATTGTGAATCAACAAGGACCAGAAGAAGAACTCTCACAGGTAGTACAAATCAATCAATCAATCATCCTTAGTCCTTTTGTTTCCAAACATCCATGGAGCAGACTTTGGAGATTTGCCAAGGGCAATTAAGTGTATTCTTGTTTTGTTAAAAGTCTCATAATGATTCCGTCAGTGTTGACCTACTAACAATTTGCTCTCTTTTCTATTAAGTCTGTCAGGAGGGCTACCTCCTTCTAAGGTGTCAGGATCATAATTTCATCAGCGAGTCCCTTAAACTATTTGAATGCTGAAATTATTCCAACTAGTAATAGCAATAGCACTTAGATTTATACACTGTCCCATAGTGCTTTACAGCACTCTCTGGGCAATTTACAATGTCAGCATATTGTCCCCAACAGTCTGGGTCCTCATTTTACCAACCTCAGAAGGATGGAAGGCTGAATCAACCTTGAGCCTCATCAAGATCAAACTCCAGACTGTGGGCAGAGTTAGCTGGCAATTCTAATCTCTGAACCAATAGGGCCCAAATAGCCAACCGTGGCAGAAATTTCTATTTCCTTATAGAATTCTAGCTTCTTTTCAACAAGTTTTTCTGTATAATCCCTCAAGGGACTACTCTTTCCAACTGCACAACTGTAGTAAAAGTGTGGATGATATCCTATGTTGGTTAATTCAGACATTCATAGGAATCAAACAAAAATGTGGATGCATGAATTGTATGTGGATGCATGAATTGGCCGAAGTGGTTGTAGGAAAAAAAAATGCTTTTAAAAGCCTCTGACGATCCCAGCTGAGTTACCTGATGGTCAGAGGCTTTTAAAAGCATTTTTTTCTGCAATCTCTTCAGCCGAAGAAGTTGTAGAAAAAATGCTTTTAAATGCTTTTAAAATACTTTTAAAAGTTAAAAAAAAAAGTTGGCCATGCCCACCCAGTCACATTACCCCCCCAAGCCACGCCCACAGAACCGGTAATAACAAATTTTACATTTCACCACTGCCTTATGTTTGATTTCACAAATGCAGGATTTTAGGATATTGAATTTAGTAGATGGAAACTTCAAGTGTACAATAGACCAGAACACACTGTTGTAGTTGATTGGTGTGAGAGAAAAGTTATTTCTCAATTGCTGTACCTGTTAATGGCTTTTGGAATGGACAAGTAAATAAGCCAATCAGAAAGCAGCTAATAGGTTTGGATGTCCCGGGCTTTTATATTCCCTCTCCTAACTGTCACAGTTGACAGTATAAAAGGAGATTCTTTTTTTTTAATTGAAAAGTTTTACAAAAAAGAAAAAAAAAATTCAAATATTTCCCCTCCCCCCCCTTCCTCCCCCCTTCCCCCTCCCCCGGACTTCCCAGAACAAAATACAGGGTAAAACAATTAACAATCATATGCTAAGATAAGCTAACTAACTACAGATTCCTATCCCCTCCTCGACACTTTAACTCACCTTTTACTTAACTAAATATACATACTCTTAACTTTTCTATTCATTCATAAGCTATTTGATACTTTTTAGTTCGATATTTGTTTTGAATATAATCAATCCATCTTCTCCATTCCGATATATATCTTTCTTGTGAATGATCTTTCAAATATGCTGAAATTTTCGCCATACTTTTACTTTTACACATACTTTTAATGTCCATTCTTCAATAGTAGGCAAATCTTCCTTCTTCCAGTATTGCGCCACCAAAAGTCTAGCTGCAGTTATTAAATTTAAAATCAATTTAGTCTCTATAACCATACAATCTGTGATTATACCCAACAAAAACAATTGTGGAGTAAACTTTATCTTCTTTTTAAGAATATTTTGGATAATCCACCATATTTTAATCCAAAATGCTTTAACTTTTTTACAAGCCCACCATATATGATAATAAGTAGCATCATCACAATCACATCTCCAACACTTAGATTGCAAATTCGGATACATACAAGTCAACTTTTTAGGATCCAAATGCCATCTGTAAAACATTTTATAAAAATTTTCTCTTAAATTTTGTGCTTGCGTAAATTTTACATTTCTAATCCATATTTTTTCCCAAGTTTCCATCATTATTGGTTCCTGAATGTTTTGTGCCCATTTTATTATGCAATCCTTAACTAATTCCGTTTCTGAGTCTATTTCTATCAATATATTATATAATCTTTTTATATGCATTTGACCTTGATCTCTAATTTGTTTTACCAAATTTTCCTCCTTCTGCATGATACCAATTCTCTGGTCTTCTTTCCATCTAGCTTGCAACTGTCCATACTGAAACCAAGTTTGAATTATTTTTTCTTCTTTTAATGCCTTTATAGATTTTAACTGCAATATACCCCCTTCCATTTTAAGAAGCTCTTTATAGGTAATTACCTCTTGCTTGTGTTCTACACTTATATTTCTCTATTGCATGTCTGGGTATTGCCCATATAGGTATCTTATAGTTTAACTTATATTGATACTTCTTCCAAACTCGTAACAAGGCATTCCTTAGTATATGGCTTTTAAAGGTCTTATCCACCTTTTTGTCATATAATAAGTAAGCATGCCAGCCATATAACAAATCATATCCTTCAATATTCAATATTCTTTCTTCTGTTGAATTAATCCAGTCACTAATTATTGTTAGAACAGCTGCTTCATAGTATAATCTTAGATTAGGCATTTTAAGACCTCCTCTTTCACGTATATCTTGCATTATTTTTAACTTTATTCTCGGTCTTTTCCCTGCCCAAACAAATTTATTAATACCCTTCTGCCATTCCCTCAAATTATCATCTTTCTTAAGTATTGGTATCATTTGAAACAAAAATAAAAACCTAGGTAAAATATTCATTTTTATTGCTGCTACTGTCCCCAACAAAGATAATTGTAATTTTCCCCAATTCTCCATCTCTTTCTGTATTTTTTGCCATAGCAATTCATAATTATTTTTATATAATTTTACATTTGAGGCTGTAATATATACCCCTAAATATTTAACCTTTTTTACTATTTCAAATCCTATTAGTCTTTCTAGGTCTTCTTTTTGCTTTACCGTCATATTTTTAGCTATTATCTTTGTTTTTTGTTTATTTATTTTAAATCCAGACATTTGATCGTATTGGGTAATTATATCCAGTAAGCCTGTAACTGATTGTACTGGTTGGGTTAAAGTAACAACCAAGTCATCCGCAAATGCTCTTAATCTATAATCATGATGTCTAATTTTAATTCCCTTTATTTTATTTGACCCTCAAATTTAATTCAGTAATGGTTCCAAAGTTAAAATAAACAATAATGGTGATAAAGGGCATCCCTTGTTCCTTTTTCAATTTTAAAAGTTTCTGTTAAAGCACCATTAATTATTATTTGTGCTGTTTGTCTCTGATATATTGCCCTAATAGATTGTGTATTCTCCAAACTGCATCTTTTCTATTATTTTCAATAAAAATCGCCAATTCAATCGATCAAATGCCTTCTCCACATCCAAAAAGATAAGCGCTGCAGGGACTTGGTTGTTCCTTTCCAGATATTCCAATAAGTTTACAATTTGTCTTACATTACCTTTCATTTGTCTCCCGCTTATAAATCCAGATTGGTCATTATGAATCATTTGTTGCATAATTACCATTAACCTATTTGCTAGTATTTTAGCAAAAATCTTATAATCAGTATTTAAAAGCGATATTGGCCTATAATTCTTAGGTTGACTATGGTCTTGGTCCTCCTTTGGAATCAATGAAATAAACGCTGTTCTCCAAGAAGAGGGTACATCTCCTCCGGCTTGGATCTTCTGAAATAGTTCCTTAAGCGGTTCTACCATTTCTAACTGCAAATTTTTATAATAAACAGCTGTCAATCCATCTGTGCCTGGAGCTTTACCCCCCTTCAACTGTTTAATTGCTAAAATAATTTCCTCCGAAGTTATTGGTCGGTTCAATCCTTCCCTCTGCTCTGGTGACTAATTTACCTCATGATATTCCTGTGTTCCTATCTTATGTTCTTTTCTTCTGAATAATGATAAAGACTTCTGTGTGTGTGTGTGTGTATGAGTTTGTGTTAGTGTCTCCAACTTCATCTGAACAACCGCTGTGCAATTCCTTGACACAACAGGAAATGTGTTTAAATGCATAAATTATTGCAAACTATATATGTAATTGATTATAAACTGTTGGCCTTGCTCAGCTGATTGCACATCCACACATTTTTTTACAGAAGTATATGATTATGTATTAATCTATAAATAACTACCAAGATGTATGGCTTTTCTGTAATGTGAGTCACTGTGTCTATCTTCCACAGCTGAAAATCACTCCTCGTGACTAGTCACAGCTAGTCACTGATTTTGGTTTCCAAGCGTAGTAGAAGTGTCGCTTAGCAACCATTCTTTTTTTTTAGCAAAGGAATCTGCCTTCTCTCCCAGAACCCTTACTCTGCTGGGAAACAAGATGAATTAGTAGCAGTCACAGGTCTAACATAGACCTAGTTGTTGTTGCGAAGTCGTGTCCGACCCATCACGACCCCATGGACAATGTTCCTCCAGGCCTTCCTGTCCTCTACCATCCTCTAGAATCCATTTAAGCTCACACCTACTGCTTCAGTGACTCTATCCAGTCACTTCATTCTCTGTCGTCCCCTTCTTCTTTTGCTCTCAATCTTTCCCAGCATTAGGCTCTTCTCCAGTGAGTCCTTCCTTCTTATTAGGTGGCCAAAATATTTGAGTTTCATCTTCATCTTCAAGATCTGGCCTTCTAAAGAGCAGTCAGGGTTGATCTCCTCTAGGACTGACCGGTTTGATCGCCTTGCAGTCCAAGGGACTCGCAGGAGTCTTCTCCAGCACCATAGTTCAAAGGCCTCAATTCTTTGGCGCTCAGCCTTTCTTATGGTCCAACTTTCACAGCCATGCATTGCAACTGGGAAAACCATAGTCTTGACTATACACACTTTTTAGGAAAGATCCACTGGACAGCACCTCACAAAAAGTTTTTCATTGTAGATGTTGTTACAATGAACTTTTAATGATGACAGCTGCAGTAGCTGCATCTTGTACTCAATACTATTATATTAGAAGACGAGGTGGAGCTGATTAGGGACAGAAAATGCTCATTTGAAGTAGGAAATCACTAGTTCAAATCCCATTTCAATCGTGATCATACTGAGTAGGTGACAGGTGAACATTTTTGCAGCTTTAATCTCAATAATGGGTATAATGATAATAGAACAATGATATTGTTATCCCTCGAAGGCATATTATGAAAAATTACATATGGTCTGAAAGTATTAAAGTATTATATAAATGTTTATCATAATTATGATAGCATCCTTGCCTTAATCAGTTAGACATCTGTTGTTTAACTTGTCACTCCATCTAAGGGAATTTCTTCCAGCAAAAAAACCACAATCCATCATTTTACTGTTTATCAGTGACAGGAAACTGAGCAATGCTGACTAGGGAGGGATGATTCCTGTCAATTTTGCTTTTGCTAAGTCTCTAACCTTTCCAGCCACAAATTATATTTAACTGTTTAGCATTTAGGAATTGGGGGAAAATCTCTATTTGTGCATCTGCCCCTGCTCTTTCTTAGCATATCTTAAAGCTACACATGCTCTTTGAGGATGTGCTATCATAGGATTAAAAGGACAGCAGCGTAAAATGGCTGTGCATGTACATTTGGAGTAGTCATACAAGTCACACACAAGACTGGAAAAGGATGTAGCTGCTTTAAATATTTTTAAAAAGATGCTTCATGCACCCTTTCAAAGGATTTGCATAGCTCCAGTGCATAGTGCATAATATTTCAAAGCATTGTTCTACAGGAAAATTGCATTTTTCTATAAAAACTACATTTTTCTGCTTATGTCCCCTAAATATATATATATCCCTATGGTTCTTCTGTGCTCCAGAGAGTGTAGTCTAAAATTATGAGAACTCTTTTTGAAATCCCTAGCTATTATTTGTTGAAGATCAGTGCAATCTTTGGCATTTTCACTAAAGTTAAAATTCCTTTCAACTTAACAATTTCTGGTATAGGTAGTCCTCGACTTACAACAGTTCATTTAGTGACCATTCAAAGTTACAACAGCACTGAAAAAAGTGACTTATGACTGCTTTTCACTCTTACAACCATTGCAGCATCCCCTTGGTCACATGATAAACATTTCAGTGGTTAGCAATTGGTTCATATTTATGACAGTTGCTGTGTCCTGAGGTCATGTGATCAGCTTTTGTGACCTTGTGACAAGCAGTCAATGGGGAATCCAGATTCATTTAGCAACCATGATACTAACTTAACAAATGCAATGATTCATTCAACAACTATGGCAAGAAAAGTCATAAAATGGGACAAATTCACTTAACAAATGTTTCACTTAGCAGCATAAATTTTGGGATCAATTGTGGTCATAACTCAAGGACTACTTGTAGTTGTTATATGAGCTAGATGAAGACCATTCTAAGGAAATTTTTGCCATAAAATATTATACTTCTTTAAAAATTGAACACACTGGTGTCTACATAGTTTGAAATTATGATGTCACCTCTTGCCGAGAAGAACGGAGATTAAATTCTAATTCTTATCATAAAAAAAAAAAGGATGTAAATTATAGGTATGTTTGGAAGCACTATTCAATACCCATAATCCTTAATAAACGAGATGTCAAGATAACTCCTTCTTGCTTAAAAGCTTGTGCTGACCAACTGGCCTTCATCTTCACCCAAATCTTAATCACTAGAGATGTGCTATGTTCCTTCTTGCTTCAAATGTTCTATCATCATCCCAGTGCTGAAGAAGTCCACCATCAAGGAACTGAACAACTACAGACCAGTTGCTCTAACATCTGTAATTATGAAAACCTTTGAAATCTGAAAACCATCATAGATCCATTGTTCGACCCTTACAATTTGCCTACCGAGCAAATAGTTTGACAGATGATGCTCTTAATATGACTCTGCTGTACATTCTACAACATCTTGAATCTACAAAGACCTATGCAAGGGTCCTCTTTGTAGACTTCAGCTCAGCATTCAATACCATCATTCCAGATATTCTTCTAGCTAAACTAAATCAGCTAGCTGTACCTGACCACACTTGTAAATGGATCATAAGCTTACTAACAGACAGGAAGCAGCAGGTGAAGCTAGGCAAAATCACATCAGATACTTATACAATTAGCACAGGGTCCCCCCAGGGCTGTGTGCTCTCTCCATTACTCTTCTCTCTATACACCAATGACTGAATCTTAAAAGATCCCTCTATTAAAGTACTGAAGTTTGCAGATGATACAACAGTGATTGGTCTCATTCGAGACAACGATGAATCTGCATACAGACAGGAAGTTGAACAACTAGCCTTGTGTGCAACCAGAACACACTTGAACTAAAACACACTCAAAACTGTAGAAATAGTGGTAGATTTTAGGAGAAACCCTCCTATACTACTGCCTCTTACACTACTAGACAACACAATATCAACAGTAGAGACCTTCAGTTTTCTAGGTTCAATCATATTTCAAGACTTAAAATGGACACCTAACATCAAAAATGTCATCAAAAAAGCATAACAAAGAATGTTCTTTCTGCACCAACTCAGAAAGTTCAAACTGCCCAAGGAGCTGCTGATTCAGTTCTACAGAGGAATTATTGAGTCTGTCATCTGCACCTCTATAACTGTCTGGTTTGGCTGTGCAACCAACAAGACAAACACAGATTTCAATGGATAATTAGAACTGCAGAAAAAACAATTGCTACCAACATGCCTTCCAGGGTTGAGGACCTGTATACTGCACAAGTCAAAAAGAGGGCTGTGAAAATATCTACAGATCCCTCAGATCCTGGACATAAATTGTTTCAACTTCTACCCTCAAAACGACGCTATAGAGCATTGCATACCAGAACAACTAGACACAAGGACAGTTTTTTCCCAAATGCCATCACTCTGCTAAATACTAATTCCCACAACACTGTCAAACTATTTATTAAGACTGTATTACTGTTATTCTTCTCATCTTTTCTATTACCTATCTCCTCCCACTTAGGACTATAACCAAGTTGCTTGTATTTTTACGGTTTATATTGTGCTGTTTGTTTCCTAGTATGATTTGATTGAATATTTAGTAACCTATGACTATCACTAAGTGTTGTAGCTTATGATTCTTGATTAATGTATTTTTTTTTCTTTTTATGTACATTGAAAGCATATGCACCAAAGACAAATTCCTTGTGTGTCCAATCACACTTGGCCAATAAAGAATTCTATCTATTCTATTAATGTTCCAATGTAATAAAGGGATTGCAGGCTAGAGTGGGCATTAGAAAATACCTTGGAAGAGGGCAGTGCTAACTAGTTCCAAAACTGTGACATCAAAATCTGCAGGATTTTGTTATTCTAGTTTCTCTCTTGAGGATGAGGAATTGATGAGCAGAATAAAAAAAACCAAAGTGAGGGAGAAGTGAGTTTTCCTGAAGCGAGTCGATTAAAAGGCCTTCCTCCCCTTCCTTTCACCTCAACCAGGTCCTTCAAGATTTAGAATTATTTGAGGAAATCACCTAAGACCTCTAGCTCACTTTCAATTCACTTGCTTTTTCTCCAGCCTCTTCTCTTTTGAATAAATGCAAACCAGACACATTTTTTACTTACGCTACAGCTATTTGAGTGACTATTTAATAATGAACTCCTTCCCAATGGCATGGATTAACATTGATTCTAGTCTTGGCTTCAGTAGCAAAAGTTTCTTCAGTTTTATGTATGTTTCTTTCTAACATTCTGTAACAAAAACTAACAGTTGGGAATCTGCCAACTCCACATAGTAGTTCAACTAGAATAGGAGTTTAATCTAAGTGCCCCAAATCCTAATTTAATTTGCTGCCTCTTGCATAGTCTGGAACACAAACACACAGGGGAACTGAAAAAAAAACAGTCCTCTGCCACTGTCTTTAAAAATTGGCTTAGTATTATCTATAGTATTTATCTTATCTACCTAATTTTGTATCTTCTTCTTTCAAACATGTAAGACAACTTTCATTATAACATTGTTCTCACAGGAACAAATTACAATTTATTTAAAAAAAAACTTGAAAATTCCTACTGGACTTTCAGAACAAGGATTACAAATATAACAACGTTTTTTTTTACAAAAGAGAATCAACATGAATAATAGCAATAGTACATTTAGTGCAAGAGTAATTCTTACTTAATGACACATGCTTTTGAATAAAACATTACACAGAACTTGCAAGGATGTTATTAAAAATCTAATACTTTACCTCCAATGATACAGCAAGATATTAAATAATAGCATATTATTAAATAAATAATAGCATATTATGTTTGGTTGCAATGTCGTCCAGATAAACTGGATTTAGCATTTTTATCCACCTATTTAGTCATTCCCTTGGACTTGAGACAGGTAAATGTTGATGCTTGCTGCTGTTAAAAGTATTGTCATGAGATGACCGTATTTTAATCTGCTAATTTTCAACTATATGTTCCCACCAATTTTTCATTAGCGGTACATGATAATTTTAAAGATGCTCAGTGAATCATTTTGGCAACTGTATTCTGTCACTGTTTATAATCAGTCTGTGCAAATTTCTTGCATAAGCTGGGAACATGATCTATTGTTTCTTCTGCTTCTTTGCACAGTCAGGACTTTAAATCATTATTGATCTGGTTCATCACACGGTCAGTCAGATGTTTAGACTAGATTTGGCATGTTTATCCACCTATTGAAGGTGTTGTTTGATGGTGTTAAAGGTATCTTTGGAGGATATAAGCTGTTCCAAGGAAAGATGCCTTTTATAATTGACTGATGGTGGTTTGGTCAGTGCCTATGGTGTTCAACCGGTGCTCCAGATATTTTGGGATTGTACCCAAGGCACCTATCACTATTAGTATTACCTTTGATTTCTTTTGCAACAATCATTCTACTTATTTTTGCAGGTCTTTGCATTTTGTGATTTCCTCCAATTCTTTCTTTTTTCTTCTGCTGTCTCCAGGTGCTACCACGTCTGCTATCCAGATTTTTTTGTTTTCCTTATTGACAGTTGTTAAGTCTGGGGTATTATGTGGCAGGTGCCTATGTGTTTAAATTCTAAAGTCCCAGGGCATTTTAGTTTGCTCATTTTGTATTACTTTGTCCATTTTGTGGTCCCACCAGTTCTTACTTGGAGATAAATGGTATTTCTAGGAGATCGTCCAATGTATCATTGTTAATATTTTGTCATGCTGTTGTTTGTAGTCAGTCTGGGTGATCTTCTTGCAGCTAACTAGGTGATCCACTGTTTCTTCAGTTCTTTACAGAGATAGCTATTGCTGTCTTCTCAATTCTGGCTTTGTATGCATTTGTTCTTAAGGCTTGGTTTGTGCAGCCAGAATTAACCCCTCTGTCTCTTTCTTTAATTTCCCCAGTCCTAGCCTTTTTCAGGCCTTATTATTATCTGCTTTGCCTTTTTTTAAAAAAATTATCGGCTATGTAATAATTTGCCTTCCCATTTCTCTTTTCTATTCTGCAAAGCACGCCAGCCTCATAACCACATCAAGGTAGTGGCCAAATTAGGAGTATCTTTATTATTATTGGCTGTTAACCACAATGTGAAGTCACAGCTGCCACTTCTTCAGCTGGTGTTGGCCTTTATACATATCATTATCTTAAAAAGTGATAGCTGTTGTCTAATTTTTAAAACCTGGAAACTCTTTACGCCAGAAATATTTACAAAGCTGTTATATTTATTTTCTGTTTAAGCTTTGATGTCTTATGTAAGCAAATGCAATATCAAAAAAGTAAAATATATTCTCCATAAAATTATGGGCATAAAGGGTGATAGCAACATGTTTTTCATATTATTTTGTTTGCATTTGTGTTTACTTCATTTTGTCTAGCATACGATGTAGAAGTAGAATCACTGTTACGCTTAAAACATAGGAAAATGCACTAGCTGGATCAAATTATATATTACAGGTAAATGCATTTGACTCTCTCCTAATCTTTTAAAATATGTAAAGCAAAATTACAAATTGATGGTCTTAGGATATTCTAAGGATAGTCATTTTGTAAGATGCTTAATAGGAAATGAGGCAAAATGATGGGAATACTAAGAATGCAAAATAATTTTGAGCAGCATGTTGTGATGAACCTTTTAGGCCCGTGATGGTGAACCTATGGAACATGTGTCACCGGTGTCATGTGGAACCATATCTGTGTGCACATGAGTGTTGCACTAGTTCAGCTCCAGCACACATGTGCATGCCGGCCACCTGATTTTCGGGCCTTCTGGGGCCACTGAAAGTCAAGAAACAGGCTATTCCTGGCCTCTGGAGGGCCTCTGGGGGGGGTGGGGAAGGCTGTTTTCGCCCTCCCCAGGCTCCAAGAAAGCCTCTGGAGCCTGGGAAGGGCGAAAAAACAAGCCTACCGAGCACACCAGTAGCCTTTTTGCTATTGCATGCTAAAAGTGGGGGGGAGCACATTGGGGCAGGGCATGGAGGGCATTGAATTACAGGTGTGAGCACGCACGTACACGACCCCCACTTTTGGCATGTGACAGCCAAAAGGTTAGCCATCACTGTTTTAGGCCAACTAAAACCAAGAATGATGCATGTCAATTCTTGTCAAGCTGAGGATTCTACTATCTGCACCTACCATATACTCTGTGAACTATTAGGGAGGTGCTGTCTTCACACTATTTCTCTCACTCATAATTTCTGTATTGAATTGCCCCTTACTCCTCTAGAATGCAGCCCCTCCCTCCTGGAGATCTACCTCTGCACTATATTCCATCACACCATATAGTTTTAAAAAACCGTTCACTAGACTAGAGTCTTTGTGTTAAAGGCTATTGGGCTCTCTAAAAGTTTATTACCAGTATATAACTAGGAAAATATTTTGGGAAAACCATTGGAAAGATATGGGGGAAAGTTTTTATTTGCTGTAGATAGGTTGCTGATTATTTTTTTGCTAAACAAAATAAGAAAGCAACTTAAATGTGATCTGCTATTTGCATTTCCCATCATATTTTACTGCAAACAAGCCACGTAGAGTTGTAGGCAAATTTCTATGTTTTAATTTATTAAGGTTTTGTATTTATTCACATTTTGTTCAAATGGTGCAAGCATCAGCAACAGCCAGGGCTGCTTCATAATATATGTGTTAGGTCTTTCTTTGCCAATAAGACATAACATTTTTTTCTCATAATCTACTCATAGTTTCAAGATTTGTGCAATGTTAGGCAAATAGATATATATACTCTCTTCCCTCTATATCCATAAAGCCCTAAAATTTGAAGTTCCCCAGGCTCTTTGAAACTAGCGGTTCCCAAAGGGTAAAAAAAATCAGTTCTATAAAAATTGTCCATCCTGCCAGCTGATAGACCAAGCTAGAATTCCCTAGCCCTTTTTTGCTATTCCTATTCAAAAAAATATTATTTAACATATGAAAAGGTATTGTTTCAAATATAAAAATAGCTTTGGTGGATTTTTTTTAAGATAGCAAGAAAGCTGAAAGTAACATTGTTCTGTAATAATTGTACTAATTCATCAAGAAAATTGCCCAATTTGGAGGCATTATGGGAATATCTTCTTCTTCTTTTCTGCATGTTAATATTAAACATGCACAAAATTAACTTGCTTCTTACTTCATGTTTAATAGCATATGTTATCTTATTTTTAAATCTGTGTGTAATTTACCCATTTAGTATCACTCATCAGAGAAGCCTCCCTCAAGTATACGCCATTTGAGGTTACATGACTTTGCAATCTGTATTATGAAATTAAAGAGAATGAGAGAAAGGAGTATTTATTTTGTTTAATTTCCAACATTTTCCCCCAACTTAACATTTTTTTTAAATGCTGAAAATGATTTGTATTCAAACTAATGGAACAAAACAGTGTTTAAGGCTGCAGATTGTTGAAAAAAAGCATTTTAGAAAATGGCTCTAAAATAGGGGTGGTCTTCAAAAATTTTAGCAGGGGTGGGTTGCTGGGTGGGCGTGGCCATGGTGGACGTGGCCTAGTTGGCCTCGTGTACCATGTGGGGGGGGGGGGCGTTTTTGCACTCCCCGGGCTCTGGAGGCTTTCCTCAAGCCTCTGGGAGAGTGGAAACAGCCTTCCCAGGCTCCAGAGGCCCTTTGGAGGCCGGAAACAGGCCCATTTCCAGCCTTCCCAATCTTCCTGTAGGCCCGTCTTTTGCCCTTCCTGAGCCTACCTGCATGGCCTGCACTTACCTGCATCCAAAATGGGCCACATGGGGACCCCTGGGAGGGATGGGTGGGGTGGGGTGGGGTGGGGTGGGCGGAGCCAGCCAGGAGTGGGGTTTGGGGATTCTCCAAATTGCACAGAATCTTAGCTAGAGGTTCTCCCGAACCCCTGCAAACCCCCAGCAACCTACCCCTGCTCTAAAATATTAACACGTTAATTAACAAAAATGGAAAGTAGACAATGCTGTGGGAATCTCAAAGTGGGAGAGTTCTGTAGGAAAAATTACTGTTTTGTGGAAGTGAGTGAGCTTCAGCAAACAAACAAATTGAGTGAGAAAATGTTGGCAAGTCTTGTAAAAGACAGCCATGGGTACCGAGGGAAGCTGTTTATGTTCAGGTGAGCTCTTCATAGGGTTCCTTACAGGCATGTTCTCTGATGTTTCAAAGAGTGATTCAGTTCGAAGGAAGCTCAACTGAAATATCCCTGCAAATTGAACCTTCAAATATCTAGGGCAGTTCAAGGCACCCCCTTTTACAGTACTGAGAGTCTTTGAATTGCTTCATAGAGATTCAGAGGTGATTCACAGAAGTGATGGAAGTGATGGAATCTGCTTTCAGGAATGCTGCTTTGCTGTCTGCTAGCACCCATTTAAGGGGGATCCACTTGATGACAAAGAGACAGAGAGACTTTGCTGCTCTTTTTTTGATCCAATTCTCTTTTTTCTTATGTAACCTTTTCACAAATTCATACTTGTTTGACCTATTCTTCCTTAACTGATAGCTTATCTAACCTGTAGAATAATTCCTATGAAACACTTATCAAATCTAGGTTTTTTAAATAGTTTCTTTGTCTTTTCCTTTTCCAAATTTTTCTCCAAAAAGTTGCTTAAAAAAGTTCACACACACACACAAAAAAAAAATCAGTTTTCATCCTCCTACATTTTGTGTTTGGCTTGCTTGTCCTGTACTGAGCAAATGGATTTATTCCTTATATGGGTAGGGATACTTGTTCTCAAAAAAATTGCATATAATACAAGCTATTCTTTAATTTTATAACATATTACATGAAGAATACTAAACATAAATACCATCTCAGACTTTAAAAAAATGCTGCTGAACAGAATATCACACTTTAGTAAAGGGGAACCTTTTCAACAACCTGGCCCAGCAAGCCTTCCATCCTAGAAAAGTATGTGATTGTGAGTCAGGAATTCTGTGATCTTTAGCAAAAACTTGATTTTCCTACAATTTTTGAAAGTTTTCATATTTACCTACGAGATTGAACCACACTGGTTCAATCAAACTTCTCTATAGGCTGTTTGCTGGAGAAACTGGAAGTTGCTAGGCTATCACTTTCTCATCTGAAGAAGACAAGAGGATGGGGGATAATTAAAAAATACGAAAAATAAAACAAACTCCTAGGGCTGATGGGTCACTTACATGAGGAAGATGTAATTCTGTTTCCTATTTCATTGGATTTTCAAATTCCACACATTACCTAAAAATACTTATTAAGGTAAAGCAATGTGACATCCAGGAATTTTCAAAACTTACACCTAAACCAAAACCAATAACAATTATTACTTTTTATAACAGACATACAGTTCCCATGTTTAGTTCCCTGGCATACAGAACAATCTGATACAACAGCCACTTCTAGGCCTTGGGATTCTCTCAGAGAAAAAACTGTGACCACAAATAGATTACTCTTGTGACAACTTGCCAGAGTTTCATACATTACCACAGCTTGTTTTAAAACTAGCTGTTCAGTTGAGTCTGTTCAATTATTATGGTCAATGGGTAGAACTAATTGTTGTCAAGCAAAAATTGATCTTTCTATGACTCCCACAACCACACTATCAATATTTGGTACCAGAGCATATGAATGGTACAATTTCCTCCTATGACAATATACATAAACCAGAAGGCAAATAGACCTTGTCCCAAACAAGTCAAAAATGGAAATATTCACTCTACTTCCCTGAATAATATCATTACATTACCAACGTGCCATATGTAACCCCTGGCTGCCAAAAATAATAGGGAAAAATATGATCCCCAGATACTAGAACATGTTGTCTATGTCTGTTGGCAACATTTATAGGATACCATACAAATAAGTCTATTCTTTCAGAATAATAGAATAATAGAGTTAGAAGTGACCTTGGAAGTATTCTAGCTCAAGCAGGAGACCCTATACCATTTCAGACAAATGGTTGTCCAGGCTCTTCTTAAAAACCTCCAGCATTGTAACACCCACAATTTCTGGAGGCAAGTCATTCCACTGATTAATTGTTCCAAATATTACAAAATTTCTCCTTATTTCTAGGTTGGATCTCTCTTTGATTAGTTTCCATCCATTGCTTCTTATTCTGCCTTCAGGTACCTTGGAGAGTAGGTTGACCCTCTCATCTTTGCAGCCCCTTAAATATTGGAACATTGCTATCATTCTGATACTTTAATCAGATCTTAGCAACTGTTTCAGGTAGTAGACCCTATTACACAAATTCATTTGATCTTACGGATGGAATTTTAATATTTAAAATCACTAAAGTCTCATGAGATTTCATATGAGAACACAAACTTCATGAGAGACTGGGTTATCTCATGAGCTCTAATTTGTATTTGTATTTATATTTCATTTGTATTTTAAAATCATTTTTAATAAAATATTTTGGCCTCACAAATGGACGTTTCAGAATCTCTGTTCTAGTAAATGGAATACTATGGTTTCTGGCGTAGATCTTAAATTCATTGTGTGTCCCCAAACTGCTGAAATCCAGGTTGGCCCAGATTTCTATAGATACATCACAATATCTGAGCTAATGCAATAAATAGTGAAGAATAATAAGTTAAGTATACACTATAGTATCTTCAGGACATTTGCCTGACCATCTGTGTTAGAAAAAGTCTTGAAAAATTGAAGTTTTTTCTTAATTACTTAAATGCCAGAATTTCAAAGGATGATTTGTATGTGGAAGTTGTATTCAGTTAATTTATACAAAATTTATACAAAAGATTCAAAGAAAGAGATGCAGCTTACTCTTCTATATTTGTAGGATCCCCAAGAATCCGTAGGCGGCATATTTGGCACAATAAAATTATTTTCTTCAGATAATTACAGAGGGGAAGAACAGACTTTTCTTTTCTTTTTCTTTTGTAACAAAAGCAATCATATAGTTGCTCTACTTGTTATTGTTTTATGCTTCATCCAAAAGATTCTTTCCAAGTTTCTTTAGGTTTCCTGGTTGCCCTGGAGATATCTCCATCGTCTTAGCTCTCCAGAGCTCTGGCAGGAACTAACAGATGCCTTTGAACAAACTCTGCTGCCGTATTTACATTTCAGATGGTTTGGTTCTAACTGTATTAAAACCCTTCAAGTATAAATAATATGACATATTGTTATCAAAAGCAGCAGATGTTACACTAACAAGCATATTTTCCTGGTTGGAACAGGAAGAAGCAAAAAGCGAGAGAAGTGCCAGAATACTGAAGTCTATCCTCAGCTTGAAACAGAATTCTGCCCTTGTGCAATATTTACCTCCCAGCCTCATGGAAATTGGTCGGAATGCATAATTGCGGTAGGAAGAACAGAGCTACAGTTGGAGATGAGATTTCAGAGACATGCCAAAGAATGTGGAGAAGGTGTGCGCTTCCGAGCACTTGCCTGTTATGATAAGTCCGGCAGAGTTGTGGATCCCTCTCGGTGCAACCACTCAGGTAAAAGAGCATTGAATGTATGTAAAACATGACACCAGTGATAAAATCCATTTTTTTTTACTACTGGGTCTGTGGGTGGGGCTTGATGGGAGTGGTGTGGCTTGGTGGGCGTGGCAGGGGAAGGATACTGCAAAATCTTCATTCCCACCCCACTCCTGGGGGAAGAATATTGCAAAATCTCCATTCCCACCCCACTCTGGGGCCAGCCAGAGGTGGCATTTGCCGGTCTTCCAAATTACTCAAAATTTCTACTACCGGTTCTCCGAACTATTCAAAATTTCTGCTACCAGTTCTCCAGAACCTATCAGAACCTGCTGGATTTCACCCCTGCATCACACCTTGAAAGGGAGTCATTTGTAATGCCCCCTTTGGCAGCCAGATAATATGACATTGGCTGTAGCAAACATTGGTGTTATAATCCATTCCATCACATGGGACAAGAAAACAGAACATGAATTGTTGGATCAAATTTACTATGTTGCTGGCCTTTTAACAACATAATGTGGAAGACCAATTCATTCATAACATCAGTTAATGAATATCTATAGTGCCTCAGCTGAACAGAAGCTAGATTTTAGATGGGCAGACATGAATCAAAAATGTTTCTACTTCATTGTTTTTAGCTTCAAGAGGGGACCACGGTATAGATATATAATATAAGCTAAATACAAACTAAACTATATCTCACTTCTCTTGCTATACAGTAGATGTGAAATCCGGCTAATTAGTCTCTAATTATTTTGATGCTTTAGTAAATCTTAAAACAAAACCACTCGCTTAAAGAATAACAGTATGGCTTCTTGCCATGCCTGACTTAGAAATATAATTTCATTAGGTTGGATAGGTTGGCTCCAGAAAGAAAGCAATTTAAAATTTTGAGAAGTGTGGAAATCAGCAATTGTCAATTGCATAAATGTCATCAACTGGAGTTACATTAACAGATGTCCCCCCTCTCCTCCTCCAAAGCTGGAAAACATTTCTCAACATCTCATCATATTGTCCCCCCCTTTTTTTTTTTGCAAGTTGTCACATTCTGTTTCTGTTGTTGTTACATTTGTTGTTAATAATTAGCATTGTTTCTGACCCTTTAGTCTTGTCTTCACTCAGCCTTTTCTTATTTGGTTTTTTTGTCGTGCGTTGCTTCTTTTCATCAGCATGCAGGATCCCCAATGGAGGAATAGTCTGTTAACAGTGTTAGAGTTGTACCTATCGGTTTGACTGTAATGAGAATCCGAGAGGGGAAAAAACAAACAGAAGGAGACAGGATGAAGCTTCTCCGTAATGGAGGTGTTCATTGGACTACAACAATTCCATTCTAGCAGTGACAGTAAATTCACGCAAGATAGTTCTTTATGAATCACTGCACACCTTTCCAGATTTTGCCTTTTTAGAATTTATATGAGAAAAAGCAATATAAACAAATCATTTGCTGGGTAGGGCTTCTCCATATTTTCATAGCATGTGGGCAAAAAATGCTAAAAATGTTGTATTATTAAATATATCAGCATGCCAAAATTGAGAGATTTATTTGTGGCTGTGCAGTTTGTCCAAACGAGCATATTCATTTGCTTTACCTTACGCTTCGGCATTCGTTGGAAGTATTAGCTGTTATTGTGAGATACTAAAATAATAACCCCAACAATATCTACAATGAAACAGGTATCTCATGAAACAGATATTTGCATGTTACAAATCGAAGTACAGGTAGTCCTTGACTTACGATCCCTATTGAGCCTGCAATTTCTGTTGTTAAGTGAGACATTTGTTTAATGAGTTTTGCCCCCATTTTATCACTTTTCCTCCCACAGTTGTTAAGTGTATCTGGGTTCCTCATTTACTTTGCTTGACAGAAGATTGCAAAAGGTGATCACATGACCCTGGAACACAGCAATGGTCATAAATAGGAACCAGTTGCCAAGCATCTGAATTTTGCTGCAAAGGTTATAAGGGTGAAAAAGTCATAAATCACATTTTTCAATGACGTTGTAACTTTGAACGGTCACTAAACAGTTGTAAGTTAAGGACTACTTGTATTATCAGAATCCATTGAAGAACATGAAGGAATATCTGTCAACAAGTAATAACAAGAAGCCCTTACTTTAGATTTCATCTTAATTTGCATATGTTTTATTAGAAATATAATCTTCTCTGGACTGTTGGGCACCGTTGCGCTTCAAGTTTCAGTTACTGTGTTCTAGAGAACAGATTTCCTGTCATTTCACTGTGACCTCTAGCCTAGTTGGTTTCTGATTGGTACAGGTTGGTGAGAGCTGATCTGGGTTGATGCAACAACCTAGATCAATCAGGAAGCAGCTCACCTAAAAGGCCAATCAGAAGTCAGGATACTTGGCCATTAAGACAGTAATCTAGACACTTGCTGCTCAATTGCACAGTAGACCACTTTACCTTTGAAAATGCCAGGTTGATGATACATATGTGGAAAATGCAGAGTGCAATTCTCCGGTAAAAGAATAAGAAAAAAAACCTTAAATCTCACAAGATTTCCACAACTTCTGTGTACAAAATTGCTACACTATTAACAATCATGTTAATATACCATACTTCCTCCTGCAATTTTTTCCTCACGGCAGCATGCCCATAAAATAATTGGAACTGAAGGAAACTGACCGGCACTGGCTGAAGGTGAATTTGAATCCAAATCACCCCAGTCCCTCTCCAATTTCTTAATCCAAATGCTACCCTGGCTCTCTTATCCTTCCTTTGGTGCTCCTACACCTCTTCAGATTCCAGCTTTTCTCACACTAGTTCAAAACAGTTGTACATAAACACAGAATGGTAACATGACAATAAGCAAAGGAGAAGAGAACAAAATGATAATTCACATCCTTTGAGAAGAACAGGCAGAAACAGGAGACTTGTTGCTGTTAAAATTTACATCCAGAGGATTTAGTTATTCGCTTGTAATTGAGCACTAATTTTCATTGCCACAATAAATAAGACCCTCTGTTGAAATATATCGCAGCAGAGGGAGCTTCTGCCTTTGAGGAAGGCAGAATCCAAATGCTCAAAGGCCTTGTAAATGCCAAGAAGGGCTCTGAAAGTTGTAGTTCAATACTATCTGGAGACCAGTCCTTTTGCTTATTTTATATTCAATCCAGATATGTCTCACGAAAACACTTCGAAACAAAAGGATCCTGGTTTGCTTCTATGGAAATTGTTGCCACCGTTGCCATTGACCCCTGGAGTGATGTATGAAATTCTGTCAAAAGGCCCTGCGTTGTACAAGGCAGCTTGTGGTGCTGTTTTCCAAGTATACAGCTGCCTCAGATTTCTTAATTACAATGATGAAATATGCTAGTCGTGGAAGCAAATGAGATTAAAGCCAATTAGTTTACATGTGCATCTGCTTCAAAAGCTGCTTGCCTATCATATTTTATTTCCAAAACCCTAGCCTCCCTTTACACAAACTTTTTAACATGCTGGCATGACTCTATGCAGCTATAACAAATTTACCACATAAGCAAAGAAATACACCATTGCTTTTATTAAGTGAAGATTGCATACTTCTTTATTACATTTCTGGAAATCTACCCTTTGACCAAAGAAAATTCTCTTTATTATTCAGACTCCTCAGGAGCTTATCTTATTTACTCTGGCCTGCGGCCATGTTTTATTTTTTGCTTATGAATATATATATGTGTGTGTGTGTGTCCATTTATGCGCTCGTGCAATTCATCAGCCTCTCAATATTTAGTATAAATATATATGTTTCCTTAAACATCTTTGAGTACTTTCTGCCTTGGGCTTTGCAGCCCAGCAAGATTACTGATGTGGGAAACTGTCAAGTCATAAGGCAGGCAAGCGAAAAAATTTTGAATCATAAACTGTAACCACTAATAGTTTAAAAAGCTAATAAAAACTCAGTAACCAATCTGCCTTCTAGCTCTACTTATTATTCTACCCACAAATCCCATGAAAGTGAAGTTTATGTAGTTTCACTCCTCTCTTTTTAGTTAATGTGTCAGAGTTTACCTGCCACTTTCTCAATCATTTTTTCCCCCTGTGAAAAGGGCTTTCTGCATTTCTACCATATACTCTGGATTCTTGAAAATTCTTTTTGAATTTCCCTTGGTGAGGTCTCTGCAGTTAATGTTATTTTGGAGATAACAGAAGATAAAGTTGCTTGTATGATGGGTTTTTTTTTGTTTTTGTTTTTGTTTTTGTTAAATATTTCCTACCACACTAAATCTCCTTAAGTCTCTGTTGTACATGCCAGACTGAGAAAAACCATGAAGGAATTTTCTCATGCTATCTTGCTTCGGGACTGAATTGTCATAAAGGAAACGAAAGAGGCTGCAGACCACTAGAGAGACATTTGAACAATGAAAGCAAGTTACTCACAGAACTACTACGGACACCTTGTCATTTCATAACTGGAAGAAACTCATTCTGCGCCCATGAGAATTTTACAGAATGTCTTTCTGTAAAATTAATTTTGAAATCAGTTGTACATTAAGCACGGTTGAGGTGGGGGGAGAGAGATAAAGATGCTTACCATCTTTATCACTTGGACGCTGCCCCGAGTCATCTTGTAGGGGAAATGGACAGCATACAAATTTAATTAATAAATAAAAATAAACCTTTATACATTGCTTGACTAAATGTTGCTGAAAATGAGTAAACCCCGGTGTGGGAGCAATTAATTCTTAGGTATGTTGTGTCTACTGTCAATCTCAAACCGGTGACAGCAGCTCCCAACAAAGTAGCTTAATTCTCACAGAATCTCATTAGTCCCATTTACTGCAAGGAGATGGGGATTAAGTTGAAAACTGCACATGTGCCTTTAGACCTAATTTATAAGTGAATATATTAAGACACGCTTCTTCGATACCTTTGATTTTCTTTCTAATTGTCTTTCGACTTGGAAGAAGCTTGGTTCATGTTTGAAGGTAGGAAAAAAACCCTATCCCTGTGCTGCAGTGTGTAAGAAGTGTCTATTTCCATTCCAAGTTGCAGAGAATTTAATTATGGTAGCAGGTATTTTGAATTTTTAATAGTTACAGAAATGAGGATTCACTGCACAAAATGTCTGCTTCATACAGAATAAAGCCATCGTAATCCAGGAGTTGGTTCTATTGCTATACCCATGTGATTCAGACAAATGCTTGAAAATTTATAGGGCATCCATCAATCTATAGTAAAATGTCCAGGGTATATGAATGAACAAGTAAAATAAGTGCCCCACCGTCTATAGACATAAATATATAAACTGATTATATCAATTTTTCTCTCAAAAATTGCTGTTTTTAATAGGCGGAGGAAAGCCAACAGCAAGGGGGCTGATCAGATTTCTAATTGATTGATTATGTGTCATCATGTCAATATTGACTCTTAGCAACCACATACAGTACATAGATTTTTGCCATAATGATCTGTCCTTAATCTGCTCCCTTGGATTTTGTAATGATGCATCCATTGCCACTTAACTGAGCCCATGCACCTTGCTGCTAGTCAACCTGTTCTTCTCTTCCTTCCCATCTTTACAAGCATTAGAGCTTTCTCCAGAGAGCTAGGTCTTCACATAATGTATCTGAAGTGGAATAATTTGCACCTGGCCATTTTTGTGCCTTAAGGGAGAACTCTGGATCAATGATCCAGTTATTTGTTTTCTTGACTATCCGTAGTATTCTCAGAAGTCTTCATCAACACCAAAATTCAAAAGTGTCAATACTCCTTCTATCCTGCTTCTTCAAAGTCTAACTTTTACTTCCATAGAATGTCACAGGGAATACCATTGCTTGAGTATTTTTTATCCACTGTCTGTAGGTATAGACACCTCACAGACACCTCACCTCACAGCATTTCAATATGTTTTCCTTTATTGTTGTTAGTTGATCCAAAAACACAGAAGCCATTCACCACTTTGATATCTTTATTGTCAGTTCTAATGCGGGTTGTTCTAACTTTGTCATTAGTTTATATGTCTTCTTTATATTTAATTTTAGACCCTTTTTCACTGTGCTCCTTGACTTTTATCCCTAGAGTTTACAGATACTTTGCATTTTCAGCTGTCAGAGTAATCAGATTTCTAGGAGGAGGTTATTCTAAAATGCAAGTGCACCAGTAGAAAATCAGAGCCTGTGGGCCTCTGCCCCCATTACTTCCCAAAAGCTGGAAACTAGCTCTACACAACATAGTAACAGTAACAGAGTTGGAAGGGACCTTGGAAGTCATCTCACCTCCTCACACAGGAGACCTGTACTAGGGATTTGAACCGCCAAACTGCCGACATTTCTGATTGACATACTCAGTGTCTTAGCCACTGAGCCACCTAGTCAGGCATCTAAGACTCTGGTAGATAAGAATGATTTGAACAGGACCATCCAGCAAATACCTCAGTCCCAAGACATAGGGCTTTAGCAATCAAGACTGGCAGTTTGAACTACATTTGGAATATGTGGGCATGAATTACCTTTATGAAATACTCATGTTTTATGAGTTACAGGGTGGAAAAAAGGAGGAAGAATCCTGCCTTCTTAAAAATATTCTGTGTTGTTTAGTTTCTTAAACTTTGGAGAAACCAACTGAAAAAGGAAACATCTTAACATAATTTGATCCGAAACAAGGAAAATATGGTGCTTTATCATTGCAATGGATCATGTAAAGAATTCTGCAGTGAATTTTGACTAATATCTTTTTATTTTTATCCAGTGGCTATATATTTGTATCTCCTCCCATGATATTGCCTGTATATTTATTGGATATATAATTTATCTGCAAACCCCACGATAACAAATACTGTGTGAGAATTAATAGCTATTTACTCGCATTATTCTGTTGAGAATCATTTTATTTCAACTTTTCCCTTTAAGATACTTGCTCTTTGCTGAAAATTAATTAAGCGGGCTGTCATGAGGTAGTTGAAAACTGAAGTTTGTTTTTGTTTCTCCTGAGTTGAAGACTTCCTTTGTAATAGGTCTTTAAAATCATCTGGCAAATTTCCCACATATAACTGGCTCACCCATTATACTTTGTTGCCTAATGGGATAAACAAATACCTGTGGAGATTTTGCTTCACTCTGCCTAATGATAGGAATTATTTTAAAGAGTTTCTTTTTAGTGGTTTAATTATAGTTTCTTTTTGATATGCAAGTGTAAAGGACAGGTTTGGATCAATATATACTGACATGGGAAGAAGGAAGATGCTGATGAATAACAGAGAGAAAGAAAGATAGACCGATATGCATGTATATAAAGAAGCTGCTAAGAGAAAACATCGGTATGCAAAATAGTCAACCAAATTAGTGTGCGTTTTAAATTAGGCAGTTATACAGCTTAGGGAAGATTTGCAATATAGAGCTATTACAGAAAAATGATTGTAACTATCAATTTGCTATATGACTCCAGTGCAAAAGGGCAGCAAAATGCAGCAAGAAAAGATAAATTATACCAACCAATTTCAGTATTTATTGCTTTTGTCCTTCTCTATAAAATTAATTTTATTGTGGCTTAAGGATCCAGACAGTTTTAACTAGTTACCGGTATTCTAATAAAGCACCGTAACAGAAAGCCTTTTAAGGATCTATCCTTGTCATAAACAAATTCAGTGCAAAAACCATCAGCCTGTTCTGCCAATTTGGTTTATAGCTTTAGCTCAGTCTTTGCCTCCTATAGCAAAGCAGCATGTGTAATTTCATTCTTTGGGGATAAAACTATGCAATTTTCCTTTTGTTTTCTCAATACTGAGGGATCTGAGGATACTAAAGTTTTTGACAGAGAGTAAATAGTTGGAGTATCAAGCTCAGACAATAAAGTGCAGATATTGTTCTGACCTAAGCTTCCCTAAAAAGCATGAAGCAGAGTCTTGGTCCAGGCAAAACCCCTTTTATTTATACCATTGTGAATTCCTTTCATTCACAGTCAGTAATGCCTGGCAAAGAGTCTTTCAGAGGAATATTTATCAACACAGACCTTATCTCGCTTGGAAGGCTGCCATGTCAATAGTTTCCAAACGCAGTGCAAGACAAAATTTGGCACAGAGTCTCTGGGATTCATGGACAGATCTTCTAACTCTTGAAATGACCAAACGACCGAATTGTTTCCTGCAAAAGCCCCCTCCCCATTCGCTCTTCTTTTGTTTCCTATGGGAGGGGCCAATCACTTCCAAGGTGTGGCTTTACTCCCAAGTCGACCCTGCTTTCTTAGTTGTTCTTGTCTTCTGGCAGCTCTGTGCATGCGCACACTGGGAACAGGTTCCAGCTGTTCCTCTGCCTCACTGCTGTCTAGCTCCCTCTCTGCCTCCGAGGCTGAGCCCTCGTCTGAGCTTTCCCCAGCCCCCAGAACTAGCCTATGTTTCTCCCCAACCTCCTCACTGTCCAACTTGCTGCCAGCTCCACTGGCCACCGGCAGGCCACAACGGATATAACAACATTCAAAAAAGGACAAAAAAAATCACAAGATGATTTGAAGAAGATAATTTAATGTAATTTAATATTTAAATTTATATACCGCCCTTCTTCCGAAGGACTCAGTGCGGGGAACAGCCAGAAGTAAAAAACATCAAATACAAAATTGAAAAACAATTTAAAAATAAATTAAACATTTTGGCCCGACAGTTAAAATCCTCCATTAAAAATCCAAATTAAAATACACAATTGGAGAGATTAGGCCAACCTGACTTGATGAAATAAAAAGGTTTTGAGGGCCCAACGGAAAGTACGTAAGTTCAGAATCGTCCATATCTCCGGGGGGGAGCTCGTTCCAGAGGGCAGGTGCTCCCACAGAGAAAGCTCTCCCCCTGGAGGCCGCCAGTCGGCATTGTTTGGCTGATGGCACCCAGAGGAGCCCCTCTCTGTGGGAGCGTACTGGCCGGTGGGAGGCTCTCGGTGGCAGAAGGTGGTCCTGTAAATATCCAGGCTATGGAGTGCTCTAAAGGTGGTCACCAACACCTTGAATCGCACCCGGAGGACCACCGGGAGCCAGTGCAGCTCACGCAGGAGAGGTGTTACATTGGAGCGCCATGACGCTCCCATAATCACCCGCGCGGCCGCATTCTGGACCAGTTGGAGCCTCCGGGTGCTCTTCAAGGGGAGCCCCATGTATAGGCATTGCAGTAGTCCAGGTGGAAAGTGACAAGGGCATGAGTGACCATGCGTAATGTGTCCTGATTCAGAAAGGGATGCAACTGGTGAATCAGGCGAACCTGATAAAAAGCCCCCCTGGCCACAGCTGTCGCATGCTCTTCTAAAGACAGCCGTGCATCCAGGAGGACACCCAAGTTGCGAGCCCTCTCCGTGGGGGCCAACGACTCGCCCCCAATAGTCAGAGATGGCACCAACTGACTATATCGGGATGCTGGAAGCTACAGCCACTCGGTCTTGGATGGGTTGAGCTTGAGCCTGTTTCTCCCCATCCGGATCCGTATGGCCTCCAGACACCGGGACATCACATCAAGGGCATCATTGAGGTGGTCCGGGGTGGAGATGTACAGCTGAATGTCATCAGCGTACTGATGGTACTTCACCCCGAAACCATGGATGATCTCACCCAGCGGCTTCACATAAATGTTGAGCAGAAGGGGCGAGAGGACCGACCCCTGTGGCACCCCACATAGAAGGCGCCTCGACCTCTAGCCCTCCGTCAACACAAACTGTGACCGGTCAGAGAGGAAGGAGGAGAACCATCGCAACACGGTGCCCCCCACCCCTAACCCCTCCAACCGGTGCAGCATGATACCATGGTCAGTGGTATCAAAAGCCACTGAGAAATCTAACAGGACCAGGACAGAGGAACAGCCCCTGTCCCGAGCCCTCCAGAGATCATCAACCAATGTGACCAATGCCGTTTCTGTGCTGTGCCTAGGCCTGAAGCCTGACTGGAACGGATTGAGATAGACGAGAAGATGTTTAAAAGCAAGTCAAATAGTGTCTCTGTGTACTTTCAGTGACTCCTATACCAGGAAAGGGCACTGTTTTCTTGCTTCTGCCCCATGCTTAACATTTTTGTGATGTTCAGGGAGAATACTTGACAACACATTTTCAAAAGTTTTGCTTCCTGAAAAACACTTGGTGATACTGATAGATCCTTTTAAACAGAACACAAATATAATTTCAGAATGACTGTATCATGTAGATATGTTAAGAAATATGAAATTAACTGCTTATCACTGAATGAGTTCCATAGGGCCAAAAGTGTTTTGGTTTTCATTTCTACTCAGTTCCAATGCATTTCACTGCTATGTACAAGAATAGTCAACCAGCATTGATGATTCCAGTTGCCCTGATACTGCTATGGCAATGTCATGGTAAAAACTTTCACCATGTTTGTCACTCACTGCAGCTTAATTTTCAGGAAGAAAGTCCAAGTGTGAATGCAGAAAATGTATTCATGAACTTGTGTGTAGTTTGGTGCTCTGTAATTACCAAAAAAAATTCTCAACAACATCCTTGAATGCTTTCCATATGATTTTCTGTGGCCCCACTAACAGATATTTGAACCACTTGTCATTGATGAACTGATTTTGGACCAACAAACATGCCTTCCTTAATCTTGGCATCAATTATTCTTAAATATATTATACTTTTTATATGTGGCCCAAGACAATTCCTCTTCACTCATTGTGCCCAGGCAAGCCAAAAAATTGGACATACCTGATCTAAAGTAGATAGATAGATAGATAGATAGATAGATAGATAGATAGATAGATAGATAGACAGACAGACAGACAGACAGACAGACAGACAGACGATGGACGGACAGTTCACAGATGTTTTTTTTCTTTGTACCCTAGAAGAGAAATATCTGCCACTACCTAGGATTGAACTCTCAACCTTCTGAATGGAGTCAAGCATCTTCACCACTAGGCCACCACGTCACTCAGTAAAATGCCCAGCTTCATCCGGTTACCCCAACTCTACCCCAAACTAAGCAATTACAGGGTCATAAAAAAGGGGTTTAGAAATGATAGATAGACAGACAGACATTGCTTAAGTGATTTGTGGATTAAAATTGATCTCTTCAGACATATGAATATTCTTAGTAAGAGCATTTGCAAGGATGTCTTAGTAAGTCTCTTTGCATTGAACTTGAGCCCTGCTTATTTCATAAGCATATTCAAGTTGTTTTCTTGACAACCATATAGAAGCAGTTTATCCCTGCTTTTTTTGGGGGGATGCTTTCTTGACTTCCTAAGCTTGAGTGCAGCCCTTTTATTTCTTAGTGACCTCTTATCTACTTGCTAATCAAGTCTGACTTTTCTCAGGTGCTTTGTATCAACACAAACCTATTGGGCATGCCATCTAACTAAGCTTCCAGCATTGTAGATAGTGAGCTTAGAAGGAAAATGCACTGTGTTAAATATTGATCGTGATATTAACAGCAGGCATTCATGAAAGTGTTAGGTGATAAGATGAATATATTTCCATTAGAGTGACAGTTAGCACATATTTAAGAGGTTGTAATGAATGAATTTGGCATATATTTATAGTAACTACTGCAGTATTAATAGCGGCTGAGTTACTTTCTTTTGTCAAGCAAAGAGGATTGTGTCTTTGCTTTAACCCTCATGTAATTATTTATGGTAATATTTATGCAACATGTTGAACCAGTTAAAGTCAGTAAGGTATGTAGCTATTCTTAGAATGAAATCACGTGGGGTTGAAAAATAGAAGTATTATTATATATCTTTCCAAATACTCTATTTTAGATGTCTCCAAGTTTTTAGTGCCATGTTCACTCCATGCATTAAGAAATTCAGCTGGCCTTCTTTCTCCAGGGATATGGATGCTGGATGCAGCTTCAATAATGCAATAATTTCACTGCCCCCCCCCCAATTTCTAACTGTTCCTTCTTTCCTATTTTTTTCTTCATTTTAGGTTATATTGAACAGTCTTGCACTGTACCTTGTCCATTTGACTGCAAATTAAGTGACTGGTCTGACTGGTCTCCTTGTAGTTCATCGTGTGGGACAGGAGTGAAAATTCGGTCCAGATGGCTTAAGGAGAAACCATACAATGGAGGGCGTCCTTGTCCAAAACTGGATCCAAAGAATCAGGTGAGGTGTATCATAAAGCCAATATACCAATTTGGAATTGATCATCTATAACCAAATCAATCTGTGACTGATACAGTAGAATCCCTCTCATAAGAAAAGTCCCTCATCTGGTTGTATAGTTTCCTTTAACTGTCTCTTTTATTGCAGATGCATGCTAGAATAGCTAAACTTTTGAAAGGTTTTCTTATTCACAAAACTATTATCACTCCACAAAAGATTATTCATTAATAATAGCATATCTTGTCTCCAACTCTAAAACTGCTAAGCCTGGTCAGTGAGATCAGACACTGCGAATAATATTTAAAAACATCTGTGAAGCCTAGTTTTTTTCTTAAATTATTCTTTGAAGATATTTCCCCCACTAATTCAATTTCACTCATTCTAATAAGATTCTGTCTGACAATTACATGCTAATTTTCAAGTGTGTGTTCTATTATAAAAGGATGCCAATATAAATGGGAAAATTCAAATGGAAAATTAGGAGTAAAATATTTTTCAATTAATGTTGTAATTTAATGTAATAAAGGAACTTTGCAGTTAATACAGATAGGAGATTATTTCCATTCATACAATTTAAAATGTTTAATGCTTTTTAAAGACTATTGAAACCAAATCAGCGGTAGTCTTCTTTTTTATGATTATTTTCTTTTAAAAAGGTCAGTCTTGATTCATTCCACTCTTTTTATGTTTTTAGTACAAATATAGTTGTGTTTTGAAGAACTTTTTAAGTTTAGAGTATCCTAAATAGAGCTATGCAGAATCTTCCAAAGAGATCCGTGTAGGAGCCCACACAAAGAATTTCTTTTCAAAGTTGGCTGAGGTAGCCTTATTGTTTGCTAGAGTTATATGCCTGTGATTTGAAAAGAAGTTGTATTCATACCTGTTTGCAAGGTTCATTCAACCTGAACCTTGAGTTCAAAAAGGAAAGATTCCTGTCCAGAAAGAAGAAAATAGTATAAGCTGTTTTTTCCTTCCTCTGATTGCAATTTTGACCTGATCATTTTTGGCACAATCATATGTTAACACAGAGCAAGAAATATTTCAAGTGACGGCTTTAATTCCTAGGCTTAGTTCATGTACTACTCACACATGTTTCTCTTCATCCCTCCCTCATCCTGTTGTGTTGAATAGTAGCTGTGATGCTTAGCCTATGTGGGTAACTCTGTATTTATGTACTTGGGCAAAGAGTTTGTTGATTGCAAAAAAAAAAAAGGTTGATCAAAAAATTATATATATATATATATATATATATATATATATATATATATATACATACATACATACATACATACATACATACATACATACATATTGGTCCTCTTCCAAAGTAAATGTTCTATTCACGAATGGAAAGCATAAAAATATTAGAGTCATCCTATGTCCAGTGAGGGTTAATTTAGACTACACTTGTGTGTGAGATCATTAGACAGACTTATTTTTGTGACAAATGACCAGGCAAAACAAGTTATTTTTTGTTGGTCTAAATCAGAGGTGGACATTTCACCTTCAGCGCTCTTCAACATTAGCTGTGTTGGTAAAATCAAATCTCTAAATCTGAAACCCAAATGTCAGCCACCCTAGATCACATGATAATAGCAACTCTAGATTGCTGGTTGCATAGCCAGCACATGTACCATCCAAGATAGCCAACCCTAACCGATGGACTTCTAAATGTGATTCCATAGCCATCAGCCATGCTAACTGTGAATTCTGGAAGTTGTAGCTGAGCATAATTTGAAAGCATTAGGTTGAAGAAACTTGCCTTTATTATTATTTTTCAAAATCTGCTTTGAAAATGTAGATTCAACTTAACCTTAACATTATTCACAATCTTCTTTTTTTTTTTTTTAGAATTCTATCCTGCCTTTTTTTTAAAAAAAAAATATAAAACTCAAAGCAGCAAACATACCAATACTCCTTCCTACTCCTCTTTCCCCACAACAACAACCCTGTGAGGTGGGTTGGGTTGAGAAAGAGAATGACTAGTGAAGGTCACTCAGCTAGCTTTCATGCTTAAGGCAGGACTAAAACTTACAGCCTCCTGGTTCTAGGCCAAACACCTTTACCACTACAGCAAACTGGCTCACTTTTTATTATTATAAGCTTCATTATAGATTATTATAAGCTTTTTATTATTGCATGTGGGTTTAGTCAAATCTCTTTATTGCTTTTATTGACTTCCTCACTACATACATAAGGAATAATACAGTAGAACCAAACTCCAAAGAAGTATGATGGAGAATACTCAAAAAGCTAAATAATGTCCATTTCTCAAAGTTTTCCTTCATGAAACTGAAGGATCACAAAATAAGTAAAATGAAATCTCACCATAAGTAATGTGGAGATGGTAATGTCTTGAAAAAAATAGTGAACTATACTTCTGCAGCCAGAGTATCATGTTTACATGAAAATTAAAACACATTGCTCTTGCCAGCTTTTAATAACATATTTGTTTCAGCAGGTCTTTGAAAATTGCATTTATTACTAATAGCTAGTAATTTTTGTGTTCTTTTTTCTTTGTAAGACCTATATGGCCAACCGTCTCAGCATAATGGCACGTACAGACTTCTTAATATGGTTTACAAAAATAATATATAATGTACCCTGATTCTTACACATTTTTTTCAAAAAGCATAATCCCAAATTTATTTAGCTATAACAGTGCAGGAAACATGCTGGCATGTTTTTTCTTATATATATATAAAATTGCAAAGAGTTATAATTTATTTTATGATTCATGCTTTGTATGAGATTTTCTTCATTATAAGAAGAGCCAATATTGTATATTGTTAGTTGTTGAACTCTTCACATTTGTTACTGTTTTAAATTTTAGCATCTGATGTGGAAGTTGACTAGGAACTTAGTGTGAACCTCAGGATGAGAAAGGAAAGCAGTTCCAATTTGTTTCTAGGGAATTCTAGTGAACTGAAGTTGTTTTTCTCAGTGACATTTCCTAATATTATTTAGAAAAATGACAAATTACATCCTAATATGAAATGTCCAATTTTTTTGTCAACAAGAATTCATTTGGGGGCGGGGGTTTGACACTCTTGAACGCAGTACATTAGTAAACCCCAATCACGGCTTGTGATTTAAACCAGGGCTTTTAGAAGTTTTCCTTACACTCCATTTTTATTTGATGAAACATCCTGATATAATGGTAAAAGGCTGTGCCTGCGAATGAGGAAAAAGTCATCCGTAGCAACTGAATTTAAATATCACTTCAGTTGTAACATAATGTGCCGAGGATATCACTGGCTAAATAAGGCTATTAAATTTGCCAATTTCAGCCAAATCATTGGAAATGGCTTTGTAGTGGTCTATTCACCAGAGAGATATTTCTTTCAGAGGCTTTTGTTGGTAGCTTTTTATGGATGTCTTGATCAAGGTTTAATTTATTTGTTATCCATTTTCTGGAATCATGGCATTGGAAGGTATCTCAGAGATCATCTAACCTAACCCCCTTGCTCTCTGCTAAAACATTTCAGACAGATTGTCAGGCCTGTCCCAGCTTGAGGGGAAAAAAGGGCTCTTAACTCCCATTGTAGTAAGAGAGGTATAACTTTTACTGAAGCCAAGTGGTTACAGGGTAGCAAAGCCAGATCTGAATATTCCTGCATAATCCCAGTGCTTTTCCCTTCTCCCGGGCCCTCCCCACTTGGTCCTTTTGTAAATATCCAATGATGTTCAGACTAGGTGTTTTGGGAACAGTCCTAAAATTGTGTGCCTCTTCGGTGGGCTCTGCCAGGCTTTGTTCCAGGCTGGCACCTCTGGTTCCTCTCATCCTGTCATCCCCCCTCCCCCCTTTTACGGCAGGATGCCATCGAAGCAAAGCAGGACTGAAGTAATGCAATGGCAGACCTGACACTGATAACAATCCAATTTTTGCTTAAAGCCCTCCATTGAAGAGAAACCTATCACCTCATGACTCAATCTAGTGCTTGACAGATCTTACCATGAAGAAATTCCCTCTAATATCTAGCCTTAATTTACTTTCCTGTAACTTTAACCCACTGTTTGGGGCATCATAAATCAGCCTGACAACAGCTAACACTGAAGCTGAAATTATTCTAGTATCTTTGTCTAGGGTAGAAAAGAGCAGCGTGAATAGATGCCTTGCCTGCCCTTTGGCAGAAAGTTTAATTCTTCCCTTTCCCCTTCCCCTTCCCTTTCCCTTTTCCTTTTTTAGAAACACACTCAGTAACTTTTAAATTATACACACCACCTTTTGTAAATATTCCAATTGCTATACATGCTGGCATCTGTAGGTATTGCAGCATGGCATCAGTTTGTTTTTTTCCTCAGCCTGATTTACCAGTGTGTAGGATTACCATCAGTGAATTTAATATGCAAAAATATAGGGAAAACACTAAATTGAAGACACAAGCTTCAGAAAGATTGATTGAGTCACTTGCAGTGCTTAATTTTGTGGGTACTTTTTTGTCCATGATAGAGATGTGTCTGAGACTAACAAATAACTCAGGTTGCATGAGTTCAATGTCCTCTATTCTCTTCCATAAATATCAGCACAACTGACTTTCTCAAAACCATATTCTCTTAGCCCATCAAGGCTGCACTCCATCCCCTACGTAGCTGAAATGTCATGTGGGAGGTCAAGAGAAAAAATTCAGAACCCAGTGATTTTCATTATTCCTTTCTCTCCAACCATGTCAGATTAAGTGCTATACTTGTACGAAACATCTCAATAAAGTTCAGAGTTCTATGGCTGAAAGCAAAATTTCAGTAGTCAATAGTCTGTAGACTTTCATGAAGCAGCTGTGCTCTGCACAATGGAAGGCACACAATTCTCAAGTTGCTTCCTGTTGCCATGAACCATCATCAGCTACCTGTTCTAATAACTGGAAGAATTGAGTATTATCTTGAGTGCGATGACAGGTATATACTGCATCTATACAGAAGCCTCTTCTGGTAACTGGAAGTGTTGAATGAGGCATCTGAGTAATAAGAAACAGTGCGGCAGACTCCATTCACTTACAGATATATCTTAAAGGAGTGTTTTGCACAAACCTTCATAGAAGTGAAGCTTTGCATAATTCTAGTAGATTGTCCCATCTAACAGAATGGTTGGTTTATTAAATTATTTTGAATTTTATGCTTGGACATTAGGCCATATACTAGCAGAATATTATAGCACTGATTGGACAGATTAATCAAACCTTTCAGAAAAAGAAGAATAGAAAATAAGATATACAGATCTACTTGCAGAAAAAGATACACAAAGGCAGGGTGTCCAAATACATTTCTTGTTATTTTATTACACCTGTTTGGCAGATTTCCTATAGCTTAATTAAATGATCCTTCTCTAAATTGTGGAATGGATACTATAAATCTTTCTGAGAAAAAGGTTGCACTTAAAGTGGAACACATGATCTTGAAGTGATCAAAGAGAAACTGGGTTAGTCCAAATCTTTTCTTTTTTAAAGTACACTTTTCTTAATCCATGTTCTTCCTTTGAGTTGCCTCTCAACTTTCCCCATCATTTTATTTCAATTCTCTGAAAAAGATGGTTAAATGCCTCACAAAAATCAAGGAGTTATGCTAGAGGAAGACTCCGTAAGTAGAAGATAGTCTATGTCTCTTCATTGTGCTATTATTTTTAAACTATGATTATAGTTTAATTATAGGTCCTTGGTGCTCTCTGAGCTTGCTTGTTTTCTTGCAGATGTTTCATTACCGTAATTAGGTAACATCATCAGTGCTAGTAAGGTGTGTTGTTTGCTGTCAGTTTATATTCTGGTGTCTTGCCTTTCTTTGCGGGTGTGGGCTGTTTTAGAGATTCTTTGGTTGAGCTGCTTACTGATGGCTCTTTGGCAGTTTCTTGATTGGGATATTGCTTACTTGATTGTTGGTCTGAAGTTAATCTTGGAGTTAATCTATGCATCTGAGTGCTGATTACTGGTGGAGAGATGCTGGAGTCTTTTTCTCTTTTGGGCTGGTTGATTGTCTCTTTTGCATAGTCTATAGATGTTGTTAATGTCTATGTGTCTATTGATTGCTGATTTGTCAAAGTACAGGCTTCTAGAAATTCCCTGGCATTTTTGGACTTGGCCTGGTCTAAGATTGTCACATTTTCCCATTGAACTATAATTATTGTAATCACTGGGGCTCCCATGCAATTATGGATTGGATTGTGCATTTTACTATATTATATACTGTCTAAAAGTATTCACTGTTCATCTAGGCCCTTAGTTTGAGATCCAGAGAAGAAGAAAGAAATAGAAACAACTCCATAGTGCCTAAAAGCCCTCAATGCAGCAGTGCTGCTGACAGGCATACCCCATTCAATTTAGCCTTACATCCTGCTGCCTCTTGATTGTTTCTGTGATCATGTAATATAATCACTAAGCTACCATAGCAGATCCTTAGTGACCCATCATTTCTTGAAAGTTAAATTGGAATTTTGTATAAATAATTATGCTGGTTTGTTGATGGAGACCAAGCTTAATAACGAGACCAATCCTGCATTAGAAGTTCATGAGTAAAGAGAATAGAATAAAATTTTATTGAATCAGTCATTTGACTACATCAAAAGTATAAAAATAACACAGAGTTAATCCCAATGTGATCTAAAGATTCTTTCTTCTTTGAAATATCCTTTGAAACAAAGATAACGGTCTTACTAATAATATACAGGTTCGTTCCTTGCAAAAAATAAGACAGTTTCTCCCAGGTGAAACTGGGAGACTTTATTTAGTTATTAAATAAGAATCTGAATAAACAGCATTTTCTGCAGAGCACATTTTGCAGTACAAAGACTATGTCCAATGTCTTCAAGGCCGGTACTCCACAAATATAAAATCTTCCTCCAAATAGAGAGGCGAGATGAGGATGGGACACTTACGTTCCAAATGTGGTGGTATCAGCAAAACCAAGCAGGGAGCCCTCAGATGTTAGATATATTTGCACTGAATTTTTGAATTGGTTCTATCCTGGGTTCATGCAGCCTTGTCTCTAAGCAGTTTTTAAGAAAATGCTGTCTGGACTGAGATGTTTTGGCATCAGTTTGCATGGTATTTTGTAGACATTGCTTGCTAACTCATCCTCCCATTTGATAGTTCCCTGCTGCTGTTTCCTCTCAACTTTCCATTCCAGAAAAGGAACTGCCAATTACTCTCATTCCTGTAGAGATGTGTGCAACAGTGTATGTGTGTGAGATGGAGGGGAGTAATCGTCCCTCAACAAAGCAGCCAATCAATATGCAGGGCTTGACCTAAAAAAATAGAAGATACAGAAGGCCAGGCAGATAGCAAAGGACAACACTTCTTTGAAAGTGAAGAAGAAAAATGTACCGGGAGGTCAAATTCACAGACAGAGGATGAGTCCAAGGTGATGTCATTGGTTCCTGCTCTCCAAAATGATTTTTTGGACTTCCCTAGAGATGGGGCAACCTGACATTGTCAATAAGAACATTATTGCTGACACAGGTTTGATGTCGATACAGGTAGAATAATGTGACAATCATGTGACAGTTTGTAAATATCTCAATCCATTTTGAGAATATCTAATGATGTAGTGGAGGCACAGTTAAGCTGCTGGGCTTGTTGACCAGAAGATCAGCAGTTCAAAACCCAAGAAACGGTATGACAGGATGAGCTCCCATCACTTGCCTCAGCTCCCACCTAATAGTTTAAAAGCATGCAAATGTGACTGGATAAATAAGTATTACTTTGGTGGGAAGATAACAGCTTTCCATTCACCTCAGCCTATAAATCATGCTGGCCACATGACCATAGAAATGTCATCAGACAAGACTGGCTCCCTTGGCCAAAAAAGGGAGATGAGCACCAATCCCTAGAGTCAGGCACAACTGGATAGGAGAAACCTTTACCTTTACCAATGATGTTGTGAAAGGAAGATAGTTCCAAATTAATTGTCTGAAAGAAGCTCTAATCTCATAAATTATCAGAAGATCCTATGCCTCATTTTAATATATAGAAGTCCAATCTTTTTTTGTACCATGTGAAGAGAGAACAGTCAAGACAGAAAGTGAAACACCCAATTTCCCCAGATTATTATTCTGTGTACCATTTCTGTTTTCTCATTTAGATCTTCAATCACGTTCTAATCAAATTTTTAAAAATTTTAAAAGATTTTTATTATTTATCTTGAGATTTTGCTCTGATGAGCAAAATCTAATGGGCCTACCTCTTCAACTAGTTGAATATATGAATGTGACACATTTCTGAGTTGTTGGAATTAGATAAGAATCTCATTAAAAGTTTAGAGTCTGATCCCAATTACAGCTTAGAGTGATTGTCAAATGTCTGAGCCATGTCTGAGGTGTCTGAGAAACCGTTTCTCCATAGAGAAGGGCAATTTGGTAGCATAATGAATAGAAAATTTTTGCACATACTAACAGTAAGGCCATTCAGAGCCTTTTCTTGTTCTCCATATATGGGTTTCTGGAATATCACTAGTTTTTTTTATCAATGCACTCACCTTGCACTCACGTTCCCTTCAGTTTAAATCACTGAAATGGGAAAATCTTCATTGTTCTACATCAGTCTATTTGAAAGGAAGGGTAGAAAATAACCTGATTGACTCTAGGATGCCAAGCAAATAATATCTTGGTCTTCCCAAACTCACATCTTCCAAAACTTGGGGAACTCTTCTTGTTCTTTGCGTTATTCCTGTCATATATCTTGGAGTTTACAGTTTTGCATTTCGCCTGCCACTTTGTCCAGTCTGCAGCATCGGCAGGACACAATAATTCTGGGAAACTAACCTCCCAGAATTAATAAATGGGTTCATCTAATTGTGAGAATTATACTATGAGTACAAAGCTTGCCAAATATTAGTAATGATTTTGACAAAGGTGATTAGATAAGGCCCGAACCCAAGAACGACAGAACAATGAGCCGTGGTGGCATAGTGGTTAAAGTGCAGTACTGCAGGCTACTTCTGCTGACTGCCGGCTGCCTGAAATTTGGCAGTTCAAATCTCACCAGGCTCAAGGTTGACTCAGCCTTCCATTTTTCTGAGGTCGGTAAAATGAGGACCCAGATTGTTGGAAGCAATAAGATGACTCATTTAGAGAGGGCTGTAAAGCACTGTGAAGTGGTATATAAGTCTAAGTGCTATAGCTATCCAGCCAAAATTCAGTTCTTTATTTGTTCACTCCAAATAGACAAAATTTTGCCAGATTAACCCTTTACTTCCCCCACCTGACTACTATACCCTGGGAGATTCAAGAGAATAGCTATCGTAAATCTTTTCCTCTGTCTCCTCTACAGCATCAGAGAGCATTGGGTGATTCTTGTCTCACCCTCCCCTCCCCACCTTGGAAACTACCATTTCACTGTAATCCATCACACCACCTCCCTCCTCATAGGCGCCATCCAGCACTGTATGTTGTGCAGAGTGACACGGAAGTGAGAAGGGCAGTGATATAAATTCAATAAATAAATAGTTTAGCATCCTAATAACATATATTGGGACGTGATCAATATATTCTGTGTATGCACAGCACTTCTCTGATTGCACAAGAGACAACACAGTCTCCTGGATTTGATTACTTTTGTGTGTGTGTGTGTGTGTGTGTGTCCTCAAAAGCATCAACGTTATCTATCCCAGTATAAGCAAAAGTATATTACGTATGAAGAAGGATTAGGGAAATAATCATTCAGTACTGAAATGCATAATTACCTAGAAAGTAACTGTTAGCCATCAAAGTCAAATGTGGAATCTCTGTCTCAAAAAGAGAAAGGTATAAGATGTTTGAGTCTTGAACGTCTCGGTTAAGATTTGAGGATCCTGTGTGTGAAGCTATTTTGCAAATGAAACTTTTTGTAATATTTACATTTAGGCCATTATTTTCTGAAGACAATGTGTGAATGTCATTTAGGGATTAAATATCAGTTTATCTTGTGAGCCACCTTCAGCTGTTTGTCATTTGTTGCCTTATAAAATATATGTTTTATAAGTCCTAGAAATTAGTTATTACATTGCTCTAGGTGGCCTGTCTTTATCACTCTAGTTACGTAGACTCCCTAATTTGTTACAACGGACTTTGGAAACCCGTGTATTAAAAATATATTTAAAATAAATTCTGCCTCTGAAAGTTTTGAAGAAGTGCTTGTAGAGCACCAGACAACCTGTGACCCCTTGAGTCATCCTTTCAAAGGTATTTTCTTACCAGATTCCTCAATCCCTTCAACCATAACAGATCTTCTAATGCTTTCTACCTGCCTTCAGTAGAAAAGTTGGAATACGTTCAGAGATGTATCGCCCTTGAAAATAGCTCATGTTGAACTGTATAGCGCAGTCAAACATCAGCACAGGAAATGTTTTATGACATTTTGTATTATGTCATAAACTGGGTTATGATAGTTTTTATGCCATAAAGTGTTTTATAAAATTTGCCAACTTTCTGTTCCATAGGAGTCATAGGTCCATTTTGAATGCATTCTGTAAGCTAGCCCACTTGATCTACTTTGACTCAGAGGGTTTTCCCCTGCGATGCATTGTTTCGATCAGTTATAAGTTACAGGAAAGAAAATTTTAGTAGTGTATAGATTCTTCAGCATTCTATATCTGATTGTGAACTACTGAGTGGTTTTCGGGTTTGAGAATTGAAGATAAGTACTTGTGTTCAATGACTATACTACACAAACAACTAAGAAGTGTAAATTAATTATATTTGCATTAAGAAAATGCTTCAGAGTTAGATTTATGTGGATTCTATAATATGATCCAGTTGAAATTAACTACCTTGAAGTTCCTTTAAGGTTAGTAGGAGAAAATTAAGCCCACACGTGTTTCACTTTTTTCATTAAACTCGGAAGACCTTTCGACAATGAAGCTAATTTATTTCATACCTCATATTTCTGTGATTTAAATCAGTTTGAACTAAATTCAAGAGCCTGGTGGCACAGCAAACTAATAGCCTGTTATTATCATTCAGCTGCCTGCAATTACTGCTGGTTCGAATCTCCCCAGGCTCAAGGTTGACTCAGCCTTCCATCCTTTCTAAGGTAGGTAAATTGAGGACCCAGTTTGTGGGGGCAATAAGTTGACTTTGTATAAATATACAAAAGTATGAAGGCTATTACTTAACGCATTGCAAGCCGCCCTGAGTCTCCGGAGAAGGGCGGCATATAAATCAAATAAAAATAAAATAAAATAAAATAAAATAAATAAATTAAATTCCATTGCTGGATACTGTTTTTGAAAACAATGTATCAATACAGTACATTAATACTGCAGAAATACAATTGCTCTTCTATAATTGACATATAACTAAAACATCTAGCAAGCTAACACAGAGGTGTCAAAATCATATAGACTAACATTGACAAGGACCATAGTTCATCTTATAAAATACATCCTTTAAGAACTTGTACTATTTGAGTCTATGGGTTCTCCCTTCATATTTATGTCACAAAAGTTATACAGTTATTTAAATATTTGTTAAACATTAACATATACATACTGAAAGCTATATATACTATAAATTAGCAAGTAGCCATTCCTTTCTCACTGGCCGAAAACATAAGACTAACTTGCCAGTGAAATCACATTGAGATTAGAAAATCTTGACTGAATTATGGTAAAATATAAACATAAATTATTATTATAGTAGGGCATACAGTCAGCCAGAAATTTAGACGAGATTTGGCATTTTTATCCACTTAGCAAGTCCTTCCAAAGGACCTGGGATATTCAGATGTTGTTTCATACTTTTAAAGGTATCATCACAGGATGTAAGCTGTTCCAAGTAAAGCTGCCTTTTGTAATTGACTGACGGAGATTTTGTTAATGTGGATGGTCAAGTGGGGCTCCAGATATTTGGGGATTGCCCCCAAGGCACCCAGTAGTACTGGTACTATATTGACTTTTTTTTTTTGGCAACAGTTATTCCACTTCTATTTGCAGATCTTTCTATTTTGTGATTTGCTTCTAGTTCGTCCTCTTCCATTCTGCTGTCTCCAGATACTCCCATGTCCACTATCCATATTTTTAATTTTAAAAAATCTGCCACCATTGTTGTTTTAATATTCTTATGTTTTTACTGTGAATGTTTGCAGCAGAGGTTTTGTCCATTTAGCTGCTGTGGTTGTTATTCACTCGCTCAGTCATGTTCAACTCTTTGTGAACCTATGGACTACAGGATGGAAAGCTCCCCCCCCCCATCCTCCACTGTCTTCTTGAGTCTGCCAAACTCATGCCCACTGTGTCTATGATACTATCTGGTCCCCCTCTTCTTTTGTCTTCGTTCCATGTGATAATGCCACACTTGGTAAGGCCACACTTAGAATACTGTATCCAGTTTTTTTTTTAAATTTGATTTATATGCCGCCCTTCTCCGGAGACTCAGGGCGGCTTACAATGCATTAAGCAATAGCCTTCATTCTTTTGTATATTTTATACAAAGTCAGCTTATTGCCCCCACAAACTGGGTCCTCATTTCACCTACCTTAGAAAGGATGGAAGGCTGAGTCAACCTTGAGCCTTGGAGAGATTCGAACCAGCAGAAATTGCAGGCAGCTGTGTTAATGACAGGGTGCACTAAACCACTGTACTATCAAGGCTCTTGATATCAAGTTTTGGTCACCATGATGTAAAAAAGATGTTGAGACTCTAGAAAGAATGCAGAGAAGAGCAACAAAGACTATTAGGGGATTGGCAGCTAAAACATAAAGAACGGTTGCAGGAATTGGGTATATCTAGTTTGATGAAAAGGAGGACTAGAGGTGACAGGATAGCAGTGTTCCAATATCTCAGAGGTTGCCACAAAGAAGAAGGGGGTCAACCTATTCTCCAAAGCACCTGAAGGCAGGACAAGAAGGAAGGGATGGGAACTAATCAAAGAGAGATCCAACTTGGGAGAAATTTCATGACAGTTAGAACAAATTCAATCAGAATAGAGCTGGAAGGGACCTTGGAGGTCTTCTCGTCCAACTTGCTACTCAAGCTGGAGATCCTGTACCGTTTCAGAAAGGTGGTTGCCCAGTCTTTTCTTAAAAACCTCCAGTGATGAAGCATCTATAACTGTTCCACTGGTTAATTGTACTCACTGTTAGGAAGTTTCTCCTTAATTCCAGATTGCTTCTTTCCTTGATTAGTTTCCACCCATTGTTTCCTGCCTTGCTTTTTGATGTTTTGGAAAATAAGTTGACCCCATCTTCTTTGTTGCAGAACAAGAAGCAATGGATGGAAACTAATCAAAGAGAGAAACAACCTAGAACTAGGGAGAAATTTCCTGATAGTTAGAATTAATCAGTGGAACAACTTGCCTCCAGAAGTTGTGAATGCTCCAACACTGGAAGTTTTTAAGACGAGATTGGACAACCATTTGTCTGAAATAGTATAGGGTTTCCTGCCTAAGCAGGGGTTTGGACTTGAAGACCTCCAAGGTCCCTTTCCAACTGTGATTGATTGATTGATTGATTGATTGATTGGATTTATATGCCGTCCTTCTCCGGAGACTCAGAGCGGCTTACAATGCATTAAGCAATAGCCTTCATACTTTTGTATATACCTGCTTAGTAGAGCTTTCGGCCCTCCCTAAATGGTGTTCTTTTTTATACAATGTCAGCTTATTGGCCCCACAATCCGGGTCCTCATTTTACCTACCTCAAAAGGATGGAAGGCTGAGTCAACCTTGAGCCTGGTGATCTGTCCCCATCCCCACACACACACAAAATACAGCCAGCCGAGGGTTAAGGAAACACTTTGGAACGCACCCAGTTCTTATCTCCCACTTGGCAGCGATAGACACACCGACTGCCAAGTGATTTTATTTCCACAAACAGAAAGCAAAGATACGAACGTTCACAAAAGTCCAAGCAGAAATAATATTCCTTCCAGCAGTTCCGGATGAGGCTTTAATGACTATCCAAGGTTTACTTTGTTCGTCACAAAGATCCTTGACCACCACCCTCTATTATATAGTCTCTGGGGTGTGGTCCAGTGACTCAGTTCTAATCCCTAGCACGCCTCCTAAGCTGCTGCAAACGTTTATCACGCCTTCGGAGGCCTGCGTCCAGGAATGATGTTCCATTATCACTCTGATCCGAATCAGCTGTCTCCTCTCCCTCGGCCGGCACTTGAGACAATGCCAGAGGGGAGGGGCCTGGAGAGGGAGGCCTGGCTGACTCCTCTTCCTCATGCTCGGAGCTTTCTTCCTCCGATGGGAGAGGCTCAGAGGGCGGGGCCACAACACCTGGTGAGATTTGAACTTGCAGTAATTGCAGGCAGCTGGTGCTACATAACAGCACTTTAGTCCACTGCGCCACCAAGGCTCTTACCAAGGTAAACCAAGGTAATTATGTTCTGTTCATGTACCTGCATGCACATCAGTGGTGGGTTGCCCCTGGTTCAGACCAGTTTGCAAGAACCGGTAGTAAAACTGGCAGGAGGCTTCGCCCACTGACCTGAACGTCATCATAGGTGATCTGCGCAAGCAATGCGAACCGGTAGTAAAGGTAAGTAGAACCCACCCCTGATGCACATGGATGATTTCCATCTGAGCCGGTGACCTGTATTTATCAGGTTTCTAATCCACATGGAAACTGATCCAGTTTTACAGATATAAAGATTTGTTCTTAACATAAAAAAAATTGTGACACAATTTTGAGTGTCCTTGATGAGGGGATGTGTGAGTGAAGGTTCTTACGTTGAGAGTTTCAGTTGCCAAGAGCCCTCAGCCTACAATTTTTGTGTCTTTGGTACATTTTTATGCCTCTTGTGTCTCAAAGATTTGCAATCTATAGTTTGCATTTCTCAGTCATAAATAAATTATTGGATGGCATCAAGTGGTCTAAGAATCCTACAAATGTCATAACCGTAACACAATATAGTAGTAATGCCCCAAAATGCCAGGGCAAATACTATTAAATATGGCATTTACCATGCCATTCCTCATCAGAAGCAAGGTCAGAAGATATTTGAAAAACTTGCTGCTGATAATAGGGAATAGGGAATGTGGGTTCTTCCAGTTCTTTCTGGGAAGCATCTGCCAGTCTTTATCATATACTTTCTTGGGTTTCTGTGAGTTGAAATTTATTGTTGTTGTGAAGTCCTAATATTGCCCATTACTGGTCCAGAATTTAGGAACTTGTATTGATTCAGATCATAAGTCTATCTAGCTCAATATAATCCAGGTTAGCAAGAAGAATTTTTCCAGACTTTTAAATAGAATTTCCAGCCTTGTCTAGGGACTGAGTCTGCATGCTCAGAATTAGAAATAACAAATAGTTATTTGATATTTTCCTAAAACTAGGTTACAAATTAGTATAGTGGACAGTGCACATTAATTCCAACTATAAAATAGCTTTTTTTAATACATTATGCCAGACAAGTAAGCAAAAAAAACCACTGCACAGTTTATGAAATAATGGATATAATGTTAACATATCAATTGACAAATTCCTATTGCAGGATATGCCATATTACCCAGATGATACCTTGTAGCACTTTGCATGGCTATTTATTCATTTGAGATGCCATTCAAAGGCAAATTTATTTATTTTTTAAAAAAAAACAGTACTGTTCCTCTCAGCCAGTAATTCTAAATAACAAACAAAAAGGATTTATGTAATTTGGAAATTGCACCTAGAAGAAATAAATATCTAATAGTGGCTATTTTAGCAACTTGAAGCCGTGTGTGTGTGTGTGTGTGAATTCATTCATTAAAAGACCTCACTAATGAATTAAGTATAACTGAAGAGCTTCTGAGACATAATATAAACACTGTGTAATTGATTACAGATATTCATGGACCGAGCCGCAAAGAAATTTGGTTAAATAGATTGTGTTGCATGTCAAGATAAAGACAATAAATTTAAAAGGGTTTAACATGTTGTGCATGTGAATCTGTATCTGTCTGATTGTATGCATACAATTTTACCTTAAACATGTGACCAGTCTTAATAGCAATAGCACCTAGACTTATATACTACTTCATAGTGCTTTGCAACCTTCTCTAAGGGGTTTACAAATGTCAGCCTATTGCCCCCAACAATATGGGTCCTCGTTTTATTGACCTCGGAAGGATGGAAGGCTGAGTCAATCTTGAGCTGGTCAGGATTGAACTGCCGAACTGCTGGCACTCGGCAGAGTTAGCCTGCAGTACTGCATTCTAACCACTGCGCCATCATGGCTCATTAATAATGCCTGCATGGCTAGCAGATTGTCCACCCATATGCTAACAATAAAATTATTCTGCATTTTTCTGTCTTTAGAAACCTCATATAAAAATGCCCATTTCCTTACGTGTAATTTACAGGAATATTAATTTCAAATGCAAACAGTGTTTAGATAAGTAAATACAAATGGGAAAATATAGATGCAGTATATAGAGAGCTGAAACTGCCTTCTTCTTAGAGAGACCAGCTCTGCAGTTTTCTGCCTTAACTGACAAGAGCTCTCCAAGGTTTTTGGAAGAAGCCCTTCTTATCAAAATGTCTTACCTGTAACTGAAGATGTCAAATTGTATCAATTTGGTTATGCTTGTTATCTTACTTTGTTGATTTTCAACTTATATTGGACCCAACTATTTTTTTTTTCTTGGAATCTTAAAACTTTGTCCCATGGCATTCTTATTGTGAAAATTGACTGCACTCCTTAAAACCCTAGATAACAATCTAAATAAAGCAAAATCATAAAACGTCCAAAATAAATTCTGTTTACTCCGCCTGTAATAGCTGTACTGATGAAGTAAAGAATAGGAATTTAGTCATGGATTCCCAAAACGTAATTCTATTTACTCAATAGTGGTGCATTACCTTGAGATGCCATAATAATAAAGCTAAAATCAACAGTGTGTATGAATTTCATAATACATTGCTAAATTAGCTTGCATGGCTGACAATGTAGATGTTTGAATAGATGGTATTAATTGGCATAACAGGTCTCTTCCAGCAAAAATTCTTTTGTGATTATGTGGTCAAAAGTCAGTGAAAACCATTCCTTTAATTAAGACTTTTAAGCTACTTCATATTAAATTCAACTGATTAAAACTTTCTGTAATTAACTTAGCCACACAAAAGAGGTTAGCATCAGAAATCTGAGATTTAAAAAGAGATATCTCGGTTGGTATAGGCAATACTTCTATTGAATTCAGTGAAAGTAAGTTTGCTTTTTTGTGTGATTTGGGGCAGGTGGGGTGGGGGAACAAATAGATGCAGAGTTTTTTTATAAATACCACTTTGTTGGTATTTATTTCTTGGAAATAAGTTCTATATACATTATATTTTTAAAAAGATTATGTCAGGAAATACATTCAGACATCTTTCTTGGTGAATATGCATTGATTCAGGACAGAATTTGGGCTAAACCATTCATCATCCCAATTGTTCAGAATCGGACATGGATTTCTGTTGGAGAAGGATACTGGTTCACTTGTCCTACTTCCTAGCTGATGTAATACAGTAACTATTTATTCACCTATTTATTCAGTCCAGCCTTGAAAGCAGGAGTGAAATACAGCAGGTTCTGACAGGTTCTGGCAAACCGGTAGCGGAAATTTTGAGTAGTTCAGAGAACTGGCAAATGCCACCTCTGGCTGGCTCCGAAGTGGAGTGGCAATGGAGATTTTGCAATATCCTTCCTTCAGGAGTGGGGAAAGAGTGTGGATTTTGCAGTATCCTTTCCCTGCCATGCCCAAGCCATGTCCACCAAGCCACGCCATGTCCACCAAGCCACGGCCACAGAACTGGTAGTTAAAAAAAAATGAATTTTACCACTGCTTGAAAGCCAGTTGGGTGATTTTGGACCAGTCCCTTTCTCTCAGCCCAACTTACCTCAAGGTTGTTGTGAGGAAAATAGGAGGAGGAAAGTGTCTTAGGTATGTTTGTCACCTTGAGTTACTTGTAAAAATAAGAAAGGGGGATACAAATAAATAAAATACGTAAAAATGCATTTATTAGATTACCCTCACCCCCATTACTTTATCAGAAAAACAAGGTGGCAAACATATATAATATTCCTTCCTCCTCCTATTTTCTCCACAACAGCAAACCTGTAAGGTGGGTTGGGTTGAGAAAGAGGGATTGGCTCAAAGTCATCCAGTCAGCTTTCATGTCTAAGGTGGGACTAGAATTCACAGTCTCCTGATTTCTAGACTGGTGCATTAACCATTACACCAAACTATATGCTCAAAGCAGCTTTACCACTGGCAAAATGATGTATAGATAACCAGATTTCAGCCTTTTTTTTTAACAACTCAGAGGTTACCAGTCAATTCCCTGGGAAAAATGAAAAGGGTCAAAGTTAAGAAATATTTCCACAAGTCTTATTATACATCACTGGGTTGGCCATGTTGTTACAAGATTCAAAGATTAGTGCACAAAGATTCTAACATAAAGCTTTAAAATTGGCCAGGAAAGTTGCATTTAAACTTGCTCAGAAGCAACCAATTCAGATGGGAGCAGTAAAATAGGATAAGGTTGGTTGGCTACTTGTTTAATTTGCTGTTTTATAAGACGCATGTTGTGACTGCCGTCTTCAACTTTTTTCACTGGCAATATTGAGAAACAGTGAGATACAAGTTAACCATGAGTCAAAAGGTACAGTAGTTAAGATAGAAATAACCACTCCTTTAAATAAATTGCTGTAGATTTTCTCACTTTGTGTATTATCTTTTCTTGATGGGATGTTAAATGAAACAAATGATCTCATACATTTATATTCTGTTCATGCAGTTTTAAATTGCCTCGATGTTTTGCCAAAATCACAGCAGTGTTTTCTGCTTCGCTACTTTTACTTGAGGACAGAAAATAAAAATAAAATAAATCAACAGTTCATTATACCCTCCTTATCTAAAACAGCATCTCTGATAACCTTTTGTTTAATCTGCATTTAATGCATGATTTGCCAGAATGATAATCTAAATTCACTTCACTTGTTGAGCAAAAGATACAACTAGTGAATAATCAATTAACACATTCAGTCTAAGTGAAGTGTTAAGTGGAATTGAGGCTTTTTTTTTTTTTTTTACACACATGGCAACTTGGGTGTTCTGTTTTGCATCTTCCAAAGATGCTCAGATTGTGTTGCTAATTTAAAAAACAACAACAACACGAGAAACCACCCTGGTTGAAACCCTCTGCTTATCCTCCAAAGAGAGAACATGAATGTATTAAGATTTCAGAGGCTCATTGTTTGATTCTGACAATACATCACAAATTCTCCCCTTAAGAGCAAAAAATTTTGCCCTGTCTTTTGCAGTGATGGCATTACAGCTCTTTAAGTGATAGATAGGATAGGAAATGTTTTTTCCAAACCTACTCAGAAGAACATAAGCAATTGACATAGAAAAGCAAGCCCTTTCCAGTAACACATAGACTTTCATAACTGGGAAGAAGATAACAAATCTCTCATACCTGGTGGTTATGCTATGCAAGGACCTCACTCTTATGATATTACGCCACTCCCCCATAAACCAGTCATCCTTAAATGGCTGCTTCCAGCACTCAAGTAGGAACCAGTCCAGCTGGAGAAGAAGGTCCAGCCTGGTTAAATGGTGAAAATTTTTTAGAAGCAAAGACAGATGTGAAGATGGTGGCTGTTAGTAGTTTAGGGAGAGTAAAGGAAGGACTTGTTTGGAATTTTAAGCAGAACCAGGGAATCTGAGGGTGGGGCAGGAGAAAGGATAAAATGTGTAGTAATAGCAGAAGGCAGATAGAAAACTGCTTTTAGGGAAGAAGCTTGTCGATCGGAAGGTCGGCAGTTCAGCGGTTCGAATCCCTAGTGCCGTGTAATGGGGTGAGCTCCCATTACTTGTCCCAGCTTCTGCCAACCTAGCAGTTCGAAAGCACATAAAAAATGCAAGTGGAAAAATAGGGACCACGTTTGGTGGGAAGGTAACAGCATTCCGTGCGCCTTTGGCATTTAGTCTTGCCGGCCACATGACCATGGAGACGTTTTTAGACAGTGCTGGCTCTTCGGCTTTGAAACGGAGATGAGCACCGCCCTGTAGAGTCAGGAACAATTAGCACATACGTGCGAGGGGAACCTTTACCTTTACCTTTATTGTTTAATTGAAATCAATTCCCACTTCTGGTCCTGTGCCTAATGTGAAAGAGAAATTCCCATTTTCAGGGGCCTTGGTTCTTGACTGCCAGTTCTGTCTACAATACATGTCTTTATCCATGACTTGATTGTGGATGAAAAAAAGCAGGTTGGTTGGATATCCAAAAATGGGATGGGTGAAAAGGGGGTGCTCTACTCTCAGAAATTTGCTCAACCAGATTTTAGGCTTTTCACCAGCACAAACCCAAGGCAAGGGAGAAAGAGAGACAATTGTGATGCAGAACATTCTTCCAGGTAATTGGATGGATGCTTTGTTTCTGAAGCTGAACTCAAAGGAAAAGGTTTTGTAGAGTTCTCTCTGATGCACAGCAGCATACCTCCCCAGGGTTCTTGATCTCATTTCTGGGTTGATGTTGGGAGATTCCAGGCCTATGGTTTTGGGTTATGTCACCCTATCTTATCTATATTTAAAAAAAATCTTGATTCATGAGATCGGCTTCACATTGGACCTGGGTTTTGTGTTCATAACAGGTGGAACATTTTCTTTGGGTAGGAGACATTAATATTTCATGTACCATGGTGCGACCATTCCCTTATTGCCATGGAGCATCTGCCCTCCATGGGCAGAAGAACTTACTGAGTCTGGCCCAGGCATCTAATAGATCCACTTGTTTTCTGAAGAGCCTTTGGAGAATAGCGCCCAACTTTATTAGGCAATTATGCTGAGACTTTTGGTCTCCTGCTGGAATGTGACAGCTCTACATCCTTGGATAGGATTATATTTCAGCAGCCTCTTCTTGCTTGTAATCCACTTGATAAGAACAGGGTATGGCACTAAGACCAAACAGATTCCTCTTGTGAATGACCAGTAATGAAAACCAGGATATGGGAAATATATCCCTCTTGGTGCTACCTGATATTTTAGCTGCCTTCAGTACTAAGGTATTAATCATGGCATCCTTCTGGATTAATTCTACAGGTTGGAAATGGGAGAACAATATTGTTGTGGTTTTCTTCTTTCCTCCAGGGATAGTTTCATCAGTGATGGTGGAGTGAGAAAGGTCAAGCTATAAATCCTCTTATTTATTTTAAATGCACAAAGTTTAAGTTTTATTGTTTGCAATGGAAAACTTGCTTTGTTAATGGTGATTTCTGAGAATTTTTCTTTGGGATACTATACTATATATTCAATTGAACTGGTACTTTAAATCAGAAATGGCAAATCAAATGAACTAGAAATGTCTTTCTTCCATGAAAGGTATAACTGTGATCCTATTTAATCTCAAATTAACCTTTAACTTCAGAATTCAATTACCTATATTGTACCTTGGCTGTCCAAAGCTATCTACAAATTAACATTTGCAGAATGATTCTTTTCACATTTTATAATGAGGAAATCAACAGCAACAGAAGCAACAAAAAAAGTGTAAGAGGTTTGGCTCCATGTTGAATTAACAATTGGCCAAATGACAGTCTGGATAAAAAGAAAAACAGTACAAAATACCATACCTCCCAGCATAAGATGCAAACCTCCAATAAAACCTGCAGTAGGATGAAAAGTAGCAGGATAGGGCAGCAAAAAATGACAAGACTGATGATCAGATATACATTTCAGGCTGAGCAAATGCAGCATCAAGGATTTAAAGATTAATGGATACAGTTAGACCACACAGAAATACTGACATGTACCATTAACACTATCTTACATAAACCATCTGCAAAAAAATAAAAAAAAAATTGAGAACCAAATTATTGGATTTAGCTCTAACATGACAAGAGAAAAATAAACCAGATTAGGTGGCAAATATCTCCAGTTGCCTCCTTCCCCTTTGGACTGTTGAATCTTTCAGAAATGAGTGAACCACAATTTAGGAAATGACAATCAAATTCTTTGCAGCATTAGAAACATCACTCAGTTACTGGAATCTCCATTTGGATCCAAGAAAATGTATAAAGACAGTCATATTTTTGAACAAAAACGAACAAAATAAGGACCACCTTAAACTAGCAGGAAAAAATGGCCTTAAAAACACTACAGAAGGAGATGAGCAGGAGGACAGTCATCATGGATAGAGATTGTTCATCCATAAAGCTGCAGAATTGTTGAACAACTATTGAAGTAGGACATATTCTCCTAAGTACAAATATGATGCTGAAACTGGAGAAAGAAGTCAAGAAAACCCTTTAAGATCTAGTCAAGAGAGGACCAATTACAAAAGAACAATGGCATATGAAAAGCATCCTCTCACATATTTATGGATTTTGCAAAATTCATAAGTCATACATACTACTTAGTACAGTCTGTTGTTATTGGAAACCACCACATACAACTTAACTAAAAACAAAACCTGGAGACCCTCTAGGTGTGAATGAATGTGCTGTTAATTCACCATTAAACTATCTGAAAAAAATTACCAACTATTGAGGAACATAAAGTTATTATCTCATTTGAGGTCACAGGTTTTTCACATCCATGGATTCAAAAATATCCATTGAAGCCTTACAATCAAACATAGCCAAGTATTGGGTATACAATACAATACAATACACGCCATTGTATTTTCAAATACAAAAATTGAAAAACCTCGATTAATGGAATTTTCCTCACTTAATTTCAGTTTGATGGGTGGATATATAAACAAATCAGAGAATTCCTATCAACATCCATAGTAGAAATGGTCATAAAGTGTCTGAAAGCCATAGCCTTCCATAAATGCAGTCCAAAATATGGATCTATTGTGTGGATGACACTTGTGTTTTAATCACATAGGACAATTGAAAGTACATTCTATAACATACGGTATTAAATGGAATCAAATGCACAAGCTAAGAGGAAAACAATAACAGACTATCTTACTTAGATATTATCATCAGAGGAAACATTGGCAAACTTCAAATTCAGATATAGCAGAAACAACACATACAAAGCAAGTGTTGCATTATCAAAACAACAATCCAACTGTCCACAAGGAAAGCTCTACAAGAATATTACTCGGATGAATAAAAAAAAACCCACTGCAGCAGACTTCAACACTTCAAAAAAAATGGAAATTCATGCAACTTCATAAAATTCTGTCTTTTTTTTCTGCATGTAGCTTTCTGTCCAGCCAATATAGAAGCAGATATAGAAAACTTCCACCTCTATATTGCAAGCTTTTATTTGAGTCCAAAGCTGGGCCTCAAATCTTTAAGAAATACTGCTTACCTGCAAGCAAGAACTGGTGGGAGCACAAAATAATTCAAGTAATAGAAAACAAACAGAGCTCAAATGCTCTGGGACTTCAGAATTGAAAGAGACAAGCACCTGCCACATAACCTCCTTAACAATTGACGACAAGAAAGAGAAAGAAGTCTGGATAGTGGACATGGCAGTACCTGGATCCAGGAGAATAGAAGAGAAAGAACTGGAGAAGATAACAAAATACAAGGACCTGCAAATAGAAGTAGAATGACTATGGCAAAAGACAGCAAAAATAGTACCCATAGTGATAGTGCAATCCCAAAACATCTGGGACACCACTGGAAAACCATTAGCATTGACCAAATCACCATCAGTCAATTTGCGATTCTTTCATTCTCTCGGGTGGGTCTGCTTAGAGCCCTTAAAATCCTTTCCAACTACTGTTTCACCAACCAACTGTTTATCAATCATTCTAAGTCTAAGATTATGATTTTCTCAAGAAGCAGGAAAAACTATCAATGGAAGCTCCATGGCATACCAGTGGAACAGGTCCATAGATTTCAATATTTAGGTATTCTTTTCCAATCTAATGCTATGTGGCTTGCACAGGTCAAGTCCCTCCGCACCAAGGCCAAGGCCATTACGCATGCCCTTCTGTAATTCTTTTACACGGAGGGACCCAACATATTCCCTCAGTATTGAAAGTATATAGGGCAAAGGTGATAGCTGCCATTACATACGGCGCCCCCCTTTGGGTTCAAACAAATATTTCCCTCCTCGAGTCAGTTCAAAGCCAGTTCTTACGCCGCCTAATGGGAGTTCCCCCCTGTGTGAGTAATGCTGCAATCCGCTTGGAACTGGGCACACCATCTCTCGCTACTGTTCTGTGGAAGTATGCTATTGGCTACTGGCTGTGGGTCAGACTTCCAGACTACTATTTAGGCCAGTGCTTATGGAGGGACGACTTGGGCCCGCAATATTCACACCAAACCTATGAAGATAGGTATTCCCCCCATTGAAGCCCTCATACTTGGCCCAGAGGCAGCCAAATTGCTGATATTTCAGCAATTGGATGATATTGAAAGACAACAGAATCTGGCACTTGGTGCAGGAGTGTGTTCTCCATTTTCTCTCGGTATTACTCCCCGAATGCACCCTCCCCCCCCCAAATGTCTCTCTACGCTATCCTTTGTTAAATACAGGTTGGCCTTTTTAAAGGCACGATTTAATGTGATCCCCTCAAATGTCCTAGATAGCAGGGTGTGTGAAATCCATCCACTGTTCATGTGATGGCCGATCTCCGGAATCATATTTACATGCCCCCATTATCGGGAGGTAAGGTCAGAACTTATCTCTCCCATTTGCCAAAGATTTCCTGGATTATCTGAAAATCTTAGTCTTCGCTTTTTACTCCAAGATACTGATTCTAAGGTAGCAAAAAAAATTGCTGCAGTCTTGGGATGTAAGAGCCGGGGGAAGGGATGGGCGGGACCCATTGACTGAGGTTAGCTTTATTGATCGCCAGCGGTTGAGTTAGCTGGTGGTTGTATAAAGTGCCGATGTGTGGATTTTATGCAAATTGCAATATAGTATTTTCTACCTATGTACAATTTTAATCAATTATAGTCCATATAGATTGGAGCTAAAAATTTAAAATACATGAACTGTGAGTTTGATGGAGTGGTTTCCACCACTGATCTTGTTGCCGTTCTGCACTTCAGTCTGGTCGTGTGCCAGCTATGTGTCTTGGATGTTCTGGTTTTTTGGTCTATGACCGCAATAAAGTATGCTGCTGCATCAGTCAATCATAAACAGCAGCTTTCCTCGAAACAGTTTATATCCTGTGTCCATAGCTTTAACATCATCAAGCAACAATATCTTCCTACCCCAGGCTTCGAGAAGGACTCAATAGGTGGACAAAAACACCAAGTCTGGTCTGAACATCTGGCTGACCGCAACCAGCCTTAATAATACATCAAGAAACTTTTTACACATTTTCAGTTTATTCTCAGCAGGAAACTACTTGTATACGTTTCTTTTTGGAGCAGAGTATATGAACTCAGCATTTCACCATCTCTGTTTATTCAAATTAAATTAACTCAACCTCCTAACTTACAGTTCTATGGCACAGTGCTTATAGTTTAGGCCTTGGTAAATAATTTTATTCAGAAATTAACTGCAGGAAGATTTTTTCCCCCCAATGTTAATAGGGAAGGAACTGGTAATGAAGTATCCGTTATTACAATTATAAAGCACCATCCAGGATAAGTTATCACCATAATATGCAATACATTTCAGACACATATTCTGCTATGAAATATTTTCAGGGGTGATAAATCATTTCACACTTCCTTAGTATTCCAATAGCAACTATGATTGTCTATTCCTATTAGTACCTTAGGATCTCACCCCCCCCCACACACACTCTTTCAGTGAAATGTTTTAGGGCCAAAAGTTTGTTTGTTTGTTTTTTGACACATTGACAGGCTACAAATTCACCATGGACGTTTTCCTGATACGATCAGCAGCAGCAGCAGAGCATAGGATGGACTGAAGATGATAAAATTTATCATTCAGTCTTCAAGATACAGCATTAATGTCAGGGTTTCAAGTAACACCCCCAACCGAATAAGACTCCGAGGCCAGCAGTTCCCCAAAATTCCATTTTATTAGAGATGTCATATTGGCACATCTGGGAAAACCCCAATCTGAAAGCACCTCAGGTTTTCCCCACCCAAAGGAAAGTCAAAGTCTCTTCCCCTGCACCCACAAGTCCATCATATGGTCCAATCAATCCACTGTCCCAAATGGAGATGTTTCCCAGTCTTGCCTCTCCAATTGCAGGCTGAACGTCCTTGACTCCCAGGGAAAAGAATGTTATTTTGGCTATCTATCTCTACCCACTCTATTCCCTCCCAGTTTCCCACAGCAGGCCTATGCACTAAATGTGGCAGCCCTGAAGATTCAAAGAGAAAGATGGCCTCCAGGGCTGACAGTTGCTTTATATGTTGGGGGAGGGGGAGTTGTGTGTTTTTTGTTTTTTGTAATGCACTGATATATATATATATATAAATATTTTCTGCTAGGTCTCAATTGGCCAACATTAAAATTGCTGTTTTAACAAGTCCAAATGTGTTCTTTGTGCATTTCATAGGACAACTAAAGATAATAATGAAGTCTATATTTTTTTAAATAGTATTTCACATGCAGTTATGAATTGTTCCAATTATTTCTGTCATTACTGTACAGTCTCATATTAAATATTGCTTATCTCACAGAACACTTCCAGTTCATCCTTTTTTTGAAAGTGATTTATTTTTTAAATCAAACAGATTTTTAAATTGAAAATGCAGCATAGGAAATCTTATAAATGGTCTGTGAACAGTATAATTATATAGTTTAATTAGTCACTTTTGAATCGTCAGCTTCCTCAGCAAGCCAGAACTGTTCTAATTTTTTTACTTACTTTTTTTTGAAATCAACTTTTTTTTATTTTGAAACAAAAACAAAAATAAAAACATTATCATTCCAAACAATTACAGACAGTATATCGATCAGTGACATTCTTTTGTGCTCCTCCTCTCTTCAAATTATCACTAAACATCCCAGCTTATTTCCATAATAATTATTTCACTTTATTTATCTCAACTTCCACTTATTTCATAATTATCTCCAAATTTTATTGTCCATCCATTGATAAAATAGATCCCATATCAAATAATATTGTTTATCTTCCTGTTCTCTTATTTCAAATGTCAGTTTATTCATTTCAGCACATTCCATCATTTTCTTAATAATTTCTTCATCAATAGATATCTTTTCTCCTTTACAGTTTTTTGCAAATACAATTCTAGCTGCTGTTAAAAAATTCACAATTAGATATTGCAGTTCTTTATTATATGTCTCTGGTAAGATCCTAATAAAAATATATCTGTTTTAAAATCAATATGTCTCTTTATCATTTTTTCCAACTACGTGTGTATCTTAGTCCAATATCTCTTTGCTTCTATGCATGTTCACCACATGTGGTAATAGGATCCTGGAGTCTGGTGACACTTCTAACGCTTCTCCGATTTATTCTGGAACAGTCTGGCTATCCACGTCGAGGGTAAATGCCACCTGTAAAACATCTTATACAAATTCTCCTTATATGCTGTGGACATTGTCATTTTATAATTATGTGACCACATTTTTTGCCATTTCTCTAAATTAATACCATAACCAAAATTCTTCCCCCATGCTATCATTGATTCTTTAACTTGTTCTTCTTCCAATTTTACCTCAACAAATATCAGGAGGTCTCAAAATGCCCAATTTAATATTATATTATGAAGCAGATTAACAGAAGAAAGAATTTTGAATATTGAGGGATATGATTTGTTATATGGTTGGCATGCCTATTTATTATATGATAAGAAGGTAGATAAGACTTTTAAAAGCCATATATTAAGGAATGCTTTATTGCGTATCTGGAGAAAGTATCAATATAAACTAAATGATAAGATACCTATATGGGCAGTACCCAGACATGCGATAGAGAGTATAAATGTAGAACAAAAACAAGATATGATATTAAGAGCTTCTTAATATGGAAAGAGGTACATTACAATTAAAGTCTTTGAATGTATTAAAAGAAGAAAGGATAATTCAAATGTGGTTTCAATATGCACAGTTACAAGCTAGATGGAAAGAGGATCAGAAAATTGGTATCATGCAAATGGATGAAAACTTGGTAAAACAAATCAGAGACCAGAGTCAAATGCATATAAAAAGGTTGTACAATACATTGATAGAAATAGATTCAGAAATGGAGTTAGTTAAAGATTGTATGATAAAATGGGCACAAAATATTGAGGAACCAATAATGATGGAAACATGGGAAAAAATATGGGTTAGAAATGTAAAATTTACGCAAGCTCAAAATCTGAGAGAAAATTTTTATAAAATGTTTTATAGATGGCATCTAGATCCTAAAAAGTTAGCTCGTATGTACCCAAGTTTACAATCTAAGTGTTGGAGATGTGAGTGTGATGATGCCACGTATTATCATATATGGTGGACATGTAAAAAAATCAAAGCATTTTGGATAAAAATATGGTGGATTATGCAAAACATTCTTAAAAAGAAGATAAAGTTTACTACCCCTCAAAAAATTTTCAATAAACAAATACCCATATAACTTTTTAATTACATGGTCATCAGAACCCAATAAAATCTTATCTAAATTAGTCAAAACATCATAAAAACCTTCTTGTTTGATATCTTCTCGATATCTGGAAAATATTTGCATGTATGAAAACCAGTCCATCTTGGAACTGTTCTAATTTTGTTCTGAAGGTAGTAATAAGTTTGTCCAGTTTCTTGACCAGTGTCTTTACATTTTCAATGATGCATTCTAATAAACGTATAGAAGGATTAACAGGCTTCCATATTTGTATCTGCCTGTGAGCATAAATGTCCTAATGACTGCATGGCAGGCTGTATACATATAACATTGGAACCTGTAGAGTGCAATATAGCAAAGTATTAAATATATTTAGACTTCCGTTGGTGGGATTCAAGCACATTCAGTTGTGCACTGGGTAACACCTTAGGGGCAGCATCAATCAATCAGTTCCAGCTACTATGTCACCCTTGTTCATTTACAAGCCTCCAGAATTCAGTGGATTCCACCTTAAACCTTCTAAAGACAAAACACAAAAGAAGGCACAGAACTGTTCCAGCTTTGACAATAGAGAGGAGCGGGTTTTCTTATTTGCAATCTGGGATACGTAATTGCTTCTACATAATAGTGCTATGATACATTTAATGGAAACTCTTTTTATGGGCCGTTTTACTGTACTTCGGCATTAAATACACACAGATGCCCTAAATGTATTCCATTTGTACCATTAAACCATTAAAGGTAGTTGTGTGCGAATTGCATTGCGAGTCCTGAATCTGTCAACTACCGTATAATATTTAACAGCTAATCCCTTTGCTTCCCCACTTTACTGAAACTCCTATTTTGTCTTCCATTCCCCTAAGGGACCTGCATAATTGTGTCCTCAGATGAATTTTCAGTTTATGTTCCTGGGAGCAGGGACCACCCTTATTATGCTTTTGCCAAATTCTCTCTGTGCCTTTGTCTGCCTGAACTGTGCCACTTTCACAAAAGAAATACAAAACCTGAGGACTAAGCAAAAATGATAAGTTAGCTTAATCGTTTCATTTATCAAAGCTTCTCACTTTTCTTCTTCCTACTTACTTAAAGGAGGATTCCCAGCAGGGTGCCAAAACTGTATCTCCTCATTCCATACTTATTCACAGACCTAGCTTCTAATCTGAGATTCTCTGTAGCTTTCAAATGGGAACAATTTTGTAGAAGAAACTCGATATACCTCACATTTTAAATCAGCATAGGTAGCGTGGGAAACTTCTTTGAGCCTGGCAGAGATTGGATCTGAGTTATGTAGGAGTAAGGATGAGATGTACTTATTTAAACTCTTATCTATCACAGTCTGGGAGAAAGAAAATCTTCTAACATGTGTTTGTCCATACATTATTAGCAGATACCAGCTACAAGATGGCATGCGATAAACTCATGGCTTTTGTTCCCCACCCACCAACCCCAGTCCTTACTTAGCAATGCTGTGGAATGTTTAAAAAGTAATCAATAATGCCCATTCTTTTCTAATCATGGATTTGCTGAGTCTATAGTTCTGCCAGCCTTTCTATGACATGGCCACTACAACCATTGTTTAATATCAAATACAATGGGTATACAATTCCCCTTCCTGAATTGTGCAATTACAAATCACCAATGTGTGATTTATTTCCCAGCTGTTGCATTGCGTAGACCAGCTGGAACAAACCAGAAAGAGAACTCATACATACATTGACTGTAAAACAAAAGTTCCCTCTGATGTATTCCAAAGGAGCAATCAAGGAAATCGACCCTGACTGTTCTTTGGAAGGAGAGATACTGAAGCTGAAGTTCAAATACTTTGGCCACCTAATGAGAAAAGAGGACTCATGAGAAAAGGCCATGATGTTGGGAAACATTAAAGGCAAAAGGAGAAAGGGATCGCAGAGGATGAGATGGTTAGTTAGTGTCATGGATGCAATGAACATGAATTTGGGCAATAGAGGACAGGGGACCTGTTTGTGCTATGGTCCATGGAGTCACGAAGATTCAGACATGACTTAGCCACAACAACAAAAGAATAATCATTGCACTGATCTTGTGTAATTCGGTTACCAGAAAAAATACAATGTAGATGAGTGATATTCAGCCAAGACATTTGGGTCGAAGAGTCACTGGACACCTTTGCAGCACAATTATGAATACTGCCTATTTTGCAATGTCTGGGTCATTGCATTTTTCTGCAAGCTTCAATTTACTGCTATGTGATATGACCCTATTGAATATAATTAATTAATTCTAACTTTTGCATTGGGAGCAGTGTATAAAAAGATGCACAGATTATCCATGAATGTTTCTTCAGCACAACCTCATATCCACAGGTTTTGATGTATGTTTTTTATATATTCTAAAATCCTGGCTTTTTTCTTTGAGACAGATTATGTCAGCTTTAGAAGTACAAAATCTATATTTGAAAGTTGGTGAAGTTCAGGCAGCATGACTTGTAGAACATATTAATGTGTATTATCCAGGTATAAGTGAAACCTTTAAGATCCCATTGTTTCTTAATTTGTAGGTTTCTCTCTAATTACTACTCCATGCAAAGGGAACTTCTTGCAAGTTTCCATCTTGGAGAATTTTATCCTAGGCTGTTCACTAAAATGAAGTAGAGAGAGACTAATTAATAATACAGAAAAGTGTGGACTTTTTGCTCTAGTTCAGACATTAAGTCACAGCTTATGCAAAGGTCTTTGCTAAATCCATTAATCACTAGTCTGGTTCTTAAGCAGCAGATAAAGCCATATAATCCTGAGGGTTTATATATATTTTCTCTTCAATGGTAAGTATCAGGAACCATTGTTCAGATCGGTCCTTCTCCCTAATTTTTCTTTTGTGCAGGGATACTTATTTATGTGTTTTGGTGTGGGAAAGCGTTTCAAGAGATAAGCTGTTATAATTGTGTTAGAACAGTGAAATAAGCTTCATAACCATGCATCCATCCTCTTCTCTAGCTTGTTCCCATTCAGGGGCAACTCACTTTATAAAGGAAGTTGTAAATTCTGTGCTTTTCTGTCCCTCTACACCAGGGGTGTCAAGTTCACGTCGTCACAGAGTTGTCATGTGATGTATCACGACTTTTTCCCCCTTCACTAAACCGGGCATGGGTGTGGCCAATGCATGACACATCCGGCCCACGGGCCATGAGTTTGACATCCCTGCTCGACAAGTTTAGTGCTTCCATGTTTGTGTTTTCCAATGAGACCCTTTCTGATATTTTTATAGCCCTTTGCCACGATGTACAGCTGATAGCCACTGGAGATCTCTAGCTAGCTGGGGGAAAAAACCTTGTGATACCTAGATTTTTTGCAATTTTTCAGCAAATCCCATCAGCTGCAGACAGCCACGGCTCTATTTTCCCCCAATTAGTCCTCAGCTAAGATACTGTGATAGGCAGTCAGACAACCTCAACCACCTTTCTTACGCATACAATTACCTGGCAGTGTATTATGGAACAGTAATTATCAATTTTGATCACATTTACGTATGTTAAAGCATGCATTTTTCCCCCTGTAACTGCAAAAGGACTTTCCTGTCTGTTGGATGCTCCCTAACACTGATGGATAAGTAATCCTATCCTACAGTCCTAGGTTCTCATGCTGAGGATGGCACCAGAAGGAACAGGGGTGCTAGAACATAGTTAGTGTATAAGGCTCTGCCAGCAATTCTTGCTTGAACAAGTGAGAGGGACTTTGGAGAGGGGCTTTATGTATTCCTCTGTTTCATTTCTCTTATTGCAAGCTATCCAAGCATGATATATCAATATATATAGCTATCTCTTTGAAAAAATTAGATCAGCAGTTGGTGCTGGCAGGGCATGAATGCAGGTTAAACTGAACAGTATGCTCATATTTTGTAACTCATTTGATTCTCTGGATTCAATCAGAACTCTTCTGCCTCCAGTCTCCCATTAATCAGCTGCTGCTTCTGTAGTGGGTAGGAATGTTCATTTTTCATTTGGATTTCTTTCAGTATTTATAAAGACTTTCATGTAAAATGATGCTGAGCTGTTAAACAGAGGACCAATAGGTGCTCTGTGATCCTATTGATTATATGTGGTAGCATTATATGATTAATCATCTCCATTCTCTCCTCTGTAGCCAGTAGTCACTGTCCTCTGCTGATGTCTTCTCTGGGTCCTTACTGGTCATCTTCTACTCCATACGTCACTAGACAATGGTGAATGGTGATTAAAACTTCTAGCAGTTTAGAGGCCCACAACACGAAGAAAGCTGAATCCCTTGCACCCCTTCAGTGGACTATTTCATGCCATAGAACTATTTCTTAATAGTAATGCCTTTGGTATGTACAATTTGATGAAATAGATGAGGTACCTTGTAAGAAGGTATACCTATGGGCTTGTTCCATGTCCTCCGTGATTCCTTTGGGAGTCTGGAGAGGCATGGCCAGCTAGAAGGTTGTCAGCATTTCATGTTGGAATGTGTGATATTGGCAGCCTAGAAAGATGCTCTCTGGTACACCACTATTATCTATCCTTGTTAGATCTGGTGTCTTGATGTAATGGAATTTGTGGATGGCTTTGGGGGATGAGGGAAAAAGACACTGCCTAGGATGCAATCATACAAGGGAAGGGGGAGATTCTAACCGTCAGAGAAAGAAACTTAGGAAGGATCCACCCTAATGGGTCAGACTTAAAAGTGGCAATGGGAAGTTTCTACCTTCAGGCTTGCACAATTCTGTTAATGTAGCCATACAATAAAGTAGATTTAGCAGGTGGACACTTGAATAATTAATGTCTGGTCTCTGATTTTTCCCCTTTACAGGAAGAATCCAGATATGTTGGTTTAGTTTAGTTTAATTTATTAAATTTCTATACCGCCCTTCTCCCGAAGGACTCAGGGCGGTGCGCAGCCATGTTAAAACACACATAAACTCACAAAATTTAAAAACAGTTTAAAACGACTATATTAAATTTGGCCCACAAAGTTAAAAATTTACAAACAACCCAATTTAAAATTCATATTCTAAGCCGGCCCAGCCTGTTGGAACAACAGGGTCTTAAGGGCATGGCGAAAGGTACGAAGGTCGGGGATCATATGAACCTCCATGGGCAGGTCATTCCAGAGGGCAGGTTCCCCCACAGAGAAGGCTCTCCCCCTGGGTGTTGCCAGTCAGCATTGTTTGGCCGACGGCACCCTGAGGAGTCCCTCTCTGTGGGAGCGTATTGGCCGGTGTGAGGCTACCGGTGGCAGAAGGCGATCTCATACATACCCAGGTCCTAAGCCATGGAACGCTTTAAAGGTGGTAACCAACACCTTGAATCGCACCCGGAAGACCACCAAGAGCCAGTGCAGCTCGTGCAGGAGAGGTGTTACATGGGTGCACTGTGTCGCACCCATAATTACCCACGCGGCCGCATTCTGGACCAGTTGGAGCCTCCGAGTGCTCTTCAAGGGGAGCCCCATGTAGAGAGCATTACAGTAGTCCAGACGGGACGGGACAAGGGCGTGAGTGACTATGCGCAAGGCATCCCGGTCCAAAAAGGGACTCAACTGGTGAATCAGGTGAACCTGATAAAAAGCTTCCCTGGCCATAGCCATCAAATGGTCTTCTAAAGATAGCCATTAATCCAGGAGAACACCCAAGGTGCGAGCCCTCTCTCTACGTTGGGGGAGGGGCAACTTTTAATGGATTACCTTGATCCTCTTCAGTCAGGATTTAAGTTTGGGCATGGGACAGAGAAAACATTGGTTGCCGTAGTGCAGGGCTGTCAAACTCCCAGCCTGCGAGCCGGATGGGTCATGTGTTGGCCACATCCACACCCAGTTTAGCATTTAGTCCTGATACATCATGTGACACTGCTGTGACAACATGAATTTGACACCCCTGCCAGAGTGGATGATCCTTGTTGGGATCTGGATGTGGAGAATCCATCACTCCTTCCTTTTAAACTTTTCAGCAACCTTTGATACAATCAACGATGGTATCTTTCTGGACCATCTTGAAGAGTGGGAAGTTGAAGGCACTGTTCTACAATGGTTTCACTCCATCTTAAGCCTGTGGTTTTAGTCAGGGAAGATGATGATACACAATTTCATATCACTGCTCATTCTCAGTGCATGGAAACCAGTGGTGGGATTCAGCCAGTTCTCAAGACTTCGGGAGAACCGGTTGTTAACTTTCTGAGCAGTTTGGCAAACTGGTTGTTGGAAGAAATCATTAGGGCAGAGAACCAGTTGTTAAATTACTTGAATCCCACCACTGCTGGAAACTATTATCTGAGTAAGATGAAAGAGTCCAAAGTTGCTACAGTTACACAAAATGTAACCTCCTGTTTGTTAACTGGAGCTTACTGGGAATGCATTATACCTGCAAGATGCTCTGCAGTGATTGGCAATAGTTTTCTGGTGTAATTAAAGGCATTATTACTTTTTTATTGTTTTGCCTATAGTTATAGTTTGGCACTGTTGTCTGAAAGACCACATTCTTTAATCAGAATCAATCTGACTAAGATTGTAATATCTCACTTCCATTAAGCGACGGGACTGAGACACGAAGGAACAGTCTCTCTTCTGAAATTAGATTAGCCTCCATTTTGAATATGTTCCAGAAGCTTAATAGTGCACATTTGTTAATTGACCAGAGCTATCTCTGTTTGAATGTATACTCGGTCATAATTCTATTATGCTCTCTTATTTAATTACTTTTCTTTAGTTTATGCTTACCACAATATTTTTATGCTTTGTCTATTGTTCTTGTTGTAGGTGTTTAATTGCTAATTTACTGAGGGTGTGTTTTCATACAAAATTGTTAATTGCCAGGGATCCTATTGGATTTAGCAGTATACGAGTGAGTGAGTGAGTGAGTGAGTGAGTGACAAGTATTATCGTTTTTGTTGTTATTCTGAATCAGTTCACTGTAGGATGAAGACCTATTCATTGATAGCTTGTTGACTTCTTTATGAATTTATTTAGGAAATTTATATTGCAGCTTATCTTAAGCAAATAACTCTGTGGCACACAGTACAGAGTAATAACAACAGCATAAATATAAATCCAAATAAATATAAGAAATACAAAATGCAAAAGTTGTGGATCATAATTTGTAGCATGCTGTTTCAGTGCAGGATGATTGATGGATGTTTCTCAACTTCCAGGTCTAGGGTAGAGAGAGGTTGACAATGGCCCAACCATACTTAAAGGAGGACTTCTTGAACTGATTCTCCCCAATTCTAGTTCAGCTCCATAATACTATATCTCATAGCTGCACACACATGCATATGTATACACACACACACAAACCCACACACGGGGGTGGGGAGAGAAAAGTACTTCAAAACTTGTTAAATCACTGGCTAGACTGAAATGCATGGAGCTATTTTGGCTGTCTTCAAATATAATTAACCTGCATTATATTTGAACAAAGTTGTTAAATTAGCAACAGTAGCTTAGGTCACGCATCATGCTAAGTTCAAACCAAACCTGCTAGTTTAAAGCTACAGGTTGTCTGCCCCTTATCCAACCAATAGTGTTGTACGAATTTGTCAGACCTATGGAATTTTGATTGGAATATGGAAGTTACTGATACACTTAAAATGATTTGGAAGTCTGTGGCTACAGACTGGGATGGGAACATTGAAACTACCTGCCACATTTGTTTTCCATTGAGATAATTTGTGGCACAACCTTGCTAGTTTTAATTTAGCCAAGGTATTCTTTGGAGGAACAGACTATGTGCTTGTGTATGATGAACAAATACTTTGAGATCCTCTAGGCACAAGTATAAGCAAACTACAGAATAAGTTTCTTCACAGTTATTAAGTATTTTTCTCCAGAGTCTTTTAGTGTTAAAAAATTAAGTTCTGTCACTTCAGAGTGTGCTGGAGAATCTTCTTTTCTTTTGCATTAAGTAAATGTAGGCAACATTTATTTTAGAATGATTTTGCTTACAGTTTAAAGTGTTTTTCTTTAATTTCATTATTGTGCATCCAGACATCCTGTATAATATAGAGATATAAAATTAAGATCAGGACATAAATCCTTAAACATGTTAAGTACACCCATGACAATAGGAATTTATTTCCAAATAAATGACAATAATTTTATTACATTTGTTTGTTTGTTTGTTTGTTTTTAACACGGCACCTTTGAATCCAAACAGATTGATGATGACAGTATACTGATAAAAATATAAAGTCAGTTACAGTGTAATTCTAAGAGACACATAAAGTCATCCTTAAAGGTCAGGTTTAAAAAGTAGTATACTTTAATTCCTTTTCTAGAGACAGAAAGAGTGGAGACAAAAGAGAGCTAATTCATAGTTTGGGAGTGAAAAAAGAAGGAGCCTTTTGTCAAAATTTCAACAAGCAGCCTTCTGACAGGGAGGATATCTTTCTGATTTTCTAGCCTCCAAAGCCCCAACTTTAAATTATGTCCATCAAATGGTTAGCAACCAGAGCAAATCTTTCAACTAAGCCAGGATCTCATGCATCAGTGAGTAGCCTAGCTGTACATTTTTTTTTCTGATTGAAATTTCAAGATAAGAGGATCCCCACGCAGAATGCCTCATCAAAAAGTAGAGCACCTATGAGATTTTAAAAGTTAAATCTGTTTTTATTGTGATGCTCATGACTGTTATTACTATTAAAATGTTTTGGATTTAATGTATCCCTTTTTAGTCAATATTGTGCAGTGCTTCAAGAAACAGATCAGTGGTGGGTTTCTACCAGTTCACCCCGGTTCGGGTGAACTGCTGGCGGCAGCGGCAGGAGGCTCCGCCCACCCGCCCAGACGTCATCAAAGACAATCTGCGCATGTGCAGAAGCGTCCCACGTGCTACCAATAGCGAACCGGTAGTGGCAGGATTTGAATTCTACTACTGGAACAGATGTTCCACAACTTGGTCTTCTTTACTAGTCAATGATTAGAAGCTTGACTGATTCATTCTACTTGTAGAGTCTATTTATTTATTTACTTATTTATTAAACAAATTTATATGGCGGCTCAACTCAGACATAGGTGATTCCCGGCAGCTTACAGCATTAAAAACCCATAACATAAAGCCCCATCCTAAACCCTCATATAATTCATTTTAGTATCTTTTTGCTTTCTATCTAAAATTCCTCTTTTTAAGATAGGTGGGATTAGAAACAAACTAGTTCTTCCAGATGATTGCAAGGCAGCATCTTAAGCTCCATATTAGTTTTGGGGGGAGGGGGCTCTTTCTCAGCATCACGATAAATGGCAAATTGGCTCAGTGCCCTTGTTTTCTCATCCTTGTCTTATTTATGCTCACAGGCTCAAAGTAATTGGCTTATAAAAATTGGTTTTGACTAACTCAACGTCCGTGCTACCCCCTCTATCAAGATATTTGATGAACATAAAGTTTCCATGGCAACAAGTAAAAAAAAAGAGAGAGATCTCTTTCCAGGACTGTGTCAGCACATGATGAAAATACAATAAAATTATATTACTCACTACAGTTTTGTTATTCTGATTTAGTTGGTAAGGCTTCGTGGAGGCTGTTTGTCATCATCATATCTTATTGCTCGGAATTGGTAAGGAAGAAGCTGAGGGAGAAAAAAAAATTCCTAGTGTTAAGGCCTCCTTGATTCTAATTGAAGTCTTAGCAAGCATTCCAGGGCAACTAATGTCTGTAGACAGTTGCAAAGGACAATTGCTAAGAGCCCACAATTAAGAAACCAGTACTGTTTTGAGATAGGTTGATAGCAGTGCAAATTGGGCTTGGGAAGAGGGCACACAAATGGGAGTCATCCTTTCCTTATCCAGCTCTTGCCCTCTTCCCCACTATAATCAGGGTAGTGGAATTAGTAACAGCATGGAGGGGCTGAGCAATTAAAGGATGTCAGAACTGCATGAGCCTGGTAACAGAAGGCGTGGGAGCATTCCACATATCTAAGCTCAAGTTCAGCTCCTGAGCTGATTTTCTTGGCAGCAATTTCAAACTGGATTGCCATGGTCTTTTTCTACTTTTTCTTTTTTTACTTCCCTCACTAACACTATAGCTGAAAATGAGGGTTTTAGCATAAAAATAGGAATCTTAGCAGTATTAGTTTGGATCTTTTCTGGGTTTTATTTCTACCTTATTCAAAATTGCAAGAAATAAAAAAAAAATGTTCTCCAGAAGTAAAGGTACAGCTAAATAAATATAGATTTATCGTCTTTGGATAGCTGGAAGAAAATAAAGGACAGGTACTTCCCTCCAAGACAACGCAGCCTATCTCCCATGAAAATTACTAAGAATGAATAAATGAATGAATGAGTGTGTGTGTGTGTGTGTAGAGAGGGAGAGAGAGATTTTTTCCTTCAAATGTTGCATATCAGGAATTTTTTTCCCCTGCAGTCTGTGGATCCAAAAATTTGTTTTCTTGTAAAGAACAAAAAAATGGTTTTAAAAAAAGAGGAAAAAAATCCTTAATCTCTTTTTGTTTCAGTTTCACACAATTTTTATTAAACAATAAGCATTTCTGAACCATATATGGAAGATGATCTGGAAAAACCAGTATCTTCCTTTTCCAAGAGAGATGTAAAATAAGGTCCCTTGTTGCATATTTTAAAAAAGGATTAAGTATTTCTTTTAAATAGAAATGAAAGCCTAAGTAATAGGGCAGTGCCCATTATTAACTAGAACTCTGGCAGTGAATAAATTTTCATGTATACAATATATATTTCTCTATAAAGGGTAGTATACATTCAATTTGCCCAACATTTTATAGAATGCTTAAAACTAATATCCAATTTCAATGAAGTTCTGTAGACAGGTCACTTCATCCTGTATAATCTTTATTTGCTTTCAACATAATTTTAATGTCTTTGATATTGAGTGGAGTGCGTTTGGGCAATCCCAGGTTCTCTCCTTACTCCTGAGAGGAATTCCAAGGAATTCAGCTGCTCATTCTGCCACAATTGTTGACTTCACTCTCTGCTAAACCAACTCTCAGTCCACCATTGCTTCCCCAGAAATCCCCTCAATAGCTGGTCCTTTTTAATTATCTTTAAGGATGTACCAAAGCAATGTATGTGTTACATACCCAGAGGGATCATAGTTAGCAGATTGGAATTAAAATGCTTTTGAATTTTCAGCAATCTCTTAACATTAGGTGATCATTTAGAACAGAAAATATTGGATGTGATTTAATATGTTAGAACTACTATAACGCAGTAGTTAGGTCCCAGACACTTCTGCATTCCTTTCACAGTAGTACTTTAAAATAAAATAGTTCAGAATTTCCTTCCTGTGCCATGTTATATATGTATTAGAAAGTATTAGAAATATGAAGCTTCAGAAGGCTTAAATGCTGAGCATTAATATATTGATTTCTCCTTTTTTTGTTGTTGTTGGTGCTTTCTTTCCTCTGATAGCACTTCCTTAAAATTAAACTTGCCTTTCTTTTCAGCAGTTGTCTTTCAGAAGTTTTAACTCAAAAGTTGTCAGCCCCCTTTTTTTCTCCCTTTAGCATGCTGTTTTTTTTTCTCCTTTCCTTCATCTCATTCCTCTTCTTCATGCCTCACTATTTTGTTTCATGAATCTTAAGAATTCTCCTCTCTACTTTTCATCTGACTCTCCTTACTGCTCTTTCCCCATTACTGTACATCTGAAGGGTTTTTCTTCCCCCTCTCTTTCAGAGACATCCTCTTTTAGGTTTTTTGCAATTGTTTGCTTTATCTACTTCAGCATTCATGCTCTTTCAAAACCTCTGCTCTTCAAAGCCTTTTTATTGTGAGGAAAGTATACACTTTGTGGCATAGTGATATCCTCATTCAAGATGTGTTCAAGAGATTTTGGGCCACTCTTAAGACACATCCAGGAACCTGCACCAAAAGCAGAGTTTGGGGAAACTTTCTGATAAGTTTTCTACTACAAGCCCATCTAACCAATTAAAATGTTTTTAAAGTGCTTTCCCTATTATATTCAATAGCACTCATTTAAAGTAAAAAAGTTACTGTTGTATATTGCTCCAACAGTAATTCAGATTTGCAAAAATTTTCAGATCGCGAACAAGTTAGCTGTATTTTTTTTTCTTAAGTACAGATTCTAGGCAGATTCTAATTTTTCTTTTTTGGGAATCCTCATCCCTGTGCTATTGGGCAGAATTTGTGCTGACATACTCCCAACATTATTGAACAAGCATTTTAGAGACAATTATAAATAATTTATCCTTTAAGAATTCACCTTTATACAATTTAGTAGTAATTCACAGAGATTCACTATAATCTCACAGAAGTTGCCTGTGTGTCTTGGGGCAGAAAGATGGAGCAAAGCAGGATTTGAATACCTCCCTTGTGGTAGAGACTTCAATGTTGTATACAAAGCTTTGCTGAATATCTTTCAATATTCTCCTAAAGCACCAAACTAATGAATATATGGTTTTCTCTCCTTTTTGCTTATCATGCCTTGCTAACATGGACATCTACAAAGGCTCAGGTTGGTGATACAATCTGTCTTGATATTTATTGTTCTCATTTGATTAAAGAGGGTCTCATGCTATTCATCACCAAGCCCCTCCCACTCACCTTCATACTGCACACTGGCAGGGGAATTCTGGGAGTTGAAGTCCAGACATCTTAAAAGTTGCTCAGGTTGAGAAATACTGCTCTGTAAGGTTGAACCCAAAGCAAGTTTATTGTGAAACAAGAGGGAGATAGCAGCATGCTTAGCAAAGTTGCCAGAGATTTGCACTAAGTCCAGTAAAATGTCTTTTGAAAAAAAACCAAAGAACCCTAATGAGCTATGTAATGCTGATAGGGATGAAGGGAAAATGGGGAATGGCATAGATGCTGCATGACTGGCTGGCACTTTCCCAGGAGTTACTGATTCAAACCCTCCCTTCTTATTAGGAGGTCAAAAAAACCATCAAATTTACATGTTCCTTTTCGAACTGAACGAAAGCATTATTGTGTGAATTAAGAATTGTCTAGAAAGATTCTGTGTTGCTGAGTATTGTCTTACAATTTGGCCAAATGCAGTTTTTGCTAAAATCATGCAGATGATAACAGCATTTATTTTTGTTTAAGTGTGCTATGCTTGCCTTAGTTATGATGGGAAGAAAAGCAGAAATCTCTTGAGTCTAAAGTTTGTTTTTAATCAGCCCAAAATGAGCCAATGCTCAACAGTTTGCCTAATAGCCTTATTTAGCTCAGACTTCATATACAGCAACGAAGTATTTTTTAAAAGTATTAGTGCCAACTTTGCCAAATATGCCATAATTGTATAATTGCCATAATTGTAAAGGTAATAAAATTAGCTGCCTATCTTTTCTTTTGAATAAGTAAATAAACTTAAAGAAGTGGCTATTTGCTACACTAAAACTATTTGTAAAATAGAACACATTACTGCCTTGAAGTCATCATTAACTAGTCTCTAGAGCAGGGGTGCCAAACTCAAGGACCGGGGGCCGGATCCGGTGTGTGGGGTGCTTAGAGCTGGCCCATAGGGCTGCCCTGGAAACAGCAAAGGACTGGCCCACAGTGCCTCTGCCAGTGAAACGGAGCTCAGGAGGACTGCACATGGCCTTCCCAAGCTCCGTTTTCACTGGCAGAGGGTTGCAGGAAGCTGTTGCAGCCGAAAATGGAGCTCTGGGGTCCATTTTTGCTGGCAGAGTGCTCAGGCCACTACGGGCTCCCGACATGAGTGATGTTGAGCTGGCCACACCCACCCTGGCCATGCCCACCCTGCGCCCCCGAGGTCATACACAACCCTGATGCAGCTCTCAATGAAATCAAGTTTGACACCCCTGCTCTAGAGGATATAGTGTGGATTCTCAGCAACAGATTAACATATTCTTCAAGATGGCCACTCACAGGGAAAGGGTGGCATAGTTTTTATGCTTATAAAATGCATATCATACAACAATGTAGTACAGTAAGATTCTATGTTTGCCAATGCCCTCCTGGAAATACAGTATTCTCCATCCAGAATAGATATAAGCAATCATTAAAATTTTTAGGTCAGTCAGTATTTTAAGAAAAAGCTATTTATATTCAGTGTTGGAATTAACCAATAAACCACTATCTTTGAGATAATTTGTCACAAGTATACTGCTTTATTAAGAAGAAGGAACAGCATGACATGTGATGAGAAAGGTCATTCTTCAGAACTTCAGAAAAGGTCCTGAAAAAGTTTGCCATACAGTGGTCAAGGTACTTCAGTAGTGAAAGTCTATCTTTTTCTCCTCTTCCTCTTCCGCTTCCTCCTCCTCTTCATGCTTAGAAAACATTTAACACTACACCAGCTTGAGGAAGCCATGTAGTTTACAAACAGACAGCTTGTTGTTGATGCTAAGCTTTAGGGGTCTCGTATCTTCATCTGCTGCTAATTAGAGATGTAGAGTTTATTGAAATGAACAATCACTTTGAGGATATTTTATCCCATATTTTCACATTTAATTATAGCAGTTCAGTTTAAGCTCTATGGAAATATACCAGGGCTGTAAGAAATTATAAGCAGATGATTTTTAAAAAGGAGATTAACAAAAATGGAAAGTTATAGTATATATGGATGGATCACAACCATCAGAGTTCTAGACTGAAGTGATATGTTTGAAACTTGAAACAATTCATTTCAATCAGTGTTGTCTCCCCCAAATAAGTATCCATTCACTAAAGCTACCAAAAATAGAGATAATCATCTGAATATTTAACCACCTATTAAACTATATCTTGATATAGTAGCTTAATAGACTAAAGCTTTAAGTATCAGACAAGCTGTAACAAGAATTAAAAAGGGATGTGATTTGGGGTGTGATTGTTACAATTATTTCTGTAATATTATCAAAGTGCATATTTAAGTCAACTGCATATTGTCCCTTCCCAATTTAAATAAGGGAAACTGAGAATGAAGCTGGCATAACAGAGAAATTGGGGCTAGAGTAATGTGCCCAAGGCTGACTGGTAGACAGATTGAGCTAACAAATGAACTAAGTTCTGAATAGTTTCAGTACATTGATACTGTGATGTTTTACGGCCTTTACTAACTTTGTTGATTTATTTACCATATTCTTTTACTGCTAATTCTAAATGGCCTCTCAGTAGTTTGCTAAAGTATATCTCTCCTTTGTTGTTAGTTCAGTCTGAGTTTATTTTGGATAATATGGATGATTATTCCACCACAACAATTTTTAGACGAAAACCCAAAGGGTACCTTTTTGTGTTTGCTGTGGTTGGGCTACCTTTTGACTAACATAGTAGATTACCTTCATAAATTTCAGCAAAGAGCCTTTCATCCTGCAGCAAATTTATTTCAACTAAGAACAGTAATAGCAACAAAGTTAGTTTTTCTTAGATTAATTAGATTTTATCCCACCTGATACTCTATCGAGATTCTCAGTCATCCATATCATGGTTGTCCCAAAGCTGCTTTTTCAAGAGTCAGCTGGACTTTCTGGTTTTTCTTTGAAGATATTTTGCTTCTCATCTAAGAAATTGGGACATACCTGATACTCTTTCCTCTACCTATTTTCCCCACAACAACAACTCTGCGAGGTGAGTTGGGGTGAGGGAGAAAGTCACTCAGTAGGCTTTCATGCCAAGATGGGACTACAATTCCCAGTCACTTGATTTCTATACTGGTGTCTTAACCACTACACCAAATTGACTCTTATTTGCTAGAAATTGCATATTCAAATCATGGGTGGACAAAACTCATCAGTGCTGCTATTAGTATTTTTATGAAGTAAATAGGCTGTTTTAAGTACAGAATATGTTCAGAACCAGTCCCTGCCCAAGAAAATGCCTTTCTAAAAAATGACCAAACAATTTCCTATAAAGCTAAATGGGGCATTCTGAGCGAAAACATCGTCATTCAGATGAGAAATGAAATGGACTGTCCCTGGAAATGTTTTGCATACAATTAGTTAAAATATTACCTACTATTTCCAAAACTTTCCCAACCTTACACAAAGGTTTCAGAGGACTTGCAGTATCATTTGAATAAATATGAGCATTCATTAGAAAGCTATGAAACACCTGCCTGAAAAAAAGAAAGAAATTCCAAATTGTCTCTTTCCGTGTCAATCATCCCATATTAATTTTATTTATTTATTTTTATAACAAGTTTACAAACCGCCCATCTCATTCATAGAATGACTCCAAAACTTGATTATAAATCTCTAATTAATAGCTATACATTATCCCCATTAATTTCAGAGTTTCCAAATGTGAGACATACATCAGATCTCAATAAGATTCAGACTTTCAATATATGACAGAAAAACTTACTTTCTCTTTATTTGCACCTTGGTCCTTCTTCTAAGGAGATAAACATCAGATAATCTAATCAAAAAGAAAGAATATATGTCAAGTTCTTACATGATCTCATGAACTGATAGAGTGGTTATATACTGGCAATTTATATTATAAATACACTTATATGTAGTGTATTCTATATAGATGTTAGGAGTGGATTATAGGACAGTAAAAGTCATTTCCTCTGTGGCGTATTGATTCTGCAGACAAGAAAATATCAGAGCAGACATTCAGTTGGAGAAAATCAGCAACAAAACACTTTGAAATTGAAGAAACTCAAACACACCAAAACATGGATATAAATTAGAATTATATAAACAGTGGTGTTTCCAAGTACCTGGGAACTGAAGTTTCAGAATCTCTGAAAATACTTCTTCCAGTTCTCATATGCTGACAGGCTGCCTAAAATCTGATGTAGGAAGCTTTTCTAACAGTGTGCTGATGACATTTGTTCTAATGAGTTTTATAGAGCCCAAAAGGTATGTTTTATGCAAAGAAGATTTTCTGAAATAAGATATGCATTCATTCCAGTGGACAGCCTTCATGAGACTAGTGAAAAACACACCTGAACATTATTATGGTGATACTCTGCAGCTATTAGCCACAGTTTAAAGTAAAACCATTGTAAACCAGAATCAGAATACATTGTGATGATTGGTGACTTAACAAGAGTAATAATAGGAATTCGGTGAATGTGGTGCAATGTTGCAGTTCTTTAATTTTTTTTAAGTGTATAAATACTGTGGCTGACAGTACAATTCTATAGAAGTCTATTCAGAAGAAAGCTTTATTGTAGTGTTTAATAGGATTTATTTCTACTTACACGTATTTAGGAATACTATCCAATCTATTCTGGAACTAGTAGCTTGATGAAAGAAATTCTAAGAATGTAATATTATATTAGCATCATACAATTATATATTGTATCCCACACATGGGATACAATACAAACTGAGGACAGTATTCATTTCTACACAATGCCCTTGGGCTTCATGTGGACCCAGATCCATTCTTAGTAAATGAAAAAATGAGATCAGCTGCAGGCTTCTCTTGAAAACATTGTAACAGTGAGCCAAGAAAAAGAAAAATGGAACCACTATCAACTGATAGAAATCCCAAAGGTAATAGAAGACATTGTGGGTAGCTGGGAGCAACCTAGGAGCAACAGGGCATGATTAGTATTGCATTTTGTTTTGTCTGAAATGTTTATGAGTGTCAGGTATGACAAATTAATTGGCTATGAGCCTCATCAACTTACCATCTCAGTTTACTTTGTGCGAATAGATTGGAGGCCTTTTCCTATGCTTTGAGATCAGATGTATGGCTGCTTTGCTCTCACATCAATTATAGTTATTATTTTATGACGATGCCCACAGTAATTTCTGAAATGCTGACATGGGCCTGTAGGAACCCTATATTTTCTCAGTTGGTTCATATTTTGTGAAAGTAATAAACATAACCAGAAAGTTAGAAGCCTTTAAGTCATTTGTGGCTTTGTTAATTATGGTTTTTATGAGAGGGAGGTTTCAGTTCCTCCAAAATCCTAGATGTAAGTTGAGAAGCACTCAGCCTGACAAGGAGGGGAGGGGGGGTTCAAGCATGGAGTTTGCCTGGACTCACTGTGGGAGGGAGGGAGGGAGGGAGGGGGGAAGGGAAGGCAGTGAAGAAAGGAAGGAAGGAAGGAAGGAAGGAAGGAAGGAAGGAAGGAAGGAAGGAAGGAAGGAAGGAAGAAGCTTCCAGCAAATATAAATTACTGTCGGCCATTCAATTGAGTCTGACCCTTGGCCACTCTATCGTTCAGCACTCTCCAAGCCTCTCTGTCTCACATTATCTCCTTCAGATCTGCTATGGTCAACCTTTATAGTGTCCAGTTAGTATAACTAGAGTGGGCTCTTCTCTTTTTTCTGCTGACCATTCCCAGCATGATTGACTTTTCAAATGAGTCAGCTTGAATGACATGACCAAAGTATGATAGCCTCTGTTTGGCAATCTTAGCTTCAAGTGATATTTTTTGTGAGGTTCAATCTTTGTTATTTTTGCAGTCCATGGGATGCATAATAGTCACCTCCAGAACAACAGTTCAAAGGTGCCCATCCACCCTTCTCCTATCTGCCTTTTTCAGAATCCAAGTTTTGCAGGCATAAGTAGCAATTGGAAAAATTATTGTGTTAACCAATCTGCATTTGGTTGTGAGGCTGATGTCTTTACTCTTCCAAATATTATTCATACCAAATATTTCAGTTCTTCCAAGTGCTATACACTTTCTGAACTCAGGGCTGCAGTCACCACTTTGCACGATTTTAGAGCCCAGCAAATAAAAGTACATTTACAAAAAATCTTTTACTCTATGATTATAACAACATCAACAACAACAAACCTCACTTTTTTCTGTTATCGTATTTTTTTTTCTTCTAAACATCAAAACTGCAAAACAGGAATACGTTTTTTCGGCTTCCTGCTAAGAATCTATAAGAGGTTTCCTATCAGCCATAAATATAAGATATTGGTTTTTTCTCTAACTGAAGAGACTAATTAACTGTCTCTGAAAGTCTCGTCATCTTCGTCAATATCTGTTGTAGGTAATATGGAGCCTTTCATTTTTGAGCATGTAAAAGTCCCATTGCAATTGTCAAAACAAAGTTCCATTATTATTATTTTTTAGTGGGTTGTCCAATAGTCCCAAAAGAAAAGCCTCTGCTTTCCATTGTAGTTTAATCTTTAAAATCCTCTGAATTAATGCATGTATTTGTATCCAAAATGTTTGGACTTTTTGATAAAATATCCCTTCACGTTCACTTTTCCAGGAAAGATTTGAAGTACTTTTATATGTTCTAGACAGTTTGTCTGGTGGCAAATACCAAAATATCATCTTGTAAAATCTCATTAAAGCTGGAACATAAAGTACTGGTAAATTTCCTTTCAACCATATACATTTTCCCATTGGTCCATCTGTATAGTACAGCCAAAGTGTTTAGCCCATTTCATCATTCATTCTTTCATTTGTTCTTCTTCTGTCTGATATTTCAGCAAACGTTTATACATTTTAGCAATAACATATTCATCATTAGTACATAATTCTGTTTCAGATTCAGTCTTGCTTTGTTCAAAACCATAAAATATTTTTCTCCTAATCTTACATTAAAAAAATATCATTGACAAAGCCATCCTTCTCTTATCAAATCATCTCTTGGTTTAATTTTACAATGAGAAAATTCTATTACGTCTAAGTAGGTTAACCATTTATGTTTACTTATCAATTATCAGCTATAGAATGCTTCTTGTAATGGAAACCATAAAGGTGTTTTGAGACAAAATCTGAATTTGTTCCACCTAGCCCCTCTAACATAATGATGTCTACAGTCACCTTAAACTGTGGATTTATTTTGATGGTAGTGGTAAAAGGTTGCATTATTAACCTGGCATTCTTAAATCAGGAGTCTACCAGTGATCAATCTTAAATGATGTGAATAGGAATTCAATAAATACAAGTTTCCTCAATTTTTTTAAAAAGGGTACATAGAGAAGGACCATTTGTGCTACCTCACCCTTTGTTCCCTTGTGCTCCCCTCCCACATTCCAATTTAGTACCCATTATTTAAAGTTGGTGAGGAGGCATGGCAAAATGTTCTAAACCTTTTTTTCATTTTAACTTAATGTTCTGTTCCACCTTTCTCTTCTGTGTTTCAAGGATTTCATGGCTTATTTACATCAATAAAATACAAAATAATAAAGTAAGTGAAATAAAAAAAATGCAGCTACTTAGCTTTATTATTTTTAAAAATAGGAACTGAGGGAAGTAAATACACTTAAATATTTGTCAAAGAAACTGTACAAGACTGTTCTAGCTTCTACTGAAAAATAGACTTATTTGAGTTTTACAATTTAATTCAAAAAGAACTCTGCAAAACGGTGGTTGAGCTATACCGAAACCATGATATATCTGAATAGTTGTCTCTGTTAATCCTTATACTAATATACCCGAGTTGTATGAGGTTGAGTGAATAAGCCTGTTGACCGAAATTGAAATTATTTTTTTAAGGCCTCTGCATTCCAAAAGCAGAGAACCAATTTATATTAACAGCTGTCTGATTGTGAACTTTGGACACTTTGGGAAAAGAATATAAAACAAATCCTATAAAGTGAAAATCACAGCTGGAGAGTTTTAATAGTAGCATTTAATATTTAAACGTTGACTTCCTTTCCACCCAACTAAATGCTTCAGTAAATCAACGAGCTCTTCTAAAACACAAACTACCAAGTTTGATAGTTTAGAAATTGCTACCCTTTATTGGATGGGCAGGAGGGTTATTGTCTCAACATTATTATTATTTTTTCCTCCTTTCTACTGGCACATAGACATGTTCTTACCCACATTGGAAGAAATAATTGAGTATTAATTAGCTCTCATTTTGGTAGAAATAGTACTTTCCCAGTGTTCACCATCTGATTCAGTCATCGGTTACTTCTAATATAATAAGAAGATATTGACTTTTCTTGAGGGTGATATCAAGATTTACTGACTTGAAAACTGAGGTATTTGCTGAGGCAAAATTGGAGTCAATAGTTTCCTCAAAGAACAATAAGTCTTGATAGGCACCAGTATATTGAGCCATTGTGCAACTTTTAGAAATACGAACAACCAGAATTCCAGCTGAGGAGAACAAAAATGCCAAATGGAAAGATATTTTTTATAAAACAGCTGGGAGTTAGTAGAGAAACACTGATCACGGCAAATAATATCCTTGTTCATTGTTCAGCCAAAAATTACTACAAAAAAGTTTAATATGTAGAAAAAGTTCTTGGATTAATCTGAATCTGACTATAAATGGGGATAGAATAAAAAGTAGAAAGTGTATAAAAAGTAGCCATACAAATATATAATTAATGTTAATATGTTAATATATGGCAGATAAACATGGGAGTGTGTATGTGTGTTTACTGACAGAAGTAAAGATGCAAATGTCTAGCATTGTTATTTGAATTTAAATTTAATTTTCTATAGAGCATTGTAGGAGTGCGTGCAGATGTTTCCTTTCTCTTTCAAATTGAAGTCCATAGTGCAATTAGCTAATTTGTTACTATACTATACTAATACTAATACTAATATATTACAGGATAGTATATATACTATATACTATAGGATAATATTTCCTAATATGTTAAATATAGTAATAAACAATGTTGCAGAATAAAGCAATAGTTAGTGGTTCTTTTTAAATTAATAAACTACTATGGTACGTGTATTAAGGGATATAAATTGGCATCCCTTTTTGCATACTCAATAAAGTGTTAAAAATTTAAACCATAGTTAAAATAGTTAATAGACCTAGATGAGACGGGTGGCACACAAATCTGCTTAATAAATAAGGTAAATGAAAAATAAATAAATGGAAAATATCTCATAATTTAAAACTGGCAAAAAAACCTGCATTAAAGATTACTGATAATCTTTATAAAGCAGAAAATATGGAGAATTGGTTTATCAAAAATTAACTGAGTGCAAAGAAACATGTTTTATCTGTTCATGCAGGGAATTGAACTTAACTAATTTTGAACTAACCACCAAAACTAGGGCCTAATCTTGGTTCTTTAAATATATTCTTAGTTCTGAGTCATACTCTATTTTACCACACAGAACATTATTATTATTTTCAACACAGAAATTCAGTTCTGTGTTGGTACCTTCCGAATGTCAATTGCATAGCTTTCTACTTTTTCTGGAAACTATCCCATCAAAACCTTGTAGATCCTTGAACAGTGGTGAAATCCAATTTTTTTTACTACCGGTTCTGTGGGCGTGGCTTGGTGGACATGGTGTGGCTTGGTGGGTGTGGCTTGGTGGGCATGGCAGGGGAAGGATACTGCAAAATCTCCATTCCCACCCACTCCAGGGAAAAGATACTGCAAAATCTCCATTCCCACCCACTCCAGGGGAAAGATACTGCAAAATCACCATTCCCAGCCCACTCCAGGGGAAAGATACTGCAAAATCTACATTCCCACCCACTCCACGGGGAGGATACTGCAAAATCTACGGGACTGCCTACTACCACCAATAGCCTCCCACCGGCCAGTACGCTCTCATAGAGAGGGACTCCTCCAGGTGCCGTCAGCCAAACAGTGTCGACTGGCGGCCCCTAGGGGGAGAGCCTTCTCTGTGGGGGCACCTACTATCTGGAATGAGCTCCCCCCGGAGATACGGAGGATCCCGGATCTGCGCTCCTTCCGCCGTGCTGTGAAGACCTTTTTATTCCATCAAGCGGGCTTGGCCTAATCTCTTCCCTTTTTAAATATTTAAATTTTAATCTGTTTTTAAATTATCGGGGTGTTTTAATTTGTCTGGGCCAAATAATTTTATTTTATTTTATTGGGTTTTTAAATTTTGTGTATCTATGTATTTTATTGTTGGCTGTTCACCGCCCTGAGTCCTTCGGGAGTAGGGCGGTATACAAATCAAATAAAACTAAAACTAAAACTAAAGTAAAACTAAAATCTCTATTCCCAGCCCACTCTGGGGCCAGCCAGAGGTGGTATTTGCCAGTTCTCCAAACTACTCAAAATTTCCTCTACTGGTTCTCCAGAACCTGTCAGAACCTTCTGGATTTCACCACTGTCCTTGAGTCTTCCTGACATCGTTCCAGCAATTTCACTTCCTTCCTTCCTGGAGTTCTTCCTTCTTTTCCCTCCAAGAGATCTCCTTCCTTTCACATCTCTCAGCTTTTTCTTCCCTTGATCTCAAGGCAAAGGGTTTTGCCAGCAAAGGTGAGCTTAGGACACAGGTATCAAACTCAATTGGATCATGTAACGTATCATGATGTTTTTTGCCTTTGCAGAGCCAGGGTGGGTGTGGCCTGCGCATGATGCATCTGGCCCGCAGGCCGCCAGTTTGACACTCCCAGCTTAGAACAAGTTTCCTCCTCCATTATTCCCTGCTTGACACTTGGATTTTGTAATCACAATGAACTCTCCCTATCTGCTCCAAACTGGGATTGTGTGATTGAATGTGGAAGGAAAGAAGGAGGAGTTTGACATGTCCTGCCTCCCTGAATGCCTATTCATTGCATTCTTCTAATCTGGGAAGTGTTTTAAAATATGGATGGAACAAAAATCGCCAATACTCATAGTCTGCTTGAAAAGGGATGAAGCCTTATAATAATAGGAAATACCTTTTTTTGTGGGGGGGGCCTCCATTTTGGGTTCATTGAACTGAAAAGGAAGATAGTAAAAGTAGGTTACTGAGAAGTTCTAGTGCAGGAAAGAGTTCAACAGATGATGACCTCTATTTTTTAAAAGGAAAAGCAAACTTTTGCTTGGTAGAAAAAAAAAATCTAGCACAATGAACTGTAGAACTTGGCAACGATACAGATGGGGAGCTAGAGTTAATATGAGGAGATGCTGGGAAGGTTTCATTGTTGGGTGTCTGAGAAGTTATTGTAATTGGAGTATTGAAGAGAAGGAAAAAGGTAGGAGGGGTTCTTAAGAAGTCCACATAAGCAAAGGTGACCAAAGAATTAATTTTTTAAAAATGGAATGAGGCATATAAGAGAACTATGGTTAACCTTGCTACCATATGCATAAAAAGAAAAGCAAGAGAATAGCTTGCATAAAGTACATCCATGGAAGGATATGCAGATAAAATTGTCCATTTGTATAACTCACTGAAGCTTGTTAAATAAGTTACAACCCTGGAGTTTTGGTTAAGCACAACTTCAAAGGATGACTTAATAAGATTCTTTATCTCAACCATAATCTGGATATTGGCCTCACCTGGACAGAGGAGTTAACCCATTCTTAAATACCCCTTCCGCCACCAGACTTATGGAGGATGAAAGGGAAGTTATTACCCAGAGTGTCTTCTGCCTCAGAGTTACTACTACTCCCAGTTCAATTGCACCAGTAGGAATTGTGTGAGGCATTATTTAAAATAAAATATGGCTGAAAGAGTGATTAGGACCTCAGTTTGCTCATGAAACTTTACTTTCACTTGGGCAATTATGCATCTGTTTGTTGTTTTTTAAGATGGGCTGCTTAAAAAATAGAGAGGACCTGTTGGTCAGCAGCCGACAATTATACCTCAGATATTGACCAGGGAGAAACTTGACAACCATTAATTTTCTTGACTGCTGGGCTATCTATGAGCACATATAAACTACAGGCAACCAGCATATAAGAATACATCCAATTATTTTTATAGACTTCTTCCCTAGTATTTAAGTTTCCATTGCTATTCCTCAATGTTTCCCTAGGTAAACAACTATTTATTTTACATGCTAGCATATGAGAAACTGAAACAGAAAGGAAAAAAAAAAACACAGAGACATGGAATATTTATATTAGACCCCTGCTGATTATTTGTGAAGGGGTAGAAGATTATTAGGTTAGATTGTTTTAATTTCAACACAAATCTGTGATACATATCTCATCTGATATCTAAAATGAATTGGGAAGACTCTAACAACACAAAATCACCTCGCTTTGAAAAAATCTGCTGGAATACAAGGCTGCCATATGTACAGTTTTGGACCCTGTATTTCAAAAGAGAAATCAAAATCAGAGCTGGAGGAAAATATTCCTAAGTAGCAACATCAGGTCTTTAATCTTTTCACTGTTGAAAAACTTAACGCTAATCCCTTAGCATTAAGAAAAGTGTGGAGAATTGTTTATAGATATAGATTGTGTATGGATAATTAAAATGAAATGTGATCATTTAAACTAGTGCGTAAAATTATACATTTATGTGTGTGTGTGTTTGTGTGCTATGTGATTAAATTTGTATGAGATGTGCTTGTGTATAGTATATAATTTTGCTGTTGTTTTATTGTATTTTCTTTTTTTTCTTCCTTTTTTTCTTTTCTTTTTTCTTTGTATTTTTTATTAAATAAAGGTTAAAAAGAGCAACAACTGGAATCCCCCTACCCCCCCCCCCCCCCATAGGCAAAATTATCATGGACTATAACAATTCACATATGAGGAAATGCTAAGACTTGAAACTTTTTCATTTAGAAAAATGGAGATGGGTCATGATGGAGAAACATATAAATTTATACACAGGATAAGTCTAATATTAGAATTTGGGATTGCCCAGCATGGCTGAGTGATTGGAAATGCCAGATATTTCTTTATTCAGTGCATCTGAAATTCAGTAACAAAAAAGATACCACGATGGGTGTCAGTTTGGAGACCATCCAGAAGCAATTAAGAAACAAGATTATCAGTTCTTATTTACATTTTTTGTCATTATTTCCAGGATATGAGAGTCTAATATTTAATATTATTTTGGGGTTACTGGACAATATGCCTTTATAGGAATTCCCAACTTGTAGGCAACCAATTGATCATTGGAGAAATGGAACATTCAACTTTAATTTCACTAAAGACATGTTGTTATTTACCCCTCTTCATAAAAAGAAGTGTTGCAACTGAACATGCATAGTGAATTCTGATACTTGGCTGGCCAGGCTGCACTAACAAGAGCTCTTAATGGAGGACATTGTGCTTCTGTATATGGACTTCGTAGAGATTTCTGCAGTATACAAGCTTTTCCTGTAGCCTGTCCCAATCTCTATATTAGATATAGTCAGTTGGAGAAATTGGGCACATTGCTGTGCTTGACTTTACAGCGTCAGAAGGGAAGTTGAACTAAAGATTTATAGCAGAATAATCTCATTAAGAGTTTGATGATTCAGAGGAAAGTTCTTATCTACAATTAATCTAAATACACATTTAAATAGATGTGATTTCCATATCAGCCTTTGGAGATGCTGAATGGAAAGGTATGATCAAAGTAAATAAGAGGAAACTGGACTGCAGTGCAATAGAGATCAAACTTAATTTGTGAAGGCAAAACAAAATCTGTCCCTTTCACGTTGTATAGATGGATCTCTCGTGAAGGATATTCTCTTCAGTGCAGTATGCTTCTCTTGGTTAAATCTGATTTATCTCTGTTCTCATCTTGACAACAAAGGAAGAACAAAATGAAAACAAATTCTGACCTCATAAAGTTATGTGTCCAGGCCATGAGAAAAACACCACGCAGTGTACCAGGGGTGAAATCCAAAATTTTTCCCTACCAGTTCTGTGGGCGTGGCTTGGTGGGCATGGCAGGGGAAGGATACTGCAAAATCTCCATTCCCACCCCACTCCAGGGGAAGGATACTGCAAAATCTCCATTCCCTCCCCATTCTGGGGCTAGCCAGAGGTGGTATTTGTCGGTTCTCCGAACTACTTAAAATTTCTGCTACCGGTTCTCCAGAACCTGTTAGAACCTGCTGGATTTCACCCCTGCAGTGAACTTGTTAAATGTCCTTCAAGACCAAGGACTTGTCTTTTTTTAAAAAAATATGATTGAAACTGAGTAGAAGTACAGGTAGTCCTTACAACAGTTCATTTAGTAATCATTCAAAATTATAACGGCACCGATAAAAGTGACTTATGACAATTTTTTCACACTTATGACCTTTGTAGCATCCTCATGGTCATGTGATCAAAATTGGCAACTGGTTCATACTTATGACTGTTGCTGTGTCCCAAGGACATGTGATCACCTTTTGCGACCTTCTGACAAGCAAAGTCAATGGGGAATTCAGATTCACTTAACAACCGGGTTACTAACTTATCAATTGCAGTGATTCACTTAACAACTATGGCAAGAAAGGTCATAAAATGAGGTAAAACTCACTTAACAAATGTCTCACTTAACAGCAAAACTTTTGGGCTCATTTGTGGTCCTAAGTCGAGGACTACATGTATTGTTTAGATTTGAAATGAAGTTTTTCATCAACTGAGCACTCTAGGATGGAATCTACTTGGCAAAGTATAGAGTGGTAGCTTATCCAATGGACATCTGAATTCTACAGTCCATCAGTGCCTACTTAATACACTCCTTTCTTACTGAATTTAAAACTACTGCTTTGAATTATGAGCATATAAATCAGGTATGAGTACAGAACCTCAGAATGAACAGAAACTCTAAAATCTAATCTAAATTCACTAACTACTAGTGAACTAGATTTCTTTCTGGCTGCTTCTGCATTCTCATAATTTGCTTCTGATGAATATTTTGTCCAGAGATCTTTATTTAAAAACTGTAGCACATAAACAATGTGGTAAAGCAGAACTAAAATTGCTCATCTGAAAGCTAGGGCAATCTCTTTGAAAAACCAAAAAATGCCTCCTTCTAAAACTAAATGGTATGGACTGTAGCAGAACACCTCTATAAAAAAAATCTATAGTAGGTACTACCCATTAAAATATCCTTTCCCCTCCCAAGTGTTCTTTGCCTGGATTCTGGTGATAAGTACTTGAGATCACTTTCAGTTGCAAGTTTTGCTATTCAAAATTCTATTACCACATTAATCATCTTCATTCCGGGCTTCTATAAGAGATATTTCAGTAATTGGCAAACTTCCCATAACTTAATTTAGAACAAGTTCAATATTTATTCGCTTCCTTGGCATGCTTTCCTGAAAACGGTTGACTTTGTTTGGAGTTGTCTTTTGGCTTAGAATATTGGTGCGTTAATGATGATGACTTGGATGTAACCCATTGCATTATTAGGTTGGAACTATAGCTGATGCCAGCAATTTAATGTGAATTTCAATGTTGTGTTTCATTTTTATAGCCATCTTGATAACCTTAATGGGTGGGGAGATGGGTTTAAAAATTAAATATTTAAATAGTCTATCTCTATTTATGCCTTCCAGTCTGTCTAGACTTGATACCATGGATGATATTATGGTATATGTAGATACCATAACTACATGGATGAGTCTACACCAGTGGTGGATTGCCCCCAGTTTGGACCTGTTCGCAAGAACTGGCAGGAGGCTCCGCTCACTGACTCAGACATCATCAAAGATGATCTGCGCATGCGCAGAAGAGCACGCGCATGGGTGCAATGCGAACCGGTAGAGTAGAAACCACCCCTGGTCTACACAATTTTCTCGGCAACGTTTTCAGAGGTTTGAGAAGTGGTTTGCTATTGTTTTCCTAAGGCTGAGAAAGAATGCTTGAAAAAAGGCCACCCTGCTGGCTTATAACTAAGGCAGGACTAGAACTCACAGTATCCTCATTTCTAGCCTTGTGCTATTATACCTATTATACCAAATTGCCTTTTTGATATACTAAATATTATATTAAAACATATGCAAGTTTTTTTGAAAATTTGTCTGCCTCTGCTCCTCACAACAAATATGTCAATGAAGAGACATTGTCAGACATGAATGGAGGACAAGAACTATTTAGGCAGTTTTTAACTGCCAATATTTAATTAGATAGAACACAAATACAGCTATATTGGATCAAGTCAAGACCTATCTTAATTGTTTGGTTCTGGTAGAGGCCAATCACTATGAGACGGAATCAAGAGAAGATTCAGATGTATCCTTCTTCTATTATTGTTATAACTGGAGCTGATTCAGATTGTAATTATGTACAAGTAATTATGAGGATGCCACATTTCACCCATGTGATGCCAATATCAGTGGCTTCTGACTATAATTCAAGGTGCTGATTATGACCTAGAAAGCCCTTCATGTATTAGAGTAGATACTGCCTTTCTCTGATCTGGCAAAATTGGGTCACTCCTGGTCCTGTCATTAGAGCAATATTATCTTATGGAAATTGGGAATAGGTTTCTCTGTTGTTCTGCCCTCTGGAACAGAATCACCAACTCTTGAAGATCTGATTCCATCCCCACCCCCACCCCAGCAGATTGCAAAGACTGAAATCAGCTTTTCAAGACAGACCAGACTAGAAAATCAAAATTTATGAATGCAAATACTATATTTCTTATAAGGTTACGGTAACAAAACCTTGCAATTCCCTCTTTATCTTTGTGAGAACTAGGGAGAGTCCTGCCTGAGACACTTTTTCAAATTACATGTCTTGTCTCAGATTTAGATTTCGTTTATGTGTCCATTGTCTTGGTTGCAGCTCTTCTTCCTGTTCCTCAAGGTTATTCCTTCCACCTATTACAGTATCTCCTATACTGTTTTTACAACTGGCTGTGTTAGTCTTCCCATATAAGTGTTCAGTCCTTCTATTGTCACTTGATTGTAGTCCTCATTATTGTATTCCCTAAAATAATGAAAGCTGTCATGCAGTTGAGACAATCTAGAAGGCTGGTTAAATAAACCTTTCAGAAAATAGTTTCCACGCTGGTAAATAGAAAGAGCCTGCCTATAGCCTGGAGCTAATATTGTGTCTCTCAAGATTAGAGGGTTTGAACCCCAGATCACTTTCACTACCTTCTTCTGCACTTTTCCCAGTTGTACTACATCCTTTTTTAGATGTGGTGACGGACAATATTCCCAACACATATAGTTGTTTTCATAAAGGCATTAAAGTGTTGCCAGATTTATTTTCAGTCTTTTTCCTAAAGATCCCTAGCTTGGAATTTTACTTTTTCCACAGCTGCCAGACTTTCAGTTGATATCTCTATTATGCTATCCATCATGACGCTAATTATGGTCATAGTTATAGATAGCTCAGACCTCATCAATTTACATGCATCTAAAATCATTATTGTTATTTGTCCCAGGGTATATTACTTCACATTTAGCTAAATTGAATCACATTTACTGCTTAGTTGACCAATCCCTTAGTTTAAATGGATTCTTCTAGACTAGAGCAACTCACAGGGATCTTTGATTTTTACTCTCCTAAAAGTTTTGCATCATTTGCAAAGTTGTCTATTGCACTGCATATCTCTAAGTTACACATGACTGCCATTTTGAAAGCCTTCTCTTTGTACATTCAGACCTTCAGCTAAATATCTCTGATTTCATGTATTACTAAAAGTCTCCTGTCTAATTGTCTATTTGGAATGTTAAATTGGGCAAAAAGCTGCATCACAGGATAGCATTTTTTGAATCAAAGTACCTCCAATAGACAAATTTAAAAATTCATACAAAATCCAGAACTCATCACTGAATGTGTAATTGAAATTTCAAGGTTTTTCACTACGTTTGCATTTGTAAACTTGTGGCCACTGCAACGTCACTCCAGTGAGCCACGGTCATGTGATCGTGATTTCCAGCTACACTTCCCCAAAACCCCATAGGTTGCTTAGCATTAGGGAAAATGGGAGAGATATATATCTCGATCCTCTTTCCTGCCTCCCTCTTGCCCCTGTGCCCAGTCAATTGGCATCAAGGTCCAATGGATGAGCGGTGATTGGCAGTTTTGGTCCTGAGGCTGAAATTTAAAATATTTTAGCAGCAATGGGTGGCAAGGAAAGGACAAGGGAGCAACACAGATGCCTGCTAGCAAGGTAGGTGGACTGGGGGCTGCTGGAGGGAGGGGTGCCTTCAGGACATAACAGGTTGGGGAGCAGGGGTGTAGTTTTCATTGTGGTCAATGATTCCCTTTATTCCCTGAAAGAATGAAAAGTGGCAGACAATTCCATGTTGGGGGTGGGGAGGAGGAGGATGCTTCACCAAGGCTGTGCTGAGGGTTGTGAGGGGAAGGGAAATGGTGCCAACCTATATTATATGACGAAAGAAAGATGACTCAGTGGATCATGGGTTGTCTAGTTCTTACACAAGCATTGCATGCAGAGACTTTTGACTGTTGGCATGCACCTGAATTCTGGAATGTCCTCAGGGATTATGACTAATGCATACTTATAACCTGGTGGCAGACTGATAGCTTGATAGGTTTGTGTTGTCATTGTTTTTGTTTTCTTCCTTTCTATCTGTAAATTTTTAAGAAGAATACTAGTTGATTATAGTGTCTTTAAATAATGTTCATTGAGTTGTATACTATTTTGGAATCGGTTGGATGAATGACAGGTTGAAGTTATTTGCTCTGAAAGAACAAATAACAGCAAAATAGAAAAGTTCCAAGGAACAATAAAGATAATTGTCTCAAAGAGATGCTTCCTTACATAGAGGTGATATGCTTCTGGGTAGAATTCAGTGAACACCAGTCTCCCTAATTAGGGTATATTGCCTTCCCTGGGCAGCCTTGCCCTACAGTAGACTCTTTGACCCAAATTAGAATCCTGCGATATGTACTCTGCACTACAAAGACTAACATTGCCATTCTGCGTGTTAGAGAAATCAATACTGTGGCCTAGGTTAAAGAAGGAACTGTTTATCGTTCCCAGTGTTGCGTTTGAGGCAGGAAACTTACAGCAACAGAAAAGCTTCATGGATGATAATTGATATTCAATCAGTCAGGACCGGTTGACTACAATAGGATTATTGTTCTGAAATTTTCCTTTTCTGAATTTTCTCAGGATGATTTCTGCAAGGTGTTGTAGTAGTTAAAGCATTCAACTAAGAGTGGGGAGACCATGTTCTAGTTCACTCTTAGACAGATAAGCTCACTGGATGTGTGCAGACCAATGCTTCTCTCTGATCCCAAACTACCATACTGGATTCTCGTGTGGAAAAAATAGAAGAGAATGATGAGTATGCTGCCTTTTGCTCCTGAGCAAACAGGATGAAATGTAAACCAATAAAGAAAGAAACAAACGAACAGTTCGGAATGTTCTGCTCGTTTCCAAAGTGAAATTTATCCATTTAGGAATTCTCTGGAATGTGTTTTACAATTTATGCATGCACATTTTGTCTTTTCTTCCATATTATTTTATTGTTCCATACTCCAGATTATTTTCTCTGTCCACATGATCACTTAATATGTATCTTGCTGACCATTGCCAGAGGGAGGGGAACAGAAAGCCCGATAAACATAAGAATACACATAATTTGGACCCATGTGTGTTTTGTATAGTCTTTTACCAGTATCAAGGTACATCATTGGAAACATATGTAAAGTGAATATTGATGGAATCCTGCATGAAATCATGAAATTTTGTTCTTTGAATTGCTTAGCCTGTTTATTCTTTGTTGCATGGGAGATGAAGTAGGTGAATGAACCTGAAAGCTTTAGGTTCCAGAAATGCCTGAATTTGATAAATGTTCCTAGTTAAACCAGTTATAAATGTTTTTAGTAAAACCAGATTCATAGGAAAAGCAATGAACAAATATGAGGAACAGCAAAGGAAGCGACTAGAAAGAAGCCTCTCATCTGTACTCATCATGCACACAAAGCTTTTAACGATTTTTCTGGATGTCACTGGTAAAAACCCATATCTAACAACAGAGTCGCCACAAGGATAATATAAACATGTTCCCCTTTGTATTTGATCTTGTACTCCATTCAGGCATGGCCTTTGAAATCAACTTTTGTGACACTGACTTTCTTAATAGGCAAATCGCGTTCACTGCCACTCATCCGTTGTCTGTGTCCTTGTTTGGTTTATTGCCAACAGAACAAACAGTCCTTTGGTAGGGTTGCTGGTAGAGATTTGTTTCATTTAGTTGATGACTAACACATTTAGTTTTCACTTTTATTGGAGAATGAAGAGAAAGGGCTAACACACTGAAGCATTATTAGTGAATGGGAGACGAATTCAGAAATTAAGGAATCTAGGGTATAAATGCCTAACTTAAAAAAGCTTTATTCCCATATGGTATGAGCCAAATACTTTTTATTTTGTCCTGGCTTTTTATTCATTTATATAAAGATTTTTGTGTCATCTTTACAGGAGCCAGTCCTTCCTTTCTGTAGGAGAGAAACACTAGGAAGAAATTAATATTTTGCCAGTTTTGATTGTATTTCATGTTTAGAATATAAATGAACAAACTCGCCTCATTTAGAAAACAGCTTGATTTGATCAACCTATTTTAAACTAAGATCAGGGAGTCCTAGAAATTAAAATACACTGTTTGACAGTGAGGAAGAAAAGTAACAATTCCTTCTACAAACCAAAAATAAAATCAGTTTCCAACCTGCTATGAAAACAATGGCTGAATCAGTGATTTTTTTTTCCTCCTCTTTGTCCTCTTTTTGTTAAATGTATATCCCACTTTTAAGGAGGGTGCAGAAGCAATTGAAAAGCATAAAAACACAGCAGAATAAAAGTGCTTATGAAAGGTAAAAAGTATAAAAACAAAAATCTAAAATAAATCTAAAAGGGGTAGGCGCCATGAACAGAAATAGGGCAACATGGCATGAAATTTATCATAATACCCTTCAGTATAATGACTCATTAAAACTGGTTTATGGCTCATGTCATCTTCTAATAAATCTGGCAACAATGTTTGTTGTGGTAGGGTTGATATCTGAGAATATCAGAAGGTGTAGAATTGGCTTGTATGTCCTTAATATTTATGCAATAAAGATAAAATGAGGCTACAATATCTCTGTAGTAATACATACACTGGAGAAGTGCATGTTTAGTACTTTTTATATGTCCAGAGTCATTGGGACATTGTTGTTGTTGTTGTTGTTGTTGTTGTTGTTGTTGTTATTATTATTATTATTATTATTATTATTATTATTATTATTTTATTTTATTATTTTATTATTATTATTATTATTTATTTTATTTTTATATGCCGCCCTTCTCCGGAGACTCAGGGCGGCTTACAATGCATTTGAATGGGTAGAGGATCTTCTTGTATCAGCCTTCAAGAACAGCTGATGGGAATGACATTGTGCAAAAGTAAAGGCCCTCTGGTGGTTAGGTACTTTGAGATTAGTTAGGTATGACAGAGGAGAGATACTGAGTTCACTGGCAATAATGGATGGGGACCTGGCTAGGTCCAGTTGGTGCTCTGTGTCTGCTATGCACTTTTTAATGAGTGCTTTGGCCTGATCATATCCCATGGTGAGTAGAAGATCTAGATAAAGTAATATGGAATCAAAAGCTGTTTTGAAGTCTATGGAGGTGGATGGAGGTAGTGTTGTGGAAGGAGCATTTTTCAAAGAGATATTGGAGAACTAAGCACTGGTTGATGGTGGTTCATCCTTTCCTAAATCCAGCTTGCTGTTCCTCAAGTATGATTTCTCATTCCAGCCATTCCTGGAGTTTCTATTGTAAGTGTCTTGCATAAAATTTGCTGATTGTACTATGGAAGCTGATGGGCTTATAATTGGCAGGTTTATCATTTTCCTCTTTTGTGAATATAGGGACAATGACTGTGAGCCCCTAATTTTTGCATAATCAGCCATAGATGTCAATGCAAGTAAAAAGTAAGGCCAGGGTGGGGTGTGTTTAATAAATATGATTGGCCCAGAATTATCCAGAAAAATTCCATAGTTGAAAGTAGATTTGAATATGGATCACTCCATTCCTGGTCTAAACTTTACTCACTACATCACAGTAGCTCATGCCAAACTTGGTTTTTGGCAAGCACGATTTTCCAAAATGTAATTTTCAGTAACTACAAAAACAATGGGTTTGTTATGAAGAGAACCATGGAAGCATCATGAAATAGAGAAAACATTTGCTTGACCTGTTCCTCATACATTTGCTAGGCACATCCAATATGTTTGCTAGGCAACACTAGAGTGGTTGCGCATGTGGGAGTCCTGCCAGTGTTCTGGGCTGACATGTGAATCAAGCCATAATGTTAACTGTAATATGGTTTATTTGTTTAGAACACAGCCTGTGAGTTGAAGGCAGGGATTGTGCTTTGTGAACATATATCTAAAATCTAAAATATGACCAGCGCTTTCAGGCTCTGAAAAAAAAGTATGTGTATAGCTACTACAGTAATAGAATGGCTGGTTTCTTGATGCTTGTCCATCTTCATTTCAGTTTTATTAGCATGACACATCTATCTCTTATGATTACTTGGTTTTGGCTTCTCTTCTGCAGTCTATTTACCTTGTGTCATTTCATTTTAAGGACAGCTCCATCCTTTCCATCTTAATATATTTCTCCTCATATACTGCAAAAAGACCAGAGTTTGGAAATAAGCCTGTATTGAAACAGTAAATTCAGCTTTATATATTCAAGCTCTAGAGAACAAGTATGAACCTGAAGAAGCCAGGTAGACCTTGGATAGTATGACCTATTTCATGCAGTTCTTTGGTTGATTTTTACAGCAGGTGGAGGAAGCAGCTGCAGAGGTATTTTCATAAGTTTTACCTCAGAAACATGGTTTGGTGAGTTTGAACATAATAATGCATGAAAAGAAAAGGATTAAACAGACCCGCCATTAACAATTCTTATCGATCTCAAACTTTAAACTGTCCACATATATTTTTATGAGAAAAGTAATTTCATTTTCTATAAAACTTTATTAAGTTTCAACATGGAATAAAATATAAGAAAACAGACAAAAGAAAGAAACAGACAAAAGAAAGTCAGAAAAGAAACAAGGTCATGAGGGAAAGGGAAAGGGAAAAGGAAAGGAAAGGAAAGGAAAGGAAAGGAAAGGAAAGGAAAGGAAAGGAAAGGAAAGGAAAGGAAAGGAAGACTTCTGACTTTCATTGGTACAGATTCAAATATAAAATATAGTAATCTCTTACTCTTAAGATTAACTATACTACACAGTATTTCTATCATCATAAGTAGTGCTAATATCAAATCCCAAAATTAAAGTTTCATTTCTTTCATTTTCAAGCAAAACATCCAAAGGTGGTTTTCAAGTAACAAAGAAACAAAGCTAGACAAAGTGTTTTCTTTAATCAAAGTAGTCAATTTTGCCATGTCTGCCAACTGCATAAACTTCACCATCCTTAACTCCATTGTGGGAATCTGCCACAGAATATTCCATCTCTGTGAATACAAAAGTATCACTGATGTTGTAACACATAAAAACAAACTCCCAATTTTATTTCAAGCTGTTTCTTGATCAAACCTAAAAGGAAAAAAAATGTTTTTAATTATTCTAAGAAGTCTCTCAATTAAAATACATATCTGATCCCTATATTTCATAGCTTCTTTTTTGTATATCCACCAAAGATGATAAAAAGTACCTTCAGACTGATTGCATTTTCAACATATATTTTTATTTAAATTGCCTTTTAAGTAATAATTTAATGTATATATTTCAATACATTACTCCACATATTCTCCAATTTTTCAAAGATTAGATTAGATTATTACATTTATACCCCAACTTTATTATTTTTATAAATGTCTCAAGGCAAACATACCTAATGCTCCTTCCTCCTCCTATTTTCCCCACAACAACAACCCTGTGAAATAGATTGGGCTGAGAGAAAGTGACTGTCTAAGGCAGGACTAGAACTATCCAAATTCTGGAACAATCTGATTTTTTTTTTATTTTTTATTTTTTTTGCCAGTTTACTCATGCAGTCCTTAACATATTCATCTTTCACGTTCCTTTCATTTGGAAAAAACAACCCCAGAATTATATGCAGTGCCTCAGTTTTTCTCTACCTCCTCAATAGGGAGTGCTTCCAGAAACCTCTGCAGAGGGTTTCAAAAACATCAGGATGGTGGCTGAGTTTGCACAATTGAAGCCCTGTCCCTGCCTTTTTTATATGCATTTGATGCATATCAAAAAAAAGGGCAAGGTGTTCATTTCATATTTTATGGCTGCAGTCTTCACATTTTTGACACACACATCCACATGCACACAAACAAACACACACACAAATGTACACACACACACACACACACACGTATATGACTAGTGTCCCTGAGCGCTGCATGATCGGGACCAAGAGCAATAGAATCAAGAATCAAGTATTTATCTTGTTGGCTCAGGAAAAAAGAGGTTTCTGCCAACTCTTTCAAGGCTGGCAAACTCAGGAAACAGAACTACTTGGATTTCTGGAATTCAATTTATTGCTAATAGGGTAAAGTAACAACCACTTGAAAGCCTGCCAAAGAATTAATGGGGTCAATTTACACTTCTTGTGATTAACATGTAATTACTTCGAGTCTCCTTCTCACCTTTCCCACCTCGCCTGAACTAAGGAATCTTTTCTTTATTTTCTTTATTTTCTTTTATTAGTTTGTCAAACATGTACAAGGTAACAGGTATAACTATGAACATGGACATGAACGAAGGAAATGAATACAAATAAATGGGGGCAGTAGGACAGGGACAGTAGGCACAATGGTGCACTTATGCACGCCCCCTTCTTTAATGGTCTGACTTCTTCCCATGATGGACTAGCTTCCACATCCATGTTCCCTGTATCTGTTAGACCTCCCATCACACTATCTCCTTGTCAGACTCACTACCTAGCCAAACAAAAAATGTTTGAGCGTAGCATTAGTTTTCTCCATCTGTTCACATGACTCGGAGTGATAATAGGATGACAAATGGATACAAATGTTCGGTAACTGAAAGAGGGCTTTTTTAAAAATGGGGTATAAATTGGGAACCATGATCAAATCATGTGATTAAATAGGAATTTGTACTATGATTTAAAAGCTGCTTGCCATTTCCAGAGCAGGTGGCTTCCTTCACACAGAACAACAACAAAAAAGTAATAATCATGAAGGTTAAGCAGATCCACTATCCTTACAATAATGTCAAAACTATGCACATCTAGAAGATTAAGAATAAAATCCAGGGAAATTGCATGTCACAGTCTAATGGGAGATGTGAGCACTGGAGCAAACCAACTAATTTAGTAGAGACAGTCTTTGTCCAAGAACAGATATGATATTCTCCCTGTGGCCATGAGAAGTCTTTGAGTCCCAGATGAAGCATATTAAAAACTCCTCCTTGCCCTGCAATCTTATTGTCACATTTATTCCTAGAGAAAAAAATGCAAATAGTCATTTTGAAAAAGTTATCCTTAGCCAATCTGTATGATGGCCTGGAGCAGGGGTGCTATTCAGCAGGTTCTGACAGGTTCTGGACAACCGGTAAGAAATTTTGAGTAGTTCGGAGAACCAGCAAATACCACCTCTGGCTGGCCGCAGAGTGGGTTGGGAATGGAGATTTTGCAGTGTCCTTCCCCTGCCATGCCCACCAAGCCACACCACGCCCACCAAGCCACACCCACAGAACCGTAATAAAAAAAAATTGAATTCCATCACTGGCCTGGAGGTCATCCATCCAACTCCTAACATATGAGACTTATTGTAGTAGTAAATGAATCAGATCCAACTGATGCCCGCCTCCCATCCCTAATGTCTCAGGAATGTCCCTTCCAGGGCAAATAAACATCAAGATTATGGTAGGAAAGGGCAAGCAGGAAACTTATAAATGCTTGCATAGCAAAGCATCCTGCTGGCTTTTTATTTTGTTAGCTAGGAGCATAAGTAATATAGAAGTAAGCATAAGAGGAATTCTTGTGATGCATGGGTGGACCATTTAAGAATTCTATTTATTGTTGAAATATTGCATTTACTACTATAATGTTTATTCAAATTTGCTATAATTAGTAGGAGAGATTCTTTCATCCAAATTAAATTGAAAATTCCTCTCAAGTCCAATTTAATGAAAATGCATGCTTTCTGAAAGTGGTTCAGCAGGCTCCCAAAATAAGAGGCAGAAATAGTCAAATCAATATCAGGATATATGTGATTGGATGCCATCTTTCCTCAAGACAATATGTGCATGAAAGAAAACAGTCAAATTCAAGGAAGATCTTCTTCTTCTCCATTACCACATACCTTCCGGCCCTTGGCATCATGGTTGTAGAAATTCTGGAGATCTTGGATAAAGAAATGTTCTCCTCTTATCCAGCCAGGTTTCAGTTCTACAAGTCAGGTCAGCTGACTGATTTAAGAAGCAAAAGGTGAGGACAAACCTGACACTTATCAACAGTAACTTGAGGCTAAATGCAGTAATGCAGTGCCTATGGTCATGGGAGAGACTATTATTTTGCTAGAAGAGTAGATGGGCATGAGATTGCCAAGCACTTATATCTTAGAATAGGCAGCCCAATAACTTCTGTTGTACTTAATACCATCCTTCTTTTTCCTATCAGAAACCTACATCGCAACTTCAACACCCCTGTAAATTGACCTAGCCACACCTGCGTTTCCAGACCTTCAAAGTATAGAGATACCATAAACTTTACCCTATGTCCCATCTTCCCACCCATTTTACCCAAATGCTCCATAGCATGGGCAGACTATTTGTCAGACCTTCCCAAATGTGACCGAAATTTAGACAGAAATTTCTCATAAGGGAAATTTAGACCATCATAAGAGCCAGTCTAAGGCCAGTCTAAAATTCCTTCAGCTCAACGCACACATTGGGAAAGAAAGGGAAGGCGGAAGTGGAATCTTGAAATGGTGAATGCTGTTTTAAATATGCTCTGCCTAAACAGTTTGATGCAGTGCTGATCTTTGAATTTCTGCGGAACTGTTTTGTAACTACTGTATGTATTGTAAGTAGAGTTTGACTGAGAAGCACAATTGTTTGTTTTAGAGATCTATTTTTTTAAAAAAAATTCAAATTAAAAAATGGTAAAAGCCGAAAGATTTATACAATCTGAAGAAAAACCACAAAAATGGTTTTGTGGAATTGAAATAATTCTTTTAAAAAATAAAGTTGCACTTTTATACTAAAGTAAATTTTAAAAGTATATGTGACACAATCAAAAAAGGGGGAAACGTTTTCTTTTCTTGACAGTGGGTATCATAAAGAAAGGTTTTTTTGTAAGGTACAATATGTTGTATAATTGTAAAAGGGAGTATCTCATAGATCTTCAGAGGAAATGAAATAGTAATGAAATTCTTGTTTAGATTGTTGGAAATGGTTATTTTTATTCTAAAAGGCTGCCTGCTTATCACATTCCCTTCTAAGTCTATCAGAAATCAATGAATTTAAACATTATACTCTTCTTAGAACAGTGGATAAAATCTAGCACAGTACTCAGCAACCAGTGGAAGATTTTTCTTCTATTTTTGTTTTGGTAAAGTATTCCTCTGGAGAATTTTCACACAAGTGACTGATTATATATACATTTGTATGTTTTCTGTGGAAGGTGTACGAAGCAGTTCCCTGTTACAGTGAGTGCAATCAGTATTCCTGGCGAGTAGAACAGTGGTCTCAATGTGAAATCAGCAGTGCACAAAATTCCCTCCACTGTGGAGAAGGAATACAAACGAGGCAAATCAGGTGAGTGGAAAATAAATTGGTTCATGGATTGATTGATTTGATTTGATTTGATTTGATTTGATTTGATTTGATTTGATTTGATTTGATTTGATTTGATTTGATTTCTATAGCTGCCCAGCTCAACCAAATGACTCTGGGCAGCTTACAATTCTAAAATTATGAAACAATTAAAAACAATCTAAAAAATTAAAGCAATAAAAAACCTCCACAAAATAAATTTAAAAACAAGCAAGCTAAGAAAATATAACTGCTGTCTCTGGAACTTTTGAGGATATTATTTTCCAGTAACATCTTTATAAAACTGTCTTAATTTTATCACTTGAAGTCTTCTTCAACTATTTATACTGTGTTTTTTTTAAAAAAAAAAAAAATAAGTAACCAATATTTTGCTATGTGACACTATGCTTTTTAAAACACTTTTGAATATAAAGGTATCTAGAGTAGTCTGTTTCATGTTTCATATTTGCATGAAAATAAAGTTAATCTTTAGTATGAAAATTCTATCACATGGGCTGTAACCATATCTTTGGTTTCATGAATAGCGTTTTACTTAATTGCAGTATTTCTACACAATTTCTACATATTGTTTCAGCTCTCCTCAACAGCACTAGCATGACATAAATATTCAGATATAATCAACTGATTAAATAATTACTAGTTATCCACCGCAATGAATATGTGACATATGTAACAAACATAAAAATATTTCTGAAAAGTAAAAAAAAAAAACCTTAATTGAAAGCCTACTGGAGGTAAGATCGGGAAATGGGGGCAAAAAATTCCAGAAGAAAGCAGTGACAAACCATTTTTATTCTGCTGTCAAGATAATTGCAGAGACTTGTCTAAGAATTCACCAGATGTTGAACTCGATTCGGAGGCTTGACTTTATTTACTGTATTACTTATTTGTTTTTCATTGTGGAATGCCTTGCAGATGATGTTCTTATCATCCTACAGATGTATAAACACCACTGAAGGTGGAGATGGTGAACCTGTACCTCTTGTGCTTTGTAATCAGTCCAAAGTTCCTTTGGAAAAACAGAAATGTATCCTCTATTGTCCTAATGAATGTGTGGTGTCTGAATGGAGTCACTGGAGTCAATGCCCAGAGGTACTTTAGTTCTGCCATAGTTCAATTTTGAAATATTAACAGGATCACCCATGACATGCTTAGATCCATAATGCCATAAAAAGAAGGGACTAAGAAATATATATTTTCCTGGAACCCAATATTGTTGCTAAACAGAATGATAGTAAGCTCTTTCTCTAGTGAAGCAATGTTTGATATTGTTCTTTGATAAATATGTGTTTCTTAGATTATCATTTATAGCACCAGTATTGAAATTTGCTTTACACCCTTAAAGAGCATCGCAGCTCTTCCTAGCAATTTAGCTACAGTGGCTCAAAATGAGTGGAGCAGGTAATTATGAGTGTCTGTCAATCTGCACATGTTAAGCCTCTTCTCCGTGAACTGGATCAGTTGCTAGTAGGCTTCCAGGTTCAGTTCAAGGTGGTTTCAGTTACCTTTATAAAGCTGTTCATGGAATGGGATCAGGTTACCTGAGGAAGCACCTTTCCCTCATTCTGTCTATCCATCTCATTGGTTCCAGCAGAAGAGGCATGCTATGGGTCCCATCTTCTAAAGGATGCCATTCTAGAGGACCCAGGAAGTGAGCCTTTTCTGTCATAGTGCCTGCTGGTTAGAACATTATCCCTCTGAACAAGTGGTTGTATCATGGGCATGGGGTTCAGAACATGTGGTAGAATCACATGTGATAGTTCTGTTGCAAAGAGTTTGTGATTTGATCCCGGCTACCAATTTCATATATAGCATTGTGGTGGGTTTTTTATGTTGCTTTTCCAGTGTTGTTAGCTGCCCAGAGTCATCATAATGAGATAGTGACTATATGAATTTCCACCCATCTTATTTGATTGCTATAGTGATCTTCTATTTTCAGTGTTTATATACAGTAACTATACAGTAAATGAATAAGCTGAGTACCAAGCTCTTTCTGAAGATTCAGTGGCAGCAATGTTTAAACCAAATGCCTTTTCTTGTAACATGTCCAAAACCCCAATTGCATGAAAATATTTGAGGCATTTCCTGGGCCTGGTAATTCCCAAGGTGTCAAACTCCCAAATGTAAGCAATGTATGAGATGATAAAGAGATCTCTCTATTATGAATGCCCATGTGTTTTCTCTCTGTAAAATATCCTCAATAGATGCTACTAATAATTGACAGCCAAAATCCCCGTGAATGCCTCCTGAAATTCATAATTGATCCTGATCTTAAGATTTAATGTGAAGAGTTTGCATTCATACTTGAAAAAGAATCATCCTGAGGAAACAGTCCTTCGTTTATGCTATTATGCTGTCATATTGTCATCATCTATTCTATTGACATTATAATAAGCAAATCATTTTGAATAGCTATGTTGTTTTCATAGTAAGACTGAACCAATACAGATTCAATAAGCTTGGCTTCTAAAAATATTTCTTAAATGCACTACCATATGCAAAATGCTGCAAATTATTTTTCATGGTTGCTATCAGCATAACAATCCACTCAGTTCTTTAAAAAAAATATCTGTCCTACGGATTCTTATTTGCCATTATTCAGTTATATTCTTTCACAGGCAAAACAATAAGACTATAGAATGATGCTCTTAGTTTAATTGGTGTCATACTAAATCTATACTCAAATCATCTTACTACAGATAGTTCTTGAGTTAACCGAGACTGCCGGTATTGCTATCACTAAGCAATGAAGTTCTAAAGCACAATGTCATATGAACACATTGCTTAGCAATGGCAATGGTAACCCTAATGGTAACCCCAAGACTTTGTTGTTAAGCATGAAGTGGCAGGAGTGGTAAGTAAGGAACGCAGGGATGTCCATGGGGTGGTGGTTACTGTGGTGATGTGGAGGGGAGGCTGAGAGAGGCCTCAGGAGGCCCAGTGCAGTTGTGTGCAAGCACATGAACACAAGTTGCATGGATGGTGCTGTGTAGCCTGAGCACAGAAAGATCGGGGGATGGACAATGTGGCAAGACAAAGACATAAAAAGACTGGGAGATGGCACAGCAAAGTGTGAGTGCAGAAAAGTCAAAGGATGGATGGTGCAGCAGGGCATAAGTGCAGGAATGCTGCCCCCAGGTAAGGTTGAAAGTTGGAAGCATGGTTCTCCAGTAGTTCACCTCCTTTCTCCTTGCCCAGTTCCAATCAGTGTTGGAGGGGAGAAGAGATCTATCTTAGGCTCCTCTTATCTGGGATGCATCAGGATTTGGGTCTCTCCTATTTAACATCTGGGTGAAGCTAGTGGGTGAAGTCATTGGCCAGGATGAAGTTCAATATCACTAGTATATATCTGTTCTGCCCCAGCTACGGATCCCAAAGAAAGCAGCAAACACAAAGTCCATACAAACCTTAATTTACTAATCAAAGACAACTAATGAGCTTTCTTAGTAGTTGTTCGAACACAAGTACAATAAATCAGTCTTTTCTGAACAAGGGCTTTTAATTTAACTTCATTAACAGCCGACAAGAATTCAAAGAATAATAACTCAGTTCTGAGGCACAGTATTTCAGATAACCATAATCTTACTGTGGTTGGCAGAATGCACAGAAGCAATTTGCAGGAAAACTGATAAAAGAGAAACAAGAGCCAAATCAAACGTTTTCTGTAATCAAGATGGGAAGGAATTTGAACAAACTTGTTTCCTGCAAATTGCATCAGTTGTTGTCCTTCCTTAAATAGGCTAGGGGAGAGGCCAATTAGCCCCAAGCCTTACTCTTGAGGAGACCTCCTCCTGAGGAGCCACTCCTGCCTTTTCGCAGTTCTGCGCACTCGTGCATCGAGAAGAGGCTCCTCCTCTTCTTCCTCTTCACTTATGGGAGCTTCTGGAGGTTCTGAAGGCCATGGTTGAATCCCCGCCTCTGGCACAACATTTTCTCCAGCCTCCGCATTGTCTGACTTGAGTGCCAACTGCACAGGCTGCTGGCACAGCACCACACCAGCGTCCTCGCTGTCAAAATCAGCTACTAACTGCACAGGCCGCTGATGGGCCACAACAATATCCCACCCCCAAATGAAACAAGTGCTTACTCAGGACCTGGAGGTTCTGAGGGTCTAGATCAGGGGTATCAAGCTTACATCATCATAGCATCATAACACATTGGGTGTGGCTAGCACATGATGCATCCGAGCCACGGGCCACAAATTTGACACCCCTGATCTAGATAGTGAGAAACTATCTTAATCCTAGCAAGATAGAGTGACTTTGGGTTTGGGGATCCCCTGTATCTAGAGAGTTGCCATTTTCAACTCATGATGGGGTAAGGCCAGCGGTGAAATCCTCTGAAGTCTGCTACCGGTTCTGTGAGTCTGCTACCAAGCGTGCACTTTGTGCGCACATGCACGCCTGGGGCGCACCCACACAGCACTAAAAAAGAAACATTTGGAAGCCTTCCAGGTCTGCAAAGGTAAGTAGAACAGCGAGGGGTGGGGAATCTGCTGTGCCACGTGATTTAGATTAGCTAGAAAGCAGAAAATCCGATGATTCTAGCTAATGTAAATCATGCGTCACTGCTGATCGTCGCCCAGCTGATGATTGGAAATAATGGTTAACGCAAACTGGTAGCATTTTTTACTACTGGTTCAGGAGAACTGGTCCGAACCGGTAGCATTTCACCCCTGGGTAGGGCTCCCCTGGACAGAATTGGTATACAATTTAAGGAACTTCCTGTACTTTCATTTCCTTCCTGAAGAAAAGATTGCCGCCGTGGTTTATGGGGGTTGTTTGGACTACCCATCCAATAGATTGATGGTGAAGTGAGCCCAAGTCACTTCAATTATATGTGGTCATTGGGTAGGACCTCTAAGATCCTTACCTTACAACCAGGTTTTCCTCTCAGGGAGGAGGGCATAATGTCAGGTTCGCTCTGATGATGGTGTGTTCACGTTTTAATATTTTGTTTTTATTATGTGTGTGTTTGTTGGCTGTCTAGGGTTAATTAAGGTAATATAGATGGCCATATACATTTCCACACCCCCCCCCCCAAATAACTAAATACACTGCTGGTGCATGGCTAAGATACTAATAACATGCAGTATCTGTATTTGAGGTCCAGGCCCAGTGGCAAAATAAAGCAGAATATTTGTAACTCAGGATTAAAATGAGGGATCCTTAGTGCTCTCTGAGCTTGGTTGTTTTCTTGCAGATGTTTCATTACCCAAATTAGGTAACACCATCAGTACTCCTCATGAAACAGAACTGGTTTGGGTAATAAAACAGCAAGAAAACAACTATTCCTAGAGAGAACCAAGGACCCCCCAGAGGCAAAAACTTGTACAATGCAAATCAATCCCACTACACCAGGCTAACAGATTCATATTACTTTTCTCTCTAGTGCCTCAACAATTCTATTTTTGATTTTATTCTCATTTTTAGTTCATTGTGCTGTTTTTCTTTTATTTTGTTGTGCTATATCTTACTAATCAATGACCATTGTAGTCAATAGTAAACTGTACTAAACACTGGCTGTATTATAGATACCGCTAGAAGGTTTAAGGTGGATGAGAGCATAAGGTCATAGCAAGCAGGAAACTATATTTGTATACTTGGGATTCATGAAAATCCCAAATAGTTTGCATTACCATCATTTTTAGGAGCCTGGAATATGATGAGGGGGGGGAGGGAGGGAGAGAGAGAGAGAAGGAGAGGAAAAGGGATATCTATCTCTGTGTGCGTATGTGTATATATATATATATATATACACACACAGTGTTTTACCAAGACACCTGGTCTACTCCAACATGTGTAATCTTTCCCCTGGCTCAGGGTGATGAAGGGAAGAGAACCTGTGGCTCAGTGGTTAATACAACTGCCTAACATTCAGGCAGCCCAGGTTCAAATCCAAGTAAGGGTAAGGCTGGCTGATGAGAGCTAAGAAGCTTGAAATAGATCTATACCAGTCTCCCTTTATTTCTTTATCAGTAAAATATATTTATACATATACATATACATATACATATACATACATACATACATACATACATACATACATACATATATATATATATATATATATATATATATATATATATATATATTTTCTCAGGTTTTCGCGGGTGTTTGTATGTAGGTCTTTGGTTATTCGGGTCTTCTCCCACGTAAAATTGGAAGTGTCTTGGCGACGTTTCGACGAAGTCTCATTCGTCATCTTCAGGCTGGTGTTCTTGGCTTTGTGCTTCCAGGAGCAATGTGAGATCGCAGCTGTCTCTTCCTTTTAACTGCTAGTGGGGGTGTGAGCTGATTGGGTGGGAACTTGGCCGTGTTCTGATTGGGTGGAGGTGTGTTCTGATTGGTTAGGGGCTTGGCTGTGCTCTGATTGGATGGGGGGTTGGTTGTGCTCTGATTGGCTGGGGGTGTGTTCTGTTTGGGTGGGGGCTTGGTTGTGCTCAGCTTAGTCTGAGTTGCAGGGGGATTTGAGCTGGTGAGCTGCGTTGTTGTTGTTTGGCTTCGTGTTTGTGGCCGTGCGAGCTCTTCATGGTGGGTGTCAGTCTGCTTCATGTATGGATTGGAGGGGTTTAAAGTGGCTAATGATGCAGCTGCGGTCTGGCAACTCAGACTAAGCTGAGCACAACCAAGCCCCCACCCAAACAGAACACACCCCCAGCCAATCAGAGCACAACCAACCCCCCATCCAATCAGAGCACAGCCAAGCCCCTAACCAATCAGAACACACCTCCACCCAATCAGAACACGGCCAAGTTCCCACCCAATCAGCTCACACCCCCACTAGCAGTTAAAAGGAAGAGACAGCTGCGATCTCACATTGCTCCTGGAAGCACGAAGCCGAGAACACCAGCCTGAAGATGACGAATGAGACTTCGTCGAAACGTCGCCAAGACACTTCCAATTTTACGTGGGAGAAGACCCGAATAACCAAAGACCTACATATATATATATATATATATATATATATATATATATATATATATATATATATATATATATATAAATTTGTTTCTGTAGGCATGTTTGCCACATTCTTGAAAACGAGATTTTGTTCTTAGTTATATAGGATTCCTTTTATCTGGGAATACAAAATCCATATGATAGAAAATCTTTATTAGATTAACACAAGTTTACTAAACAGTTTGCTAGCTTTCAAAATTTCAAAAAAAAAAAAAACTTTTTCCGAAAGTTTATTTATTTATTTTTTTAGAAACTTCAAGGCTGATGGAGAAAGGAATAAATATAGCAAGGGTTCAATCCATACCTCTCTCAATTTCAGCCCGGATGAAGTATTAGAGAATCTGCAGATGTGAAAATTAGTTTTTATCAGCTTTGCTAGTGGTGTGAAGTTGCACTAGAGATTCTCCCAAGGCTTGTTAAGAATAGGAAACAAGCAAATATTTGTTAGGGATCCATTTTTGGAACTGTAATATCCAGTTAAAACTGTTTTACCCATATGTGACACATGAGGTTCCTTTAGTAAGTTTAAAAGAGAAAAGAAAGTTAATTCTATTTAACGGCTAATGGTTATATCTGATTTGTGTGTAGAGAAAAAATATATTTTTCTGTGACATTCACTATGTCTACATACTGTATTTATGTCTATGAATAAACAGAAGACATACAGGTAATCCTTGTCCTAGGCCACTCGCTTAGCGGATTCAAAGTTCCAACAGTCAGGCTCCCCACACACACACAGTCACATGATGACATTTTGGGCACTTGGCAACCAGGCCACATTTACAGCTGTTTGCAGCATCCCACAATCACATAACAGTTTTGCCAAAAAGAACAGCATTTATTTCTGGTTTTCAGCAACATTCTGCAGGAAAAAAAAGGGCCAAAACATTGGCTTTATGACTGTCACGAGATACAACCATGATGAGCAGTCTATAATATTAACTCAAGGACTACCCAAATACTATTAACATATAGGATTAGTGTTATTTATATGATTTGATTTATATGATATGAACCAGTTATATATTCCATTTCTTTTTCTTACCTAAGGTTCATTTTGGGAATTCTTGCATCAAGACTATGTCTTGCCTGTTTCAATAAACATGGGGAAATTAAATTGAAGCACATTTCTCTTCAGAGACTTCATATGAATTCCACTTAACAATAGTAGGTTCACACATCATTACTTGATTTTCTCCTTCTGCACAGACAGCAGAGAAAATATCATCTCCTGTTAAATATTCAGCATTGAAGAACTATGGCAATACCTGTGATGTCTTGGCTCTCTGTTCATCTGACTTGGAAATGTAATTAATTGACTTCACTTGAATTCATCAAAGCACTCTTAAACTGAGTTAATATGCAAGTTGGGCCACAAGTCCCTGAAATAATTATCTCAGATTTATTGTATCTGATGTCAAGTTTTGTTTTTGTTTTTTTTTTGCTTACAAGAATTGATAACTCCCAATATTTCATCTGAGTGACCTCCTTGTTTGCATCAAATGTTAACATTTAGAGTAGCTAATTCAGAAGGGTTTGAAAACCATTCATTTAATTATGTAAATATGTAAAGCAAGACATGGGATGAAAGAAAAAAATAATGTTCCTTATTGTGGATCAGCAACACTTTCATGACTTATCTGACTATTAAATATGTTCTAATAAATAAAATTGGTATTACTAAAGTATTAATGGATAACTTCAAAAGTGGAAATAAGACATATGATTAGTTTCACTAGCTTTTGACAGCAACACCTGGATATTTTAGGTCATAATTCTGAATTGGCTATAGAGAAGAATTCAAATCATTTCCTTGGTAAGAAGATTAAAATTAATAGTTTCATCAATGCTCTTATACCTGAGGGTAGGAAACTATAAACTCCCTTTTTATAGTCCTCAGAACCATTCCAAAATTTAGTACTGTGGTTGCGGAAAATCTCTAGCTTGTAATCTTATGATTTTCAGATGGGAACATATACAGTCTCTGATAAAATGCCTAGGAAGGACTTTAGGCAGTTTAAAAAACAAGGCAAGCAAACTTTCCTTGCAAAATATAAGAAAATAAATTAAAAAATCTCAGCTGCTGCCAGTGGTGGAATTCAATTTTTTTTTTACTACCGGTTCTGTGGGCGTGGCTTGGTGGGTGTGGCTTGGTGGATGTGGCAGGAGAAGGATACTGCAAAATCCCCATTCCCTCCCACAACTGGAGGAATGATATTGCAAAATCCCCATTCCCACCCCTATCTGGGGCCAGCCAGAGGTGGTATTTGCCGGTTCTCTGAACTACTCAAAATTAAAATTTCTGCTACTGGCTCTCCAGAACCTGTCAGAACCTGCTGAATAGCACCCCTGCTGCTGCCACATATTTATGTAGCCAAACCTATTTTGTACTATTATCCACTCTCCCCATCTTAAAAAAAGTTTGGCACACGAGCATGCGCACGGCAATTGCGCGCAAAATGTGTGCGCGAAGAGAACCGGTGGTAACACTGGTTGGAACCCACCACTGCATCATAACTGAATAATAGCACTTTGAGAGCCAGGCAGGACATTTCAGCAGAAAGCATTTCCTCTCCTTCCCTTAGCTGTAGTTCATTGTTACAGTGGCACCCAGCAGGACAAAAACACTGTTATTTTGACTTTTTCCTCTTTCCTTGATCAGGAGGGAAAGTAGGATTCAGGGTTGAGACCAATATTTGTTTCAATGTAGGGGCTCAAGGATATTATTAAAATTGTAGTTGTTTAAATGTATTGCCAGGATCCTTCCACCAGTCCTTCTAAGATACTTGCCTGTGGGAAACCTTTATGGCCTTAGGCAATTAGTGCACAATTACCTACCCATTTCAAAATCACACAAGCAAAAGGGGTTTACAAGCCATCGAGGCCCTTCTCCAACCCATAAAAAAAAGCTTAATATGCCAATTGATAAGTGGATTCCAAATGTTTGACTGTTTAATGGTTAGTAAATAAAGTGGTCATTTTCTCAAGTTCCATAATTTCCAGTGCACGCACAGGGCTACGAAGAACAATCGGTGAAATGCTTTCTCTTTCTCTCTTTAAGAGCTGTGCTTACCCTCCTCCCAAACCCCACCTTTAAAAACATGTCAACGTTTTCTTCTTCAGTCCACTCTTTTGAATTGGATTAATCGTGATTTTAATTATCATTTTTAACTGGAGCATCTCTAGGTGGAAAAAATAGAGTGTACGGTGCAATAATGAAGCAGATTAATGTGGGCTATCTATAAGCGGCTCCTGTTTATTTCAGTAAAACATGTTTCCATGTGAGTTTCCATTCAGTTTTACTGAAACAAACAAGAGCCACTCACAAAGAACAATCCCACTCATTCCATTGGAGGAATGAATTGTAATGAATTGTTCATTATAATTGACAAAGCATTTGGTAAATTCCAGAGTACCTGACAAACACACGTTTTGTTATGATTGACAAAGCATTAGAATGCCGTGTCCCTGAGATAGCAATAGCAATAGCACTTAGAGTTATATTCCACTTCACAGTGCTTTACAGCCCTCTCTAAGTGGTTTACAGAGTCAGCCTATTGCCCCCAACAATCTGGGTCTTCATTTTACCCACCTCGGAAGGATGGAAGGCTGAGTCAACCTTGAGCCTGGTGAGATTCGAGCTGCCAAATTGTAGGCAGCCAGCAGTCAGCAAAAGTAGCCTGCTGTACTGCACTCTAACCACTGCGCCACTGCAGCTCTTACTCACATTCATTTATGTTTTGTTACATTTTTATGTTTATGTTGAGAGCTTCATACAAGTACAGGTAGTCCTCAACTTAGAACTGGTCATTTTACAGTTGTTCAAAGTTACATTGGCCCCAGAACGAGTGCTTTATGGCCCCTAAAATCACCCCTGGCCATCGTAAATTGTGACTCAACATTTTACTATGGTCATGTGATTGCATGTCAAGCGGGACAGTTTTACAATTGGTTGCAGTGTTCTACGATCACATGACTGTGATTCGCTATGTTTTTGGTAGCTTCCAGCAATTTTTGCCAGTTTCTAGCAAAAAAAAAAACAAAAAACGTCCACTCAAATGAATGCGTTCACTGAACAACTGTGGTGTTTTTTTAACGACCATCATGTTTCCTTAACAACCGCTGTGAAAAAGGCCAGAAAATTGCTTCCAGTCACATGGGAGCCTCGATTTACAATTGTAACAACATATGACTGAGATTTCCAGTCCCAGTTATGGTCATAAGTCAAGGACTACCTGCAAACTTTCTCAAATTGCCTTGTTTTTAGATAAACTGGATTCTTTTCCATTTATTAAAAGTCCAGTGGAAGGAAAGGGGGTTCCAGAAATCATTGCCATTATGAAATTTTTAATGGAGTTTATTTTATGTGGAGCTTATTAAATTGATAATAGAACATTTACATCTGTATACAGGTTGCTATCAATGGTTCGTTATGCTCTTACAGTAAAGCCAATCTAATTCCTTCCCCGATGCAGCGTTTTCTGCAATGACAGATTCCACTTACACATTTCATTTTGAATAGCTTGTTAAACCTCATCTTCCTGCTGCCACATGCAAGTATTACAATAAATTACAGGGTCAACAAGCATGTCACATCCTGTGTAATCGGGTGTTATAAAGGTCATATGAAGAATTAGTTGCAGAAATCATACTAACATCAGCAAGGAGATATTTAAACATTGCTGAACATGTCAGCATCTTAAGAAATATTCTGAATAAGAGCTCCTTGCTCACAACACAGCAAGTACAGCCTTGCTCTTCATTTCTCCTGTTTAGAAATTTTTAACACATTATGGTAGCATTACTGTATCTGTCAAAGTGCATCCAATTCATTATAGTTTTTTATACAATGGATACCAAGCAGATACCAAACAAGCAGTTTTAACCATTTGGTGGCTTTCTAACCAGGTAGTCTCTTCCAGACACGCACACACACTTTCTGTATTATTTTTTGAAACTCATCAAGGATTACTACCCAGTGGTGAAATCCAATTTTCTTTACTACCGGTTCTGTGGGTGTGGCTTGGTGGGAGTGATGTGGCTTGGTGGGCATGGCAGGGGAAGGATACTGCAAAATCTCCATTCCCTCCCTACTCCTGGGGGAAGGATACTGCAAAATCTCCATTCCCACCCCACTCCAGGGGAAGGATAGTGCAAAATCCCCATTCCCTCCCCACTCCTTGGGGAAGGATAGTGCAAAATCCCCATTCCCTCCCCACTCCTGAGGGAAGGATATTGCAAAATCTCCATTCCCACCCCACTCTGGGGCCAGCCAGTGGTGGTATTTTCCGGTTCTCTGAACTACTCAAAATTTCCGCTACCGGTTCTCTGAACTGCTCAAAATTTCTGCTACTGGTTCTCCAGAACCTGCTGGATTTCACCTCTGCTACTACCTAAGTTGTAGCAAATTCCACCAGGGGTAGGAAAAACTCAAACGGTCAATCAGTATATTCTACATCACAAAAATAATCACACACAGAGAACAAGGGATTATCATTTCTGGTGGGAGAGAAACAACTAAACTGTTGCCATTTATTATTTCTAATTTAGAGTAATATTGAAAAGAAACTATGCAAAGCGCTTGGGATTCTGTTGTCTGTCCATCAGCAGGATAAATTAACTGCGAGGGAAAAGTTGCCGAAAGAAAGATTACATTCTAAAATGATCTGCATCTGGTTTAGAGGCTAAAATGTTACTCCCAAAAGCAGCCCTCTGGGAGAGGCATCTGGGCAGGAATGCTCTTGACCATTCCACTCTAAAGCCCCTCCCTCCCTGTTCTAGTCACATGACCCAAACTGCAGGATAGGCATCCTGCTCTGGGCTTCCCAATGCACACTTACTGTACACGCAAACATTCACCCAGCCACAAAACAAAGGGAGAGGAGAAAAACACACATACAAAAGCAGAGATAGCACATATATTTTGCCCTGATCAGATCCATTTGTTGTTGTTAGTTGCAAAGTTGTGTCCGACCCATCGTGACCCCATGGACAACTTTCCTCCAGACCTTCCTGTCCTCTACCATCTTCTGGAGTCCATTTAAGCTCACACCGACTGCTTCAGTGACTCCATCCAGCCACCTCATTCTCTGTCATCCCCTTCTTCTTTTGCCCTCAATCTTTCCCAGCATTAGGCTCTTCTCCAGTGAATCCTTCCTTCTCATTAGGTGGCCAAAATATTTGAGTTTCATCTTCAGGATCTGGCCTTCTAAAGAGCAGTCAGGGTTGATCTCTAGGACTGACCAGTTTGATCGTCTTGCAGTCCAAGGGATCAGATCCATACCGACACACATAGGCAGGGAGAGAGAGAGGGTGGACAGGGAGAGAGAGAGGGAAGGAGGGAGGGAGTGGAGAGAGAGAGAGAGAGAGAGAGAGAGAGAGAGAGAGAGAGAGAGAGAGAGAGAGAGAGAGAGAGAGAGAGAGAGAGAGAGAGAATGGAAACATTCCATGATTTTTCATTTCACAGATTAAAACACAGTTTTTTCCTATGGCTACTGCTAGTCAAAGGTATTAGCAAGAATTCCAGAAGCCATTCCCAGTGGGGATTCCCTACCTTATTTCAACATTTCAGTTGTTAACAATAAATGCTCATAATAAGCAATGCATTTTGAGTTGTTTGCTAAACCTGTTGCCTAAGTCATTGATAAATGTAGAAGTTGCACACATTTCTAAGATTCCTCTTCAGTGAAAATGATGGAATGATTCTCTCCCTCTCTCCCCCAAAAGCACAATTGAAAACATGAAAGCCGTCTAGTGGGATCTAATTAGATGACACCCTGGAGTCTCCAGCTCAAATGTCCAAATTCTTAAATATTAGCAAAGAGGAGGAGGAGAATACTTCAGTTTGGATCAATGCCATTTTCCAGTGCTATGTTTCTTAATTAAAATACTTCCCATAAGAGTTACTATTCAGTATCTTTGGGGAAATTAACAAAATCAGTCATAAATTTCATCGTCACATTTAGCTAGGCTTTTGCATTTTCGGTGTATCTGCAATTGCAACTTACAACAGAGATCAGAGTTATAATTAACTGATGAGCAAGTTCAGTTCAGAACCCTATTACAATGTGGTAGTGCAGGTCATTTTAGATAAGTCGAAATTAACAAAGCCCAGACCCAACTAATGTAGGTCTCACGTGTTCACTTGCTTCCTTTTATCTTACCCATAAATATGTTTCCCACATTAAAGGCTAGAAATCTCATCATTCTCAAGAATATGTATTCACACCAAGAAATACTGTTAAAGAATGTTCAGTGTTTTGAGCTGAGAAGTGTTCGAAATCCCATTTCCTCTGGCTTGTTGCAAAAGTAATGAATTTGTTCTAAATTTAATTTAATTTTGTGTGTATCTATGTAGTACTAAAACTCTTGTTGTCATGACCTTTAATTGGGCAAAGCAGTGCGTCATAGGGCAACGATTTTTGAATCAAGGTATTTCAGAGGGGTTAACTTACAGAATGTGGCCAAAACTTGGGACTCATGACTCCCAAGGAAATGAAAATTGGGAAAGTTGTGACTGTTTCAGTGCTATTGTCTATGTTGCTGATGTGTTCACATGATCTTCATTTTCATTCTTCTGTGACAGTTTCCCAGACAATCTCTCAATCCTTCACTCCCTCCCCCACCCAGCAGGAAGCACTTAACTACCTATGAGAGGGGAGATTTCTTATGCTGCTTGGCAGATTCCCACAAGGAAACTCAGTAGGGAAGCCAGCAAGAAGTTGCTCCTGCACCCACTGTCTTTTGTTTATTCTGCTTTCTCTGTTTAAGTAAGGAAATAGAGCAGAGGTTGGCTAATAAGTTTTAAAACTTAAGATGTTTTGCTGCCAGTAACGTTGCCATTCTCTAATTATCCTCAAACAGTAAGTTTGGGAAAGAGAACAGATGGGATTTAGCTGAATACTTTAAAGATATTTTGGAATCAGAACAAAAGGTTGCTATATTCTGGACCATTTTTACTCAGGTATTCTGGAATTCAGTGTTATCAGTATGTACAGCAACTTAAGTTTATAAATTTAAATCTATACTTAGTTCAGTAAAGATTCCAAGAATACAACATAGAAATAGTGAAAACATCCCTTGGCCTTCACGCACTAAATAAAGTTTTATGAGATGGGAAGCATTCTGTGTTTGGCTGAATACACATAATATCCTTGGGAATTTTGCACAAGCAAGCTTTTCAACCTCCCTGAAACCATGGAAGCATGAAGCATGGCCAGGCTTCCCTTTTCTTGATTTCAGCCCAATAGTATAATAAATCAATGTAGAAGAAGTGTTAAAAAAAATGAGCCAACCAAGGATATTGTAAATATGGCTAAGAGTTGATCTGTTTAGAATTGCAAGTGTTATCTTTATCTAACTTACCGAAGAAGAATATTTGCAGCAAGAGATAACATTTTTGGATTAGCTGGCATGTTTGCTTTTGGAGCCATGTCATGGGCATTCTTGTCCAAAGTTTTTCTAAGGAGATTAGTGTAATTCTAAAATGCTTGCCATGTTTGATGTGATCCAGTTTCATAAATAATGATAAGGAAGCCCTTTCTACCCTCAACCCTCTCTCTTCAGAATTCTTTTATAATCCCAGTTCACTTTTGACTTTTTCTACTAGCATATTAGCATAGACACATTTCAAAACACATATGTGCACATGCACTATTATTTTCTATGGATCTATAAAACTAGTTTCCTTTTTTTTTTAATTGGAGGGATTTTTTTAAAAAAATCTATGTTGCCTAGAATTGCTTTCAGTCTTGAAAGTACAAGCATATTCTCTGGATTAAATACAGTGAGCAAGCTGAAAGAATCCACTTGGGTCATCCAGTCCAATCCCTTATTTAGTGCAGGAATCCAGATTAAACATTCCCAACAAATAACATCTATTTTTCTTTTGACACATCCAGTACAAAGGAGAGCACATCATTTCTTGGAGTGATTGTTTTTGGCATTAAGCAGTTTAATGTTAAACGGGAATCTGTATTTTTGTAAGTTAAATCCATTATTTGTGCCTGAACTCTGGAATAATAGAGGAGATCACACCCCTTTCCTAGATGAAAGTTCTACTTTGTGCTTTTTATTCCACCTGTGCATTTCAGTGGTATCAGGTCACAGTAGGAAGAAAATGTAAGTGATCAGAAGCAATTTGCCATTTGTGATTATTTATCAAGTCACATAGTTTTATGAAGTTAGGTCTAGAACTTTTACAACTTCCAAGTGAGTGCTCTTTAGGGACAAACTCTCCTCATATCTGCTATGTTTCCTGCAAACATTTCAGGGAAGAGTTAGTTATATGAACAATCTGTCCAGTTAATCTTTTTATGCTTCTTCCACCCGTAATTCCTACATGTCATATAAACCCAGATAAAGGTATTAGAAAGGTATAGATAACAAAATATTTTCTGTGCAGTGGGTAAAAGAATTGCTACTGCTGATCATTTAATCTTAATGTTATGCCATTTGAGAATTTGATTTTTTTTTTTTTAGAAAGTTTCCTAGTACTTTGGTTGTTATGTCTATTGCTTGAGCATACTAAAAATCTGTTTATAGACATATACTAGGTTGGTCAGAAAACCCCTTCTTCCCCCATTTGGAAGAACAAAATAACAGAGTTGGAAGGGACCTTCGAGGTCTTCTATTCCAACCCCCTGCTTAAACAGCAGACCCTATCATTGTCCAATCTTGTTTTAAAGACCTCCAGTGATGGAGCAACCATAACATCTAAAAGCCATTCCTCTGATAATTGTTCTCACTGTCAGGAAATTTCTCCTTATTTCTGGGTTGCTTCTCTTAATTAGTTTCCATCCATTGCTTCTTATTCTGTCATCAGGTGCTTTGAAGAATTCCAGTGAGCAGAGTCTCCTCACATTTATCTTCCTGTTGACATGTCCAAACACTATATGATTCATCTCCCATATGGTCTATGGTCATAAAACCATATAATGTTATTTTGGGATCATATCAAGAGTTAGTCTGGGCAAATCCATTGAAAAAGACCAGGTGAGGGAATCTACACAAAATCCTTCTTTACCAATTCTTGCATCCATCCTCTGTCTTTTTCTGCACTTGCACAGCCACTTCTGAAAACTGTTTTTGTCCCTTTCTGCTGAGCCTCACTTTTTTGTTTATCCAAGAAAGAAGAAGCGGCTGCTTTAATGCCAATTGAGGGGTCCTTGGTGCTCTCTGAGCTTGGTTGTTTTCTTGAAGATCTTTCATTACCCAACTAGCTAACATTATCAGTGGACCCAGGGGTGGGTTCTAATTTTTTTTACTACCGTTCTGTGGGTGTGGCTTATTTTGTAGGTGTGGCTTCATGGTCATGAGACAGTAGGTGTGGCTTGATAGTCATGAGACTGGGTAGGCGTGGCCAACTCAATGTCACTCACATCAAGTGGTGCCTCTCCTTGCCCCTCCCCTCCCAGCCATTCCTTGTCACACCCAGCCTCAGCGTATCTATAGTTCTGTAAAAATCTTGTTCACCTTTTTTCAACTTTATTATCTACATACTATGGATGCACTTTCATGGACCACTGAAAGGAGGAAATGGCTCACATGCTTTGCCCAAGAGTGTGATAGGCAACAGGCTTTTAAGGGGCTGCCAGAAATAAGGGGAGGCAATGTATTTTCCAAAGCACCAGAAGGCAGAACAAGAAGCAATGGATGGAAACTGAACAAAGAGAGAAGCAACCTAAAACTAAGGAGAAACTTTCTGACAGTGTAAACCAATATAGGTGCAGAAATATTTCAGTCATAATTTCGCATATAAAATAGCCATTTGTGTAATACAACCTGCCTATTGTTCAAAACAGTCATTAGTATTATGGCTGATGTTTGACAGCAAGCCTAAAAGATTACAAGAGTGCTTCTTTCTCTGTATGTATAGAAAACATCACATACCAGGAATAACATATTAAAATGGAGTTATGCAGTGGTGGATTTCAACATTTTTTACTACTGGTTCTGTGGGTGTGGCTTGGTAGGCGTGGCGTGACAGGGGAAGGTTACTGCAAAATCCCCATTCCCTCCCCATCCCACTAACCTGCTCTGGGAAGAAATCAAACTCCCCCCTCTTCATTTCCACAAATAAAATATTACTCATAAGAAAAGCAAGGAAAAATCAAGCTGCTAAGAAGGAGCCTGCCTGATACATATTCCACATTCCTGCCAGCTGCATAAAGGAAACTTTGTAAGAAGGAAACAGCTACAGGTGTTTAGAGATAATAGAAAGTGGAAGCTGGAAGTTCAGTTCCATTTACAAGCAGGCAGAAAACTCATTCAAGACAGGATTTTTCACAATGGAAATGGCCCAAACCTTTTTAGAAACACAAAGCCCATGTTGCACAAACTCCAGAACTTCAAAAACATAGAACCATATAAGAATCCCTCCTCTTATCCAATTTGTTGTTTAGCTGACCCAGAAATGAACTGCTGAATGTCACTTTGCTTCTGCAAGCAAAAATTTCCTTCCAGCATCTGCATCTTGGCTTGTCAATTTAAAGCGACGGCATCTTTTTTTTTTTTTCCCCTTTTTTTTGCCAAGTGATCTCCTGGCTGAGAAGTGATCAGTTGGGAGCTTCTCAATTTAAAGCAACGGTATCTTGGTTTTTTTTTTTTTTCTCTTCTTTGTCAAGTGAGCCCTGATTTTTTCCTTCTAGCCGATCAGCTGGGAGTCGGGAGGCAACGAATAGATTGCGGGCAGGGCCAGGCAGAGGTGGTATTTACCAGTTCTCCGAACTACTCAAAATTTCCACTACCGGTTCTTGCGAACTGGGGAAAACCGGTAGCAACCCACCACTGAGTGCACCGCTCATTGCTGCCTTGAGCTGCAAATATTTTCTATTGATTAATGCAGATTGTACCAGAATTTGTGTTTGAACCAAGGGACTCTATACATAAGAGCCAATGGGAGGTAGCAGTGAAAATCTTGGACTAGAAACACAGATGTAGGGTCAAAACAACCACAAGCAAAGGGCCAGTCATTCTCTCTCAGCTCAAACTCTCGCACAAGGCGAATTGCATCTTTGAATATTGCACCCAGTTTTGTTTACCATGATATAAAAAAGATGTTGAGACTCTAGAAAGAGTGAAGAGAGGAGCAACAAAGATGGTTAAGATACTGGAAGCTAAAACATATAAAGAACAGTTGCAGGAATTGGGTATGTCTAGTTTAATGAAAAGAAAGACTAGGGCTGACATGATAACAGTGTTTCAATATTTGAGCAGCTGCCACTAAGAAGAGCGGGAGTCAACCTATTCTCCAAAGCACCTGAAGGCAGGACAAGAAGGAAGGGATGGAAACCAATCAAGGAGAGATCTAACTTGGGATAAATTTCATGACAGTTAGAACAAATTCAATCAGAATAGAGCTGGAAGGGATCTTGGAGGTCTTCTAGTCCAACTTGCTGCTCAAGATGGAGATACTATACCGTTTAAGAAAGGTGGTTGCCCAGTCTTTTCTTAAAAACCTCCAGTGATGAAGCACCTATAACTGTTCCACTGGTTAATTGTACTCACTGTTAGGAAGTTTCTCCTTAATTCCAGATCGCTTCTCTTCATGATTAGTTTCCATCCATTGTTTCGTGTCTTGCTTTCTGATTTGGAAAATAAGTTGACCCCCTCTTCTTTGTTGCAGCCGTTCAAATACTGGAATACTGTTATCATATCACCCCTAATCCTTCTTTTCTCTAGATTAGCCAAACCCAATTCCTGCAACCGTTCTTGATATGTTTTTGTCTCCAGGCCTTCTTGCTTGAGCAGGGGCTTGGCCTAGAAAACTCCAACGTCCCTTCCAACTCTGATATTCTGTTAAGGTGGTGGTTGTGGGGGGAAATAGATGTTTTATTATGCTTGGATAGAGACGCATCCTAAATTAAAATAGTAAATGAAGATTGCTACAACTATGTGTGGGCAGAAAACATAAGATGAATACCTTCTTCAATTTTCTCTAAGAGGAGAGTTTTCCTTAGTAGAAGCACCGTTACTGAAAAAATCCAGTTGACGATCTGTTGAAAAGCAATTTCACCATGAAACTTAAAATATTCATGGACAAACCTTGACTGCCTCATCACTTCATACAGTGATGAGTGCAGCATTCCATCCATGAGAGATTTTTCCCCCTTTGATATAATTTTTGAAAGCAATTTCTCTTAAATCTGTGAAATCAAATTGAATAATAAGAACTGGTGGAAGGAGTGGGAAAATTAGCCTGTCCAGCAGTAGCAAATAATCTTACAGTATTTGCTGATAGCAATAAGAAATTTTGCTTTCCTTTCCCTAATCCTTACGCAAACCATGTTTGGATCGGATTTTAAATAGGCCTCCATAATAAATTGTTATAAAACACATCCCAGATACAGTCAATTAAAATGACAGTCATTGCCAAACTGTTTGAGATGCTTGTTTTCATGCTGAAAAGGTGATCATTTATAAAACCAGCTCCTCTCTTCATCGATTTTCAGTGATTGATTTTAACACAGCAAAATGAATTCAGTAGAGCTATAATTGGGAACTTCTATCAAGATACTTCTCGTTGATTATTATTGGCAAATCATTCATACTATTATTCTTGCCTGCAAGGGCAAACAATCAAATTAATTGTGGGAAAGATAATAAACCATTTGTAAACAGTTGGAAACAGGATTCGTTTTCATGTAATTAAGAAAAATGGCTTATGTTAAATGTCTGGGTGACCATTCTCCAGCAAACAGCTGAGCTTCCTGGAAAAGCAGCATGTATATGAAATCACGCCACAAGGTTACAGAGAACACTATGGAGCTCTTGCATCTGCTTAATTCAGATTTACTGAAGGAGCAAACAGTCTAGTCTCCCTTGGCAAATGCTCAGGAGAAAGACACTGAGGTCACACACACCAGTGTCTGCCTTCCGCTGTTACAAGAGGAATTGTACAAGGGATTTGCTGGTCTTCTGTCAGCTGGGATTCTGCCAGAGCTGTTTCGGGCTAGGTCCTTCATAGTATTGTGCCTGTGAGCCAAATTGTTCGAGTCTTCTTTTGCATATTCAGGAGGGTGGGGCGTTCTCTCTCTCTCTCTCTCTCTCTCTCTCTCTCTCTCTCTCTCTCTCTCTCTCTCTCTCTCTCTCTCTCTCTCTCTCTCTCTCGATTCTGCCAGTCTCTCGCTCTTGAGTTCTGTCTTTGGTGACAGTTGCGAGACAACAGAAGCTTGTGTTTTTGAACTGCTGTCTCTCTAGTTAATGAGCATTGGTGGTGGGGGGGAAGTAGTGTTCTTGGAGTGATTTATGGAAGGATATTTTTTTTAAAAAAAAATCCTTCATATTTATGAGGATAACAAGGGTTGAGAGGGTTGTGGGTTTGATATGGTTGGGTTATAATCTCATCCAGTTCATGGCATTGGCTTTCATCGCCCGATTCCTCCAAACTCATTTCTATTAATTAAATATCTTCGAGAAAATGCAATTGCATTTTGAAATGTGGATTTGATTTCTGTATTTAGAAGAGAGGGTTGGTTTTCTGCTCTTCCTTACTTCCTTACTTCCTGACAGTTTGCTTCATTCGGAATCAATAACAGGGTTACCACTGACAGGGAATGGCTTAGAATTTGCCACTCTAGCTCTGCCATTCTCAATCACTTAAGCAACTCCATTATCCCCAGCGTCATGATAAAGGGTAGCAGGTTAGGACATTTGTATGCCAAGCTAATTGCCCTTTAGGAGCATCTGAAGGTAATAAATTACTCCGCTTACCGCCTATTCACTTTGCTGCTGCTACCCAAAAGTACCCTTGTAACTGTGCCCTGGGGCAGAGAGAGATATATTAAATGCCTCATTAAGAAGAAAAAGAGAAACAATCAACCAGCAAGCTGAATCTTCCTTAGCCAGCAAAGGTGTCTTCTTGCTGTGCCTGGAAAAAGTCTCATCTTGCAATATGGCATGATTTTGTTTGCCTCCAAAATAGCACAGCTGTGTCCTCTTCCCTTGCAAGAGAAGGGGAAGGGGAAGGGGAAGGTCCTATGAAGATGATGTCTCCAGAGATATGTGGATAGTGATAGAGCCTTGAATGGTCTGGGAGAATTCTCCAGAGCCCCAAACTATTTGCACTATAAAATAGAGTAACAAATGGGAGTGGTGCAGTGGCCTAGAGGTGGAGCTCTTGCCTCACAATCAGGAGGCTGTGAGTTTGATCCTAGGTAGTGGCAGTTACCATATTTTTCGGATTATAAGACGCACCTTAATTTTGGGGAGGAAAACAAGAAAAAAAGAATTCTGCCTCTGCCTATCAAGATCAGCGGCATCCTCACTTCCATTCGGATTTTGATAATGAGTAGCACAGAACTTTTTATCAGTTTAAATCAAATCCTATCACTCTATTTAACTGGAGGGGTAAGGTGGGGTGGGGGATGATTTTCATGGGGGCAGAAGAGGCACTTGGCACCAAAGGCTCCACCCTCAAGATGCCCTCGTCTTCCTACCTATAGCTGTAGGCATTGAAAGCTTGGCTTTCTTGCAGCAAGGCCCCATAGAGATGCAGCACTTCAGTCCTCCTGGACGCTGCCATCTCATAAACAGGGTGCTGGGCTGGCCCGGCAAGCCCCCTGCGCCTTTGCTGCCTGGAGCCTGATTCTGGAAGCAGCCAGGGACCACGGAGGTTGGGACTTGATTGGCGAAGCAGGTGCTGCGCAGGGGGCATAAGGCAAGGTGCTGCCACCTAAAACACTGTTGCTGCGATCTCCGCTGCCTGGAGATCTCCGCTTCCTCCCCAATTCCAAAAATGGGGTATGCAGAGGCAAAGAAAGAGCATTGTTTTCGGGCAGTTCCAAGCAATGGAGATCGCAGCAACAGTTTTCAGGTGGCAGTGCCTTGCCTTGCACCTCCTGCGCAGCACCCAGCAAGCCACCAGTTCTTGAAAATGCAAGCCCACTCAGCACACCCCGAAGCCTGCAGGTGGCCTACATAAACCACCCTCACTCTATGCTGCACAGAAATCCTATAGGGTGGCCTGCATGGACCACCCTATGCTGGGGGAAGAAATCTCGGGAGGTTAAGGAGAAGTCTACTGCTGTAGGGAGTGGGGATCTCCAGTCCTTGCATAAGCTGTGAAGGCAGCCATCAGAACTTCTGGAGCTGCTTCCAGGCAGACCCTGGGAGAACTCAGAGCTCTCAGTGGCTAAAGGGGAAGAAGAAAACTCTGGGCACATTGAGAACACATGTTCTCCTGTTGCTGGAAGAAGGGGAGAAGGGCTGCTTCTCCTGCAGTCCCCGCCACCATCCTTGCTTCTTGTGCCTACACTCCCCCATCCTCAGCCACCTTCTCCTCACAAATAGTCTTCGTGCCCAGAGGGGCTTCATCCACAGTCGAGGTTAGTTCCCCCCACTTGCTCTCTTAAATTGAACTGCACTGAGCAGCTGGGGGGTGGGGGCGGCATGAAGGAGAAATGTCTCAGCTCCCCACAGCCACTTGGTGTTTTGACCACCCGAAATGGATCAGCACCGCCTCTGCAGTGGCCAGCTGCTGCTTTCTGCCAGGATCATTTATCAACAAGTCAGGCAGTGCAGTTCAGTTTAAGAAAGCAAAGGGGGGAAAACCAACTTCGACCTAATTCCAGCAACAGGAGAGAGTGCTTTCTTAACGTGCCCAGAATTTTCTTCTTCCCCTTTAGCCACCAAGAAGGAGGAGGGCACGGAGCTCTACGAATTGCATTGGAGGAAAACGCCAGGGAGGAAAACGCCGGAAAATGCGATGCATGGAGACAATGCTCTTGCAAAGCGGGCGCTTCTGTATGGAGAGGTGTAAGGCAAGGTGCTCACCACCCACTTTGCCCCTTCTCCAGACTACCCAGGCTGAGGGCAATTGGCTTCTGCTCCTGGCCCAGGAGACAGATCTGGCTAGGAGTAAAGAGAAAGTGAGATTGCAAAAAAGGAGGAGGGTGCACAGTTTTGTGAATTGTTTTGGGGAATCAGGGAGGAAAAAGACCATTGCCTCCATGCATCGTGTTTTCCGACAACCTCCCAAGGGTGGGGGCCAACGGGTGGGTGGGGCTACATTCGGACTATAGGACGCACCCAGATTTTCACCCTCTTTTTGGGGGTAAAAAAGTGTGTCTTATACTCCAAAAAATACGGTATTTCTCTCTGGGCAGAGTGAGTAATTATCTGCTGCGAACTCTGCATTGGTGACAGGAAGGGCATCCAGCCAGTAAACACTCAGCTCCATTCAGTTGCCCCGACTCCACCCCAATGTAAGGGATTAAAAGAAAAAAAAATAGAGTAGCAAATGGCAGGGTTACCTCTAAATGCTTTGTGTGGACTTCTGGGTATGCATTCCTCCCTGGTTTTCTGGGAAGCTCTGTGTGATGAAATAGACTAGGAGATGTCTAGAGCATATATGTATAACGCTGAAGGCTACTGAAGGTGAAAGCTAAAAAACTAACTTTTTTTGTTCTCCATTGCATTCTCAAGTAGCTTTCCAACTGAGTTCTTTGAATTGGTTCTGGCATTATTATCACTGGAAAACTTCGTATTGCAATTCATGGAGATTTGCCAGGATGATCTGTGAGGGACTTTGAGAAAAATATTTCGTCTTGAAATAATGTATTGCTAATCAAATTGCATGGGATAACTTTCACTTAACAGGTTTAGGACTACAGGTAGAAAATGTACACTAGAGCTCTATCTATCTTAGCTTATTTAAAAAAAAATAAAAAACTGCAGATCCAGGCAGGGAAAATATTTCTTTATGTGACAGATTGGGGCCAGAAGTCTTAAAGAAAGCAGAGGGTCCATCCACTTCTGAAGAAGCTGTTCATTCAGTCCTTTTTAAAACAACCTTCATGGGCAACATGTTTGAGAGGATCCTGATTGTGTATTTTGAGAAGATAATTACATATGTATATCTGTATATTTATAATAAATATGTAATATATAATAAGTAAAAGAATGCAAGGTGGATTTTTTCTGTAGTGTCTGATACTGTCTTCTTTTATTCTTTTATTCAACTATAGCATTTGAATTAATGATTTTGGGGAAACGGTACATTTTTTCATAAACCTTTATCAGCTAAAACATCTCTACTATAATGTGAGTGATAAAAAAAGGGATAAAATATATTTGCAGTTTGAAAGAATTAAAAGAAACATATTTCCAGGAATACAGGAGTTCACATTTCACTATAACAATTGAAATATAATTGAAAAGAAAAAATGAAGACAGCTCTAAGACAGATCTACAAAGATGATGGTACCCTTTTTTTTCATTCTCTGTGGTTCCAAAATAATTAATAAACCAGCAGCAGCTTGGTTGGTTGTTTGGATGACCACCATATAAATCTTCAGCCCCATGTTATGATTCTTCTCCTATGTACATACAGAGGGTTTTTTTTAGATGACTGTCAAATTCAGGGGAAAAGCATTGGTGTTATATAATGAGATTATTCACAAGGGACTCTTTAGCCTGATAGGCAATTTGAAAACCAATTAAATTAATAATGCAGGTAACCATCCTTGCCACAACTGTAAACATGTGCTTGCATAATTCACTTACCCGCATTTTTTTTTAATCTCTAGCATTGTGATCCCAGTATAAGGCAAACAAGGACTCGACATATACTACGAATGCCTTTAAAACCCAAGACCTGCCCTGAAAGTGCACAGCAGAGGCCTTGTATTCTGAATCAAAATTGTTTTCAGTATAGCTACAATTTAACAGGTAAGCATCCTTCATTGTAATTTGGAATGAAATTTAGAGCATTCTGCCCAATATCCGCATCAGACTGGCAAAAGTATATAGAGATGGTGTATCATTAGGAATACATAACTTTCAAAATTTGGGAGAGAAGCTATAAACTGACAATGGCCGTGGCCTATGAAGTAAACCTTTACAAAATGTTTTATAGGTGGCACTTGCCGCCAGCAAGATTAACCAAAATGTATAAGAACTCCTCCGCCACTTGTTGGAAATGCAACCAGTCTCCAGGATCATACTACCACATGTGGTGGACATTTAAGAAAGCAAGGAGTTACTGGGAGAAAATTCATAAATGAATAGAAATGATAACTGAGCAACATATCGAGTTCAAACCAGAAACTTGCCTCTTAGGTATATTGTCGGAAAGTTATGACAAAGCAACCATTTACTTAGTGTTACATATATTGACGGCAGCTAGAATTACATATGCTAAGTAATGGAAAAATGTGAACACCCCACCAGATGATGATATAATTAGGAAAATTTGGGATTGTGCTGAAATGGACAGATTAATTTTAAAAATTAAAGATAAAGAAGACTCAAAATATTACAGGACATGGAATAAATTTTATGAATGGTTAGAGGCAAGAGGTAGAAAAGAAAGGGGAGTTTATGAATGTCAGTATAACAAAGACGTATAAAACTATGGACATAATATAGAAAAATTTGTAAATAAGCTAATGTAAGCAGAAAATTAATTGAAGTTTTTTTTTTTAATTTTCTTTTTCTTTTTTGTTGTTGTATTGCTGCAATTACTGTTAACAAAGTACAGTTATAGTTATTAGCATGTATGTTAAGATTAACCATTGATCTCTCTCTGGCTTTGCTTTATTTGCATTGTTATCCTGACATGGCACTGTCTTTTCAATAAAATATTTTTTTTAAAAAAAGGAATACATAACTTTCACTGGACTTGAACTTTCAAGGGAGGCCATTTTGAAAATAGCTAGAAAGTTCATGTATTTATTAATTCATGATAATTTATGAATTGTAAACTTATGAATTAAGTTCTCATAGAATTATATACAATTATATACAATTACATATAGTATTACTATATCTGCTATAATATAAATTATATTTATATAGTGTATAAATACAGTTATCCCCTGACTTACAACAGTTCGTTTAGTGACCGTTCAAAGTTACAACATCATAAATGTTACAAAAATCATAAATGATTTTATGACCATTTGGACACTTAGGAAAGTGTGATCATCCCCATGGTCACGTGACCAAAATTTGTACACTTGGCAACTGGCATGTATTTATGACAGTTGCAGTGACCAGGATCATGGGATCACCTTTTGCAACTTTCTGACAAGCAAAATCAATGGGGAAGCCAGACCAGCTAACAACTGTGTTATTAACTTAACAACTGCAGTGAGTCACTTAACAACTACAGCAAGAAAGTTTGTCACATGGGACAAAACTTACTTAGCAAATGTCTCACTTAGTGACAGAAATCTTAGACTCAATTGTGGTTATAAGTCGAGGACTATCTATATTACTGTGATGGTGAACCTATGGCACACATGCCACAGGTGGCACATGGAGCCATATCGGTAGGCACGCGAGCGTTGCCCTAGCTCAGCTCCAGCACACATGCGCACACCAGCCAGCTAATTTTCGAGCCTTCTGTGCCCACCAGAAGTTGGGGAACAGGCTGTTTCCAGCCTCTGGGGGGGGAGGCCATTTTTGCCCTCCCAGGCTCCTAGAAATAAATTATGGGTGTGGGCACATGCGTGTGTGACCCCCCACTTTTGGCATGCAACGGCAAAAAGGTTAGCCATCACTGCTATATTATATAAATGTTTAATTTTCCTGAAGATTATTACTACCTGTGAGCAGCACTTTATAATCTTTCAGCAATGCTAAAAAAAAAATGCTTGAGCGATTGCTGAACAAACAGTTGGTAAATGAAGATTACCTATATTCCAAACTGGCATTATATATGTTAAGTTGCCTTAGCAGTGACAGGGATGGCATATAAATTTAATAAATCAATAGATAAATAAATAAAACAATGCCTGCAATTTTTATATGCTTTTTATTGAAAAAAGATTTTTATCTCCTCTCTGGAAGAATGGCCAACCAAAATGTGAGCATATGCTTCAAAATTTAGAATAACTTTATATTTTAAAAATGAATCTAATTTTTATCTAAGAGAAGATAGTTCTCTTTGGAAACCATTTTTAGACTACAGATTTCTATGTAGAATTGGACCACATCCAAAATTCAGGTTTTAGAGTTTATATTTTAACTTGGCATATTATCTACATATAATGCATTGAATTGTCTTAATGTATTGTTTTATCATCTCTAGTCTCTTTCTTTCTCCTTTTTTATAACTCCACTTGTGTTAACCAAGTGCCTTTAATAGAGATATTTAGTAATTTAGTAATAATCAAGTAATGTAATAGAGACATGTTTTGATTAGAAAATGGATATGAATGTCTGTAAGCTTCTTAATAATGTATTACAATATATTCATCATACAGTATTTTAGAATTGTTAGTTATCACCTGATTTTCTTGTTTATATTTGGCTCTTAATCTTTATTATCCTTTTAATAGTATTTTTAGTATATTTGTATATTTTCCTTTATTTTTTCAAATTAATAATAATACGTTATTTGTAAAAAATGAAACATGAAAGGCAGACATGGTTAGAACTTGGACATGAGATCACCAAAAAGTTTCAGAATTGTAGACTCAGTTGGGAAGTTGAAAAATAATCCTGAACAAAGACATTTGCCACTTGTCGATGCTTGTCTAAAGCATAACAGGAATCCATCCAGAAGTCAAGCTCCACTCGAGAGAGGTGCAAATTTGTAATTCATTGATCTTAATTTCTAGGTTCAGATTGATAAACTATAAAAAGGTACTTAGAAATGGGCTCAAAAAGTCAAAGGTATCAGCTCCTAGAGGCAAAATTTAGAATTCTATAAAGAGCTACTGCCTCATGCAGAGTACAGAATGGACTTTTTATTCTAGGATTCCATCATTCCTGTCTTCCTAATGGAAGCCTGTTTAGAGATATTCCCCTCATTAAAATAAAAGCACGTTCACCTAGGAATTCTATATAACATTGAGGACAAGCCATAGGGTTCAATTCACGTATGGCAAGAAAAGAACCTGTCTTTCACAATTCTGGTAAGCAACCTGGTAAGAGGATGCACATCCAAAGAAATGAAGTGTTAAGACCACACAGAGGGAAAAATGATTTATATCATTTCATATGCATTTTGTAGGCAGAAAAAAAGTCATTTATTTAAGATTTCTAGCTATTTCCAACATTACCTTTGCAGAGCGGTACTTGAAAAAACAGCATTCCCTAATTGGTTATCCTAGCTTGAAGAAGACATTAATATTTTACAAGTGCTTTCTTTCAAGGGAAACATGATTTCTTTTGTCAAACAAAACTCAGTTGGAGATTGTGACAAGCGTTGCTTCAAGGTAGTCGTGCTGCAGAAATTTTTTTACAACTTTTGGCATCCAAAGGAGTGGCATGCCACTTGATCACTATGAAGTGCTACATTTCATCATCACTGGACAGTTGTTGGCATACTTGGAGAGAATGTAATTTTTAAGGGCTACTGAAATAAAAACAGAATAATTTAAGGCTGGATGGCTTCTTTTCTTTTAAATAATATTATATTGGTTTCCAAATCGTAAAAAACTATAGCTTCATTTTAAAAAAAGTTGTTCTAGCATTAATAGGCAGAACCAATTGTAACCATGATGTCTCTTTAGACTGGAGCACATGCCAGCTAAATGAAAATTCAGCCTGTGGACAAGGGATTAGGAATCGCCTTCTAAGCTGCATTCGCAGTGATGGAAAAGCCGTGAATATGAACCACTGTGAGCAGGTAAGCTGGGCCCTTAAGTCACCTTTGATATCTAACTGACAACACTCCGCTTCAAAAGTATCTTATCAAATCATTTTGGGTTATTTATTCCATCCTGATTTTCCTAAATCCTACCACGTGGTGTCTATGGAGATTCTCAGTCATCCAGACCATGGTTGTCTCAAAGGTATTTTTTCAAAGGGCAACTGGGCGTTCTTGTTCTTTTTTTTTTCCCCTTGAAAACGTTTTACTTCTCATCTAAGAAGCTTCTTCAGAACTTATTCCTTGAAAATTGTTTCGCTTCTCATCTAAGAAACTTCATCAGTTCTGAAGAAATGTCTTGAATGAGAAGATAAATGGAAATACTTATAAACACACAGTGATATACAGCCTGGCTCTCTCTTGCACACTGATTTTTGGAAACATTGCATCCAGGGGCTGGATAGAACACAGCGAATAAAGTGTATTCAGATGAGATAATGTCTTCATAGAGCAACCTGATAAGCTAAGAGGTCTATTCTGCACTTACGTAGGTCTCTGCACTTAGGTCTCTACATTGAGTAGACATTTTTGTATTACCCTGATAGTTAGATTGTTAGATTGTTAGATCCATCTCATAGATTTTAGTCTTTCAGGAAAATGCATCAAAATAAATGTCACTAACCTTCTATAGTTCCATGTAGAGCCCTCCATAGAGTCACTGATGTAGTTTTGTCATTTGAAGTCAGTATACAGTATAAGGTAAGGTAGATCAGTAACTATTCCTACATTTTGATCAGTAAACATGAATTTTTAAGGTAAATAAAAATTCAAGAGGTAATCTGATAAAAACAATTTTCTAGCTCTTACCCAAATCATGGCTGGCTCTTCCTTTTTAGCAGCATTTGTATAATTCTTCTTTCTGCTTTTTGTATTTCTAACCTGCAAAACTATGAGCGGGCTGGACTTGGGGCAGTGAAAAAACATTAAAGAAGCTATTGTTGTTGTTTTAAATGTATTATAGCTGCCTACTCCAGAAGACTCTGCTCAGTTTACAGAATCCAACTTTTGGTATTTCATTAAAAGCCCTGCTTAATTGGACATCTGCCTAGCTGTCAATGACAAGTGATCTGTTGTGTTTTCCTTAATAGTTGAATCTGGAAACACCCACCAAAATGACTGCCAACTGCATGGTAGAATGTGTAGTGAACTGTCTGGTTACCGAATGGTCTCCATGGTCAGAATGTTCACAGACTTGTGGTCTTGCAGGTAATTGTGCCATTTGAATTACTATTTGCATTACTTGAAGTTTTGCCCTAGCAGTTTGCAAATATATTGGGTTGTAACCAGGGATGGGTTCTACTTACCTTTACTACCAGTTTGCAATCGGGATGTGCATGCATGCACGTGCTCTTCTGCACATGCGCAGAAGCATTTTGATGATGTTGGGGTTGGAGGGCGGAGCCTCTGTCCGGTTTTACTACCGGTTCTATAGAACCGGTCCGAACCGGGGGCAATCCACCACTGGTTGGAACCCTCTGAATTTCCAGAATGTAGTCATGTGGGTCTATAATCTAGAAGTTGTCCACCTCTTTTGTCTCAATAGATGACAGCACCAGCCAACTTTGCTTGGGCTTAGAAGCTAGATGAGGTCAGGTCTCTGTATTATTTGGATGAAAAAATGGGTGAGAAATAGTAGGAAACCAAACAAAAATATTCTAAAAAAGGTCTATGAAGATTTTTATCATCCAGGCCATCATCCAGGTGCTTTTCAAAAGGCAACTGTGTTTGTTTTGTTCTTTGTTTTTTCCTTGAAAAAAATAAACTGAAGAAGCTTGTTGGATGAGAAGCTAAACATTTTCGAGGAAAAAACAAAGGAAGTCAAATTGCCTTTTAAAAATCACCTTTGGGACATGCTAAAAGAAGTCAGTGTCAAATAACTTACTGATAAGAGAACCATATAGATATGTCCATGCAGTCTCCAACAGTTAAAGAATACTTCAAAGAGTTATTACAATATGTTTTTGGTAGGACTGCCAAACTGGGCTGCAAAAATCCATACAAACACTGCATGACAGTGAAGAAATGCCAGACAACCGCTAACTCTCTGCTTTTGTTTTGTGATCATTCAGATTTGTGCAGCCCAGATCTGGTAATCCTTCTCTTGCTAGCATTTTTGAAGGGAACCTGGTTGGGTAAAGTTAAAATAGAGAGACACATATTGTACAATATGTCAGTGTACATTATCCTGCTTGTAAACACCACACAATACAATTCATCTTACAGAATGACATATTATGACTATGGTCATATAGTACATACAGTAGTCATGGTTTGTTTAAGCATAACTTATTAAATAAACAGCAATATCCTCTATTTACATAGCTTACTACAAGATAAATCATAGTTTGAAAACCACAACAACTGGATTCATTAACATGCTAAACCAAATGGAAGTTAGTGTTTTGGTTTAGCATACCATATAAACGCAGTCAGTAATTAGGACAATAGTTTATTAATTATTGTTAATTAATTTAAGTCTAGCTATTATTAATACTGCAAATATATGAGGTGTGCATTCACAGTAATAAAACGATACACATTTTTCAACACATTTTCAAAAATCTAATAATGAGTTAAATAATCAGTGTCAGTTGTTGAAGCTGAAATGTTGGTGATGTGAACACTGGGATAAAAATTAGAGTATGTTTTAACTTCAAAAAAACTTACAATTTATGCTAACTTCTAGGAAGCTGTAAGAGATGTTAAAATATTTGTGGAAAACATTTTCTGTTTCTTGGCAATTTAGGATGTGCCCTCTGATTTGACTAACACAGTATGAGTTGTGGTCTTGTGAATATATTGCCATTGCAGTGTAAAGTTATGCTTATTTGATGAGACTTAGTTGCATGTACAGTATATTGCAAATATACTATTTTCACTACCTGACACTTTTGGAAGCAAACTTTCCTTTTGTAAGACAATAAGCCCTATTGAGCCACTGAAGAGAAAATACTGATTAAAAAGCTCAGAAATTTTTGTTCTGTCCCCACTACACATTAGTCTGTGCAGCTCGACATGCAGCTAAACCCACCTATCTTCCAATAAAACAGACTGTGCGTGTAGATCTGGATGCTTTATTATTTTTTTTATTAAAAAAGTTTTTATTTTCTGATCAAACAAGTATACAATATAAACAATCATTCGAACTATCATCAAGAAAAAAAAGAGAAAAAAAATTAATCCATAATCCATCTCTAAACTCAATCTTCAACCCATCCTCACCACCCCCCACCCCCGACTTCCCAGAACAAAAACAAGGCATAGAGTTCACCAAACATTCACTAAAATAAACTAGCTAACTGCAAGATTTAATAGCTCCCAAGACCCCTTAACTCCCCTTTTACAATTTCATCAACCTCCCTTTTTATAGACTCAAAGTAGCATATAATCCAATAACTCTAAGAGTTTTAAAACCATTAACAAATATTAAGCATTCAAACCTTAAAAATTCTCTTAATATATCAATAAGGTATTCAATTCATTTGCAAAAACATTTTTCCCCCTCCTACTTTTCTCAAAGTTCGGATATTTTGAAATCTTATAACAAGAAATAAACCTTGGATATTCAATAGTTAAATTTCTACATTTTCTAAATTTCTAAATTTTCCCCCTTCGTTGTTCCTCCCTCCAACTTTTAAAATTTTAAAACATAAACATCAGCGTTTTAATTAACCATTAATACATAAACTAGAAAACCAAAAAAGATTAATCTTACATTCTTACTCTCAAATGTTTTAAAAAATCTTAAAACAAAAAATAAACCTTAATTAATCATAATCTGTACGTTTACCCCCTCAGTCTTTTTTCCTCCCTCCAACTTTTAACTACTAAAACATAATCATTTTTAGCCATTATCATTATTTAAGTTTCTACATTTTTTAAAAAAAACATAATCATTTTAATTAAGCATTAATGCTTCATATTTTAAAATCAATATTTGAATTGATATATTTTCCCCCTCAGTAGTTGTAACACCTAAAACATAATCATTTTTAACCATGAATAGAACAACTGCAAAACCAAAAAGAAAGGTTAATCTTCCATTCTTGCTTTCTTTTTATATTTTTTCCAGTCTTTCTGCATCCCTCCTACTTCTATTTTGAGGAGGTTTTTAATTTTAATTTGAGGTTGATGTAACTACAAAGATTGCCCCTTTTTGAAAAAATTTCCTCTGATTTAGAGCCCCCATATCGCCTCTTCTTGCTTATATCAATCAGTTCATTCCTTCGTCTGTAAAACCAAAGATTGTCAAGAGTTTGTGAAAAAAAGTTCAGTTGTTTCTTTTCTATTAAGTGTTTAAATACCAGTGGCAAATCTCCTTCATCTTCTAAAACTTCGGAAGTCTGATCATTTGCTACTTTCTTCCAAACCAAATCGTAATTTTGAAAGATTCTGTCAATTTTTTCAAAAAGAGCAGAGAATAAGCTTGAAAATTCTTGAGAAGATTCTTCCACCTTCTCTGCTTCAATCAAAATGTCTCCTGGATTGTCATCATGCTCCGTACTTGCTTTTGTCTCCTCCATTATTTCTGTTGTTATCCCTTTAAGAATTGCTATTTGATTACTTATAACTGCAGTATGGTTATTCATGGCTTCTTTTATAAATTCTGCAAATTCTGCATTAGGATCCTTGTAGTTCTGTAAATCAGACAGCTGTATCATTTCTGACACCTCCAAATAGCTTCCAGCACTTTCAAAATCTCCTTTCTTGGAAGTCATTTTATTTTAAAAAGATTTTCTTTCTTCCCACAACCATAAAGTCATAAAGTCACAGCCATCCTCTTGAACAACTTTCAGCAATTTCTTTATAAAGCACCAAACGAAATAATCTTGTCCCAAACAGCTCTTTAAAATCTAATCCAGCAATTTAAAGCCAGTCTCTGAGCACAAGTCTATTAGCAGACACTTTCCTTTCTAACTTTCACTTTTAAAATTGCAACAAAAAAAAAAACGCCATCTTTACTTCCAGCTCAGAAAATCCAATTAGAAACATTGTATCCCCGGAGTTAAGCATTATACTTGCGAAAAGCTTGTCCTCCTGCTTCCGTTCCGCCTGCTTTTTTGAGATCATTTAATCTTTTATTTGACAGCAGAAATTGGACGCGATGCCTAGCTCTGTAAAAAAAAAACAGAGTCCCCCTGGATCCGGAGCTTCAGTGAGCTGAACGGGGAGCTCTCGCCCTCCGAACCCCTGGAATTAATCCAGGGGTTTTCGGGGAGCTCTACCCTCACCCACCAGCTCTCCTCTCCTTCTTTTCCCGAAGGGGAGATTTTCAAGCCGTTTGACAGCTGATTAGCGCTGTCAGAACGGCTCAACGAGATCGCGGGGGCAGCGGTCTAAAAAGACCGTCCATGGCGCCGCGGAGCCAACCCGGAAGTCCGATCTGGATGCTTTATTGAAAGAACAGGATATGGTGAAACTGGGGAAAATAAGAATATATACAATGAGAACCAAATACAAGATAGGCAGTATCAAGTTACTGCTGAACATAACAATTAATAAATACAAGTAATCTAAATCTCACCAACGATGTTCTGTGTGTGGGATGTGGATTTGTCCTTGAACGAACATGTGCCACAGATTAAGATGGATTCTTCTTTGTGCTTCTGCTTCCTCTAAATGCTAAAGGAAAATGGAGTCTGGCTTGTTGTGCACAAGTTGTGCACTTGTTTTGAGAGTGCGGGCTGATGAGTAAAGGGGTTGGGTCAGCTTCAAAACAATATAATTGGTATTTATCCCTCTGGACACTAGATGGGGCTAGAGAGCAACAATAGTATATAAAGATTATATGTTGGAGCATGACAATTTTCATATTGGTGTTGTTCCAAACCTGAAATTCTAGGCAGATGAAAATAAATATTATTTAATTCAGTGGGACTTTCTTCTGAGTAGACGTGTTAAGGAGTGATGTTACAGATCAATTTTCTTTTGCTAATTCTAAAATTAAACTGTTTTTCTGGAAATGTAACCATAAGAGGAAGAAGCTTTGTCTGTTCCAAATCTGTAATTATTAAATAAATAAATACAAAGAAAGTAAAAGCCAGGATTTCTGAATAATTTTCTGTAAAACCGATGAAGTATTCAGGGATATGTTATTAATGAACTAACTCGTGAAACGTCTCTGTTCTTCTCTCAGAGATTAAAATTAGGAGGTCTTCCCTTTTTGTCTGTTATACAGAAAGCACCTCTAGAATCTGCTTATTAGCCTGATTTGCATTTTCAAGGCACAGTGGAGTAGAGATAATTTTAATCTTCTTTTAACCTTCTGACACACTGTCAGCATGCTACTATTCAACTGCAATCATGGCCTTCCCACATCTTATCAACTTGTACCAACTTGGTTCAATTTTACTGGCAAGTGATGCAACTTTCAACATATTGCACCTCTAACAATACTGGTCTTGACAGCCAAAAGTTTTACCCAACACTGGATAAGGAGTAGATTTCATCTATTCCATCATTAAATGGAATAATGTGTCATTGACTCACAGTGAATATCTGAATATAGGATTTTTAGTTATAGTGCAAGTCTTTTATCTAAAACCAGACATAATAGAAGATTATTTTTGCACTCAAAAACAAATAAAATTATTTTTAAAACACAATTGCACTATGATTTCTGCTCTCACTTCAGTACAGAACCTGCTATATTCCATTGCCACAGTTTATTTATTTGTTTGTTTATTTGCTATGTTGTGGTAATACATCCAGAACTATTTTTTGTGACAGCTTCACTCAATGGTAAAGTTAGTTGAATAGTCTGTTTTGCTCTTTTGTCTTTAATCCAGGTCTATACAATTGCTGTAAAATAAAATATTAGCTAGCAACTGTAATGTTAAGCACTGACACTTTTTATTGGGTTTGTTTGAGCTCTTTGTAGTCACTAATATTGCTGGATGGAGATAGATTTATATGAAAATCCAATTTAATGTCTTCCAAAGTCAGTACTAATAGAATTTGGAAGAAGTAATTCAGTATGTTGAATTTTCTACTTGATCTTATGTACCCATAATGTAACATTTATGAACTGTACACATTCTAGTGCATTATAAAATAGGAGGGTGTAATACTGTTAAAACAATATGGAATCGATATGAATGATCATTTTATCTCATATTCCACAGTATAAATACACCTTACTAAAATCTTGTTTGCTAAAATCTTGTTACACCTTAAGATGAGCCAAGAGAAAGATTTTATGCACTAGGCTTCCCAAAGAAAATTCTCGCTTATCAATGAAAGCATCAGAATGCATATAAATGTTTCCAGTGTTATCCAGTGTAGCAAATCATAATATCTTTTAAGCAGGATAACAAATTTATGGTATAAATTTTTATAACTTTTACTTGTCGTCTATCTGCTTATTTTCTAAGTGATTGTTAATTTCAGAATAAATGTGTAAAGGCTACCACAGGAGAAAGAGAGAGTAAACCACTTAAGTGGCTAAAAGAAAGTTAATGGGGATGGGAAACCAGATATCTCTCAGAAATTGGAGTCAGGAAGGTTTCATTCCCTAGAGTAGAAGTCTTCAACCTTGACAACTTTAAGACTTGTAGACTTCAACTCTCAGATTCCTCAGCCAGCTGGCTGCCGGATGGGGAATTCTGGAAGTTGAAGTCCACAAGTTGTAAAATTGCCAAGATTGGAGACCCCTTCCCTAGAGAACTGGAAGGAAGACCCAGAATTCTCCCTCTGGTCATTCAAGATGAAGATGCTCCTGGAGTCTAAAGGAATCAGGTTTATGGTAGACCAGGGATCTCCAAATGTAGCAATTTTAAGACTTGTGCACTTCAACTCCCCAAATTCCCCAGCCAGCAGATAATTGGCTAAGGAATTCTGGGAGTGGAAGTCCACAAGTCTTAAAGTTGCCAAATTTAGCAGCTTTAGTTTGGAGACCCCTGGTCTAGACAAAGAAAGACCTATAGAAGCAGGGCAGAGACAAAGAGCCTGGGACATTACAACAGAGCAGCTGAGTCATCTACTTGCCACTGAGCAATTGTTAATGTGTATTTAGAGGATTTAGATCAAGCAGGAAACATTTGGAAAACCCTCTCAAACGTATATGAGAAAAGAGGCAGAATCTTGAAACAAGCATGAGGAGGCAGGAATATAAATCTGCATCTGATATTTAAAGTCACCTTGAGAAATTAAACATGCCTATACAGAAAGAAACACTGGCAGCTTTCATTTTAAATTCATTGCCTAGAAATTACTAAGTTGGGGTACATACAATAGAAATGAAAGTGGAAACAAATGTTTTTGTGGTAAATTATTGGTAAGAGAATAACCCGCCTATCCCTGAAGAGCCACTTTTTTAAAGCCAAAAGAAGGAAAAAAAGAAATACTTCATTTGCAATGGTTCATGTCGTTGTTAATTCATTTTGTTTAGAAAAGGGAGATAAGGCACATATTTCTTTACATATTTTTTGATTCATTGTCCACCTCCTAAACCTTTTTTTTACTTTCCATTTTATAAGTATTGGGTTGTGATCTGCCCATTGATTTACTCCTATCTCTATTTTTTCTACCCTAGTCCTAATATTCGCAGTCATCCAAGTCATATCGATTCTAGACCAGGATTGGTGTGGATGAGAGTAGAACGTATATTGATTCTCATCTTCGTGTGTTTCCCTCCAAACATCTCTCAAGTTTATTTCCGCAGCCATATTAAAGAATTATTTTGGAAGTATTTCTTTCTTTTTCTTTTTTTTTTACCACTTTTGTAATCTTTTTTGGTGTCTACTATCGCGTTATAATCTCCAATTAGGCAGAATCTTCATATTCCAACTAGAATCTTCATATTCTAGTTCTACTATTTTTTTATGTATTCCTTTAAAAAATTCCTGTTGATTTTGGTTAGGGGCATATATACAACTAGTAATGATTTTTTCTTTTCTACTTCTAGTTTGACCATCACCGTTCTACTTTCCTCATCTGCATATATTAATTTTCATTCTATCCTTTCTTTTACGTAAACTGCTACTCCTCTTTTTTTTTTTTTTTTTTTTTTTTTTGCATCAGAGATGTATATAATTTTCCTAACTTTAGGTTTTCTAACATTTTTTGGTAACCTTTTTTGATGTGTACTTCCTGAAGGCATATCACATCTACTTCTAATTTTTGTAGTTTTGTAAATGTTGGAGTTCTTTTCTTCGGTGCATTTAATCCATTTATATTTACCGAGAGAAGTTTGATTTCCTCTTCCATTGCCTAGTGTAGTTGTTTTTTGGTGTATCTTGTTTCCATCCGTGTTTTTGCTTTCGTGCCTTCTCTTTCCTCTCTTTCTTTTTCTTGACTTTTTCTTACTTCTTTCTCTTACTCCACTTCTATTTGCTCTTCCTCCTGGCTTCTACTTTCTGTTTCTTCTTTACTTTCCTGTTCCTCTTCCTGGGTAAAGTGCAAGTTATAGAATTCTCTTGCTTTCTCTATGTGTCTACTTTGTATTTTTTGTCTTGCCAAGTGATTAAGATCCCGTCCGGTGTTAGCCATCTAAACATTATTTTATATCTGATCAATTGGGATGTTAAAAACTGGTACTGTTGACGTTGGTTTCTGATTCTTCGGGGTATTTGTTTTAAAATTGTGATTTCTTTATCCTTATATGTCAATGTTTCTTCTCTTGACTTTCTGAATACTTCATCTTTAATTGTTCGTTTTGAGAATCTAACGTGCACTTCTCTCGCCAATCGATGCCTTCTTATGTAATTTGTATGTACTCGATATATTTCGTCCAATTGTCCTTTTATTTCTGATTTGTATTATTTCTGACACTATCTCTGCCATTTTTTCTTCCAAATCTTCATCTTTTTCTTCTATTATATTTTGAAAACACAAAAAGTATGAAGCTTTCTCCATCTCAAGCATCGCTATTGAGTCAGACAATTCCTTATTTAGTTGAAAAGCTTTTTGCTCCATTGCCTCTACTTTTGTCTCTACTTGGTCTATTTTTGTTTCTGCTTTTCTAATTCTTTGCTTGTTTTCTGTTATTGATCATTGGATATCCCCAGTTTTATCATTCATATTCTTAATGTCCTCCTTAACTTCTCCTATTTCATTTTTAATTTCTGCATGAAACGTTCTCATTTCTTCGTAGTTTTCTGCCATTTTTTCTTTTGTTTTTAAGAATGTTTCTTGAATCATTTGAAACATATTCTGCAGAGCATTTAGTATCATTTCCGGCTTTTCTTTTTCTTTTCCTATCATGTTATCTATTGTTTTTTGCTGTGGTGATGCCACTGTTGCTATGGTGTTTATAGTTGGTTTTTTTCCTGTTTTCATTATGGTGGTTATAGTTGACATTTTTAATGCTCGTGTGAAGCTTTCCCAACTAACATATAAATATTAATCATTGATTTTCCTCCCCCTGTACACACACCTTTTTACTTATGTAAATATAGCACTTCAACACTTTAACAATATCATAGTATAATTAATTATTGTTTTGCAGATTCTCAATTCTTACTTTACAATATTTTCAATCAATCTGATTATAGTTCATTTACTTTTCTTTTCTTTTATATTCTGTAATTATAAAGTTAATGATATCTTTTCTTAATTCCTTATCCTCTTTCACATTCCACCTTTTCAAATTTTATAAATTCACAGTGCAATATACAATTAGAACTATAATATAATTCCAATTTCCCCCTTTACTTTACTGATTATGTATATTTTTATTAAATATAAGAATGAAAATATTTCTTTATTCTTTCCTTATTGTTATTTGACGCTCCTTCCTTTCTCAATCTTGCCAGTAGTTGTAGTTGTAGTTATTTTCAGTCCTTTTTCCAAATCTTAGTCTCTCTCTTTAAGTCCACTACAGTCACCAATCATTTTTTAAATCCCACAAGTTTTTCAAAAGTTCTTTATTTTCTTCTTTACCTTTTCAAATTATTTAAATTCTACAGTTTATCGCCCTCTCCAGTTTTCTCTGCCTCCATCTCAGTCTCGGGGTCTTAACTCTGTTAGTCCTCCGATTTTGCTTACTCGGTTCCTTCTTCTTCGCGCTGTTCTCCTTTTCCTCCTGTTGCGCTTCTCCTTTAATCCGCCACTGTTTATTAGTCTGTCCTTTTTGCGCCCACCTCAGTCCGTGCTTCTCCATGCTACACGCCTCCCCCTTCTGGGGCTTTTTCAATCTGCCACTCGAAACTGCTATTTTCACTCTTTGCTTCACTCTAGATGGCCGTCATCGCTCCTATCTGCCTTAAAGATCCGCTCCAGTCCGGCTTCAGGCCTGGGTACAGCACGGAAATGGCATTGGTCGCGTTGGTGGATGATCTCTGGATCATCCAGAGATCATCCTGGGCTCGGGATAGGGGTTGTTTCTCTATCCTGGTCCTGTTAGATCTCTTAGTGGCTTTTGATACCATCGACCATGGTATCATGTTGCACCGGTTGGAGGGGTTGGGGGGGCACCGTTTTGCGGTGGTTCTCCTCCTACCTCTCTGACCGGTCACAATCTGTGTTGGCAGGAGGGCAGCGGTCGACCCTGAGGTGCCTTGTTTGTGGGGTGCCGCAAGGGTTGGTCCTCTCACCCCTTCTGTTCAACATTTATGTAAAGCCGCTGGGTGAGATCATCCGTGGCTTTGGGGTGGAGTTCCATCAGTATGCTGATGACACTCAGCTGAACATCTCCACCCCAGGCCACCCCAACAATGCCCTTGAAGTGATGTTCTGGTGCCTGGAGGCTGTGCGGGCCTAGATGGGGAGAAACAGGCTCCAACTCAACCCTTCCAAGACTGAGTGGCTGTGGCTTCTGGTGACCCAATATAGCCAGTTGGTGCCATCGCTGGTTATTGGGGGTGAATCATTGGCCCCTACGGAAAGGGCTCGCAACTTGGGCATCCTCCTGGATACACGGCTGTCTTTAGAAGAGCATATGATGGCTGTGGCCAGAGGGGCTTTTTATCAGGTCCGCCTGATATGCCAGTTGCGTCCCTTTCTAGATCGGGACTCCCTACGCACGGTCACTCAGGCACTCGTCACTTCCCACCTGGACTACTGCAATGCTCTCTACATGGGGCACCCCTTGGGGTGCACCCGGAGGCTCCAGTTGGTCCAGAATGCGGCTGCGCGGGGGATTATGGGAGCGACAGGACGCTCCCATGTAATACCTCTCCTGCGCGAGCTGCACTGGCTTCCTGTGGTCTTCCAGGTGCGCTTCAAGGTGTTGGAGACCACCTTTAAAGCACTCCATGGCTTAGGGCCGGGGTATCTACAAGACCACCTTCTGCCGCCAATAGCCTCCCACCGGCCAGTTCGCTTGCATAGAGAGGGCCTCGTCAGGGTGCCGTCAGTCAGACAATGTCGGCTGGTGACCCCCAGGGGGACAGCATTCTCTGTGGCGGCACCTGCCCTCTGGAACGACCTACCCCCAGAGATACGCACGATACCAGACCTCCGGACTTTTCGTTGGGCCCTGAAAACACATCTATTTCATCTAGCCGGGCTGGCTTGATCCCATCCTTGCGGTTTTAAATTTGTAATTGGTTTTAACTGGGTTGTTTTAAATTGATGACCAAAATTATTTAATGTCTTTTAAACTGCTTTTAAATTTTATATGTTGTGTTTTACTGTGGCTGTTCACTGCCCTGAGTCCTGTTGGAGAAGGGCGGTATACAAATTAAATAAATAAATAAATAAATAAATAAATAAATAAATAAATAAATAAATAAATAAATAAATGCAGACTTCCTCTCCACCAGCTTTAAAGGGTTCATCTTTTGTCCCCCCTGATGATAGCTCGTCGCCTGGGGGCTTCAGGACTTCCTTTTTTATTTCCTAATCCCTGCAGGTTCGAGAGTGCTCTAAAAGAGCTTCTAACAGAGAGTTTTTTGGGTTCCAGAAATGGCGCCCCGTTTCCTCACCCTCTTCACGATGATGTCGCCGCTGGAAGTCCCTCACCGCCGGAAGGGGTTTTCATGGCAAAGATACTGGAGTGGGTTGCAATTTCCTTCTCCAGTGGACCACGTTTTGTCTCTGATATGACCTGTCCCTCTTGGATGGCCCTGCATGGCATAGCTCATAGCTTCATTGAGCTACACAAGCCCCTTCGCCACAACAAGGCAATAATCCATGAAGGAGTATGAATTTATAACTATAGCCAAAGGAGATGAACAAATTGTGAATATTCTTCCTCATGAGTTTATTTTGATAGGAGATCCTTTTCCATGGAGATACCTGAGATAAATATTAGGTCGGAGAGGAGGAGAGATTTATGTCTGTTGATCATCAATGAAAGAGGCACACTCTTGAAACTAGCGCAAGCAATTTTATTCTTGTTTTCCTTCGGTTCAATGAGTAATTCATGTTTGAAATTTCTTTTAAAGCAAAATCCTAAAATTTAGAACCCATTCTCCTCAGGGCTATACAAACCCACAATATCATTAAAACACTGTGGAGGATTTTTTTTTTTTTTAATATAGAATCATGTAGCTGCCTCAATTATTTGATTTGAAGAGAGATGTTTTATGTACACCCCCTATCTCAACACATTATAAATCACCACTCTTTTATCCTTAAACTTATTTAGTAACAAGGTGGCCACATGGCGCATGTGAGTCATTTGTTATTGATTTATCATCTATCATTTTAGGCCAGCTGGCTTCCCACCCAAGGGAGGATATTTCAGGGCAATTCCACCTATGGGACTCTTTCATGGCAGTGTTACTGTCAGCACTAAGCAGGATTTTTTTTTTCCTTTGAAAAATGGTTGCAGAGGTTCTCAATCACCTGAAGAAACTGGGAGAATTTGTTTCTTTTTTTTCCCCTCCAAAATTGAACAATATTTTTTACAGGCCATTGGTGCTCAGCTTTGTCTCAAATAATCACAGGTTTTCAAACAGAGATTCAGCCATAGATGATTTCTGATGGTATCACCAAGAAACTGAGATTCCCAATTGTTCTGTTTATGCAAGAGTACCCAGGACAGAACTGGCATTTGTCACTATTACTATGTTTTGATGGTTGATAATAATTCTTTGTGTAAAACATTCTGCAGCCCACAGAAATGCAGCTGGCCTTCCCTTCGTACTGGCCTTTTTCAAGGTCCCTACTTTAGTTGAGTTGATGACCTTCTTCCATGGCTGAATGTGACTTTCCATCTGAGAAATAATTGTTAAGAGGCAAATACTGTGACAGCTGTCGTTAGAAAACCGTACTATTCTTTCAGAAGTGAGCATTTGCAGTGACATTTTCCCAAGTTCCCTTTTGCCAAAAAGGAATATGCAAATCACATGGTGGATAATAGCAAATGGCTTTATTAGTTTCAAGTTGTTTTTCAGGATTTGGCATTAATGACTAGAAGTTAAAAGGCTATTCTGACTATAAAGTGCCGGGGTCGCTTATCAATGACCAAGAGAAATTCAGAGGTTCTTGAAAAAATTGTAAACCTTAGTAGAAGTAAAATAATTAGGTTGGCTGCAATCCCATGCACAATAACTTGCATAAATTCCTCTGAGGCCTAGTAAGTTTAAACAACCATGTTATCCTAGGATTGTAGCTGTTATTAGGAATAAATCATGTCCCATAGAACACAGCCTTTGTTTTATGCTGAAACAGCCCTTTCAGTGAGGGTTTTTTCGCCCAATGGAATTTACTGACTGTTGTAAAAGAAAGGTGCAAAGATTCTAATAAAAGCAGGAAAGGCATTGAAATACAGTACTGTAGGCATTTTAATGTACACTGCCATAATACATTATAGTATAAATCCTAATTATTATTACAAATTATTATCTATGTTAATCTTTGTTTTTTGTATTGATCATGAATATGTTTCATTCGCCAAACTTGTCGGCTCATCTTTGCTAATTAGAAGCATCTGAAAGAAATGCTTCATTGTTTCCTTAATTAAACTCATTTTTAAGTGCCATCTTTTTAAGCCAAGGCTTAATAGCATTTATGACAAATCAGTAGATAGCACTACTTTCATATTTCTCCACGGCAAGTTAATCAATAAGAATAAGATAGAACATAATGAATAATTATCCAAAGAGAAATCCTTATTATTAAGCTAATTTCCTTTTTCCATAATTAATCTTTGGAGAAATAATGATTTGAAAAGTATATAAATAAAGATATTGCATGATTTTGTATAGGAGGTTGGGAAGTACCCATGCTGATGGTTTCGGTAATTAAGCATTTATTTATTTTTTCCCCTCAAGATTCCTGTATGTTTGTTTGTTTGCTTCTTTGTTTATTTCCATCTGTGCATAATCTGTCCCAGTCCTGAGAACTCTGAACAGCAACAAAAATATAAATTATAAAAATAAAAGCATAACACCAAAAATAGATTCCCTCACTCAAATTATTTAGGGCAATGTATCTTAACCTTGACAATGTTAAGATGAGGGGATTTCAACACCCAGACTTTCCTAGCCAGCATGCAGGAGCCACTAAGTTAAGAGACAAATACTGTTGGCTAACTTGCTGGTTAGCAAGACAAGCTCATCCCTCTGGAGAAGCAAGTTCTTCAAAGTAGTTATTGCCACAAAGCAGGGCTCCGTTACCCCAAGATCACCATGAGGACTAGTGACCCTCAATAGACATTATCCGGATGCCTGGAAGCATATTCAGTTTGAGTATTGTGTTACATGATATATCCTGGTGTTTAATTCACAGACTTAGAAAAAAAAAACCTCAAATACTAATGTACTGTTGCATATTCCAAAATATTGTAATTACGTAGTGCTGTTTTCCAACAACAATGGTCATCTGTTTCAATTGCTTTTCTTCTTCTAACCATCTGAAATGTGAAGATTGTTTGACCAAATTATAGTTATCGGAGCTGAAAAATTACAAGCTAGGTAATGGCTATTACTGTCCAAAACCACTTTTAGCATTTCCATTAAGAATCTATTAATTTTCAGCAAAATATCCTGAACTCAGTAAATAGGAGCAGAAATTAGGTTACTATTTTTGGAATAACACTATTAAGCACCATTTGTTAAAGTATCAGCAGACTCAATTAAAAGGAATCATCGCCATCATCTACTGCCCTGACATAGGACAGCCTATAGGAAGAAATATTTCATCTAATACTATTCCAATTATGTAGAAGCCAGCTTGTTACTGAAAGTAGAAAAGCTTCCTGACTGATAGTGTGATACTTAAGATAGTAAGTATCTTGAGGAAAGCTTTCTTTCTTTATCAAGTTGACAAATAACAGTGGCTGTTATTAGCTGAAGCAGTATGGAGATCATATATGTATGATACATACATATATGTATGTATGTATCATACACATACATACATACATACACACACATACATATACATATCTATTGTATATACCAGACACATTCGGTACAATTATCACAGATTGAAAATTAATGAGTGTACTAGATACTTATTTATTTATCTATTTATTTCATTTATTAAATTTTATACCATCCGTCTCCCCTACAAGGTGACTCTGGGAGGCTTACAAGTTATAAATTGATGCTATAGAATTGACGCTGTAGAGCCAGGAATGATTGCCGGATCCGGAATATCTCTCATGCAAAGGCATCTCTATTATTGCAACAAATCCTTGAGCACTGAGTTGTCGTTCTTCTGTACATGTTGTGTATATCTGTGCCTTCACATCAGTTTTGATTTCTGTCTGAAATAGTCCCTACAGTTTTCTTGGTAAGATTCTCAGAAGTAGTTTGCCATTGTACTACATCTTTGGTCCTTGAGTTGTAGCTGTAAGAGTCATGGTAGGTGACACTGAGATGTTACTAGAATGATGGACTGGTTTTTAAATATTTCTGGGGTTTTTTTGGGGGGGGGTGTTAGGTTTAAAGGACTCAAGTCACTCACTTTGGAATATATACATTTTTAAAAAAAATAATAATGATGGACTTTTTGCAATTGACAGATGCAAATTTTTTCAATGTGTTAATTTTTCTAAGTTCTGTCTGTGATTTTTTTTTTGGTATGGCACCCTTTGTGTCAATAACCACTGTAATCACCACAGTTGTTTATTCCACCATAATGTTTCAATTTGGCTTTTCAGATCTTGATACTTTGTGATCTTCTCCAATTCTTTGTCTTCTATTCTACTGTCTCCTGGTATTTCCTCATCCATTATCCACATTTTCTTTTTTGTAACTGAAATTATATCTGATGTGTTATGAGCGAAAACTTTTATCAGTCTGCATTCAGAAATCCCACAATATTTTTGACTGCTCATTTTTTTACTACGTTTTCATCTCTATGTTCCCACCAATTTTTCATTATTGGCACATGATAGTTTTTATAAATGTTCCAGTGAATCATTTTGGTGACTGTGTTATGTCATTGTTTATTATCAGTTTGTGCAATTTTGCACAAACTAAATATATGATCTATTGTTTCTTTTTTCTGCTTCTTTGCACAATCTGCACTTTGAATCATTGGATGATTTTTTTCAATTCTGGCCTTGATTGCATTAGTCCAAGTAGCTCTTGTACAGCCAAATTCAAGCCTTCAGTTATTTTAGCCTTATCAGTTTTCATTTAAACTAATTAGAGAGATAGGACTGGGCAAACACCATAACCTCCTTTCCCAATGACTTATCAGTATTTTAAATGTGCCCAGAAAGATTCAGAAAATATTAAAATACAAGGTATTTAATAATAATCTCTCCTCCTTTAGGTCAGATGCTCCGTACCCGATCTATAATTATGGAAGCCCAAGGAGAAGGAAGACTTTGCCCAGCTGATCTTAGTCAATTCCGCAATTGTGTTGCAAAACCCTGCTATAGCTGGGTTCTTGGAGAATGGTCCCTGTGCAGAGTTGAGGTACTTGAAGTTTGTAAAGCATCTCCTTGACCCAACAGGTAGAAAATGAACTTGATTGCAACCCACTTTTATGAGGCAATTTGATCCTTGCTTTGAAAGTTAAGAGGGAGACGTTAATTTAATATTATTGAAAATTCTAACAAAGTAGGGAAAAGTCATCATAAATACAACCAAGGCAAGTGACTAAAAACTAATTTAATATCAAAGGTCAAAGAGCTGTACAATTGTAATAGCATTCCAGTGAGTGTCATAGATGGGTTTTGCATCAGCATGCCTAGATCAAAGCATGATTTAATTTCAGAGAACCCTGCTACCAAGGAAATTGACTTTTGTACTAAGAATACCACGTAGCCTCTTTCAATACTTTCGAAAGGCCTTGAAACAGTATGGTTTAAAGCTTCAGTAGCCTGAAGTGCTGACTTTGAATTTTTTTTCCCTTGAAATGATTACTTTTTTTTCTAATAGTCTGAAAATGTAAACGTTGATGTGAATTGTGAAGCATCAAACAGCTGTACTTTTGCTTTCTCAGCATGGATCACATGTATGTCCTCCCTTTTTCCACACTGCATTGGGCATGCCATCTATTTGCCTTATTCTACCCTTCCCTCTTTTATCTTTTAGATTATTCTTCATTCAAAACATTTTGATCCGGTATCTAGCATTGGTTTTAAAGTGATTTAGATTTCCAGACTCAATTATTTTAGAGTACAGAGAAGATGGGATCTACTTAGCATTAATCACGTCAGACTAATTGGGTCATACCCAGGAAGATGTGCAAAAGTGAGGAAGATTTAACATGTTATAAAGGGACATGTTGTTTTGAGAAACGAACCCAAACACTTTTTCTTCTGCATTTGTAGAGCAATAATGCTCTACCAATATACCCAGTGAGGCTTTAGTTCTTCTGAATCCATATTATCTTCAAAAGTTTATTATTATGTGTAGTTGAAGAGCATGGGTCTGCAAACATGGCAACTTTAAGACTTGTGGACTTCTGACTGGAGGATTCTGGGAGTTGAAGTCCACAAATCTTAAAGTTGCCAAGTTTAGAGACCCCTGTTCAAGAGTAATAAGAACACATCTGTCCTCTTCCTTGCCTCCACCAAAAGAAGAAAGTATTTGTTGGAGAATGGTCCTTTAACAACATTGCAGAATACTTATCAACTGCAAGGGACAGAACACAAAAAATGGAAGTAGGAAAGAACACTTTTACCATTCTTGCACACTGCAAAAAGCATTGCCTGATTTGCAAACACTTTGCATTGTTTCTAGGATCAAGATGTATATACAGCATACAAAGTGTAGTTATTTATGCAGCAAGTTGTTATGATAACCTCTATTTTTTCCCCTCTGTTAGGGTGGACAATGCGGAGATGGAATCCAGGTACGAAACCTACTGTGTGTGGTGCATGATGGCACTTCATTATCAACATTTAAGCAAGTTGAGAGCACCCTGTGTGAAGAGCTTCCCCCTAAAGAGATTTTGCTTCGACTTCCGTGTTCTGTCCCTTGTCCAGGTAAAAGGCCTGAGAAGGACTGTATTTCATCATTTTGATGATAAATAGCTATGGCCAATTGCACATGATGTTCCAAGAAAATAGGTGGTTTGACATAGACCTGTAGTTTGTTCTATACATCCTAGCTTTTTGATGGATTACTGTCCAATTTTAAAGATGTCTAATCAGAACTCAATCATACAAAGGACTACTTACATTTGTCTCCTGATACTAACTTTTAAGTCTTGCATGATGAACTTGTGGTCCAGGGGGCCCAAGTAGCCTTCTGATTTAAAAATATCACCCCATTTTGGCTCTGACTTTGCTGACCTTGGGCTCAGGATCCATCCATGATCAAAATAATCTGGTCACCATAAATTGCAATTCACATGGACTGCAGCCTTTCATGAGAGAACGGTACCTTTGGGTTTTGCAGAATTAACCTTTTATCTTAAACTGATCTATAGCCTATATTATAAGATATCTCTCAACTCTACTGTTTTAATATAGGTAATATAAATCCAGATAGAGGGTTAAAATAATTATGGAATTTTGAGAGTAGAAATAAGCAGAAAGCCCTTGCAGATGGACTATGGTCCAGAAGTCAACATTTCCCATCTCTTTTTTAACTCATGCAATGCACATTATACCAGAGAGCAATGTACTCTTCAGATTCAATGGTAAGAAAGTGCTTTGGACCATTTACAGTGCTGATGCAGTTACATCTTTGGCAACCCAACAACACATTCTGGAGAAAGACACATCTGGTTTAAGGATCTTTTTGCCTTAACTGAAGTTGTATGCTCCCCCCTGTCCCTTTGTATGTGTGTATCTGAGAAACACCCAAGTAAGAAACTGTTGTTGCAAGGAAAGTATAATGTAGTCTAGGGTTCAGCCTTATCCAGAGAAACAAAATCTCCAAAGCTATGTTAAAGTTTAATATTTTTGTGCTTATGCTGATTAGCACAAACCATGCAAAAGAGCTTTTTAAGAACTTGATTTTGAAAAGTATAGTAGATTATATGCTAATAATTAGGTCATGGACATTCAGATGGTGAAAATGTTTTAACATGCTTGATTTAACCATTCCTACAGCTCAATAGCAAGGATCACATGCAACCTCCACTTCTTTTTTAGAATCCCCCAATTGTGAAATTGTATTGCCAAAATTTGTCAGTAAGATACACTTTATTACTTTTTGCAAAAGCAAAAACATCGAAACATGTTTTAGTTTAACATAATTGTAAAGCAAGTTAAGGAAGGACTGAGAGGTTTTAACATAACTACTATAAAAAAAAGCAGCTCACTCCCACTCCACAAATCTGTATACTACATTCTCATATATGACCTCAGTGTATTCTTCAGCTGCCACAAAAAAATAATTTAAAAAGGATAGCCCTCAACATCAAAAAGTTCCCATTGCTGCTTTAAAATTAAAGTCAGTGTTTTTGAAACACTTTCTAGAAAGGTGGTTTTAGGAAGGCCAGGGTCCAGATGTAGGAAGCTTCTGGCCCTTCGAATGATGCTGAATTACAACTCTCAGCATCCCTCACAATTGACAAGCCTGGCTGTTGCTAGGAGGCCTGTCCACATCCTATACTGGATATCTCAAGCAGAGCAGGAATTGGATTGGGTCAAGTAGATGAGTAGGCAAGATGGGTGGCATATAAGTTTAATAATAAATAAAAAGTAAACCACTTATCCACTTCTGGGGACATTTCCAACTGTAATGAAGGGAAAATGACAAAGTGGGTATGTCTATAGTGGGCACATGGTTGGGCCAACATTTTGCAGATGGATGATAGTCAGCAATTGTACTTTGTGCTTTTAACTTAATTCTAAATTTGTGTGTGTGAGAGAGACACAGACTGGGATAGGGAGAGAAAGAGAGATTCCCAGATTTGAAATGCAGGAAACCAATATTACCATTTTTTAACTATTTTCTCACCAACATTCTGGGACATGTTGCAAAAAGGATCCCAGAATGTACAAGATCATTCCTTGGGTTGGATAATCTGTATAGGTTCCTTCTGATGTTATAACTGAAGAGGGCATAGAGACATCCATCAGTAAAGTCCTCGTTTCCCTCCTTTCTTCATTTCTGGCTATAAGGTGACTGTCATTTATCCGAGTGGTCTGAGTGGAGCTCTTGTGAATTAACGTGCATTGATGGCAGGAGCTTTGAGAGCATGGGTCGTCAGTCTCGATCAAGAACATTTATAATTCAATCTTTTGAAAATCAAGACAGCTGCCCTGAACAAGAATTGGAGACCAGGCCTTGCTCAGGTAGGGAATACTGTAAACCACAGTTCTTATTACCTCACAGAAGAGTTTGCCTTTAAACTGTTTTCTAGTTGTCATTTCTGTAGTTTACTGTCATGTTTCCAAACACTGTCTGTTCTTCCCATCAAAAGATGTTTATTAAGAAAATGTTTGAAAAGGCAAGCAGAGACTGGGAAACTATTTATGGTCCTTAGAAAGGAGGCAAAAATGGGATAGACTAGACCAGTGGTTCTCAACCTGTGGGTCGGGACCCCTTTGGGGGTCGAATGACCCTTTCACAGGGATCGCCTAAGACCATAGGAAAACACATATTTTCAATGGTCTTAGGAATAATTTTATTGTTGGGGGTCACTACAACATGAGGAACTGTATTAAAGGGTCGCAGCATTAGGAAGGTTGAGAGTCACTGGACTAGACAGATAATTACAGAAAGTTAAATCACCAGAACAGCAAACTCTAAAATCTTTGTATTTCTCCTGCCGGGATACATCTTTAATAGTTTTCCTTTGAATTTATTTAACAATATTTAGTGTTATTGAAAAGAAGAAAAAAAAAGATATATTTCAGGTATATATAAACTGTTGCCTTATTTGAATTATAGGAGGAAAATGCTATAATTATGTATGGAAAACAAGTCTTTGGCAAGATAATGAACGCACAGTGTGGTGCCAGCGTTCTGATAGGTTGAATGTTACAGGTAGGTATGCTCAGCAATGTCATTGTTATCATCAATATCACCATCACCTTCACCACTCTCTGTATTACCAATTTTATACTAGTTCCTTTTTTAAATAATACAAATACAAAGATAGAAAACTAATACAAACTAAACAAAATATAAACAGTAAAGAAAAGAAACAGAAAAGTGAAAAGTGAAAAGAGATAGAAAATATTGCAACTTCAAAATATCTAAAGCTCCCGGCCATTAAAATATTTTAATATTTATCACATGAGGAAGCTGAGAATAGGAACCACAGGTCTAAATTAGAATGCTCAGTACTAAAAAATGAGGAAGATTTGAATACAGAGATAAGTTTGTAAGAGGTATGTAAATGTAGTGCTGTCAGTGCCTTCTGAATAACAGGATGAAAAGCATTCTATGTGTAGGAGCTATGGTAAGTATAAACTTCTAATCCTCCTTTGGCAATCCTAGCCTGAAATCCAAGGACCTTCCCAAAGTGCAAACTAGTGTAGTTTTTTCTGGGGTTTGTTTTTTTTTTAAGAAAATCCCTGCCATCTAGAACTATCAGACCCAAGCCTAGAGAAGAGACAGCGAAATCCGGTTGAGTCCAATCCTATATTTGCTTATACCTAATGGACAGAACCTTGCCAAACTAAAGCTATAACCTTCTAACCTACCAGATCTATCCTGAGATATTCTAGGATGTGGTTTCCCTGAACTTCTTCATCCCCTGCCCCATCCAGTGGAGCAGTGGTGGGATTCAAACATTTTACTATCGGTTCTGTGGGTGTGGCTTGGTGGGCATGGCATGGCTTGGTGGGCGAGACTTGGTGGGCATGGCAGGGGAAGGATACTGTAAAATCTCCATTTCCACCCCTCTCCAGGGAAAGGGAAGGATACTGTAAAATCTCCATTCTCTCTCCACCCCACTAACCTGCTTTCCAGCTCCAGCAAAAGAAGACTCAGCCGATCAGCTGGGACTCAGGAGGCAGCGAATAGATGGGGGCGGGGCCAGTCAGAGGTGGTATTTGCCGGTTCTCTGAACTACTCAAAATTTCCACTACTGGTTCTCCAGACCGGCTGAATACCACCTCTGCAATGGAGGACTTGTGTGGTCTCTTAATCTAGGCTGTTCTCTGGGAAAACTCTGTGTTGCGATAACTCTCCCCCTCTGCTCCTCCAGGAGCATGTTCCATCATATGAAGAGGAAAACATTACCTGGAATTATCCAGGTATGCCTCCATTTCAGTCTCAGTTTGTTGTTTTTTAAGACCTAGGCTGTAAAAATCTAGATGATCATTATAGAGTAGGAGAGAGATAAGAAAAACTGTAAATGCTGCCATCCAATCTTCCCTCTAATGTGTGACATGCTGTGTGCAGAAAAAAAATTGTTCTGTGCAGCTTTTCCCAAAAGATCTACAAATTTATGCGCCTCAATAGAAGAAAATTGCAAATACAGGGAAAAGTATCATGTTCAAATTCTTTTAAGATTGGAAACTAGAAAGTATAATGACATACAACATACAAGCCTGCAAATTATAATATAAACTCATTAGTCCCTGATAATTGATACTTGCAATCGTTATTTTGTAAGCATTTAAAATTGTTTCTTTTTTTTTCCTTTTTTGAATTTGATACTGCAATGAAAGAAAAAAGAAAGGACATACAAAGGAATTAATTCAAAACGCATTTAGTTAGCCCCTTCTCTTTCATTTATTTCCCATTCTTTCCCTCTTCTGAATTTACTTAAATTGCAATGATTAATTTTAACACTGATTTTTTTTTTATAGGATCAGCAATGAGCATGGACCTTTTGTGGCCTAAACTCATTAATTTATTAAATCTTTTTTAAAAAGGAGGCTGGCCAAAGAGGTTTCAGTACAGAGGAGGGGGCAATAGTCAGGCAAGTCCTGGCTCAGGACCTAGTGACCATAAGGAGCTTGATGACCCTAACTGTGGTTGTGGGTAGTCAGGAGAGCTGACATATTTGACTCTGGATGAAATAATAGACAGAACTGGTACATAGTTTGCGGGGTGGGGATCAGGGGTGGGTTCTACTTACCTTTACTACTGGTTCACAATGGGACCATGTGCGTGCAGATCACCCATAATGACGTCGTGCCGGGTGGGCAGAGCCTCCTTCCGGTTTTCCTACCGGTTCTATAGAACCGGACCGAACCGGGAGCAACCCACCACTGGTGGGATGTTCTCCTGGACTTGCAACTTATATAGCCAAAGCAGCCTTTGTTCAAATTCGTCTTGTATCCTGATTGTGCCCATTCCAGGCCTTCCTCATAGTCACACATGGCTTAGCCTCTTCCTGATTGGGTCACTACAATGTGGTCTACATGAAGACCATCGAGAAACTACAACTGGTCCAGAAAGCAACAGGGTTTGGACTTCTGTATGTCCCATGGTTTGACCGTCTTATATTACTGTTGCATGAGCTGCAACTGGATCCCAGATGCTTTCATGGGTGCAATTCAAAATGCTAGTTATCATCTTTAAAGGCCAGCATGGCACATTGGCACAAGGCCAAGTTATTTGCAGGACTACCTCTTCCCCAGGTGTATCTACCTATTCAACTAGATCAGATAGGGTGAGTATGTTCCAGGTCCTTTTCCTGAAATTCTGTCATCTGATGAGACCTCAGAGGAGGTGTTCTTTCTCTGTAGCTGCCCTAGCGCTTTGGAACAGCCTCTCATCTGATATTTAAGGGTCCTCTACTCTTTTGGCCTTTCAAAAGCCAAAGAAGACTTTTTCTTTTCTCCCGAGTACTGTGCTAGGATATGATTCAGTTGGGATCAATAGTGTGGTTACTCTGGTACCTCGTGGGAAAGGTTCTTATCTTGTTTTTATTAGTTGTTGTGAGCTGGTTAGGATCACTCCGTGAGATAGCAGCCATATAAGTTTTTTTTTTAAATGAATAAATAAACTTTTATATTCTTCAGCTCCTTATTGAGGCCCAAGGCCAATTATAGATCCAAACGAGTTTCAATCCATGTTAAAAAAAATATTGAGAATTGATATTTTCTAGGAATTTCTGTGGGTTCAAAGCCAGCATCCTTTCAAGCATTTGCTTCAAAAGTGAATATTGGTAGGTCGCTGCTAATTCATATAAATACTTGGCAGATGGCTTTATGTTTATGTAACACTTTCCTTTGTTCTAAAACAATCATTATCATAATTTTAGCCATTGTCTATCTACTGCAGGATGAAGGCTTCTTCTGCATATTTCCAACCAATATGGTCCTAAGCTTCCTTTTGCCAATTGGGCCCTTGCTGATGTCGTTGATCCATCTTGTTTTAGGTCTCTTTCATGGACGCTTTTTATCAAGTGGGATCCTTTCTAGGACTGCCTTGGTCCACCTGCCATCACCTCTTCTTGCTATGTGACTAGCCCATTTCCATTTCCGTTCTTTTAAACTCTTGATGATACTGTATACTTTCATTTGTTCTCTAATCCATGTTCAGGTATTTCTATTGTGTCTTGTAATGCCAAGCATGTATCTTTCCATGGCTCTTCGTGCCACTCATAGCTTTTGTATCGATTGTGAGTTTAGTGTCCATGTTTCCCTGGAACATGTTAGAGCAGGTAGCACACACTGATTGAACACTTTTCTCTTCAGGCATAGGGAGAGATTGTTCCTGAAAATTATGCTTAGCTTGCAGAATGCCTGCCAACCACATCTAACACGCTGTTCAATTTCCTTTATTGTATCACCTTCCATTGAGATCCATTGACCAAGGTATATGTAGTGGTCTACTACGTCTAGTTCTTCTCCAGATATAATTTTTTTCTCTCTCTCTTTGGTGAATTCATTAAACATAACCTGGCTTTTTTTCAGGTTTATTTTTAAGCCATTCCTGCTTTGTGGAGCTCTTGTATATGTCTTTGTAGCTCTTCTGGATCTTGTGAGAAGAGGACAACATCATCTACAAATCTTAAGTGATTTAAATAGGTGCCATTGATTTTTATTCAACTTTTACACAGTCTAGTTTGCGAAATACTTCTTCAAGGCAGGCTGAGAAAAAGATAGGTGATATTGTATCTCCTTGCCGTATGCCTCATTCATTGTTGATTTCCACTTTAAATATTGTTCTAAAACAATACTGATCTTTTTTTATAATTGTGTTCTTTTATAATCATGTTTTTATGATTGTGTTCTAAAATCTAGAAAGGGCTTGTCCTGGTATCTGGAAAAACTCAAAACACATTCCCCTAACCTGAAATATTCCTCTTTCATTTGCCCAAGAGATTTTATCTCTCCTTTCTTTAAGAAAGATATTAGTTTTATTATTTTCTTCAGGGATTTTATTAATATCATTGTTTTCTTCAGGGATGTTTAAAATGCCAGACAGTGGTGGTGATATTTTTCTTTTGGTTTTGTTCATTTTAGATGCTCTGCTGTATTGTTTTTATAGTGCCAATGTGATTTTCTTTCTAGTTACCTTATAAATTCAAATTAAATGAAGGAGAAATATAAATATTTTAAATAAACTTAAAGAGTTCAGCTGAAAACTGCAAGCAGGAATATATGCACATAATCATCAGGGCACCCAGAGCAATCAACCTGTGCAATGAAAATAGTGTGTGGCGCATGCAGAGAGCAAATACATGGCCAAAGGTTTCCTTCAAAGCAAATGACTCCAGCTGACTTTGCTTCATTGTGCTATTGTGACTCTACGTTACATAAATATATGTGTGCGTATTTCAATTAATACCGGCAACACAATTAAAGAAACTTGTGAATAGGAATGATTGTGAAGACCAGGATGAGAACTCACAGAGAGAAGCAGAAATATTTGATTCGCCATTTCATTATGATTTTCTACCACTGATCCTCTCAGGTGTAAGGCTCTAGGGAGTGGTGGATGGCAGGATTACTAATGAAGTCATATAAACATGATTCATACTGATCATTCACCAAAAGCACATGGAAATGCTGGTAGACTCATTTGTTCACATGCTTCTATGATTTGTTGCCTTCAAATTTATGCCACACAAACAGGTGCTGCACTATGTGCAGTTCCCTTTGATAGATATTTTTGAACTTGATGTTTTAAAGACTGATATTCTTCTGATTATTAATAAGAACCAGGGACTCTATTGAGCTTTAGTGAATATTTATCTCCAAAAGTAGAGCTTTGTTTATTAAAAAATGTAGCTTTGACAAAGCACATTTTTTCCCCTAGGAGATACTCCTCTCTGTCTTAGAGAAATTAAAAAAATGCATTTGTATACTAAGAACCACACAGTAACTGCATTGCTCATTAGAGAGGGCAATAAAATAATCTGAAAGAGCAAAGGAGGAGTGTTCAAATATCTAGTCTGTATGTGAATAGAGCCTGGCACAGCTGAAGAGAAGAGAATTTATTTATGGAATTTTAATGAGAGACTGTTGTATATTTGGGGGACTCTGTTTGCAATTTTTCAGCAAGAGAATTGTGGGGGAAAAAAATCACATCATTTAGTTTATTTCTCCATTACAGTGTTATAAATGTAATATCTTGTTTCCCTGAAAATAAGACGTCCCCTGATAATAAGCCCAATTGGGCTTTTGAGCCCATGCGCTAAAATAAGCCCCCCCAAAAAATAAGCCCTCCCTGAAAATAAGCCCTCCCAAAAAATATTTAAATGTATGCACAGCCAGTCCCATTTCCTCTGGTTAGGGTTAGGGAAACAGAGCTGGAAATTAGATAAGACGGCAAGAGGAGTCCCGTCTTGCTCAACGCGCCCCAAAATAATACGACCTCCCCAAAAATAAGGCCAAGCACTTATTTCGGGGTTCAAAAAATATAAGACAGGGTCTTACTTTCGGGAAACCACAGTAGGAATGAAAATTAAGCCACCAAGAGCCATACTGTAATATAAATATCTTGTCTATCATCTTTTCAGTAAGAATGAACAAGGTTTCAGGGAGTGTGTGTGTGTGAGAGAGAGAGAAATGGAGGTAGAGAGAGAAAAAAAATAAAGGAAGATATAGAGAATTTAGAGGAACGGCATGAGTCTATGCTTAAGAATGAAGCTGGGGCAATCACTTTCCTACTGAAGCAGTCCAACCTGATGAGATTAAATATTTATTGAATTTAGTTTCCTCTTTTGTTGTTATGGGTGACATTTTTTTCATAACTCCTCTAAATAATATGCTACGGCTGGGGAAAATGTAATGCGATATTACCGTCAGCATTCCTTCATACCAGTCAACTATTGATGTGATTTTGCACTAAACATTAGTATTGGAAATTTCTGGAATGGTTGAAAAGAGAATATTTTTGTAGAGAGCTTTAGGGCAGGTCAAGCATTATTAGCCAATATTTAATTTTAGGTCAATCAACAGGAAGGTGTGTTACACCTTCTAAAAGGACATGTTATTCAATCTTCATAGTCTTTAAATCAGTTTGACCTAATTTCCAGAGTCCCCATTGATAAATATTTGGTAATACTTATAGTCATATGATAATATATGTGTGTTAAATGTAACCAGCAGAGATAATGTTATGGGCTGTCTCCACCAAGGAGAAGTAAGTATGTATGTTTCTGAAATGTCTCTCAATTGAGATCATCTTCCCTACAGGTTGACCAAAAGCCTGCCACCTATTATGTTGTCTGAAGATGATACAGGTGTTTTATCACTGTTCTTTGTGGAATTGTTCTTTAGAAGCACATTAGATAAGTCGTGACCCATTTTATAATCTTTTCCTAGATATTTCCTTACCAAGCACTCATGAACCCCCACCCCCTGTGTTGCACCCCCATGCAACCTCCACCCAACCCCCCCCCCCCCCGTACCACTTACACACTTCCATACACCTCCAGACAGAGAGGGCATGTAGAACTGGTGGGAAAGGGGCCCAGACATGCTTATAGATATTGCTTTGTGATGCTGAAAACCACATAGGTGGCAAATGGGAATTTAATTGAACAAGTAAATGTTTGGATAGTATCTTTAAAGATACAACAGTTTGGAAAGCTCAGGTCAAATAGACTGCTGAAAACACTCCAAAGTTTAGTTCCAATTAAATTTGGGGGTTTTTTAGTTTAAAAGTTATTTTAGATCTAGAGGCCCTAAAGATTTTTGAAGGGGGGAAAAAAGTACTTCCGTTGTTGAATGGAACACACATTCTCTACATACTCATGGAAAATTTGCAGTCCTGGCACTAGTCCAATCTAAATTTTGTGATCTGTTTTATGTGTATTTGGTAGAAGGCATTATGCTTAGAATTGGAGTTTATAGCAGCTGAGCCTCATTTGGATATGCATTTTTAACCAACATCTAATGTTATATTTATTTCAACCAGCACACTCTGTGCTGATCTTATAATAAAACTGTCACCTCTCTTATCTGTTCTTCTCCTGATACCAATAATATCTTAAACTTAGGGAACCTTCATATTATATTCTGTCTTCAGTTCAAGTTGATTACAGACAATTAAAACTTTATTTAATAGTAATATTCTATAAACAGATAGCATACAATAAAATATGAGCAATTATTTATCTCTAAAGAGGTTTATCAACAAAGCTCTTCCTTCATGCTTTATTGCAGACTGAAACAGTGAATCAAGGACAGCAAAGAGATGTAGAAAATTCTAATGCCATTGATGTCATATGATGGTCATCCAGATTTGTGCAGTCCAAATACAGTAGCCTTAGCTCTTTTTTCTCAGTGTCCTTCAATTCCTGGCTGCTTTTCTTCCAAGAAAATAGCCTTTTAGCCCTTTATTCAAATTCTAACATAGTTTTTTTCACAAGATTCATCAAAAATAACTATGTTAGTTTCTAAGCTCTTTAACATTATAATGCTGAAGCGTGACAAAGAGGTTTCTACTGCATCAGTTTCATGCCCTGACCCTCACACCTTTGTTTTTAGACAAATATTAAAAAGTTGCTTATTTGCTAGGAAATTGCCCTTGAGAGAAAGGAAAGGTGGAAATGGTAAGACGTGCCCTTCACCATCTCCTCTTTTATAGGGACTTCCAATCTCACCTGGGATTGCCATTTCAATCTCAGTGTATTCAACATACAATTGTGTAGATTGAATCTTTCATCTGATCAACATAGGGGCATTTCTAAGCAGAGTGACAAGTTCTGTGCTTGCTCCATATGCCATCTAAATGGAAGTGGGCTAAGCGGTGGTGAAATCCTTGGCGGTTTGCCACTGGTTTGCTGCTGGTGCATGCACGGTGCACACCAAACACATGCTGTGCGCGCATACACAATACACGCCAAACAAGCACTTTGGTCGGAAAAAGGACACTTAATAAGGTAAGTAGAACAGTGCGAGGGGGGGGGGACAGCTGTGTGGTGCTATTTAGATTTGCTAGAAAGCAGGATTTTAGCGAATATAAATAGTGCGGCAGAGCTGATTGTCGGAAATACCGGTTCAGGCCAACCAGTAGCCTTTTTTTACTACCAGTTCGCCGAACCAGTAACTTTTATCACTACCGGTTCGCCCGAACCAATGCGAACCAGTAGGATTTCACCACTGGGGCTAAGTCTTTATAAACTTAAAAGCAGGGGTGTCAAACTGGTGGCCCATGGGCCAGATTCATCATATGAAGGCCACGTCCACCCCAGCTCCGTGAATGGGGAAAACATCACAAAACGTCACGTGACGACAACGTGACACCGCGAGTTTGACACCCGTACTTAAAAGGATGCACTTGGGATGCTTTAGTTTTTAATTCTACTCCCCACCTCCCTTCAACTTCTCATGTGTATTATATGAATAAATGCCATCAGCTGTCAAGTGCCCACTATAAACTTATTATTATGCTGCACTTCTTTTGACACAAATTCTTGTTGTTGATATATTGATAAAAAAGTAGCTTCAAGACCATGTACTACATTATGCACTTTAAAAAAATTAACCATGCTCTTATTTTTCCAGAAGAAAAATGCAAAAAAAAAAAAAATGGAAAAAACGATAAGTATGATTAATACATGCAGAAAAAAATATTTCTGAATGAAAAACCAGCAGCTTAAGTTATTAAATATTTTGCCTGTTTTATCATTATAATATTTTTATTATTTGTGTTTTGAAATACTCATTTGTCATATTCATATTTTATCTCTATATATAAAAATTGTAGAATATCAGCTGTATACTTTAAAAATACAGAGACTCTAAACACGAGACTTTTCACAGGGCAGAATGGATGCTAAAATGTCCTCTGCCAATGTGTCTTGGGAATAATGTAAATGTACTGTTTTCAAAAGCAGCAAATAACCAGCGGATATTCCTAACTCATTTTTGAATTGTATCTTTGATGATTTCTCTTGACAATTGTTCTTGCAGGTGGCTGCTCTATGCAGTTACAGCCGGCTACAACCAGGCATTGCAACCCAGCCTGCAAGAAACCCTTCTCATTCTGTACACAGGTAATTCAGACAGCGCCCTTTACTTCATTAGAAAGAACCAATTATTTTTAGAATGTAAAAGAAATCAAAATCAAAAAGCTCCCAACAGAGTAAAGATCTAATCGGGCATGCACTATCCATTCAGTAAACTGAATATATAGCCTTACAGACAAAAGGGGATGTGGGAAGAAAACATGTATTTGGGAAACTACGAGTAAATACTTCCTTCTTTTCACAGAAATTCAGCTTGGAATATGAAAGACAGGTTGTAAATATAGAAATATAGAAGCTGTGGACGAAAGGAACATATAAATGCTCACTTCCAGTGAGATCAGGAACTCAATCCTTTCCCATGTGAAGCATAACCATTTGTGTTCTTATAGTCCTTTGGGATTTCTTTGGAACACTGAAATGAAACAACAGACCTCCTGCAATGTTTTTTTTTTTATTTATCTGTATCCTACCCTTATTATTTTATAAGTAACTCAAGACAGCCAACATACCTAATATTCCTTCCTCCTCATATTTTCCCCACATCAATAACAACCCTATGAATGAGTTGGGCTGAAAAAGAGCAACTGGCCCAAAGTCATCTAGGCAGATTTCATTTCTAAGGTGGGACTAGAACTCAGTCTCTTGGTTTTTAATGGTGCTTTAAGAACTAGACCAAAATGGCTCTCTTCTCTGCCTTTTAATTCTGAGCTTAAAGGAAAAGGAAGCAACCCAAGTTACTTCCTCCAATGATTGCAAGCAAAGAAAAGGGTCATTGACTGACATGGGTGGAAAATAGTAAATAAAGAAACAAGCAACCCAAAAATCAGGCACAATGTACCTTCAAGCTTTCAGTCCATGGGGAACCTTTCCTGCCCCATATCTTGATTTTTGGAAGATAGTTAGGTATCCACACCTGTTCCTATATTTTGGGAGGCAGAAGCACAATAAAATTGCATTTGTCCTTGGACAGCTGCTACAATTGATAGGTTTCCTTATATGTTAATTTATCCTTGAAAAGTTAACAATGGAACAATGTTAACAAAAGTTAACAGTGAGATAATGGCTGCTGCTTCACAATGTCTTCACAGAGGTGAAGCTGAGTCACGTCTGTTTGTCTAGAACCTTTCCGGTTCCGTATGAGAGGACAGATGTCCTTTCTCACATAGGAACTGCTTCCATGGATTTTTTTTTTCCAGATGGCGATATGACAATACACCTCAGCATAAAATAGATTCAAAAAATCCCAGATAAATTTGAAGAAAAAAAAATCCCAAGGATCTAAAATGCATAGTAGAAAAAGAGAAGTATTTTTTACAGACTAACCTTTCTGAAAATTTGCATGGGTATTTTTTTAGATTTTGATCCAGCCTTTATTATTTTTACAAGGCAGTGAACATACTTAACAATCCTCCAATTTTATTTATTTATTAGTCATATTTCTATGCCGCCTGCTCTCCGAGGACTCTGGGCAGCTTACACCAAAAACAGTATACTAAATAGCATATTGCCCCCAACAATCTAGGTCCTCATTTTACCCACCTTGGAAGGATGGAAGGCTGAGTCAACCTTGAGCCGGTGAGATTTGATCCGCTGATCTGCTGAACTAGCAGTCAGCTGAAGTAGCTGCAGTACTGCACTCTAACCACTGCGCCACCTCGGCTCATATTTTCCCCACAACATGAACCCTGTAAGATGGGCTGGGCTGAGAGAGAGTAATTGGCCCAAGGTCACTCAGTTGGCTTTCATGCTTATGTCAGAACTAGAACTCACCATCTCCTGGCTTCTAGCCTGTTGCCTCATCCACTACAGCTGTGATGACGAACCTATGGCACGTGTGCCCAAAGTGGCACACGAAGCCATGTCGCCCAGTACGGGCAGCCTTGCCTGTTTGTCTTCTGGGTTTCTGACATGCATGTGCGGGCAACGATCAGATGTCCTTTGCCCACACAGCAGTGCCAAAAACCGGTGTGTGCATGTGCACTGGCCAGCTAATTGTTGGTCGTGCATGCACGATAGAACCCGGAAGTTCAGCTTTTCCAAAGCACAGCCCTGACAAGCGTGTGTGCGCCACATTTCCACACAACCTTTTCGGCACCCGGTGCTGAAAAGGTTTGCCATCACTGCACTACAGTATATCAAATTGGCTCTCAAACTGTATTTTAAAACACAGTTAAAATGAATAGCCTTTTTGGGGGCTGTTACCTGGTCTGATTTCATGCTAAGGACAAATCCATACAACCTCCACACAAGAAGACCACCTATTAACCATTTTCCAAACACACAACCACACTCTTCTACGTATATCTCAGTATCCTTCTGCAGCTGAGGACAGCTGAAGGTTTTACCCTCTGCAAATGGTGTTTTCCCTAAAATCTCACATCAAGATGCTATATGGAGGGAAGGTAAAGTATGTTGATGTGCCTCCAGTTCTTGCCTGAAATAACACCTTGTTCTTTTTATATTGTTAGTTGCCCAGAATTGTGAATTTGAGATGGGCAGTTATATCAATTGCAATGATTCATTCTCTCTCTCTCTCTCCCTCCCTCCCTCCCTCCCTCCCTCTCTCCCTCCCTCCCCATCTCCATCCCTCTATTTGTATCTCATCTTTATTATTTTCTATCAATCAATACACTGGTATGTTGAAACACAGAAACTCTGCTTTTACTTTGAAATCCATACAGCCTTACCATCACATATTAAATAATTAAATTTTGATGCATAACACAATGCAAGTCCTATGCATTTACTCTAAATAGATGCCAGATTAAGCTGCCGACCAGTCTTTCCACACAGAATTGCAGCCTTAAATGAACAACATCTTATTTGAGAGGGAAAATGTTTTATTTTCATCACTGCAGGGTTTTGAGCTGGGTTCTTTCGGCAAGATGGATTTTTGTCTTCAGTGTTTCTGTTGCAGCCCATTTATCCAGGCTCATTAAAAGAAGGAACAGGCACTCCATTGTTCTGTTATATTTAGTATGACTCAAAAAGCTTTGAAAGGTATTGGCAATTTAGAGTAAGTCCTTGGTCTAGTTTGGGCTTTCAGTTAAGACAATAAAAGCACCTGGCATTAGGTTAAGTGGGGTGCACCCAGCAGCCCCCCAGCGGATACATTTTCTGGGGATGAACTAATTTCTGAACTACCTTTCTCCTTGTTACCTAGGGTGGCATCTGTGGCTGTGAGAGAGGCTACACTGAAATCATGAGATCAAATGGTTTCCTGGATTACTGCATGAAGATCCCCGGTTTAGCAGATAAGAAAGCAGATGTTAAAACAAATGCTGCCAAGCATAAACCTATCAATTCCAAAATGCATGACATTTTCAAAGGATGGTCAATTCAGCCTTTTAACCCAGGTAAAAATAACAAATTGTGGCATGATGCTCTGTCTGTCTCTCTCTCTCTCTTTCTCTCTTAATTTGAAAAGTAAGCTTCATGCTCAGTGAATCACATAACCAGAAACTGCACTAGAGGATATACAAACTCTCATTTGTAATATAATCATATGAATATTATTAGCATAAAATTGTGCAAGAGCACAATGACCTGGGATTTCAGTTTACAATGCTGAAGCTAATGACATTCCCTTCACTGATTAATCAGAAATATAAGTAGGAGAGATTCTCCTTCAAGGAGGAGAGAAAAAAAACATAAAAGGTCAATGTAAACCATGAGACTTTCTCCATACCTGTGATCTGTGTTCAACTCCAAACGTAGCTGCCAGGCACTGCACTGTAACACTGCAGTTATAATTAAATCACAAGTTGGAATCCTACAGTTGCAGGATACCTGCTGTTGAGTATATTTTTCATTATTTATGATGGTTACAAGGACTGTAAATGCAGAAGAAGATTGCTTATCTGCTGCTTTGCAGATGAAGCTGTCGACTGTTCTCCTAAGGAGAGACCTTCTCAGTGGGAACTGGCATGGTGATCACCAGGTTCCTTCCTCTTGTCCTTCATTTAATGGTTAGTTTGTTGATTTATATTATATGATTTCCCTCATGAATTTAAAGGGAGCATCACTTCTCCTGTAATTTCCTGCAGCCCAACTCCTTGAAGTAGATTGGGCTGAGAGAGAGAGACCCAGCCACCCAGGGAGCTTCCAAGGCTGAAGGAGGAGTTGAACTTCATCTCTTTACTCATAGTACAACACCTTCACCTGACTCTCGCAGATGATATATGGCTGCTTTGCTAACATGTTACTTCAACCCATAGATCCCCGTTGTCAGCCATTTGCGAGAACACCTTCCACGTGCTCTTAAAATTCTAAGGAATCCATTGGCTGAAAAATATTGCTTACCCTCTCCACCAAAGAGTGGCAGACATCTGGCAGTGGTGTGTAACAAATTGTGACGTGAGCTAATGGCTCTTGTGTGTATCTGTGATAAACCTGTAGCCTTGGATGGTGATCTGTTATTCTTCTGATTACATGGAGATGAAATAGAGGAGGGTTGTCAAACTGGCAGCCCACAGACTGGATGTGTCACAGAATCAGTGTAAATGGAACACACAGAGATTCAGGTAGTCCTCGATTTACGACCACAATTGAGCCCAAAATTTCTGCTGCTAAGCAAAACAGTTAAGTCAGTTTTGCCCATTTTATGACCTTTCTTGCCACGGTTGCTAAGTGAATCGCTACAACTGTTAGTAAGAGGGTTGTTAATTGAATCCAGATTCACTATTGACTTTGCTTGTCAGAAGATCGCAAGAGATGATCACATGACCCTGGGTCACTGCAACCATCATAAATGCATACCAGTTTGTTGTGGCCTGGCAGTGGCCAGCAGAGCTGGCAGCAGATTCATACAGTGAGGAGGTTGGGGAGGAACGTGGGCCAATCCTGGAGTCTGGGGAAGGCTCGGACAATGGCTCTGAGTCGGAGGCAAAGTGGGGGCCAAGGCCATCTGGTAGTTCTTTGCTGCCTCTGGAGACTCCGGAGTCTGACAGCGAGGCAGAAGAACAGCGTGAGCCTGCTCCCAGTGTGCACATGCGCAGAGCTGCCAGGAGACAGGAACAATTAGGGAAACAGGATCGACTTGGGAGTAAGACTTGGAGATGATTGGCCCAGGGGAGGGGCGGGGGGGGTGGCGGTTATTATTAACGAAGGTCTTGGTTCGAGGGAGACCACTGTGCCACAGATTGCCGGATGTGAGTCCCTCTTTGTGAGATGGGGTCATCGGGTTTAGATGGGCTTGCTGCTTACGTACCTGGCTCCCTGCCACGTGGCAACGGCCCTGCCCGAGCTACTTGACGTGATAGCCACGGTGGCAGTTGATACACCCAGGCTTATGGTCATGGGTGATTTCAACCTGCCGTCCGTTGGTGAAACGTCGGAGGTGGCTCGGGAGTTCATGGCTTCCATGACGGCCATGGACCTGACCCAGTTAGTTCATGGCCGCACTCACAGGGGGGGACACACGCTGGACCTGATTTTTGTCTCTGGCCAGTGGTTGAGTGGTCTTATTATAGGGGATATAGACATGAAACCCTTGTCATGGTCAGATCACTCACTCCTTCGTCTGGACCTTCAAACCGCTACACCCCGCCGCAGGGAGGCGGACCCAATTAGATGGATCCACCCCAGGCGCCTGATGGATCCTGATAGGTTCCAGACGGAGCTTGGGCCAATTCCTGAAGATCTGGCACACGACTCGGCCGAGGACCTGGTAGCTGCCTGGGATCGGGCGGCTGGTGGGGCCTTGGATCGAGTCATGCCTTTGCGGCCTCTGACCCGGTGTCGATCCCTCGTGGCTCCTTGGTTTACCGAGGAGCTGAGGGAAATGAAACGCCAGAAAAGACGCCTAGAGAGCGGTTGGAGGGCCAGTCTCGCTGAATCTGACCGAACACTGGTAAGGTCGCATATTAAGACCTACCTAGTGGCGATAAAGACGGCAAAGTTTAATTACTTTTCCGCCTCTATTGCGTCATCAGGGAATCGTCTGGCTGCCCTGTTCAGGGTAACCCGCTCCCTGCTCCATCCGGGAGCGCGGGAGGATCCCTTGGAAGGCAGGGCGGAGGATTTCGGACAATACCTGTATGACAAAATTGCTCAGATCCGGGGGGATTTGGACTCTGACTGGGTAGATCAGGGCAGGGTGACGAGGAATAGTCTTGAGAATGTTACCTGGGAGGAGTTTGATGCTGTGACTCCCGATGATGTGGACAGGATTTTGGGGAGACTTAGTGCGGCCACATGTTTACTTGACCCGTGTCCCTCCTCGTTGGTACTGGCCTCCCGGGAGGTTACACGAGGCTGGCTCCAGGGTGTTATCAACGCTTCATTGAGTGAGGGTCACTTCCCCGCCGCCTTGAAAGAGGCGGTGGTGAGGCCTCTCCTCAAGAAGCCGGCCCTGGATCCGGCAATATTGGCCAACTATCGTCCTGTCTCCAACCTTCGCTTCCTGGCGAAGGTTGTTGAGAGTGTGGTCGCGCGACAGTTTCCGCAATTCCTGGAGGAAACATCCTATCTAGATCCGTTCCAGTTGGGTTTCAGGCCTGGGCACAGCACGGAAACGGCATTGGTCGCGTTGGTTGATGATCTCTGGAGGGCTCGGGACAGGGGTTGCTCCTCTGTTCTGGTCCTGTTAGACCTCTCAGCGGCTTTTGATACCATCGACCATGGTATCATGCTGCACCGGTTGGAAGAGTTGGGGATGGGGGGCACCGTATTACGGTGGTTCTCCTCCTTTCTCTCCGACCGGTCGCAGTTCGTGTTGGCAGGGGGGCAGAGGTCGACCTCAAGGCCTCTTATATGTGGAGTGCCTCAGGGGTCAGTCCTCTCGCCCCTCCTGTTCAACATTTATGTGAAGCCGCTGGGCGAGATCATCCGTGGCTTTGGGGTGAGATACCACCAGTACGATGATGACATCCAGCTGTACATCTCCACCCCAGGCCACCCCAACGATGCCCTTGAAGTGATGTCCCAGTGCCTGGAGGCTGTGCGGATCTGGATGGGGAAGAACAAGCTCAAGCTCAACCCTTCCAAGACTGAGTGGCTGTGGCTCCCGGCATCCCGATATAGTCAGTTGACTCCATCACTGACTATTGGGGGCAAGTCGTTAGCCCCCACTGAGAGGGCTCGCAATCTGGGAGTCCTCCTGGATACGCAGCTATCCTTGGAGGAACATCTGACGGCTGTAACCAGGGGGACCTTTTGTCAGGTTTGCCTGATTCGCCAGTTGCGGCCCTTTCTTGATCGGGATTCCCTGTGCACAGTCACTCATGCCCTCGTCACCTCTCGCCTTGACTACTGCAACGCTCTCTACATGGGGCTCCCCTTGAAGAGCACCCGGAGGCTCCAACTGGTCCAGAACGCAGCAGTGCAGGTAGTGATGGGAGCAGCTTGGCGCTCCCATGTAACACCGCTCCTGCGCGAGCTGCACTGGCTTCCAGTGGTCTTCCGGGTGCGCTTCAAGGTGTTGGTTATCACCTTTAAAGTGCTCCATGGCATAGGGCCTAGCTATCTTCGAGACCGCCTGCTGCCACCGACGACCTCCCATCGACCCGTGCGCTCCCACAGAGAGGGCCTCCTCGGGGTGCCATCAGCCAAACAGTGTAGGCTGGTGACCCCCAGGGGGAGGGCCTTCTCTGTGGGGGCACCTACCCTCTGGAACCAACTGCCTCCAGAGATAAGGAGAATCCAAGACCTCAGTGCCTTCCGCCGTGCCCTTAAAACCTTCCTTTTCCAGCAAGCCGGGTTGGCCTAATTTTTTTAAAGTGTTTTTAAGTGTTTTGTTTATTGTTTTTAATTAATGGGGCCAAATTTATATATGTATATTTTTAACTGTATTTTAATATTTGTACTTGATGTTTTTACTTGGCTGTTCACCGCCCTGAGTCCTCAGGGAGAAGGGCGGTATACAAATTCAAAATAAAATAAAATAAAAATAAATAAATAAGGCATAAAAGAAAAGTGAACGGCACATGAGCTTTTGCAGGAAGCAATTAGTTCATCTGGCCAATTCAAGATTTGAAACTTTTGTTTGTGACTATCTGCCAAGTTTGGCCTTGCCCTGAATCTGGAAATTAGCTCTTTGGCAACGTTCCACATGAGATAGGTGGGTGTTGATAAACTTCCTCTGAAAGACTGTTTATCAAGCCTTGCGGACTGTAAATGAAAGTAATTTACAGCCATATGAATTAAAGAGGTTTGCCGGAACTAAGTTTGTGCTGTTTAATTTCTAAGGAAGCCTAGGTCTAGCCTAGAACACAGTTGCCAAGCATTCAAAGTTTGATCATGGGGAGGCTGCTACAGTTATAAGTGTGAAAAACAGTTATAAGTTACTTTTTTCAGTGTCATTGTAACTTCAAACAGTCAATAAATGAATGGTTGCAAGTAGAGAACTACCTGTATATGCACAAGGGTTATTTTCAAGAGGGAGAAGCTCTGAACACCCATACACCTATTAGCATTTTTCAGAATATCTCACTCTAGGAAAATGCAATCCCATTTTTTTTTAAAAAAAGACCTAATTAAAATGTACTTAACCCTACAAAACTGTAAGCAGTATACTCAAATGTGCACAAAGGCCATATTTGGCCTACTTACTCCTTTTCTCATAAGATGCAACTTCCCTGGTAGCTCTGTGATTTTGCATGATTCTTCGGTTGTTTCTATACAGATTGGCATGCTTCATAGATGAGTTTTGCCAGCCCTTCAGGGTAGGCAAATTCAGGAAGTAATGGTTACTAATGGTTTCCTATTTTTAACTGACAGAAAATAAGCAAAATGTACACCTCGTGTCAAGTGTGTTATTTTGTTCCCCTTTCTCAGATGGAAAACTTAAAATCTGGGTATATGGAGTATCAGCTGGCGGATTTCTCATTATAGTTTTCCTAATCTTCACCTCCTATCTTCTTTGGTATGTATTCTGTGCTTGCTTCTAACCCTGTTAATTCTGTTTCGAGATGTTGGATTCAGATCCAGTTATTTGGAAATAAATTAGAATGACTGAAATTCATTGGTATCAAAGTTGCAAATAGCTTTCAGAGATTAAAATTCTGAGCTTACTTTATATTCTCTGTAATTAGAAAGCTAAGCATCACTTGAAAACCCTTTCTTCTGTTCACATTATTTACAGGTTTAGTTTGGCCTATCATCCTGAAAGGATGCTCCAATCCTTTTATTTAGGTTGTCTGAAAGATGCTTTTTCAAGAGGCAACTGGACTTTCTGGTTTTGAAGATGTTTCATTTCTCATCAAAGAAGCTTCTTCACCTCTGACTGGATGGTGGGGAATGGAAGGATTGATACTCCTTGCAGACAGCTGGTCATTTGCATTCTTTTAGCAAGTCGTTAAGGCCACCAGGAAGTTAATCTGTGTCATCAGGGTCACCTGAATGATGCAAATGGGTGTGCAACCTTCTTGGAACTATTGAAAGGACTGTGTTGTAGACTGGTGATAGGTGATGTTGTATCCCTCCCCCTCTGTTAAGAGAGGGCTGTTCAATTTTGACATAGATGGCCTCTCTAAAAGGATGCAAATGACCAGCTGTCTGCAAGGAGTATAAATCCTTCTATTCCGCATCATCCAGTCAGAGCCGGAGAAGCTTCTTTTAATAAGAAGTGAACATCTTCAAAGAAAAACAAGAAAGTCCATTTGTCTCTTGAAAAAGCACCTTTAGGACAACTATGACCTGGGTGACTGAGAAGCTCCATTGACATTTTACTTAGGTATGTATGTATGTATGTATGTAAGTAAGTATGTATATGTATATTCTTTTTATGACCCTTTAATCCCTTTATTCAGGGTGGAGTCAGGGTGACTGAATGGAACTGAGCGTTTACTGGCCAGATGCCCTTCCTGGTGCCTATGTGGCATTCACAGCAGATATTTTCTCTTTGCGCCCCGATAGAAAAACATCTGCTACTCCCTAGAATTGAACTCTCAACCTTCCAAGACAAGCATCTTCACCTCTACACGACCATGGGACTATATACATACATATAGACAGACAGATATATTCATATTCATTCATGCCCAAGAGAAGATAAGGTGTGCAGATAGAGTTTTATTCAATGATATCACTATATTAGTTCTTAACTGATAAAAAGTTTTTCATTTTAGTAGTAGTTTGTCTCTTCTTTTGTAGGAAATATTATGAAATGGCTCTGGGCAAATGGGCTTGTGGAAGACTAGAGAATTGGATATATTGTATTTTGCTATAACAAATACCAACATAATGTGGAGCAACATTTATTTATTTATCAAATTTATACACACACACACACACACACACATCTCAATGTCTAAGTGACTCTGGGCAGTTCTTATTAATAAAAATATTAATATTAGTTATTTTCACTATTATATAGTTAAAACTTTGCTTATTTTAATTTATTTGATTTAGTTAAAAAAATAAGCCTTCTACATAGCATTTTGATTCTCAAATACACATACAAGTCTTTTTTTTTTTTAGATTGCAACCGCATTGCTGATTTATCCTTCAGCAGCAAATATTTATTTGTTCATTTCCCATCTTTATTATTTTTACAAATAACTCAAGGCAGTGAACATCTCCAACACACCTTCCTCCTCCTGTTCCCCCCAAAAATATGTTAATAAAAAGTTGGCCCAATATTCTTTGATTCAGGGAAACTGTAATCCCATTTATTCAAACATTTTAAGAGCTATAGGAAAGATAAGATATTTGTATCATGATTTTACTTTAGTGAATAGGGTTAATTTTTCTGAGGGTATTTTCTTTAAAATGGTAGTTCAGGGAGAGATGCTGTTTTAAGGGCTTTTAGACTATCCAAAGGCTTATGACATTTTTATTGTTGTACTAGGTCACCAAAAGCTGGTGGAAAATCATGTCATTTTTAGGGATTTATCATTGAATTTACACAAGTGTAGTCCTCAAGGGCTGCAAAAAGAAAGGGGGTATACAGGTAGGCCTCAACTTACGATGACAATTGACCCCAAAATTTCTGTTGCTAAGCAAGACAGTTTTGTCCTATTTTACTACCTTTCTTGCCACAGTTGTTAAGTGAATCTGGCTTCCCCGTTCACTTGGTTTGTCAGAGGACCGCAAAAGCTGATCACATGATCCTAGGACACTGCAACCATTATAAATATGAGTCAGTTGCCAAACATCTGAATTTTGATCACGTGACCAATGGGCGTGTCATATTTTTCAACTTTCAATTTCCAAATATCAGGGGTGCTCAAAAGTTGTGACATGCCTTGGGGATTGTAAAGATATTTTGGTCCTTTAATATAATTTGGTGGCCCAATGGTTAGAATGCACTACTGCAGGCTACTTCTATTGACTATTGGCTGCCAGCAGTTCAGCAGTTCGATTCTCACTGGCTCAAGATTGACTCAGCCTTCTCTCCTTCTGAGGTCAGTAAACTAAGGACCCAGATTATTGTTGGGAGCAATATGCTGACTCTGTAAACCGCTTAGAGTAAAGCACTGTGAAGCAGTATGTAAGGTCTAAGTGCTATTGCTATAATTTAGATGTGCCTGGTAAATAAGTACATAAACTTTTTAACATTTTGTTTGTTTCATGTCTGCAACAGTCGTAAGTGTGAAAAACGGTCATAAGTCATTTTTTCAGTGCCATTGTAACTTCAGACGGTGACAAAACGAATGGTTATAAGTCAAGGACTACCTGTACGTGTTTCTCAAGTAGTCCACAATTCTATGGTTTCTGCTTTTTCTACCTATGGCCTATGTGTGTGGAGAGGGAATTAAAATAACTTCAGTTTAGCCTTCCAGTTTTGAAAAGGGAAAACCTTTTCAAAGGTTTAACTTTGGGGTTTAACTTTGCCTGGATTGTGCCCCAAATGAAGGATTCAGTTCCACCTGTTTGGTTTCCTTGAAGAAATGAATGTTTTTCTTTCTTTTCAGCAAAAAACCAAAACAGCCACAACATACTCCTCCTCCGCCGAAGTGTCTGACTTTAGCCTACGATGGAGATGTTGATATGTAAGATGGAAACCACCACCCAAATGTAGACATTGACTGCCTTAACCGCCGTCCCCACCCCACCCCCACCCCGCCTCTTTTGATACAAGATTCCAGCTGATGAGTTTGGTTTTTATTTTTATTTTTCTTTGGGAGAATCTGGCATCTGATATACCGGTAATTGGGCAGAATATAACCTGCAAACTTAACCGGTTTTACTTTTTAGCATATCTGAAACATGGTATATCTTTATGACTCTTCCCCAGAGGGGACCTCAGAATTACATCTCTTCCTTTTTAACCATAGGAACAAGGACAAATGAGAAATTCTACAGTCTTCTACTTATTTTTTTTTTTAAATTTTTGAAAGCATGACAATCTTGTGCGGGGGGGGAGATAAAATTTACTGTAAAGGACAAACTGGACGCTACGTCATTATGCACTATATTAGTGCAAAGTTTCTTTCTTCTTCACCACTTTCAACAATGAGTTTTCTAGAGTTTATATTTGAGTTACATTCGATGCTATCAAAAGATCCAGAGTTCCTTGATTTCTAGACTGACACAGTTTCTTAGATCACAAAATCTGATTTTCCTTCTGCCAAAGGAGATAACAATAAACCAGAAATTTTGCAGCATATAATCCACGCCATTTTTTTATTCATGAGAAGGTTTCTCTTTCTTCCTTGTTGGAGAAACGTATTAATGATTAAGGAAATGAGAAGAGTGCTATTTTAAATTGGTATCAAGCCATTTAGGTACATTTTAATTATTGAAAACTTTAATTCAGTCAGTTAATATACATTCTGATTTTGTAATTTAAATTTTATTACCTGCAATTATTTATGATTCTTTTTTTAAAAAAAATGTTCTCTGACTTTATTTATTACACACACAGATACACACAAACAAGCTGTTTGTACAAGATCTTGCTTTTTAAAAAAGTTTACAAGTCTACATTTGGAACATCTTGAAGAAGATACGTATATGTAGTAGTAAATGTTGCAAGTACGAAAGTGCCATCTTGTGGTATTGACATGTATTTATACATAAATAAAAAAAAACTAAAGGGTGTGGGGATGTTGATGCAAATGCATTGCAATGTCTGTTATTAAAAAAGATTTTGCATTTCGTCCTTGGAGATCGTAGCCTAATCAAACTATAATTATGAGCAAACTCTGAGAAAGGGAGACTTGGAATGGATTCCTGAAGTAATTACACATTATAAATTCATTAAGAAAATCCCAACATGTTTCCAGCTGAAATTATTGTTCATTAGGCACACATTGTTTCTGAATAAAAATATATCAGATATCCCCAAGCAGCACCTTTCCATCATTGGACATATTAAGCAGTTAAAGTAACCGAATATTGTATGTAAGCAGTTAAAGTAACCGCACATTGTATATAACCTACTAAGGCCAAATTACAGAATGCCCCTTTATAAAATCAGCTAAAAATATTTCTGTCAATTTTTCAAATGATTCCAGCCTCAGGAGAAAAGTCTAAAGTGGGAAAAAGAAATAAATAAAAGATGCATATCTAAAGTATTTTTTTTCAAAATGGAAGATTTAATACTATAGGAATGGAAGGGGTTGCCTTCTATGGGGCTGTTCACAATGGAAAAGGGTGTTAAGACGATTTGCATCCTGTCCCCAGGAAGAATATAATAGTAATTCAAACTCATCCTTCCTTCCGCTTTTCCAAGTTTAAATTAGATATCACAGTAATGCTCTGATGGGGAGAATGCATAACAAGGTGATAGTTCCTTCGGCTGAAATGTTGGCCCTACCCAATGTCATCAAACATGAAAAGTTGCCATGCACAATGGTCTGTTTATTCCATAGAGTCCTTTTTTTCCCCTCCCTTACCTGTCATACCATCAACTGATTACATTTCTTGCTTAAAAAATCCTAACTAGGGTTGGCATTTGGCTATACATTCTGCAGACAATGGCAAATATTTAGTCAATTTTCTTCCGGCTGCCATCTGGTCATTGTCTGAACTGTGCAGCTAAGATGCAGCTACTGAAAAAGGGTTGTTGAAGAACTGGACTTTGAGCTTTTGCTGTGTAGAAACTGAAAAGTAGTCTAAGAACATTATGAGAGGAGAAGAGGTGCCATTCTTATGAAAAACAGAACTTCCTGCTTAAAGCCTAAAAATACAGAATGTGATTGCTTGTGCCACTCCTAAAACTTAGCAGGTAGTTTGCAACCAATCAAATTTGTATATGAAAAAGTTTTTAAAGAGAAATTCCTTATCTAAGGAAATGAAATTAAATATAAAAAGAATTTTATGCAGAAAGAGGAAGTGTAGGACAACTTCACATTCACAAACACCAAGTGAAATTAATAGTCCTGGTTGCACAAGATTTTATTTAGGTTATAGTGCATCTTCAGGGTTCATTGCATAAAGGATGGCTAGAGAGAAATTATCTAAGCCTCCTGTATGTATGTTGTCAGGCAGGCCCTCCTTACCTTTTGAACATTATCCTCTGCTTCATAGAACACGGAGAAGGCAAACTAATTTTTTTTTCAATCAAGCAAATAGTTCTCTGGATCTCCTCAGCATAACCAGCTAATCAGAAATAATTTACTGGCTCAGCTCAGTTTCCTTGTGAACTTTAGTGGAATTATAATGATGCAGCCTTTTTGCATGTGCCTTTGTATATATGGTAGAGATGTTTAGGAAAAGAGAAAAATGAAATTCATTTATTTAGGCCGCTCTGTGTGGAATCAATTTACCATGTGGTTTGAGGAATGCTATTGTGGCATGTCAAAACCTAGGATGAATTCTGGAATTCAGTCAGTCCAGGCAATGATGCTGTAATTCCTAAGTGTCCTCTTCCTCTTTTGAAGCCAAATCATCCCCTTGGATTTATTAGAGAGCAGGGAGCAATGTAGCATCTGGGACAACAGCTTGAGTGCAATGGAGGCAATCTCTAGATAAATCAAATTGACACATTAGGATCTCTACTCCATGTTAGTGAAGAATGATATTTCTCTGCCACTGTTGTGTCCACACGGAAGAAATCATGCTTGTTTTTCAAAATGTGAATTATAATCCAACTCCAAGGCAGCTGATAGTGCCTTTCAATATTATCTCAACAAAATTGTGAGCTGAATGATTGAGAAGTAACTGAAATTAAATCTAGACAACACCAAGGTGCTACCAAGAAATTGGACTCAGAAACTGGGATTCATCCTGTCTTGGATGGAGTTGCAAAATTATTCCCAAAAATCGGTTCCTCACTCTGAGTACATTTCCTGTTTCTTGAGGAACATGGGAATCTCATGTTGTGGCTGTGGCAAGAAGAACATCTACACAGTAGCATTTAGTGTGTTTACTCCTGTACTAGTCAAAACTGGCAGCATGTATCCATGTCTTGCTTTACTTCAGCATGACTTTGAAGATTAATGTATCCAAGTGGGGTTCCTTCAAACAAGTGTCCATGATTCAAAGCCCTAAACAATAAACTCCTGAGCTATAGTATATGCACCACTGGGAGCATCTGATGCACATGTTGAAAGTATAAATTACTAACCATTTTTTTGATCAGAAAATAAGATATTTGTGTAAACTTTTGAAGCCCTAAAGAACTTAGGGTCCAAATATTTTAGAGGCTGGCTCTACTGTTATGAACCTGTTTGAATTTTCTGTTGTATGATTCCCAAGCTGTTCAGTGTTTGAATTTCTGTGTTTCAAAAATTAGCGCAAACACACCTCTCACTAATAATGATGCTAGTAGCACTGGTTTTAAATTGGCATTGTAAAAGTGCACTTCTTATGTTTTACTTTTTGCCAGCATTCTTTTGCCAGCCGTTCATTCAAATAGGAAAGGTGGGATGCAAATCAAACACACCCAATTATATGTGCAAATACATACACTGTAGTTATTCCTAAACTTACAGTCACATATCATTACCCTTATATGCCATTGTTTTCTTCAATGTAAGATATTTATTTATTTTATTTTATTATATTTTTATATTATATTTTTATAGTAAAATGGAGTGTACATCTTCATATTATAGAGCTGTGTTGCTACTTAAATGCTCCCCAACAATTTGAAAAATCTTCCTGTAAATCACATCAAAAAATATGGCTCTCCTAATGTTGTTTGCAAGCAAACTTCCACCATTCCTAGCCAGTGCGAACAATTCTCGGAAGTGATGGAATATGCAACAAGAGAGAGGGAACCTAAGATTGTCATTTCACAGAGTGTTTTTTTTTTCCCCTACTTTCGCAACTTTTAAGATGAATGGACAAATTCTAGGAATTGAAGTCCACCCATCTAAAAAGTTGCCAAACACTGTCATATCATATAATCCACTTAGATTGTAGGATGGAAAATCTGGCAAACTGTCTGAATTCAGTCCTGTTTCTGCATTAATTCATCCAGCAACTGTGAATTTAAGATTTTTTCAAATAATAATGCTTTTTTATGTATCTAAAAAATGCTGCTTGAATAGTTGCATTTTATCCACCTGGCTTATGAAGGTTATACAATCAATCCTCTGTATGTATCTTAGCTGATGCAGGACTCAAATCACAGGAAAGCATTTTCTATTTGAATCCATTTTTCATTCCCTCAGTAAAGAACCCCACGATATTTTCTTTCAGTGCCTGTTGCAGAAGTTCCACAAAGTTCAGGCCGACATAAATTTGCATACATCTGGCTCATACGTATTGGCAGTTAGCATGGTAATAGCAGGGACCTACATGTTCATTTGGCATTTTCAGACTCAGTACACCGAAGCCATTAAATGGCATCCATTGATCTCAAAGAAGCTGACTAAGGATTTTGTGACCTGCAATTTATTGCTCAGTCGCAGCTTTTTGTTTTCAGCGCTTCTCGCAAATGTGTGAGCTAATCAATCGGCCAGATGCACCTGCCATGTTGGGTAGTAGTACCACTTAAATAATTAACTCATTTGGATGTGCCACTTCCATGCTTTCTTAAGGGGGTGGTTGACAAGGCATGATGGATGGGAACAAAAAGTTGACTGTAAAGGAAACAGGCCTGCTAATTTGAGCGTCAGAGAAAAGCTGATTTTGAAAACCTGGTGGATTCTAGAACAGGCCTGGGACCCATCTTTAGCTTCAGATTCAAGCATCATAACACAGAAAGGGGCCACACATTGCCAGCTTAACTCTGAAAATCCCTGGATAATCATCTGCTGAACTTTCCTTTGTAACGGTTGAGAAGAGCTGTTCCCTGAGAAAAAGACCCCTGCTTTTCAATTTTAGCCTTTCAAAATTCTCTTGGTTTTTCTGGTAGAGGTCTCAGATCAGGGCTATAAAAATCCAGAGGACCACTAGATGGTAGTAAAGAGAAGGTTCACATTTCTATTGCCATCTAACATTTGTCCAAATTTTATTACTTTTCTCAGAGGTCATGGAGGAAAATGCTAATTCGGATGTTGGGTTTTCTATCACACATAGACATTTTGCACTGACCTAAGGATCTGCAGCTACTCAACACGTTCCAGTCTGGAAAAACCTGCGATGACAGTGAAGGGAAAGACTGGAATTTTTGAATCCATGTACACATATTCTTTGATGGGAATCCACCCATAAGAATCTGAATAAGAATGCTTCTAACTCAAATCAAATGAAATCAATTTTTTTTAAAAGACCAACATAAAGAAGGCAGGACACAAAGTTTAAAAAGCACAAAGGATACATTAGAATAGAAAATTACATACAGAAAGCTAAATATATAAATCAACATAAAGAGGAAAAAAAAGCATCTAAAAGAGAGGTAGAGGCAGTAGATCAATATAGGGGAGCATGTCAAACTATCACAATACAAAGAACACTAAAATAAGGGGCTGGTTCATGGCACAGCTCCCCTTTTTGACAGATTTTAAGCGCTGCTGCTCTGGCAACATTATGTGTTGTAGCGGGCTTGGTATCTGAAAGCAGCAGGGAGGTGTAGAATAGTCCTGTGGATCCCGGATATTTATGCAATAATGGTGAAAGTAAAAATGTCTCTTTAGTACAGGCATTGGAGAAGTCCAGAAGTCCAAGTTCACCAACAAAGGTTGGGGATCTGGTTAGGTTGAATTGGCCCCCAGTATATCTACTACACACTGTTCAGTTAGCGTGACCCAGGGCAAGGCACGGAGGCAACACAGCCAGCTGATAGTTTGAACTTCCCTTTATTGCTCCAACTTTCCCCCAAACACTCCCATGTTTATGGCAAGTCCTGGAGCAAAGCGCTCACACACACCTCCAGCAGCCTTTGGCTGCAAGTAGTCCAGCAAAATGCTATTAGCACAATGGCTTCAAGGCAAGAAGTCCAGCGAGGCAAAGAAATAAAGCAGCAAGAAGGCAAAAAGTCCAGAAAAATCCAGATGTCAGCAATGGCACACAAAACTCCACGAATTCAGCGCTTGTTCCCAACAAGCGCCCCTCTCTACAGCATCTCCTTAAGTCTCAATTCCCAGGTATGCCTTGTGAAAAGGGGCGGGGCACTGTCTTCCTGAGTCATCAAGTCAGCCTGCACTGCTCCCACCTCCTCTCCACTCTCCATGCTCGGGGATCAGAAGGGGGCCGTCCTTGCTTGTCACCTGAGCTCCATCGCTCCTCATCTCTACTGCCTGCCCTCTCCCCTCTCTTGGTCATCCTGTCCCGTTCTTCCCTACTGGCAAGCCATCCCAGGCCTGAGGGATCCGGGGCTGCCTCATCCTTTTCTTCCCTGCATTCCTCCGGAGCCAACAAAGTCGCCCCCTTGACCTCTGTCAGCCCCAGCTCCGATTCATCTTCCTCCACAGACTCAGGCTCCAATGGGGCCATGACAGTTAGAGCTTTGGCCTGATTGTATCTCATGCTAAGTAGAAGAAGGCAAACTGGTATTGTTGAGAGTATTGTCTGCATTACCTTGGCTGAAATATAATTTAGCCTTTGCAATATAAAGTTCAACATTTCTACAGACAGAAAGCAAAGCACGTGGAAAGGTTGATTATTGGAGCTGTGGGTGTTCCAAGAGGTTATTCCCTTGCTCTGGGGAGTGATTTGGACTGAGTCTTTGAAGCATTGGGAAGGAGATCTCTCTTGTGGCTGGGTTCAGGGTTGTTATACTCTTTGAAGGTGAAACAGAACCTGAAGCAGTGGATCTAAGGAACACCCCCAACAAAAGAAAACTCCGAGGCTTGAATTTAGAGATGACATATTGACACATCTGGGAAAACCCAAATCTGAAAGTTTCCAGGTTTTCCCCACCCAAGTGAAGGTTCAAGTCCCTGCCCAGCACCCACATGTCCATCACATGATCCAATCATCCACCGCTCAAACTGGAGACACCTCCCAGTCATCCAACTCCAGGTGCCATGGCAATGTGTCCTTGACTCTCTGAGAAAGGAATATTATTTTGACTACATATCACCCATACTCCATGCAATTCCCCCTCCCATTTTCCCACAGTAGAAAAATGGGACAAGCCTGAAGGCCCAACTGTAAAAGATGGCTTCCAGGTCTGACAGGATCTGTTACTCACATTTTTTGTTGTCTCTACAGTGGGGAGATAGGAGTTGATCCTCATCTGTATCTCTGCTTTCTTGGATTCGTGGATCCCAGTATCATTACTAGGGTTGATCTTGGTTCTTTTTTGTTTTTTGCCTCTGGATGACATTTTGGGGGCTGTAGTGTTAAGCCAGAAGGGATAAGGCCTATCACAAGCCAGGATCCTTTTTCACACTTACTTTAGTGTGTTGTCATTTTGGTTCCTCTTCTGCTTCTAAGTCAGATAAGCAGCAGTGTTGGCAGGGCTGGCAGGCAGGAAGGCTCCAAGCAGGCAAAATATCTAACTCGGCATTGTAACACATTTACCAAAGGGAAAGGCTTATATTGCAACACTACATCCACTGTCTTGCCCATTTTGACCTGCATGTAGCATGGATGCTCCTACAGGCAAGACTTCAGAGTGGTCTCCAATAAATGTAAATACAAACATTAATTATTTTCTTGTTAATTATCCCAGCACTGAGGTGAGCATTCCAAAGGGCAGAAAAATGGGGAAAGGTATACTTCACTTACACTGTCATACCCACTGTGGGGTGTTTTGTTTTGTTTTTTTGTTACCACCCTGTGGATACCACTGATTTGGGTAGAAGCCTGGGGACCCTTGACTGAGGGAGCTAGAAGACCCAGTCCATCCTTCCAACTGCTTCCATTATTATTGCTTATTATCTCAAGAATCTGATCTAAAGCAATTTGATATGCGTTGATTACTTCAGCAGTCTACCAACACTAATGGTTGTGAGCCACCCAGAATCTTCTGTGAACATGGGTGACTGTACCAATTTGATAAATAACATAACTAACCACGGTCTTGGCTCATTGGTTTTGCTTTATCTTACCCACCCACCCGCTTTTCATTACCATTTGGCTTACAGATGAGCTCTTGAAGGTGGCAAATTCCAGAAACTATCTGGTGATTTTTTGTTTTTTACTTACTTAATAAAATGCCATCCCCGGAGAGCTATATGGAGTGGGGCAATTAGCTATCCAAAAAGCTGTAACCTTTTGTCTCCATTCTAGAATTCTTATTCTAGAAGAATGAATAAAAGTCTCTCTTTCTGCATTCCTTTGAAGAGTCTCCTTCACGCTTAAACTCTTAAGATGAAAACATGCATCTCATTTAGAATGAGAACTAAGCAGTGGGGAGACAGGTCAAACAGATCTGTGCATACTTCAGAAAAAGATACAGCCGTTTCTGAATGGGAAGGAGGCAAAACCTCAGGGTTTTATCCATGATGAGAATGTTCAAAATAATCTAATCTGCCATTTTGATCTTGAGAACGGCAACAGAATTGACTGGGATATGTTACTGCCCCCTTCCCTTCAACCAGAGCCAGGTTCGTTATCCAAAAAGCTTTAGGGCAATCACACAATACAGCTGATAAAAAAAAATGTTTCTCAGTGCCTGAGACCAGGGGTGAGCTCCAAATATTTTAGCAAGAGGTTCTCTGCCTGGTTGCTGGGTGGGTGTGGCCATGGTAGGCATGGCCAAGTCGGTCTCCTGCACCACAGTGAAGGGGGGGAATTTTTGCCCTCCCTGGGCTCCGGAGGCTTTCCTTGAGCGAAAATGGCCTCTCCAGGCTCCAGAGGCCCTCTGGAGGCCAGAAATAGGCCTTCTCGAACTTCCGGTAGGCCCGTTTTTCACCCTCCCTGAGCCTCTGTGCATGCCCTGCATTACCTGCATCCAAAATGGGCCGCGTGGGGACTTTGGGGAGGGGAGGGCAAGGCCAGCCAGGAGTGGGATTTGGGGATTCTCTGAACTGCACAGAATCTTACCTAGATGTTCTGCTGAACCCCTGCAAACCCCCAGCAGCCCACCCCTGCCTGAGACATGTTTTTCCCTTAGGCAGAGAAACAATGTTCCATCTGACCCACCAATGCAATTTTATATATTGTACAAATAATGAAGGAACAGCTTGGGGAAGTGCTAATCTCTGGAAGGATTATCCCAGCAACTTCCCGGGGGGGGGGGGGGGGGGGGGGGCTCAATTTGCCTAAGAGCAAGCATGGTCTAACTCTGTCCCTGAGAAATAGTTTTTGGTACAGTGCATAACCTACCCGTGAAGGCATGAGATGGCCCTTTCAGCCTAACTGTTCTACAGCCAAGGATCAACCATTAGAAATAGAAATGCTCATTCTATGCTATCTTGCCCCTGAAAGAACAAGGGTTACTTATCAATACTTTCTATGAGAAGTAGACATTTCTCCAGTTTGTGCATTCAGATCATGGGAAAGGTAGAACTGGATGGTGGTAGTGGCAAGAAGCAGCACAAAAGTTCTTTTGAAGATACAGTATGTCCTTTAGGATGCAACCCAGAAAAGTAGAAAGAGAAGCATTGACTTTTGATTCATTTTTTTTATTTGCTCTGTTTATATCTTTTTTGTCAGGAGTTCAAAAAAAAAAAAAGTTTGCTTGGCTCTTCCACCTCTATTTTTATTTTTGGTCTCATGACAGCAATGCTGTAGGCTGGAAGATAGGAATTCTGCTAAAGCTATCTTCTGGCTGAAGGTGGAATTAACCCTGGTCTCTTTCATCCAGGTCTAACTTCAAACAATGCTACACTCTTTCTCTGTTCCCACCTGTTCTTCCCCAGCTACGGACCCCAAAGAACGCAGCCCACACAAAGTCTGTACAAACCTTAGTTTACTAAATTAAATCAGTCTTTTTCAAACAAAGGCTGTTAATTAACTTTCTTAACAGCCTATAAGAATCCAAAGAATAAATAATTGTAATCTTACTAGGATTGGCAGAAAGCCCAGAATCAATTTGCAGGAAACTGATAAAAGAACTAAGATCAAGACATGAAGGAGAGTGAACTAAGTTGTTCCCTGAAAATTGCCTCAGTCATCGTCCATCCTTAAATAGGCTAAGGGAGGGGCCAATTAGCCCCAAGCCTTACTCTCAAGGAGACCTCCTCCTGAGGAGCCACTCCTGCCTTTTGGCAGCTCCGTGCGCCCATGCATCGAGAAGAGGCTCCTCCTCTTCTTCCTCTTCACCCATGGAAGCTTCTGGAGGTTCTGAAGGCCCTGGCTGAATCCCTGCCTCTGGCACCACATCTTCTCCAGCCTCCTCATTGTCTGACTTGAGTGCCAGCTGCATAGGCTGCTGGTGCAGCACCACACCAGCCTCCTTGTTGTCGGAATCAGCTACTAGCTGCACAGGCTGCTGATGGGCCACAACACTACCCTTCAGCCCCAATTGTCTCACTTTGTGATTGGAAATTACTAATTTTTCAAAATATCCATTCTTATTCCATGAAATAGAACCAAAATTCTTCCCATTCTGTTCCTTAAAGGGGAAAAACCCTTTAAGGTGGAATTCTCTGATGATGGTATGGGAGCCCTAGTACATGTGTCCATGGCTTTCATTGTCAACTCTCTATCCAGCAATCCGAGACGCGCGCACACACACACACACCCCTTGTGTTCCCATGAATCAATTAAATCCCCAGGACAGCATCATGAAGGAACCTGCCATGTTTTTATTTCTCCCATCAGGAGATCCAAGATCTCCCATCGGGAGATCAGGACATCCAAACTGTCAGGACGCCACAATTGCTGCAGAGATCTGTTAACAGAGCAAAGCAAGAATGACATCTAAGGCCACCTTGTAACAACAAAGTAAGCTCAAAAATCACTTCTAAAATAAATGAAAAAGGAAATCTAAATTAGCCCGGGAGTATGATAGAAAAACAAAAGCTTTTATCACAGAGCATTTTCCTTCAGGAAACTAGAAGACGGATTTCAGCAGTGTTGAATGTATTTAACCCAAAAGTTCCATGTAGAGTTTTGTTTTGTTTTGTTTTGTTTTGTTTTGTTTTGTTTTGTTTTGTTTTGTTTTGTTTTGTTTTGTTTTGTTTTGTTTTGTTTTGTTTTGTTTTGTTTTCAATCAAAGGAAAGAACATCAGAAAACAAACAATATATTTATGCAGGCATAAATCTCACACTGCATAAGAGTCAGACCAAATGGTCCTTGTCTGACCCTGACTGGTCACAAAAATGGTTAGTAGGATTGTTCTTAATTAAATCCCAGGTTATAGATTAGATTTGATAAATTAAGAAAACATTGTGGGAAAAAACAAAATAAATCATTTTCAGACTCTTGCTGGGAGAGATCCATGAACTTGTTCAAGTTGTAACTTAAAGGAGACTTTACCTCCTTATCAATAGTGTCACATTCTTAATGCTTCTTTGAGAAAATAAATAAATAAAAACATTTGAAGCAAGGAACTACTCATACTAAAATGCTCAATGCTAAAAGGCTGTTTGGTGTTCTTAGTTTGTGCTCAATATATCTCTTCCAAATGTTCAGCTGTGCTCCACATACAGTTTTCTCCTCCCATCAATTGGTGCATTTACTGTCTCTGATGGCTACCTGGGAGGTTACATGAGGCTGACTCCAGAGGATTATAAACGCTTCTTTGAGTGAGGGTTTCTTGCCTCCCGCCTTGAAAGAGGTGGTGGTGAGGCCCCTCCTCAAGAAGCCCTCTCTGGACCCGGCTGTTTTGGCAAACTACCGTCCAGTCTCCAACCTTTGCTTTGTGGTGAGGTTGTTGAGAGTGTGGTGGCGTGATAGCTCCCACAGTACCTGGATGAAACTGTCTATCTAGATCCGTTCCAGTACGGTTTCAGGCCTGGATACAGCACGGAAATGGCATTGGTCACATTGGTTGATGATCTCTGGAGGGTTCGGGACAGGTGTTGCTCCTCTGTTCTGGTCCTATTAGACCTCTCAGTGGCTTTTGATACCATTGACCATGGTATCATGCTGCGCCGGCTGGAGGGGTTGGGAGTGGGAGGCACCGTTTTATGGTGGTTCTCCTCCTATCTCTCCGACCGGTCGCAGTTTGTGTTGGCAGGGGGGCAGGGTCGACCTCAAGGCACCTTGTCTGTGGGGTGCCGCAAGGGTCGGTCCTCTCGCCTCTCTTGTTCAACATTTATGTGAAGCCGCTGGGTGAGATCATCCGTGGTTTTGGGGTGCAGTGTCATCTGTACGCTGATGATACTCAGCTGTACATCTCCAGCCCAGACCACCCCAATGATGCCCTTGAAGTGATGCCCGGTGCCTGAAGGCCGTACGGGTCTGGATGGGAAGGAATAGGGTCCGACTCAACCCTTCCAAGACAGAGTAGCTGTGGTTGCCGGCGTCCCGATAGAGCCAGCTGGTGCCATCACTGGCTATTGAGGGCGAGTCATTGGCCCTCACGGAGAGGGCTCGTAACTTGGGCGTCCTCCTGGATGCGCGGCTTCTTTAGAAGAGCATATGACAGCCGTGGCCGGGGGGGGTGTTTATCAGGTTCGCCTGATACGCCAGTTGCGCCCCTTTCTGGATCGGGACTCCTTATGCACGGTCACTCATGCCCTTGTTACTTCCCGCCTGGACTACTGCAACGCTCTCTACATGGGGCTCCCCTTGAGGAGCACCCGGAGGCTCCAACTGGTCCAGAATGTAGCCGCGCAGGTGATTGTGGGGGCGACATGGCGCTCCCATGTAACACCTCTCCTGCGTGAGCTGCACTGGCTTCCGGTGGTCTTCCAGGTGCGCGTCAAGGTATTGGTTCTCATCTTTAAAACGTTCCATGGCTTAGGGCCTGCGAGACCACCTTCTGCCACCGATAACCTCCCATCGGCCAATACGCTCCCACAGAGAGGGTCTCCTCAGGGTGCCGTCGGTCAAACAATGTTGACTGGTGGGCCCCAGGGGGAGAGCCTTCTCTGTGCAGGCACCCACCCTCTGGAACGACCTACCCCCAGGGATACGACTGATCCTGGACCTCCGTACTTTCCCCTGGGCTCTGAAGACTTTTCTATTTCAGCAAGCTGGGCTGGCTTAAAATTTTTCACTGGTTAATTTTATGGGTAAGGGGTTTTAAATTGGGGAAGCCAAATTGATTTAATTATGTTTTAAATTATTTTAATTTTCATATTGTATGTATTTTAATCTTGGCTATTCACCGCCCTGAGTCCTTTGGGAGAAGGGCGGTATAGAAATGTAATAAAACTAAACTAAACTAAACTATGCTGGATTAATAACGAACACTTGATCTACCGAAGGGATGATGGCTGTAATACGATTGTACGAGATTACTGGTTCATCAAGATGAGTCTTTGGGGTGATCTTCACTCTGCGATGCTTAAGTGTAAGGTTCTGTGGCCCTGGTAGACTATCCTAACCATTTCTTCTTTGGATCTGATAAAAGATAATTGAATGTTAATAACTTTCAGATGATGTGCCTCAGAAGGCAGGATGATCCCAACAGCCCCAATAATGGGCATGTACTGAATATCTTAGTTTATTCTTCCTTTTAGATCAGGCGAAGCAGCGATCTGCTGCTGCATAGGGTAACACATGCCATTTTTGGCATACCGAGGAATAAACAGAGTGACTGTTTTTCCGGTGAGACCTATTAGAGCAACCTGGTCTACCTAAATGTGGGACGGAGTGTACTGCTTCTGCTTTCGCCTTTCAGCCCCAATCCAGGAGCCTTCGCAGGCAGTTGCTTCCATGACAAACTGTTTTGTGTTAAATTTAAATTTACCGACAAGGAAATAAAGGGAGACTAGTATAACTATTTCAAGCTTTTTAGCTCTCATCAGCTAGCCATACCCTTCTGGGATTTGGCCCCGGTTCAAACCCCAGAAGGGTATGGCTAGTTAATAAGAGCTAAAAAGCTTGAAATAGCTATACTAGTCTCCTATTATTTCTTTGTCAGTAAATTTAAATTTGAGAAGAGTGAATGTATGCAGTACTTGGAGTTCACAATGTCTCCCATGAGCAGGGTAAAGAAAAAAAAAGTCACAGATTGCTTTAACTATGGTTTTCTTAGCACATCCTCCAGACAGATTCATTGGTCCATTTCTCTTGGACCAAGCTAGAGAAAGCAAAACAAAAAATGGCTCCTTCTCCTGTTTTCAAAAGGAACAAGCTGTGTCCTAGGTTTGCATGATATTAGCCATAAAATGCTATCCTGTCTGAGGTCTATTTTCTGCTGTGCTTGAGGGAAGAACCTTGAGAGAATGACTATAGTTAGAATAGGGTAGACCAGCATTGTTGTCTGGACAAAAGCTGAGTTAAAAAAAAGAAAAGAGAAGAATCTCGCAATTTTGGTGGGAGGTTAGAAAAACACATAGGAACCAAGTTGCTTCCTATAACAATCCCGATAGCATATTTATGACCAGAGAAATGCTCTGGGTGAAGAGTAGACATCCGTTAATGTCATGAGCCTCCATTTACAAACCGGTATGTGGGTGCAAATAAACCATAAATTACAAAATGCCAGTCTGCCTCCTGTCCTTCATTTCAAGAAATTTAGCTCAGCCATTTATATAGCTCAGTCTAGGATGGAGACTATAGAGCCTCACAATGTCCATCATCCCTACAACACTATTTGTTTTTAATAGGACAAGATAACAGCACCGCTAGGAAGTAGCCTGTGGGTCATTGCATAAGAGAACAGCATTGTTTGCCAATAAAATGTCAGCACTTGCTCCAGCAAATTAATGTCAATGACACTGAGATGGCTCCTGTATGCTTAGGACAGGACGGCTGCATTGCAAAAACATATGGCAGGCATTAGTAGAAGTTCGTTTTCTTTTCTTTTTCTGATACAGCCTAGTGTCAGGAAAGCAGATCCATCAAAAAGCACATTCTATCTGTCCTTGCTGTCTTCAATCTGTCTGGTGTCATAGTCCAAATTTTCTAGGGTTTATATTTCAACTTTTTCTTTTTCTTTTCTTTTCTTTTTTTTTTTTGAAAAAGTTTTTTATTTTCCCCCCTCATAAACATATCTTAAATGTACAGTTTCTTATCTAACATATATATATATTCTTTTAACTTTCATACTAATACAACCTTCATCCTAAACAATTTAAGTATATTCGGGGTTTTACCATTTCATCTTCCTTGTTTTACAACAGTCCCTCTTCTCCCTCTCCTCTCTTTCCTTTCCCTCTCTTCTTCCATCTACTCTTCTACTTTCTCCTTTCCTTCTCTTTCTCTACTTCCCTTTCCTTTCCCCCACACCTCCCTTCTTCCTCCCTTCTAACCTTTTCTCCAGTGGTGAAATCCAATTTTTTTACTACCGGTTCTGTGGGCGTGGCTTGGTGGGCATGGTGTGGTGTGGCTCAGTGGGCGTGGCTTGGTGGGCATGGCAGATGAAGGACACTGCAAAATCTCCATTCCCTCCCCACTCCTGGGGGAAAGATATTGCAAAATCTCCATTCCCACCCCACTCTGGGGCCAGCCAGAGGTGGTATTCATCGGTTCTCAGAACTACTCAAAATTTCTGCTACCGGTTCTCCAAACTATTCAAAAGTTCCACTACCAGTTCTCCAGAACCTGTCAGAACCTGCTGGATTTCACCCCTGCTTCTCTCCTACTCTTGTTTCCCCTCTCTTTCTTCCTCTCCTCTTCCCTTTCTTCTTTCATGTTTCAACTTTTTCAGTCACTTTCTATGGTGGCCACTATTTGTGGAAAGAGTCTAGCTCCAGTTTTAATATATTTCACCAATGCTATACAATATATAGTAACCTCCTGAAGGCCCTCACTCTGCCTTTTTAACTTTTAGTTTTTCTATCCTTGTTTTCATTGCTTACTTTTATTGAAATATAATAGTTTTATATGGTGTTTATGATTTTATTTGTACACCACCCAGAATTGCTCTGTGCAATGGGCAGTACCTAAATTTGATAAAATCAATAATGTTTCTACTTGTCTTAGAAGGGCCATGGTGGCACAGTGGTTAGAATGCAGTACTGCAGGTTACTTCTGCTGACTGCCGACTGCCAGCAGTTCAGCAGTTCGATTCTGACTGGCTCAAGGTTGACTCAGCCTTCTCTCCTTCTGAGGTCAATAAAATGAGGACCCAGATTGTTGGGGGAAATATGCTGACTCTGTAAACTGCTTAGAGAGGGCTATAAAGCACTGTGAAGTGGTATATAAGTCTAAGTCCTATTGCTAATTATTGCTGTAACAATTTATTTCCTTAATATTCCTTAGAAATATAATTAATAATTAATAATTAATAATAATAATAATCAACCCAGCCATGGCATCAGCCCTTGCAATGACCAAATGAAGAAGCTGGTACCAGGTGCACCCTGCCATCTGGCAGTCTCTGCTTTCCCAAGCTCAACAGTGCTTCCCATCTCTTGAGGAGGAGCTACTCTTAGGCCACCCATCAAACAAGCATACTAAAGAACAAGCATAGAATAAAACAGACCTACTTTAAACCAACATCTTTTCTTAGGATGTGTATTTTTTTTTAAAAAAAACTTAATTTTGCTTATTTAATAAGGAGATTTTCTCTTAAAAACAGTAAAATACCACTAAAATAAGTAAGAAGCAGCTATATTCAATCCCCACAACAGAAGAATAGGTGGAAAACTAGTAGAAATTGCAAAATTGACTGCTTTAATTAGATAAAAGAAGATATCAAGCTTCATTTCTGCTTGGGAACCAATTCGGGACTTTATGCTTGAAACAGGAAAAAACTAACTTTTGATGTTGGATTTTGTTGATTCACGTAGTGTAGTGTTCTAGAAATGGCAAGTATTTGTTAACGAAGCAAAAAGTTGAGGTTGTAATATTGTTGTGCATTTTACTGTGTTGAAAAAGGTTGGAAGTTCATACATTCGTTTTCTTTCCCCTTGTACCTACATCTCTTTCCCTCCCCATTTCCCCCTTCATTTTCATTTGTTGTTTATATTATGATAATTTTAATGAAGTTCTTTTTTTAAAAAAAAAGAAGCTGTTATCTACTTCCACTTCATTTTCTTAATGATAAACAAACAAACAAACAAACAAACAAATAAATGGCTCATTTTCTTTTTCTCCCACCTGCTCAGCTCTGCTTTGTGAAGTAGCTCCTGGGCTAATAAAGTCTTCCCTCTGCAGCATCACTGAAGAAAGTTCTCAATTATCATTTTCCAAAATCACCGAGCTTCCTGGAATAAGCAATTTTCTCCTGGCTCCATTTCCTTTTTGGAATGGATTTAGTCACAAGACCACTGCTGAATTGTGTCAGAACGAAGCCAGCCAACAGGGCTAATTGTTATGAAGCGCTGTTTAAGAATGCTGAGAAAAGGTCCACCAACAGCTTGAGGCCTTTTGAACTACGCAAACTGCGTAGGATTTCTATTAACACACAGTCTCCCCACGCATACATAACAACTACAGGCATCTGACTATCGTCTCTACCCAAAAGTTCATTGTTTTTGAAGGCGAGCTGCGTTCAACTGCCCAGCTGACTTACAGCTCCTGTGTGGAACTGCAGTTAGAGGCTCTTCTTCAGCTGACTCCATCTCGGTGACCAAAAGAGGGAACGATCGAGAGCCAATGTCATCCCATCTCTGGAATGGCCTCCCCGTAGAAATGCAATCTTGCATTTTTCATGGCACCATGGAAAAATGTATTAATTTGTACTTTGCCTTGTTTGGGTAGCCTCAGCTAGAACACACTAAAGTTGGCCCTGGGTTTAAGAGCTGATAGCACTAGCAATAGTCCTTAGACTTATATACAGCTTCATAGTGCTTTACAGCATTTTCTAAGTGGTTTACAGAGTCAGCATATTGCCCCCAACAATCTGGGTCCTCATTTTACTGACCTTATAAGGCTGAGTCAATCTTTTTTTTTTTAATTGAAAAGTTTTTTAAACAAAAACAACAATTTTCCCCAACCCCTTTTCCCACCCACCCGCCCCCAACCAACCCCCCTCCCCCCGACTTCCCAGAGCAAAATACAAGGTATTTCAATTAACAATTAAACTAACAATCCCCCCTTAACCCTTAACTCCACCATAAGTAACATAACTTTAAGATTTAACATTCACTCATAAACTATTTGATGTTTTCTAGTCTGATACTTATTTTGAATACAATCAATCCATCTACTCCATTCCAACATATATCTTTCTTGAGTAAGGCTGAGTCAATCTTGAGCTGGTCAGAATCGAACTGCTGGCAGTCAGCAGAGTTAGCCTGCTACTTCCGCTGATTGCCGGCTGCCAGCAGTTCAGCAGTTCAATCCTCACCAGCTCAAGGTTGACTCAGCCTTCCATCCTTCCAAGGTGGATAAAATGAAGGGGGCAATAGGCTGACTCTGTAAACTGCTTAGAGAGGGCTGTAAAGTACTGTGAAATGGTATATAAGTATGTAAGCCTAAGTGCTATTGCTACGTTAACCAAAGGATTTTCTTCTACATCTACTTGAAGTTGTCTCTATCATCCCTTCTGGTCAATGTTCCTTAGCTGCTGCTTTTCAATTTATTTTTCTCCTATTCTTCTTATCCTTACCTCTTTCTTTTATTGGGTCAAATCTCTAGACTACTTCTCAATTTTTCCTCATTGGAGAACTTCTAGCTCTCCACCTCACATCAGCCAAATGCCAATTGTAATGTCTGAAGAGACTCCCAAAAGTTATTCTTACAATATTGTCAGGGGAATGTGGGTTGCAGGATGCCTTATCTGTGATGTGAAGAGTCATCCTTGTTCTTGAATAGATACAAAATATTTCTCACCCATAACATCATCCTGAAAGAGACTAAAGAACCCTTGGATTCTTTTAAGTTTCTGAGAAACTCTTTGATATGCTTCTATTACTTGTCTTATTATCAAAGAGGTAGTTTTCCAACTCCTAGTAGTATCTGAACCCAATTCACTTGATCACCAGCAACATCAAAAAGTGAAAAATGAGAATGTGCGAATCATGTCTAGCCCCAATAACAGAGCAAGCGAGAGGTAGAAAATATCATGTGTAAGGGCACTGATAGGTACTTTTTTCATTGTCTGCCAGGTTCTATTTTTACATGATTTAATTCTTTTAAAGTAGAAACTTAAAAAAAAAAAAAACACCACAGGAAACTAACAAGCTACCATGGACAGTGCCTTTCTATAACATTCTATAACAGATATATTCTGGCAATGATTCCATTAGCATTGTTAGAAAATTCAGGATGGCTCTAAAGCCCAGTCTTTTGTGTGGAAGAGCTTTTTTTCCCAAAAAAAGAAGGAGGAGGAAGAGGAGGAGGAGGAGGAAAAGGAGGAGGAAGAGGAGAAGGAGAAGGAGAAGGACGCTATTGTGGTCTGAGAAGTGAAGGTAGAAAATAAGTTCACCAGTCTGATTCTGGCAAATTGCAATTGCATGTTTGGGCAATACCCCAGGGATAGTTGTTTGCTGAATAGTATCCCTTTCTCATTGTAATAATTGCTGTCAGAGTGCCCATGACAAGTTCTCCAAATGCCAAATGGGCCTCCTGGCCCTGACAAGCTAATTTATTCCTGGGATTAGCGAATACACCTAGACTCCAAGTTTGCTAGATGATTTTGATTTGCTCACCTCATTTCAGCCTGACTACAATCATGGGTAGGCATTTGAAACAGATTTGGCCAGCTTGGAAGAGGGCTTTCACTCAGAATTAGAAGGATTGTATCCCTAATAATTCTGATGAATTCCTCAAGAATATTTAGTACTGTTCTATTAGCAATGATGCTTCTTCTGGATTCTCTTCAGCTCAGTTTTGGAAAATGGGAGTATTACTTTGCAATGGTTACAGTATAGGAATGTTTCCTGAAGATGATGACGTTTGGGACTGTATCCATTTGGCTGGTGAGTTCCTGAGACTGAATTCTGCAGTACATGCTTTAAAACCTCTACTTTACCCAGGTTACGGGAGACTGGAGGTATCCTACACTTGATTTAGACTTGTCTGCAACTGTGTGTAGGCGTTGACGCATCCCTATGCTGCGAAGTGGTTGATGGGTAAGCCTAGGTTGCAGATGCTTGCAAGTGGGCTGATGTGCACACCAGTGGTGGGTTGCCCCAGGTTCGGACCAGTTCGCAACAACCGGTAGTAAAACCGGCAGGAGGCTCCACCCACTGACCCGGACGTCATCAGAAGTGATCTATGCATGCACAATGAGAACCAGTAGTAAAGGTAAGTAGAATCCACCCCTGGTGCACACCTCCCAAATCTCAAATGCATGTTGTTTGAAGATGCACGATCCTGCATGTTGATTAGTTGATCCGACTCCCTGTTGGGAAGGTTTTGTGCTTTGTTGTTTTAGCTCCCCTAGCCAGAATGTTAATGTTTGCAGAAGTATAAATGCAAAAGCTATTCAACCATCTCCGAACAACAGACGCATACGTTCCCTGACATGCAGTGATGCAGAAGTCTAAAGCACATCTAATGTGTGATGTCAGTAGCGGACTGGAACAGGGCTAAAATATTGGATTAATTTCAAACAGAACAGGGCAGTTGGGAAACACAGAAGTAATTTGGATAGGAAGAGGGTACATTGCCTCTGAAAATGCAGTTTCTCTGTTGAAAGGTGAAGAGTTTCCAGTTTGGTCATCAACTTTCTTTACTATTTGGGTACTGTATGCGCCAGTCAGATTGTTAGGAGGTGCACAAGTGGCCTATAAATTATATGAATATAAATGAAACAGTATTTTAATGAAACAATTCGAAAATAACATAATCATTGCACCCATTTCAGATTTTTAACTCTAATGCTCTTTTCCAGGTCAAAAGCTGCATCTAATCACTTTATGCCACTTTATGCCAAGGCCATCTTGATACTTACAAATGTGCACTAATTTGCACTGTGAATCTGACTCCTGTTGCTGCCAGAGTATAAAGCCTCCAAGCAGTGTTCACACACACACACACACAGAGAGGACTCTCTCCAAATTGGCACTAAAAGCAGAAATTTGGCACTAAAGACAACGCTGCTGGAGTGAGGTAAAGCCTTGGAAGAAACAGGACATGGCTTATGGATTCCGTGGAGAACAGAGGCCTAAGCTGACAGATGCCGATTGAAAGATTGTGTGATTTGTATATTGAGGTCTCAGTATATGAAAAGAACCTACAGTTGTTAATGAAGGAATTTGCAACATTTCTTTTGGATAATCCATCTGGCAACTATTGTAACTGGAAGTTTCAGCAAGAAGAAATGGTCTTCCAGAAGCTGTAATTATTGATTGATAGATTGATTGTGTCAGAGTGTTAACAGTGTGACTACTATTTTGAGACCACCCAGGAGCAAAATACAGGACACAGAGGTTTGTCTTACAAACAGTGGTTTATATACAAGGCATCTATATACAAACATATACGTGGTAGGCACATACCAGACAAGCAATCAGTCTTCGTACCGATTGGTTGATTGATTATGTGCTATAAAGTCATTGTTACTCTTATTAAACACAAGAATTTCTCCATGATTATCTATTCTTAACCTAGTCTTTCAAATCTTCCAAAGGCAGACCCTTTGACACTTTAACCTAGGCCATCCATTTTGCTGCTCTTCTTCTGTTCTTCCACTTTCCCAGTATTAAAGCTCTTCTCCAAAGAACAAGGTCGTCACATAATGTTTCTGAAGTAGGATAATTTGAGCCTGATCATTTGTACCTTGAATGAGAACTCCAGATTGATTTCTTCAAAGATCTACTTGTTTATTTACTTGGCCGTCCAGCATATTCTCAGGAGCCTTCTCTAGTATCAACATTCAAAACCATCAATATTCTTTTTTTCCCCCTGGCTCTTCAAAGTCCAACTTTCATTTCCATCGACTGTTATGTGGCTTGCACAAGTCTGATCTTTGCAAATATAGACACATTTCAGCATTTAAATACTTTTTCCAAGGACTTCATGCCTTCTTTACCTAAGATAGTCTCAGTGGTGGGATTCAGCCAGTTCGCACCACTTCGGGAGAACCAGTTGTTAACTTTCTGAGCAGTTTGGCAAACTGGTTGTTGGAAGAAATCATTAGGACAGAGAACCAGTTGTTAAATTACTTGAATCCCACCACTGGATAGTCTGCAGCATAATTCGTGACCGCTTGTTCCTTTAGTGTTGATGGTTTTCACAAAAGGCAGACCTACGCATCACATCAATGTCTTCGTTCTAAATTCTAAGGCGGTCGTTCTACCAGAGATGGGTTTCAGCAGGTCCTGACCAGTTCTGGAGAACCAGTAGCAGAAATTTTGAGTAGTTTGGAGAACCGGTAAATACCACCTCTGACTGTCCCCCCCATCTATTCTCTGCCTCCAGAGTCCCAGCTGATCGGGAGGAAATGGGAATTTTGCCATAACCTTCCCCTAGAGTGGGGAGGGAATGGAGATTTTACAGTATCCTTCCCCTGCTACGCCCACCAAGCCACACCCACCAAGCCTTGCCCACAGAACCGGTAGTAAAAAATTTTGAATCCCACCACTGCATTCTACCTATTGGCATTAATTTGATCTTTTCTATATTTAATATTAGTCCCATTTTTCACTGTGCCCTTTGACTTTTATTACTGGAGTTTGCAGATCTTTTGCATTTTCAGTTATCAAGGTAGTGTCATCAGAGGCATATGACCCCTGAGAAACTGGCAAAAAAAAAAAAAAAAAAAAAAGTCAGCTAAATGTTGGAAATGTCATCAATTACCAGGATCTTATTACCATATGTGGTGGACATGTCCAGAACAGTGGTGGGTTCTACTTTTACTACCGGTTCGCAGTGGGGCCGCGCATGTGTGCCCACTTTCCTCATGTGCGCGCGCACTCTTCTATGCATGTGCAGAAGTGTTTTGATGATGGGGTCAGTGGGCGGAGCCTCCTGCCAGTTTTACTACCGGTTCCATAGAACCGGTGTGAACCGGGGGCAACCCACCACTGGTCCAGAAGCTAAAAGCTATTGGAATAAAATTAAGACATGGTTGGAAGAAATGACACAACAATGTATTGATTTAAAACCAGAGCTGTTCCTACTGAGTATCCTTCCAGAGAAAATTAGCAAAGAAAATATTTATTTGATTATACACATAATAACAGCTGCAAGGATTGTTTTTGCACAAAATTGGAAAGCAGAAAAAAATACCTTTGGAAGGAGAAGTAATTTAAAAAATTGTAGACTGTGCAGAAATGAATAAATTAACTTTGATGATCAAGGAAAGAGAGGCTTTAGAATATTTTAAGATATGGGATCAATTTTACCATTGGTTAGAAAAGAGATATAGATAAGCAAACTAACAGTTATGTAAGAAAATTTTATAATTAGAATACTGTACTTGTGGAGAAATGTTGTAATAGATTTGGTGAAAATGAAGACAGAAGAAACAACAAAAAGATGAAGCCATGGAGAAAACACTGAGATGTCAGATTATGGATATTTCCTCCTCCTGTTTTTTACAACCACGCTCATCTTCTTCCAATCCAGTTTCCCACGGATGATTAAACAGATGGCCTAGATGGAAGTTTTAGTTCCCTTTCAGACCATGGAGCAGACTGAGTGCCTCTGAGCCAATAACTTCCCTTCAAAGATGATCGTTGGAAAGCGAAATGATGGGTGAACCCCTTGGATCCATATTTTTCTTCTTAAATAAACTTAATAAATATAGATTATAAAATATAAATTAATAAATAATATCAAAAATCATAAGACGGATCCTCTTTTTTCCTACCCATCAATCTTACCAAATGGTTTTGCAAACTAACTCATAACTTAAGGAGCCATAGTTCAAATCACCACCACCACCATCATCATCCTCATCCAGAATTATGTCCCAAGTCTCAAGCAAAGGCCTTCAAAGCTGCCTCACTGAGTTGTAGCTTTTTGTACATTTTATTTTGCAGCGGAACACCAAATTGATTCTCTTTGCCAAGGCAAACCATCCACATGATGGTTTTGGCCAGTGTGATTTGATTCAGTGGAAGTCATAGAGCATTCTTTAGTGTCAGTAAAATGAAGTAAATGGGCTGTGTTTTCATTCTGGACCAGGATCATATCAGCAGCTGCAACTGAGCTAAGCTTCTAGTTTTCAGCTGCCTTTTTGCAGCTGCTGAAATATTATGTTGTGAGGAAGATAGTTCCGAACAGTGGCAGTTCTACCATAGCACCAGTGTAACAGTCAGAACCTAGGAAAATCAAACATATTGTATATTGAAATGAACAAGTAATTAAAGTGAACGGCAAAGAATGACAGCTTGTCAGTGTTCAATGAGTAATAAGATAAGAAGCCAAATATGGATTTTAATAATCCGTGATAGATATTGCCAGGTTATAAAAGTAAGACAGTAAGCTAGATCTTACTTTTATTTTCTTAGTTGAAAATCTTGGTTAATGGGACATAAGTAAATTTGGAAGAAGCTACTTCCTTGGCCCTTCTCCTTTCTCTCTCTAAATGCCTATGGAGATTCTCAGTCATCCAAGTCATGGTTGTCCCAAAGGTGCTTTTTCAAGACTTTCTGGAAAGTCCAGTTGCCTCTTGAAAAAGCACCTTTGAGACATCCTCTCTCTTTCAGCCATGCTACCATTAGAAGAAAGATAAAGAGGAGCCACTGCATGCAGAAATGCCTGTGTCTGTGTGTCAAGATTGTCAAGATGGCAACTGCAACCCTGTGATCAGAACTCCGACTTTTTTAATATTAAAAGCCGACATGGCTGTGTGCGGTTGTGGCTGCCATTATGACTTTTTTGACACTCTACGCCAGAATTGAGAATGCTGAAACTGTCAGGGAAAAGATGTTATAAATAGCAAGAGAATAATGTAGTTGAGAACAATTTTGGAGAGATAAAAAGAAAGTACTGCTTGATAGCACCATCTGGTGGCAAAATTTGGAGCAATACATGGAGAGCGAGACAGTCACACAAGCCAAAATGGACTGTATTTCAGGCATATTTTTCAATGACTGGCATAGAACCAAAGACATGCTTGGCTGCTTAATGCTTAGGAGGCCTATCTTGGAGTGTGCTTCTGGAAATACCGGATCTTCATCTGCAGAACTATCGGTTCTTGATGATCTACCCCATTTCCCCCTGATTCTGTGCTTCTCAAATGTGTTGGGTTTCAATTTCCAAAATTCCTAAGTAGCATTATGGGATTGGAAGTCCAAAATATCTAGTTAGAACCACATAGCTGAAGATCATGCTAGATACTTTCTCCAGTTCTTTGCTGCCATCTATTGATTTTGTTTTTTTTAAGCCTACATCAGATAACCTGTTAGTGTTGTAACTTTTGAATTATTGAAAGGCTAATTAGCTTGGCAATATATAAATGAAGAGAATATTAGGCTTAATAAAAGAAATAGAGGCATCCTTTATTACAATATTGCTTAAGCTAAATGAAAACAGTAAATATTGACCAAAATAATAGTATAGTTTGCATATAGCTTGTTCAGCAGGTTTATACTGTTTTATTCCAACAAATAAGCTACAGGAGAGGGGTTTCATTTTACATTGATTAAAAAAAAACAATATGAAGAGTTACAAATACCACTATTACCAATCATGTCTTGCCTTTGAAAATAAGCCTCAACTGGGTTTATTCCCCTGATGGATTCCCTTCTTTTTGTAAAATGTATAGTACAGGGGTGTCAAACCCCTGGCCTGCGGGCCGGATGCGCCATGCGCTGGCCACGCCCTCCCTGGTTTAGCAAAGGGCGGGGGAATTGTGATACGCCACATGATGATAACATGACACCCACGAGTTTGACACCACTGGTATAACAGATAACTCTCTCTTTCAGGTAGAATAGGTAAGCATCTAGCACAGATCTCCATACTAGAGCTGTGCCAACAAGGTATTCGCTTCAACAAAATAATTCAAACTTTAGTAATCTGACTAAGTAGCCACCTGGTAGTAGCCACCTGGTTCACAGTGTTGAGGATTTCCAATCAATTTGAACCAGTGCTGTAGTTCCTGCCATCCTTTTCTTTTAGCCCTGGCCAAGGAACATCTAGACTAAGTGACTTTGGGTTCCCCACTGCCTTTGTCTATGGAGATTTTCACTCATCCAGGTCATGGTTGTCCCATAGGTGCTTTAAAAAGGCAACTGGACTTCCTTGAGTTTTCTTGAAGACATTTCATGTCCAATCCAAGAAGTTTCTTCAATTCTAATTAACTGGTGGGGAATGGAAGGATGTATACTCTTTTCAGTCATCAATCATTAACACTCTGAGGATTGTTGAAACACCTGGAGGTCAATTTGTGTCCTCAGGATCACCTGAATCAGAATGCAAATGGGTGTGGAATCTTCTTGGAACTTCTGAAAAGGCTGCATTGTAAACAGGAAGTGTTATGTATTGATACATTTCAGCGGGAAATTCAAACCTGCCTAAGTTGCTGATTGGCTGACAGCCTCTCCAGGATTGCATATAAGGAGGGCTGCAGCCCCAGAGTTTTTGCTGAAGTCTCACTGTATATTAAAGAGCTGTTGTCACTTGCTTGCTTGTGCCTCTCGTTATTCCCGAACCACTTCAGGAGGCGTTTGGTATGGTATCCCTCCTCCTCTGTTGAGAGAGGGCTGTTCAATTTTAACACAAATAGCCTCTTTTACCCCTCTTTCAAACCAGTGGTCCTCTCTATCCAGAATGTGGACTTTGCTGTCTTCAAAAAAAAAGTGACCTTTGTCTTTCAGATGCAGATGGACTGCTGAATTCTCCTTTGGTTCTCTTGTGTTGTGCCATGCATTGTGTAGTGGTTGTTTTGTTTACCCAATGTACAAGTCTGAACATGCCTCGCTGCATTTCATTGCATATACGATACTGCTGTTTGTGTCTGGATGTTTTGTCTGTGAGGTGGGCTAGCTTCTGTCTTAATGTGTTCCTGGGTTTAACATGTGCATGCATGTGTATTTGTTGAAAAGCCTCTTGAGCCCACTGTCTTTAGCAAAGTCACCTAGTCAATGGTTCCAGGCTTGAGGGTCTTCTCCTGGGTTTTCCAAGTGAAATCTTTTGGCCCTTCCAGCAGGCAAGAGAAGCCAGATGCAGAAAAATTCCTTCCATCCTGCTTGCCTTGTTCTGATGTTGGGTGAATGGTTGAGAGAAGACTGCATTATGAATCATTTATCAGTTATTGGATGAAGGCAAGTGGTGCTAAAAGAAGCTTTTGCATACTCCTGGTGTGTCTAATCTACTTACCAGCAAGAGAAAGAGGACCAGAATATTATAATCATTTCAGATTGCTGGAATCATAACAGCTTGTCAGGTGTTAAACAGCTTGTCAGGTGTTTTTCAAGTATTAGCTATACTGTAATGCTTTGGTTAATGGTCCAGGGAACTTTGCAGGCTAAAAAGCTTCAGCACACTCTGAGGAACTGTTCACAATCTATACTGGACCCGTCTAACTAGAGAGGCCTTTCAGCCAGGACTGCAGGATAAAGGCACTATTCAACCTTCTCTCCCAGCACTTACCAAAGAAGGCTTCCCTCAACCCAGAAAGGATGACGGTGGGATCTGCGAATGATGATTTAGAGGACTCCAAAGAAGACAGAGAGGAAACAACATGGTTGCTTGTCAATGGAGATTCTGAATTATCCAGGTCATGCTGGTCCCAAAGGTGCTTTTGCAAGAGGCAAATGGACTTTCTGGTTTTTCTTTGAAGACGTTTTGCTTCTCATTCAAGAAGAGCTGAAGAAGCTTCTTGGATGAAAAGCGAAACGTCTTCAAAGAAAAACCAGAAAGTCTAGCTGCTTCTTGAAAAAGCACCTTTGAGATAACATGGTTGCTTTATTCTTAGAAGCAAGAAGGCTGTGTTTTCTTTCCAAAGAACCTTCAAGGAACTGCCTCATTCAAAGTTTCATCAAAGTGAACCACTCCTTCAAAGTTTGCACTGCTCTATTGCATACATATATACAAGTGTGCAATGTAGAAATGGCAGCTTTAAGATGACAAGACAGGAAAGCCTGACATTCTGCAGAACTTTTATATTTCTTTCTCTCCATATCAGTAAATTCTACCCTTCCTTTGGTGGAATGGTCTTAAGTTTAGTGTCAACTTCCTTTCAGGTGGATAAAATAATTATGATAAATAAGTCAAGTTGACCTATTTCTTTTTCAGAGTGCCTCAGGAATGTAAGCACCAGTTGGTGAATCACATGGACATCTTCATATTATTAGTAAGATCACATTTTTATTTTGTTTATTATGTATTTTGGGGAAAAAAATACAAGAAAGAGACAGATTTTTTTCAAGTAGACGGGGCAATGAGAACGAATGAATCCAAAGTCATTTCAGAAAAGTATTTCCACGCAAGTATTTGAAGTTTCTGATGGAAAACTCATCATTAATTTTACACCAATTTCTATCCTTTTCCAAAAGACGTATCCTACAGAACAAAAGCCATTCACACAGCATGTGCATTCAGATCCCTCTATTTCCATTGGAAAAGCAATTTAGTGCAAGAAGATTATGTGGAAAACACAGAGATGCTCTCATCCAAGAAGCAAATCAAGGAACAAAGTTGAGCTCTGAAACTAAGCAACTAAAGGCCTCTAATGAGGAGGATTCAAGACTTCTCCGCCTTTATCAGAGACACTTCACTGTCTTTCCTGCTGATTTACATAGACTTTGAGGCTGCTTCTTACAGAAACATTTTGCACAGACCAAAAAGGCCAGGAAACATAAAATGGCATCACAGCTGGGCAGGATTGTTCAAAACCTCTTATTTCATGCCGGAAAATATCCTCTGCCACTGCATTGGTCAGGAGATCAGGAAAAAAAAAGTGGTATGCAAATGTGGTAGAACCATATTGATCAAGCTGTCTGAAAACTATTTATTTTTGATATTAAAATTTTGGCAGGGATGATAAAGAGAAAAAAATAACAAGCACTGAATTGAACTCTTCCCTATTCCACCAGGAGAAATGTGCAGCTCATAAATTGTTGGATATTTCAATTGCCCATTCAGATCCCATTCAGGCATTTTCTTGTTGCCTGGGATTCAATACGCTTCACGAGGGGTCCTCAAACTTTTTAAACAGGGGGCCAATTCATGGTTTCTCAGACTGTTGGGGTGGGGGCGGTCAGACCAGCTGGGTGGGTGTGGCTAGGAGGTCATGCGATTGGGTGGGCGTGGTCAATTTAGCAGTCCATTAAACAATACACACAAATTAAACTTTAATTTGTTATGCTCCTGGGGGGTGGAAAGCAGGTTAGTGAATCGATGTGGCTGCCTTGGGGGCAGGTCAGGGACTTCTGTTTGTGTCTCTCTCTCTCTCTCTGGAGGCTGGGGAGGATAACAGTACCACTCCAGTACCACTCTGCTACCCAAAATGGGGTGGTTTTTGGCCTCCTGAGGCCTCCACGTCTCCTGTTTTTGGCCTCAGCCTCCAGAAGGCAGGAGGGGGCTGGCGGGAAGGTGGGGTGATGTGGGTGGGGAAGCCTCATGGTCCCGCGTGAGCTGGATTAATGGCTTTGGCGGGCCATAGTTTGAGGACCTCTGCTCTTCATTCTAATAGTTGTTAGCCTACAATTAATGATAAAATGGCAATCCTATCTATCCCACAGCAGTTGAATCTTTCAACATAGAAATAGGATCGTGTCCTCTAGTGCAAGAAGATTATGTGGAAAACACAAAGACTAGACCAGACCAGACTTCCACTGATGTCATTTTCTTGGCTGAAATATAGACTATATGGTGCAACAAGGAGAATGGATCTGAAAAAGGTAGTGATTAATATGTGATCAGAAATAAATTTGTCTGAAGAAGTGAAAATGAGTTTGTGTGTGTGTGTGTGTGTGAGAGAGAGAGAGAGAGAGAGAGAGAGAGAGGGAGGGAGGGAGAGAGAGAGGGAGGTCTAGTGGTGAAGGTTTGGAAGGTTGAGAATTCATTCCTAGATAGCAGCAGATGTTTTTTTCTCCTAGGACACAAAGAAAAAAAAATCTGCTGTGAACTTCGCATGGCATCAGGAAGGGCATCCATTCAGTAAACTCTCAGCTCTATCCAGTTGCCCCGGCTCTACCCCAAATTAAGGGATTACAGGGTCATAAAAAGAGAGTTTTAAAGACAGAGAAAGAGAGAAGAAGAGAGAGCAAGTGGCAATATAGTGTGAGTTGAACACTGGAGAAGAAACATAAAAACAAATTGAGCGCAGTGGGAATGATGTACTTGATATCGATGTGTGGTAGGGCAAAGAACAGATGAAGCGCACAAGAATGAATGAACCCTCAACAAATATGAACTGAACAAGAAGGGGAATCACCAATACAAAAGAAGCTTTGAAAGGGCAGAGAGAATAAATGTGAGAGAGTTCTCACATTTCTATATGGAGAGTTCTATATGGAGGAAAAGTGAATGGGTGAAGAGCAAGGCAAAAACCAATGAAGTTGTGACTGGATTGAGTTAATGAAATCTGAGGGGAAAAAAGAGAAATGGAATGAATTTAAGTCTTTTATAAATAGTTGTAAGGACCCTTATGACGATATTTACAAGAGCTCTGGAATAAAGAGCTAGCATTCCCCGTATTAATAAATCAATGGTTAAGGGATTAAAAGAATATGAGGTATTTTTCTAATTATCTTAATATGGGATTAATTCAACCAAAAATCCCAGGCTTACTGAATATTTCAGACAATGCTTAAAAAGGGTTTAAATACATTGAAAGTATAAAATGGGTAATATACTTACATTATCAGGGACTGGTCTCAGTCTCATTTCATTTTATTTTAATGTCTATAAGATTGTTAATGTGCTCTTACACCGATCGATGTGGTTTAAAAATCTGAAAGTTCTTTTTTTTTTTTTTGCAATGTATCATTATATCAAGAATTATGGACTAAATGAGCATGAAATACAGCAAAAATAAAAGAAATACTTCTCTATGGAAATACAGGAGGATGTGTGATCATTTTCCACTTATGAACTTGCTCTCTGTTGTGTAATGGAAAAATCAATCAATATTACTCTGTACGGTCAAGCTTTAATGATCTGTTTATACATTTTTTTCCTGAACGATATATCCCTCTGTGGAATATTTCTTAACTGTTCCCCAGCTTTTCAATAGTTTTCTTTCTTCTTTTTTTTCTTTTCTATGTATTAAGGTTTAATTTTTTTTAATGCAATTTAATATTTCCCCTTTTGTTCCTTTCTCCTGAGGATTGCCATTTTTTTACATGAGAAATCAACTTGAATTATTGTTAATATTTACATACAGAATGACCGCGTCTCTAGAATTTGAAATGGTTCACTCAGTAGGAACATAGAACACAGAATAAGGGACAAGATATTTTCAATCAAGAGCTGAGAAGCCCAGTGGAAGATCTATAGAAAAGTCCACAACATTTTTATTTTGATATCTTTTTTATTTTATTTATTATTTTATTTTATTTATTTTACCTACTTATATAGCTGTCCATCTCACAAACACGTGATTCTGGGCAGAGGTTAAAGTTAAAAACTCTGTAACAATCTAAAAATAATCAAAACTAAATATTTTATTTATTATTTTATTTTATTTTATTATTAAAATTTATATGCTGCCCTTCTCCCGAAGGATTTACAATAAAACAACAGCTCACACAATAAAACAACAGCAATAACACCTAAAACCATTATAAAAATTAAAATCCCCAAAATTAAAACCTCGTAGTTGATCAAGGAGTTTGCTGGAACAGCCATGTCTTCAGGCCAGACATATATATATGTTTTCTCAGGTTTTCGTGGGTGTTTGTATGTAGGTCTTTGGTTATTCGGGTCTTCTCCCACGTAAAATTGGAAGTGTCTTGGCGACGTTTCGACGAAGTCTCATTCGTCATCTTCAGGCTGGTGTTCTCGGCTTCGTGCTTCCAGGAGCAATGTGAGATCACAGCTGTCTCTTCCTTTTAACTGCTAGTGGGGGTGTGAGCTGATTGGGTGGGAACTTGGCTGTGTTCTGATTGGGTGGAGGTGTGTTCTGATTGGTTAGGGGCTTGGCTGTGCTCTGATTGGATGGGGGGTTGGTTGTGCTCTGATTGGCTGGGGGTGTGTTCTGTTTGGGTGGGGGCTTGGTTGTGCTCAGCTTAGTCTGAGTTGCAGGGGGATTTGAGCTGGTGAGCTGCGTTGTTGTTGTTTGGCTTCGTGTTTGTGGCCGTGCGAGCTCTTCATGGTGGGTGTCAGTCTGCTTCATGTATGGATTGGAGGGGTTTAAAGTGGCTAATGATGCAGCTGTGGTCTGGCTTCTGGTCCTTGGTCATGGCTCATTATCAGTGTGGGTTTGAGTCTGCTTTCTGCGTGGATGTGTGGTGGTGACATCCTGTGTGGCTCTCGTGAGTGTGGGTCTGGTGTCATTCGTCGTGTTAGGGACTCGTTTGTCAATAAGGGTGGGTTTCCAAATGGCTGGTAGGCGGGAGGTATCGTCTCGTTTGTTCATGCTGTGTGGGCGTTTTTCTATCTCAATGGCTTCTCTGATTATTCGGTTGTTAAAGTGTTCAGTTTTGGCGATAGTTCTGGTCTTTTTAAAGTCAATATCATGTCCTGTGGCTTTAAGGTGTTGGACCAGGGAAGAAGTTGGTTCTTCTTTTCTGACTGAGTTCTTGTGTTCTTCTATATTTATCCAAAACAAATATAACCCCCCCAAGCACATCTTAGATCTGACCAACCACTGCCTATCCAACACATACTTCATCTATAATGGACAGAAATACAAACAAACAGAAGGAGCACCCATGGGATCACCCCTCTCACCTGTCATTGCCAACCTCTATATGGAATACTTTGAAACCCAAGCTCTAGAAAAATCGGATCACAAACCAAAACTCTGGCTCAGATATGTGGACGACACCTTCATAATCTGGCCACATGGGAAAGAAAAACTGGACAACTTCCTCACACACCTCAACAGCCTACACCCCAAAATACAGTTCACCATGGAAACAGAAGCGAACAACCAACTTCCCTTCCTGGATGTCTTAGTCTACAGAAAATCTAGTGGCTCCCTAGGACACACTATCTACCAGAAGAAAACACACACAAACCGCTATCTGCACGCACTCTCACACCACCACCCTGCCCAGATCAACTCTGTAGCCAAGACACTCATTTCCAGAACAAAACGCTTAGCTGACGAACAACACCTAAAAACCGAACTACACACCCTCACTAACGTACTAACATCCAATGGATTCCAAAGAAATAAGATCACCAACCTAATCCAAAAACAAACCCCCACTAAAATCCAAGACAGAGAACAAGAAAATGGCAAAGCCCTCCTCCCATACATAAAAGGCACCACAGACAGAATAAGCAAAATCCTCCACAAACATAACATCAAGACAGCATTCTGCACAAACCGAAAAATATCCACCATCCTAAGGAACCCCAAAGACAAAATTGAGTTAGAAAATCAAGGAGTATATGAAATCCCATGCACCGCCTGCCCTACCACATACATCGGACAAACCAACAGAGGAATAAGTGCACGCATAGAAGAACACAAGAACTCAGTCAGAAAAGAGGAACCGACTTCTTCCCTGGTCCAACACCTTAAAGCTACAGGACATGATATTGACTTTAAAAAGACCAGAACTATCGCCAAAACTGAACACTTTAACAACCGAATAATCAGAGAAGCCATTGAGATAGAAAAACGCCCACACAGCATGAACAAACGAGACGATACCTCCCGCCTACCAGCCATTTGGAAACCCGCCCTTATTGACAAACGAGTCCCTAACACGACGAATGACACCAGACCCACACTCACGAGAGCCACACAGGATGTCACCACCACACATCCACGCAGAAAGCAGACTCAAACCCACACTGATAATAAGCCACGACCAAGGACCAGAAGCCAGACCACAGCTGCATCATTAGCCACTTTAAACCCCTCCAATCCATACATGAAGCAGACTGACACCCACCATGAAGAGCTCGCACGGCCACAAACACGAAGCCAAACAACAACAACGCAGCTCACCAGCTCAAATCCCCCTGCAACTCAGACTAAGCTGAGCACAACCAAGCCCCCACCCAAACAGAACACACCCCCAGCCAATCAGAGCACAACCAACCCCCCATCCAATCAGAGCACAGCCAAGCCCCTAACCAATCAGAACACACCTCCACCCAATCAGAACACAGCCAAGTTCCCACCCAATCAGCTCACACCCCCACTAGCAGTTAAAAGGAAGAGACAGCTGCGATCTCACATTGCTCCTGGAAGCACGAAGCCGAGAACACCAGCCTGAAGATGACGAATGAGACTTCGTCGAAACGTCGCCAAGACACTTCCAATTTTACGTGGGAGAAGACCCGAATAACCAAAGACCTACATATATATATATATATATATATATATATATATATATATATATATATATATATATACACACACACATATATATATATATATATATATATATATATATATATATATATATATATATATGCATATATATAAACCATATCCAAATGGACAACATTGAAATCAGATGGACTTCATTTTATATCAGCAATGCTGAAAAGATTCAGTTGCATCTGTTAAAACTGTTCCTATAACGTAAAATAAAATAAATAAAATAAAAAATGAAGAAATTCCTGGTAGCTTCTCTCTCTCTCTCTCTCTCTCTCTCTCTCTCTCTCTCTCTCTCTCTCTCTCTCTCTCTCTCTCTCTCTCTCTCTCTCTCTCTCTCTCTCTTCCTTTCCCCTTTCTTCTCCCCATCCTATGCATTTCTTAATAAATATAACTTTTGATTTAAATGTAATGAAACACCGTCTCATTTATTAATAGTTGGGTCAAGGTCATACTCTGCATCCAAGTATTACAAGGCTTTTATCAATTCATTTTAAATAGCACCTCTTGCTACTTTGGCTGTTCTATTAGCGCTCTTCATATGCTCAGGAGCACAGCCTCTAAAAAAGGATGCCTGAAGAATTCAAACCACCAAGAGTTTCTCATAAAGCAGAGCAGCTTTATGTGGAGAGTGGCTGAAAGAATCAAGATTCCAGCTGCTTTTGTTCTGCTGGACAGTTGCTTGTTGCTTTGTCCAACCAATCCTTTCTTCCGTTTCCAGATTATATATCTATATTATTAATCCTTGCATTTTAATGACTGAAATCCCTGTTTGGTATTTCATCTCATATCTCTCCTTCCTTCCTTCCTTCCTTCCTTCCTTCCTTCCTTCCTTCCTTCCTCCCTCCCTCCCTCCCTCCCTCCCTCCCTCCCTTTCTTTTCCCTCCCTCCCTCCCTCCCTCCCTCCCTTCCTTCCTTCCTTCCTTCCTTCCTTCCTTCCTTCCTTTCCAAATCTACTAATCTTATCCTTTGCTTTTTGCTAACCCATCTCAGATGGATAAATGCATCTTTGCTGAGTCTAATGCAACATGTTTGAAGTTAGACTGTTTTGTATATAATAACAATTTCTTTGTGTATTGAACCTAAGCGTGATGAGGGATTTACACCTTAGCTTTCCTTTAAGTAAACTTGTGGAATAGGTTGTAAGCACATATTGAATTGTGATGTTTGCTGATGTTTAATCAACATCAGGTTATAGTTTTGCTATATGTTGAATTGAATAGATCTAGATTTAGGGATTGATTGGAAATGCGTTGGGTGTAAGCTAAATTCAAAAGTATTGGCAATCATTTTCCAGCACTAATGCTTCTAAGCCCTTTAAAACAAGCTGTATTGTCTAGGACAGATTTCAGTCTCTGCACTGAGCAAATGGGAATAAAAGGCTAAGAGGTTTTCTCTCTTAATCGGGTATTACAATTTAGGAGAACAGAGAACAAGATCTGACCGAACGAGCCTTAATTCCAAATGAGCCCGGTGCTCTGCTTTGTTTGGATCCATTATTTTTGTTTTGCTTGGATAAAATTTAAATCTTAACACTGAGCAATTGGGCACACAACCATTACAACAGGCCCTTTTCCCTCTAAATATGTATTGCTTTTAGAATTAGGGGACAAGTAGGTATTAAGAAGAATAGGTGAAAATAAATATTTCTGTGTTGATTGTTCCTTTCCTTTAAGATTAGAGACGGGGATGTGGGAAATGGGCCTTTGTTGTGTGAAAGGTGCTTTTCAGAAAGCAGGAAGTTACATGTGATGAGAAGATGCTTAATATTGGTCACTATATTTATCTTGCTAGCTTGTGCCAACGTTACAGTTTCGGTCAGCCTGCCTCCCACCCGCATGTGCCAGCTGTCACAAAGACGCAGCTAAACTGTTAGTCCCAACAAGGTACAAGGTGTCAATTCCTTTTACCCTGACACTGCAGTTCCTCTTTTGTGCTCGTCTGCCAGCTGCTGCCTGCCACAACCTGCATTCTTCTTCCTGTCCACAGGCCCATCTGTTACGCTGGTCTTTTGGCTACACAGTCTTTTGTCTGACTGGCACTTTCTGTGCCCGCTGCCATTCTCTATCTGCATACCTGTTCCACATGGCCACATCTCCCCACTGATTGGCAGACTCTGTCTCTCTGCCAGCCATCGTCTGCCCACCACATCATGCCTGATCCTTCTATATCCACTGGCACACTCTTCTGATTCTGATAAATAGTACTTTGGCTCGCTGTGGTAGACCTCTTGCTTGGCCAGACAAGGATGTTGGGGATAAGACCTCCCAAAGAGGCAACTCTTTCTATCACTAGCATAAGCAAATTGATGTGAGAGAATAGTTTACCAGAAGACAGTCCCACAAGGAAAGATGTCTGCCAAGTATAAGGAAGGCATGCTAGGTCAAACAACCAAAAATCAAAGAGCGGGAAGGTAAAAGGATGGACTTCCATTTTGAAATCTTGGGCAATCAAAGACCTGCCCCTTTTTATAAGTGTGCAATGCATGTAACACATGTTTTAAAAGAGTGGGGCTTTACTACCCTGGCCATACCTGCCATTTTGAAGCCAGTGACTGTGGTTGCAGATGGTCCTCTCTGTTAGGCCATTCATATGTCTGGTTGTTGTCTCCTAACAGCATAAATCAGGGCTCTCAAAACTTAACAATTTAACACTTGTGGACTTCAACTCTCAGTATTTCCCAGTCAGCATGGCTTTAAAGCAGTGGTGAAATCCAAATTTTTTTACTACCGGTTCTGTGGGCATGGCTTAGTGGGCATGGTGTGGCTTGGTGGGCATGGCAGGGGAAGGATACTGCAAAATCCCCATTTCTTCCCCACTCCTGGAGGAAGGATATTGCAAAACCTCTGGCACTAGCCAGAGGTGGTATTTGTTGGTTCTCCAAACTACTCAAAATTTCCGCTACTGGTTCTCCAGAATCTGTCAGAACTTGCTGGATTTCACCCCTGCTTTAAAGTTGCCAAGTTTAGAGACCCCCCTCCCCCGGCATAAGTAAAAACTTTAAACTTATAGTTTATAGCTTATAGTTATAGTTGGAGGAGGTGTTTCTTTTTGTTTTGCTGGATGCCCAAAGAAGAAAAGAAATTGAGTCTTAAACGTTCACCTGCCCCGGTAGAAGTTTTGGCAGTAGCTTGATGAAAATAATATTTATGGGAGTTGAAAAAGATTCTCTCTGGCAGTTTTGGAAAGAATTCAGCTCTGAAACTTACAAGCAGCTTCTGTGTTATGCAGGGGTGGGTTCTAAATTTTTTTTTACTACCGGTTCTGTGGGCATGGCTTATTTTGTGTGTCATGTGACAATTGATGGTCATGTGACAATTATTTAGGATTTAGCAGAGGTACTGGTCTACCAGGCTTTTAACTGCTTGCAGAGATGTACCAATGTTAGGTGTTATGGCAAAAGTTACATTGCCCGGTTCTCTCTGCCAGTTTCTTCCTTGGTGACCAGTCTCTGCCAGCTTGCTCACTTTTTCTGACCAACCCACCTGCTTCCTCCACTGGCCATTTCCCCTGTATCAGCAGGGCTGGCATCTGCCTACAACAGACAAGTAATCCCGTCCTGATATAGAGCATTGCCAGAAAACAACAACTTGACAATCAATCCAGTTGAGCACCCACCAAAGCCAGGGACAAACAACTTCTTCCCAGGGAGGGCTAAATTTGCCGTTTCCTTGGCATCCCACAGAAGTCAGGATTGCCAGGTGCAAAAAGACACACCCTAGAAAAATAAGTGACCAAGGTTTTTTTTTTTTTTTTTTAGGGGAAAAAATAGCATGCACCAGGATACGTTCCACACAAGTTCAACACAATTTCCACACAGGTTGTTTGCTAGGCAAATGGAAAGCTATTTTGCCACCCTTTCATTATCCTTCCAAATATTGCAAACTGGGGATGCTTCCTATGACAGCTATAGGTGTTCTAATGCTTACCCATAAGCAGAGGTGATATTCAGCAGGTTCTGACCAGTTCTGGAGAACCGGTAGCGGAAATTTTGAGTAGTGCATAAATACCACCTCTGACTGGCCCCGCCCCCATTTATTCTCTGCCTCCCGAGTCCCAGCTGATCGGGAGGAAATGGGGATTTTGCAGTAACCTTCCTCTGGGGAGGGAATGGAGATTTTACAGTATCCTTCCCCTGCCATGCCCACTAAGCCACACCCACCAAGCCATGCAATGCCCACCAAGCCACACCACAGAACCAGTAGTAAAAAATTTTGCAGTTTTTGTAAAAAAAACTGCCCATAAGATATGTTTTTTAAAAAAACCACCCACACTGATTTCTCTTAGAATCTCGAGGCACCAACTTAAATTCTGCAATCTTGACTATTTCAATTCAAATCAAGTGACATCTGATTCACGCCAGCATACTTTGCAAGCTCTTGTGATGAAGTAATTGGAATGGAAACAATGGTGTCAGCTTTTGATTATGACTGGGGAGATTTAAAAAGAAGCATTCAAACTCCTACATAAAATGTAAATTAACATAAAACAGCCTGACCTTGACTAACAAAGTTGATGCACCACGCTTAATCATACTTAGGTATTGAGAAAGTTTCTGAAATTGGGAGACAGCCACCAAGTTACTATCGTTGCTTTCACTTGAGAGAGAGATATTGGATTTTGATTGAGAGATGAAATTCTCCTGAAACCACTCAAAGGCAAATCTGAATGATTGTGAGCTATGCAGGAAGAAAAATAATGGAAATTAGACTGGCGGGGCCCCAAATAATCATCTCTACTCCTGACATTGTGCCCATTCCTTGTAAAATTGCCATTTTCTTGACTCTCAATTAGACCCAGTTGTCTTTTTTTAAGGTCAACCTGAAGTCATAAAATAGCATGCAAGCTTTTGAATTCTTATAGAACAAAATTGTTAGGCAAAACGGGGCACAACACTTTGCCTCCCAAACATCAGCAACAACAAGAAAACCTCAAGGTTTTAGCTGATAATTCAAGGGTGTGGCATTTGCATTTAGTCATAAATTTAGAAAAGAACATGGGAGGAGTTTGCCAATCTTCAAAGTAAGATCAGTCAAATATTGGCATGATTTCAGATTGAGACTAGTTTCTGGTAAGACCAAACAAAGAAATGATGCTTCCTCTTCTTTTTCTTTAAATTTTTTTTAAAAAACACCATTGTTTGTTGTATCTATGATATTTGAGAGAAACAAAACAATAAAACCCCATTGGGTAGCATACCTTAACACCTGGATATGATCTCAGAGTGTAAAATACTCCAATGTTTGTTTCATCTTCTGCTTCTGTGTGTCTGATCCTTCAGAGATTTCTTTCAATAACTGTAAAGCTTAAAGTGGCCTTTTGCTTATTATTATGTTTCATTGCATAATCTGCCAGATGTTTAGAGTGGATTTGGCATTTTTATCCATCTATCAAGTCCTTCTCAAGGACTTGGGATAGGGAGATGAGATTGCGGAACAGAAGAAACGGTGCATCCAATTGGAATAAATGCACGGACACCCATTTATGTCTTCTGGTTTTCCTCAAAATCCCGTTTCTGTTTCAGATGAGACTTTGTTAATCTGTCAAAGGCCAAATGTCAGCTGTATGTACAACAGAAATCAGCCAGTGTCAGAAGCAGCTTATGCTGTCCCTTTGGCCACATCTGCATTGCTTTAAGGTTAGAGGAGAGATAGATGAGTAAGGGTGGTGGGACAGGCATATAGCTATGGTTATTTAATAAGAAGAGGAGGAATTATATTAATTATAATTAATAACCATAATAATAAATAATATAAAAGCCATATTAATACTTTCCTGTATGGTTAGCATTAGGGATGAGGGATCATTTGTTAAGTGAAATTTGTTTTTAGGAAGCTTGCAAGCTTGAACGTGATGTGTAGAAAGCTAACGTAGCTTTGGGGCAAAACTTTGAAAACACAGCTCTCCATTTCATTAATTGAGTCACAACATTTTTCTTGCAGTCTCGTGCCAAAATGTCAATTCTGGTACCGCTCAGTTCATCTGCCTCTCTCTGCATGCCAGCTGCCACAGTGATCCAGCTGAGCGGTTGAGCAAAACAGTCCAAAGAAGGTCCGTGTGTGGCACCAGAGTTTCTCTCTGGGCTGCTGTGCCCATCTGCTGGCTGTTGCCTCCTGGCCAAAATCCACCGCCTCCTTGTCCACGGGCCTACCTGTTCCAGCTGGCAGAGTCTTTCGACTGCCCTAAGTTATAGCTTAGGGCAATGTTTAATTTTAATTACAAATGAAATGAAACTATGGAGTTTGTCCTGATCTCACTCATTACATTTTGGAATGGGACAAGACCTCATCTATGAAAAAGTATAACTCTCGGCTTGTAAGTAGTCTATACCCCTGGGAGTAGGCACATCCAATGTCCACAGTTGATTAATTCCAGCAATACAATGCCATCCCTTGCCTTAGGATATCTTTTGGTTCTAAATATGAGTTCTGTCAGCCAATTTGCATGTAATGTGACAAACTGGGACATACACAATTAATAAATAACATTTTATGCAGTCTGCCTCCATTACGAACGACTGTCTCTATTATGAATGGCAGCCCAAGACTGCAGCTGAGCTGAGATTTACCATCTTTCCATCACTAGTGCCCAAAAGCAGGAATGTCCCCTATGCACAATCAGGGGCCACTGAATCTTTGGTCCACACCCTGTCATACTGTAGTTACTACTAATTTATTGCAACCCCCTACTCAAGACGTTCCCTAGTGAGCCAGCTGAATTGTCTGAGATCTTCTACAAAGACCTCAAAACAACTTGCTCAGCTGCTAAATTTGCATTACTGTCATTTAAAACACAGGCCTATTTAAATAAAACACAGGTAAGCTAAGGAAAGATAAATAATACAACCACGTTATATTTTTTCTCTTCTTAGGGCAATGTGTAAGCCAGCAATTTTATCTGTCATATCAAATTACTACCATCCTGTTAATTGAAAGATGATAATATGTTTCTAAATGAGCATCAAGATTACCTGTTGGCATTTGACCTAAATTTCAATACCGTCTAGCCCTGAGCTTCTCCTGAGCCTCTTTAATTTCATAAATCTCCACCAGATGCAGCAGAGACTCAAACCTCAGGCTAGACGATGATATTTCACCTAATCCAATTAGTGTGAGCAAAATGGCAAATTCCTCCAACGAGGAATTTTTTTTTTTTTTGAGAAACAGCTTTATGTTGTCCAAGTCCAAGAAACAGTCAACTCTTGTGATGCATCAGACAATGCTGTCACAAATCTGACTTATGTCCCTTTGTGTCCTTCGTAACTGGTAAAGATTTCCCCTGTCCAGCCATGTTCAACTCTAGGGGGCAGTGCTCATCTCCATTTCGTAGCCAAGGAAGCCAGGGTTGTCTGAAGATGCTTCCATGTTTCATGCGGCTGCCATGACTTTAGGCCAAGGTGCATGGAACGCTGTTATCTTCCCACCAAAGTGGTACCTATTTATCTATTCGCATTTGCATGCTTTTGAGCTCACCCCATTGTTCGCTGCTCAGGTCTTGAACACAAGGCCTGTCAGCTTTCCATCTGACAAGCTCAGCATTTTTAACAGCTAATTCAGCAGCAAATACAGTAAATGGGCCAAGGAACTCAGCTTGTTAAAAATGCTGCTGTCCTCTACAAGGGGCCAACATAATTTTCTTTCATTAGTCACAGACACAGAGAACACCATTTGGGAATTTTAGCTGTTCCTCTTTCAATATGCTTGGGCTTGGGTGAACAGCACAATTGCTTCATTTTTGGCTGCTTTCTTTCACCTGATTAAAGTGACTTCACAGGAAGACTTGAATCTGATGGAGGGCAAATGGCAGGCCTTAAACCGATGATGCTGAACCTTTGAGGCTTGGTCTGCTCAACTTGATTCTGCTGGTATGGCACCACTATACCACCCTCTGAAGAAAAAAGAAACAATTCTTTACATATTCAATTATTTTTTTAAAAAATAGTCCAATCAGGTGGGGTACTAGATTTGCAAATATTTGTAGCTTGGATGTAGGATGAGGGTAAAGGTTCATTTTCCAAGCTTGTGGGTTGGCTTCCAGCAGTGGTGAAATCCAAATTTTTTTACTACTGGTTCTGTGGGTGTGGCTTGGTGGGCATGGCTTGGTGGATGTGGCAGGGAGGGGAACGATACTGTAATATCCCCATTCCCTCTCCACTCCTGGGGGAAGGATACTGCAAAATCCCCATTCCCTCCCCACTCCTGGGGGAAAGATATTGCAAAATCTCCATTTCCACCCCACTCTGGGGCCAGCCAGAAGTGGTATTTGCCAGTTCTCAAAACTACTCAAAATTTCCGCTACCTGTTCTCTGAACTGCTCAAAATTTCTCCTACCGGTTCTCCAGAACTTGTCAGAAGCTGCTGGATTTCACCCCTGGCTTCTGGATGTTTCATTACCAGACTAGGTAACATCTTCAGCAGAGTTTAGGGGATGTCAGTGTTCTTCTGTTTATAAGGGTTTCATGTGTGGGTGTGTCAAGTGAGAGTCTTGTGACAGGTCTTGTGATGGGTCAGCTGTGAGTCACCAGCAAGTCTTTATTTTATTTATTTTATTTTATTTTTAATTTGTATACTGCCCTTCTCCCTGAGGACTCAGGGCAGTGAACAGCCAAGTAAAAACATCAAATACAAATATTATAATACAGATATATATATATATATATATATATATATATATATATATATATATATATATATATATATATATATATATATATATATATATATATATATATATATATATATATATAAATTTGGCCCCATTAATTAAAAACGATAAACAAAACAATTAAAAACACTTTAAAAAATTAGGCCAGCCCAGCTTGCTGGAAAAAGAAGGTTTTAAGGGCACGGCGGAAGGCACTGAGGTCATGGATTCTCCTTATCTCTGGGGCAACTGATTCCAGAGGGTAGATGCCCCCACAGAGAAGGCCTTCCCCCTGGGGGTCACCAGCCTGCACTGTTTGGCTGCTGACACCCCGAGGAAGCCCTCTCTGTGGGAATGCATGGGTCGATGGGAGGTCGTCGGTGGCAGCAGGTGGTCTCGAAGATAGCTAGGCCCTATGCCATGGAGCGCTTTAAAGGTGATAACCAACACCTTGAAGCGCACCCGGAAGACCACCGAGAGCCAGTGCAGCTCACGCAGGAGCGGTGTTACATGGGAGCACCATGCTGCTCCCATCACTACCTGTGCTGCTGCGTTCTGGACCAGTTGGAGCCTCCGGGTGCTCTTCAAGGGGAGCCCCATGTAGAGAGCATTGCAGTAGTCAAGGCGAGAGGTGACGAGGGCATGAGTGACTGTGCACAGGGAATCCCGATCAAGAAAGGGCCGCAACTGGCGAATCAGGCGAACCTGACAAAAGGTCCCCCTGGTTACAGCCGTCAGATGTTCCTCCAAGGATAGCTGCGTATCCAGGAGGACTCCCAGATTGCGAGCCCTCTCTGTTGGGGCCAAAGACTCGCCCCCAATAGTCAGTGATGGAGTCAACTGACTATATCGGGATGCTGGGAACCACAGCCACTCAGTCTTGGAAGGGTTGAGCTTGAGCCTGTTCCTCCCCATCCAGATCCGTACAGCCTCCAGGGACTGGGACATCACTTCAAGGGCATCATTGGGGTGGCCTGGGGTGGAGATGTACAGCTGAGTGTCATCAGCGTACTGGTGGTATCTCGCCCCAAAGCCACGGATGATCTCGCCCAATGGCTTCACATAAATGTTGAACAGGAGGGGCGAGAGGACCGACCCCTGAGGCACTCCATATATAAGAGGTCGACCTCTGCCCCCCTGCCAACACGAACTGCGACTGGTCGGAGAGAAAGGAGGAGAACCACCATAACACGTGCCCCCCATCCCCAACTCTTCCAATCGATGCAGCATGATACCATGGTTTATGGTATCAAAAGCCGCTAAGAGATCTAACAGGACCAGAACAGAGGAGCAACCCCTGTCCCGAGCCCTCCAGAGATCATCAATCAATACGACCAATGCCATTTCCGTGCTGTGGCCAGGCCTGAAACCCGACTGGAACAGATCCAGATAGGATGTTTCCTCCAGGAATTGCGGAAACTGTCGCGCAACAGTCTTGTGATGGATCTCATGATAAGGAGATTACCTTAGGTCAGGGACATTCAGAGGTGAGCTGCTGGTGTGTGTGAGTGGGGGGTGGGAAATTGCACAAGATGGCTGAGAGTCGGTGCTGTCTCTGCTTGGCTGTGAGGTAGATTTGGCTTCTGAGGGGTTCATAGGCTGGTTTTGGTCAATGAGTCTGTGGATGGAATTGCTTGAGGAGTGTGAGGCTTCAATAAATTCACGAGCGTGGTGGATGCTGGTGTATTGCTAGGTGTTACATAAAATATCAATTTATTAGGAGCTGGACTCTAGAGAGCACCTGATTACAATTCAGATTATAACTTCTATTATCAATAGCCAGTATGAACATGGAGTTTGATCACATAGTTGAATAGTCTTCAACTAGAATTATAGTGATTGTAAATATACATCTGACCAGCAGAGGGAGAAATAGACCTTGTTCTCTGGAATTACAGTGCAGAGAAGGATAGATCTCCATCATCTTGAAGAGCAAGAAATAACTGATGCCAGCATTAGGATTATATTTCTACTGACAAGAAAATTTGAGTACAAGATGGCTTCATGTCAGGAGGCCTGGATTGTGAAGTGATCTTTTTATGGCCAGATCAAACATGGTATGTGTATACATACCGTGTTTTCCCGAAAATAAGACACTGACTTATGTTTTTTTGAACCCTGAAATAAGCACTTGGCCTTATTGCCATGACTCAAAAGCCAGGATAAAAGGCAGGATAAAAAAGGAAGGAATATATATATATTCCTATGCACGGTCACTCATGCCCTCATTACTTCCCGCCTCGACTACTGCAACGCTCTCTACATGGGGCTCCCCTTGAGGAGCACTCGGAGGCTCCAACTGGTGCAGAATGCGGCCGCGCGGGTACTTATGAGGGCGACATGGCGCTCCCACGTGACACCTCTCCTGCACGAGCTGCATTGGCTTCCAGTGGTCTTCCGAGTGCGCTTCAAGGTGTTGGTTCTCATCTTCAAAGCGCTCCATGGCTTAGGACCTGGTTATTTACGAGACCACCTTCTGCCTCCAATAACCTCCCACCGGCCAACACGCTCCCACAGAGAGGGTCTCCTCAGGGTGCCGTCTGTCAGGCAGTGTCGGCTGGCGACCCCCCGGGGAAGAGCCTTCTCTGTGGGGACACCCGCCCTCTGGAATGAGCTACCCCCAGGGATACGACTAATCCCGGACCTCCGGACCTTCCGCCGGGCCCTGAAGACTTTTTTATTTCAGCAAGCCGGGCTGGGTTAAAAATTTTTAATTGGGTGAATTTTATGGGTAAGGGGTTTTAAATTGGAGAAGCCTAAGATAATTTAATTTTGTTTTAATGTATTTTAATATTTGTATTGTGTGTTTTTAATTCTGGCTGTTCACCGCCCCGAGTCCTTCGGGATATATATATATATATATATAGAATGCGTGTTGATGCAACAAATGCCAACATACCAGGCTAACAATGCTTCTAACATCAGCTTTTATTAGCATCTTCATTCCTTTCAGTTTTTTTTCTATTCCTTAAAGTACAATTGAGACAGGTTTCAGACAAACCAAGTCTATATTACAACCCATAATTGAAAACAGCACATTAACTGATCCAACAGTAGTTTTCTGTTAAAAAATAAGTCAAAACTAAGAGTTGAAGTGAAGACCTGACATGAAGAAAAAGTTTAATGAACTTCTCTTTTTTGTGCCTGTACTGTTTCTCAGTTCCTGATGGAGATTTGTAGTTCATATATAGCTAGCTCCTTGAAGAATAAAGCAGCTGGCCAAGTTAAGACAGAAATGACCTTCTTAAACTAAGTGGTCTGAAAGAAATTGTCTCTTGTCTTCAGACAGAAAATGGAATAGAATTCCTGTTAATAATCTTGCATTTTTTAATGGGCATGTATCTCAGGCTACCTTGATAACACAATATAACAAAAACCAACAACACCTAGTTGTTTAAATAATAAGAACTGTCAGTTATTCAAAACAAGTGCTCCCTGGCCCCCTGCAAATAGTAATAAAGCTTACAAGAAGTGCTTTACTGTGCTGTAATTTTCAATATATTACATGCTACCAGTGTACTAGCTGCTATATACAACAGATTGATGTCATGTTTCCTGCTTTATTTACTGTAAATACTACCACCATTTTACAAACATTTCCTATGCCAGCCCTCTATGCACTCTATGATACGTATCTGACCAATGGAGGATGAAATATCTTAAAAAGCCATCCTAATTTAGGCAGCTTGGGTAGGAAGTATAATAACAGGTGTGAAGAAGAGTATTCTGAGATACCACAAGCGACAGATTTATTTATTTTTTTTGAGTGCCAGGAACACAGTGACAGTAACAGATGGAGCACTGCAGAGACAAAAGAAGGAGACATAATCTTAGATCATCGGTTCCATATTTATTCACTAGAGTCCAACTAGCATATAAAAAGGAGACGTTCCAAACAAGGACAGGCTGGAGAAGGTCCACAGAAAACAAGGACCAAAGGCAAAGGTGAAGAGGTAAGAAAGGCACAAAGAGCTTCTATGGGAATGACAGAAAGCACCGCGTACTGATCGTATGTCAATTAAAGAGATTAGTGAAGCATAATAGTTATCTTTGTCATGAGATAGTCCTACTTGTTCAGAAGTTATAATAGTGATGATTGTTCTTCTGATAGGTCAGATCCCATTCACATGCTTAGAATCAAAACCAAGAAAAATATTTTTTTAAACCAGAACATTGAGGTGGATCCTCAGCAGTGGTGGGTTTCAAATTTTTTTACTACCGGTTCTGTGGGTATGGCTTGGTGGGTGTGGCATGGTTGGTGGGCGTGGCTTGGTGGGCATGGCGGAGGAAGGATACTGTAAAATCTCCATTCCCTCCCCAATTCAGGGAAAGGTTACTGCAAAATCCCCATTTCCTTCCGATCAGCTGGGACTCCAAGAGGAGAGAATAGATGGGGGTGGGGCCAATCAGAAGTTTTTCTTCCGGTTCTCTGAACTACTCAAAATTTCCACTACTGCAGTGGTGGGATTCAGCCAGTTCGCACCACTTTGGGAGAACCGGTTGTTAACTTTCTGAGCAGTTTGGTGAACTGGTTGTTGGAAGAAACATTAGGGCAGAGAATCGGTTGTTAAATTATTTGAATCCCACCACTGCACTACTGGTTCTCCAGAACTGGTCAGAACCTGCTGAAACCCACCTCTGATCCTCAGGTATGATGCTTTAAAGTTATATTTAAAACCAGGGAATGGAACAATGTCATTGAAGACGCTCATGATTTATCTCTTTGCAACAGTCTAGCTGGAATCTTGTATTCCACTATGTTGCTACAAGGAACTGTAGCACACGCTACAATTTTGTTCAGATTATAATACTGAATCTGTTTTTAAATAGTCTCATTTCCAAGTTTGAATAAAGTTCTTAGATCTGAAATCTGAGAACAACTATTGAAGTTGCAGAATATAATCCTAGACTATGTGAGATTTCAGCATCTGACCTACTTTCGTTTTGTTTTCATCATGGCTATCACATGTAGACTAATATTTAAACTGACATGGGTTGGGAGAAGTTCTGAGTTTTAACCAAAAGCAGTTCTGAGATGAGTCAGAAAACTTGACAATAATTTTTATTTTCTATTTTCAAAAGACAGCAGCTTGGAACTTTTCATTCTAATAAAGGAAAAAACCCATAGATCTAGTGACTGAACAATGTAATCACAGTGATGTAACAAGGATAAGTTGGTATTTTTAGTGAATGGTGTTAGTTGTATCCCAATATGTAAAGAGGAAAGGAGTTGCTTTCTGATGCCCCATTGATGTTACAGAGATTCATATGGTGAACGCATTATATTTATATCTAGAAATGTGCAGTATTATATTTAAACCAGAAATGTAAAAATAGCTCTGCTGGACCAGGTTAAGGCACATCTTAGGAGATATATATATATATATATATATATATATATATATATATACATACATACATACATACATACATACATACATACATACATACACATACACACATACACACACACACATATATATATGTGTGTGTGTGTATACATATATATATACATACGCACGCACGCACGTATGTATGTATGTATGTATGTATGTATCTCTTAGGTCACCTGACTAGGTGGTTCAGTGGCTAAGACACTGAGCTTGTCAATCAGAAAGGTTGGCAGTTCAGCAGTTTGAATCCCTAGTACAGGTCTCCTGGGTGAGCAAGGGGTTGGACTAGATGACCTCCAAAGTCCCTTCCAACTCTGTTACTGTTATTGTTGTTGTTATATTATGTGATGTGATGTGATGTGATGTGATGTGATGTTATGCTGACTCTTCCAAGTGGCAGGGCTAAAATGCAGCAATCCACTTTAATCAAAAGATAATGCCAGCTTTAAAAGGTACCACCAAAGTGCCAAGGTCTGACTGGGAGACCTTTCAACATCAAGTTGCTGATAGTTTCAAGGTGGCAGGTGCCATTGTGTCTTTTTATAACCTGGTCTCAACTATATCTTGAGATTCCTAGTTCTGTGCCACAGTAGTAGGAAGAGCACTAAAACGGTACTTTAAAGCAAAGGTGAAGGAAACGGCAGAAGTCATGTTGAAAAAGCTGATGAAGGACTTATTGTTATGTTTAAGAGGAAGGAGGCAATAATAATTTTGATTTAGCTTTTCGCACTGAAGGTCAGGAGTTATTTCTTCTTAATTATCTTCTCTCCCCTCCCCATTCTTTTCCTTTAACTATATTGTGTGCTGCACTTTCCCCCCTTCTTTCCTTTGTTTATATATTTATTCTTTTTCTTTCATTGAAGTTAAACTTCTCAATTAAAGTTATCTATATCTTAGTCATATATAGCTATATAGCTAAAAGAAAACAGCAGTAGTTAATATAAAAAGCCCAAGAAAGAATGATATACAAGACCGATGGCAAAGAAAAAGGTAAGCTTTTAGCAATTCTCTCCTGTTCTGTGAAATCCCTGCATATATTTGTAAACATATATTATTACTTCTTTCAGTATATGTAGAACGAGTTTGGTCTAGTGGTGAAGGCACCAGACTAGAAACCAGGAGATAGTGAGTTCTAGTACAGCTTTAGGCATAGAAGCTGGCTAGGTGACCTTGGACCAGTCATTCTCTCTCAGCCCAACTCTCCTCACAGGATCAATAGTGGGATTCAAATCCCATCGCTATTGGTTCACTTGTGGGCGCTTGCATATGCATGCACATGAGGAGAGACGTCTAGGTGGGTGGGCAGAGCCTCCCACCACCGCTACCAGTTCGCCCGATCCAGGGCGAACCGTAGCAACCCACCACTGCACAGGATGGTTGTTGTAGGGAAAACAGGAGAAGGGAGGAATATTAAGCAGGTTCACTGCCTTGGGTTTCTTCTAAAGAAACTTTAGGATAAAAGAGGAAGGAAGGAAGGAAGGAAGGAGCGAGCCAGCCACTAAATGAAACTAATTAAATGTAGTAGTAACCACGTTGAGAAAGCTAGTGGGAAAGGACCACAGATGTAGAGGTGGGACAATCTCCTTGGGGACTTTCTGTACCATGGATCTTCTGCTGCTAATTGACTTGGTTTCAGAGTCTCTCCTGTCTGCCTTTTGCTCAGGATATGGTTCACGTGTAGTCCTATAGATTCATCATTATTTAAATCTACACTTTTAAGGGTCAAATTAGTTTAACAGAGGGCAACATGTTGAATAGTTGGCCCTAAAACAGGAATGTGCAAATCAAACTTGTGATTTTTTTTTTTTTAAAAAAAATTGGATTCTTTAGAATTGCATCCTGGTAAACTTTTTGGAAATGCTTACAGTGAGTTGAAGAGACCTCCAAAGAATTTTGCCCCATTAATGGCCCCAAGCAATCTAGACCATGGCTGAAAATAACAGGTATACAAACAAATGTTCCCAACTAGCAGTAAAATCTGTCTCTTTGTCCAGGAAGATGATAATAATAAAATAGCTATTATAACTGAATTTTTAGGATATAAAAATTATATATCAGCTTTACAGATAGGTCATCTCTTTTCGCAATTCTACTTTGGCCCAACTAAAAAAGCAATAATAATGGATTTAAATCAAATAACTCTGTATGACTGCTCCCTACTGAGGTGGATGAGAAGGCTTCCTGGTGTTACTCTGAACACTCAATTATGACTTTCTTTCTTTCCAAAATATAAAAGTTGGGAAGTATAGAACTGGGCAAGATAAAGGATTCATTGATTACTTTTGATGGCTTAGAGGTAACGGAAGTGCAGTTTTTGAAAGTATAACATAGCTCAGAAAAATTGGTCTTTACGTATTATCCATGTGCACACATAATTGCTACTGACTAGGCAGAGTGTAGATTCTAAATGTAATTTCTCCACTTTTTGTATCACATTATTTAGGTAAGGAGTACATGTAGTTTAATGACCATTCTCAGTTACAGTGGTGATGGCAAAGTAATTTTGCAACTAATGCTCACATTTATGACTTTCGCAGATCTCAGCAAAGGAAAGCTGAAGTGAGGTTGTAAACCCAGTTGCGATTTCCCTTAGTGACTGCTTAACAAGTGAGTTGCCAGTTCCGATTGTGGTCACTAAATGAGGACTATCTGTATGTCGTTTCTGTTAGCTCTAGGGTCACCCCTGGACTTATTTCTACACCATATGCAAAAATGGGCTACACCCTCAAACTGGATGGGACAAGATTGATTGGGCAGTTGGCTAAAATGTTGCCTGTTAGCCCACCCATTTGGAAGGAGTTCTCAGGAAAGGTAATAGCTTCTACTTTTTAGTAGAGCAGACCGGGGCATTTTTCTCCTTCTCCTCTCTTCAGTTACTAACATAATATTATTATTGTGAACAATAAATCTGTAAGTCATAGTGTTAGTCTATATCAGGGGTGTCAAACTCAATTTCACTGAGGGTCACATCAGGTTTGTGTTTGACCTTGGGGCGTGGCCAGCAGGCATGGCCAGCATGACATCTTGTGTGTTGGGGGGCACCTGTGGTGGCCCAAGTGTTCTGCCAGTAAAAATGTACTCCCAAGTTCCATTTTCAGCTGGGACAGCCTCCTGCAACCCTCTGCCAGTGAAAATGGAGCTCGGGAGGTTCGTGCATGATCTTCTACTTCTTGCAGAGTGATGTCACTTCATGATGAGAAGAAAGTATATTCTGTAACTTATTTGGCTTCAAAAGAGCGTTCATACTATTACAGTTATGGCTCTGTAGCTAGTGGTGGGATTCAGAATGGGGTGTGGGGAGAGAAGAGGAAAAAAACACAGTACTTTGATGGATTGTTGTTGGAAACTAGTTGTTACCTAATTTACGTTGCACTGAGATCATCGGGACCATTGGGAAGCACAGGTGGAAAGAATCTAAGAAAAACTTTGTAGAAGCCATACTGAGCCTTTCAGTAGATACAGCTGTTTTAATGCTTTGAAGAGGCATTTACTTGCTTACACCACGATTTTTTTTAAAAAAATGTACCTTTCAAATGATCTGGGCTGTCTACCTGTAGATAATCATATTTATGATAAAGTGCTATTGGCAATGAAGTGTGTTTTTTGAAGATGAGACAGAAAGAGTCAATCCACAAGAGAACTGGGAAAATTTGATAAATCAAGAAGCAGAACTGATAAATAATCCAGTGTCCCTGTGCCCTTTGAGCTCACTGAGATCCTCAAATATGGCAGAAAATGTGCTGTTAAAATGAGTTTTAACGCCCAGACATTTTTTTTTCAGGACGATGGATTTTAGAATTCATGTAACTGAATTGAAGGGTTTTGAAAGATTGAAGGGTTTTTGAAGGGTTTATCTAACAGAGACAGATTGCAAGATGCCCAGCCATCAGAACATATATTTGTTATATTGGCCTGCCAAAGGTTACAGTCATTTTCATATGCTCCCCTAAATACAGACCTGCCCTGTTCAATATACCAGAATCAACACCAATAACCCAAATTGGCTGTCTTCATAAGTGATACAGAGAGTAATTCTCTCAGTGTAACTTAGTTTGTCCTTGATCAGCATACCAGCACTAAATGCAAAAAAATGCACATATGAAACCAGTGCAATCTGCAATTATGTTTCTTCTTCATCTGTAAATGGGGCTGTATAGTGGCTTAGTAGTTTTGGCTCTGGGCTTGTTGGCTGGAAACCCCAAGTTCGAGACCTGAGTTCCATGTGACAGGGTGAGCTCCCATCCTCACTCCAGCTCCTGCCTGTTGTGGCTCTGTTACCTGAGCCTGTGTCATCGGCAGGAGAGGACTCCAAGAGTGAAGGAGAGGAGTTGGCAAGGCCTCCCTCTCCAGGACCCTCCTCTTTGGCAATGCCTTCGGTGTCCACCGAAGGGCAAGAGATAGAGCCGGGGCAAGCACATCCACGCAGCCACAAGTGGACAGTGATGAGAGTAATGAGTCTTGGCTGGATCCTCGACAGCGTCGCAGAGATAAGCACGCACGACAGAAGAAAAGGCGTGCCCGAGATTAACCTGAGTCACTGGACCACACCCCACAGGGTATAAAAGGGAGCGTGATGGCCAGTCAAGCCTTGACAAACAAAGCTGGAAGCTTCCACGCCATTCTACATTGCCGGACTTTGCTGGATTATATTTGGACTTAAGTTACTCTGTAACTATTGAACATTTTATTTTGATATACCAGAAGTGGAGAGAAGTTATCTCTTCGTGAGTAATAAACTCTTGGCAGGCAGCCACTAGGTTGCTGCCAAGTTCCGTTATCATAAGGAAAAGGATTTTGTCGGCTGGTTCGGTTTTTAACTCTTGGACATCTGTTGGTGTATGTGCATGTGGGACGGGGACAGAACACTGCCAACCTAGCAGTTTGAAAGCATGCAAATGCAAGTAGATAAATAGTATCACTTCTGTGGGAAGGTAACAGTGCTCTGTGAGATCATGCTGGCCACATGAACACAAAAATGTCTTCAGACAGTGCTGGCTCAATGGCCTTGGAATGGAGATGAGCATCGCCCTACAGTTAACAACAACTAGTGGAGTAAAATCCACAAGGTGGACTCCTTCATCTATAAATATGTCATAATTATTTGCTATCCTGCAAATGTTTACATGATTTCAAAAAACTCCTTCATCTATAAATACTGTATTCTTCGGAGTATAAGACGCACTGGAGTATAAGATGCACCTTAGTTTTTGGGGAGGAAAATAAGAAAAAAGTTGATTGGTGGGTGGATCGGCCTCCCAGAATACCCCCAATCAGCTATTTCCAGAGTTGAATTTTAGCAACAGTTTTGTTGGTTGCGAGCTCTGTGCCTTGCTTTTTTTTTCTGCCTCTGAAATTTCTAAAACTCCGTTTCAGAAAAAAACTTTTTTTTCTGCCTCTGAAAGCCTCCGAAACAGAGCTTCAGAAAAAAAGGCTTTTTTCTGGAAGCTCTGTTTGTAGGCTTTTTTTCTGAAGCTTCTTTCAGAGGCTTTTATTCTGAAGGACTATCTGTACTCTGTTCAATCTCCTTTCTTTGGTATTGGCATGTAGATTAATTTCTTCCAATCTGTTGGTTATTGTATCATTCTCCAGATTTGTTAGCATAATTTGGTTAGAACCTTTACTGATTCTTCTTTTGTTGCTTGCCATATTATTTTAGATAAAAGCCTTTCAGAAGCTTTTTTTCTGAAGCTCTGTTTGGAGGCTTTTTTTCTGAAGCTTCGTTTCTGAGGCTTTTTTTCTGAAGCTTCTTTCAGAGGCTTCTTTCAGCCTCTGAAACCTCCATTTGAGAGGCTGGTGCATATAAGACACACCCAGATTTTTTGGGGAAAAAGGTGTGTCTTATACTCCGAAAAATACGGTAATTATTTACTATCCTGCAAATGTTTACATGATTTCAAAAACTGATTCAAGAACCAGTACAAAAAGGCATAAAATCTTTGAAATGAGAATAGATTTGATTTGATTTGATTTGATTAAATTTCTATACTGCCCTTCACCCAAAGGACTCAGGGCGGTGTACAGCCATATTAAAACAAACCCATCACAAAAATTAAAAACCGTTAAAATAAATTAAAGCAATTTGGCCGTTATTAAAACCCTTAGCTAAAACCTCTTTAAAACCAATTAAAACCCATTAAAATTAATTTATTCGGTCAGGCCAGCTTGATTGAACAATAGTCTTCAGAGCACGACGGAAGGCGCGGAGGTCGGGGATCCTTCTTATATCCAGGGGCAGCTCATTCCATAGGGCAGGAGCCCCCACAGAGAAGGCTCTCCCCCTGGGGGTCGCCAGCCGAAATTGCTTGGCCGACGGCACCCTGAGGAGGCCCTCTCTGTGAGAGCAATAGAAACATATCAACCCTTTCATATATCCTCAAATAAGCCAACTTTACCTAATCTATGTGGACATAGCTTCTGTGTTGTTCACAAAGTCAGACTGAAAAGTAAAGGCCTTCTAGGCAATATATTTCCAGTAAAATAACAATAGTCAACCTAACTCCACAAATAAAGGTAGTCGTCAGCCCTCCATTACAGTCAAATGGTTTGATAATCAATATATTTTTATAAATGTATTGAATTAAGAAAATATTTTTCATCTAGATGTTTTAGCTTGAATATCTCCAGTTCAAAAGGTCTCCGAGCTTTTCTTTGGAATAATACCTTGTAAAAGCTGATCCTTTTAACCTGGGTTTCTCATCACAAAACAATTCTTACTCTAATTTATAACACCCTCCTTTAAAACTTTAAAGCCACATTTCAACTAAATTATTAATTCTACAGTACTTTTATGTTAGCTAATCTTATTTTCAATTTTCTCAAAGTTGGACCAGTTCATTACTTTCCACACTGCTCTGCATGAGAACAATACTCTCCATAATGTATGTCATGTACTATTTTAATTTTTTTAATGAAACTCTGGATTATGAAATATTTAATATGATTTCAAAAGAACACAATAAAACAATTACCATATTAATTGTGTTCTACATCTTGACACTGTTACATTTTAATTGAACATATGCGAATACCATAAAATATTGAAAAGCATGTTTGTATATTTTTTGCTTGTTGAACGTGTTAATTTTTTTTGTGTGTGTGTCAATTAGTGTGGTCATTTACTAAGTGTTCCAATAAGATATAATGTCTTCTCACTAAGCAACCATGTTTTGCCATTTTCTGTATCATTACAGTTACCAATTTTTAAATAAGCAGGAATTTAGAGGGAATCAGTTTGGGTTAATGGTTAAGGCACCAGGCTAGAAAAAAGGAAACATGAGTTCAAGTCATTGTCAAAACAATGAAACGGTAGAATCATGGTTTGGGATAATTTGCTGCCTTAAAACTAGATAAACTTTAAACTTTGAAGGGAGCATCAATTCTGTTTTGGGACATTTACAGGAGACTATAAGACAGGGGTGGGTTTTACTTACCTTTACTGCTGGTTTGCATCGTGCCTGTGTGTGCGTGCTTGCTTCACTCACGCAGAAGCTTCTGCACATGCGCAGATGGCCTATGATGACGTCTGGGTCAGTGGGCGGAGCCTCTCGCTGGTTTTACTACCAGTTCTTGCAAACCGGGCTGAACCGGGGGCAACCCACCACTGCTATAAGACCATCTGTTTATTGCCAAATGTGAAGTATAATTAAGTGACTCCTGCAACAAGATACTGTTTCCCAACTTAGAAGTGAATTCATAACAGAATGAAACAAGAACAACATACTCAGTGCTCTTAGATACCCAGACTGAAATCCAATGAGAATCTTGGCCAGGACCTGAAATGATCAGTTCATGGTAGAAAACCCTCCAATACTACCGAGTTAAAGCCATTCACCATAAAGAAGGAATGTATAAATTCTTACCCATTGGTGTGGAGACTGATAATCTATTACAGCAAGGCTTTAGTCTCAGTTATTTCAGCTAAGGCTGTTGCAATCTGTTCCTAAAGCTAATGGGCAATTTTTTTGCACATGGATGCATCACATCTATGAAATAAAAGGTAAAAACACTAAGGGCAGGCTCTCAGATTAGATAGCATATCAGAAGATTTCAGTTTGTCATCCCATTATTATAACTTTTCATCTTAAGAATGAAACATTAGTATCGATTGGATGCTTTGAATCATTCATGGTTCCTTTGATTTTTCTGCCTTGGGACTGAAGCACAAGCCTTTTCAAGAGATGATGTTCTCTTGAATACAATCTATATTCTCTTTTTCTTATATATAATCTAATAGAGGTTTTCTTTTCTTATCTGAAGAACAGTTTAAATGATCCTGTAAAGTGACACCATTATTGCCCATTAAATTTATTTTATGGTGGGATAGTTATCCTATGAGAATTGTGGGGTAATACGTTTTGCTCACTGTTGAATCTTCACATGCATGACGATGAATGAAACAGAATAATATTAGTTTCTGAAGGATTCTGTGGCTGTCCAGCTACTATGGCTTAGTAGTTAAACACCCTGCCAAGCTTGCCAGCTGGAGAGCTGACAGCCTGGGGTTGAGACCAGAGTTACACACAATGGGGTGAGCTCCTTGCCCCAGCTCCTGCCCACCTAGCAGTTCGAAAGCATGCAAATGCAAGTATATAGATAGGTACCACTTCAGTGGGAAGGTAATAGAGTTCTGTGCACCTTTGGTGCATAGCCATGCTGGCCACATGATCACGGAAATTGTTTTTGCACAATGCTGGCTTCCTCGGCCAAGAAACAGATATGAGAACTCTGCCCTAGATTATGACGCCATTGACAGGGAAATATTTACCTTTACCTTTTTACCAGTTACTATATGAAATTTATTGGTGAATTAGCAAAGTGCCATACAACACTGTTTAGTTTATTTGCATGGGCTCTTCAATGAGTATCTGATGGTGCTTACTCATTTATGTCTTCTAGTATGTGGGTAACAATGCTGATTTGTGTGTGTGTGTAGAGTATCTGAAATGTACCATCACAACTTTAAGCCTGCTAAGTTCACTAGGTTAGTATATCTGGAACTTTAGTATTAATAGCAAACTTATTATAAACCACCTCCTGAAAAAGAAATAGTGGTTGTAAAAAATTTGAACAATTTGTATGGTAACACCAGAGGTGGATTTCAGCAGGTTCTGACCAGTTCTGGAGAACCGGTAGCAGAAATGTTGAGTAGTTCAAAGAACCGGTAGTAAAAATTCTGACTGGCCCCACCCCCATCTATTCTCTGTCTCCCAAGTCCCAGCTGATTGGGAGGAAATGGGGATTTTGCAGTAACCTTCCCCTGGATTGGGGAGGGAATGGAGATTTTATAGTAACCTTCCTCTGCCATGCCCATTACGCCATGCCCACCAAGCCATGCCACACCCAACAAGCCACGTCCACAGAACCGGTAATAAAAAAAATTTGAAACCCACCACTGGGTAACACATCTAAAAATATGATTCTTGATGGCTAACAACAAATTAAAGTATCAATAATAGTAAAAATAAAGTAAGTATGACAACCATCAACAAAGTTCATAGCAGAAGTAGGATCTTTTTTTTAAAAAAAAATCACATAATGGTTATATTGACTGAGCCACGGTGGCGCAGTGGTTAGAGTGCAGTACTACAGGCTACTTTTGCTGATCACTGGCTGCCAACAGTTTGGTAGATCGAATCTGACCAAGCTCAAGGTTGACTCAGTCTTCCATCCTTCCGAGGTCAGTAAAATGAGGACCCAGATTGTTGGGGGAAATATGCTGACTATGTAAACCGCTTAGAGAGGGCTTTAAAGCACTATGAAGTGGTATATAAGTCTAAGTGCTATTGCTATTATTGGTGAGTAGGACATGAAAAAAATTAGGATCATTCAGGCTAATTATCTTGGAATCTTTATTAAAAAATGAAGGTACAGTGGCCAAACCTCAACCTATTCTAGAATATTTGGTACAGAACTGCATTCTTCCTACATGATGATAATGTAGCATTTTTAATCAATAATTCTTCTGATTTTAAGAGTATACTATGCATTTGGCAGCAGTTAACATCCATTGAATATTTTCTTTCTTTCTTTCTTTGTTGATTAAATTTATATGCCACCCATCTCACTATTCAGAATGACTCTGGATGGCTATGGAATATGGAGGTCAAAGAAACAAATGTATAAAATAAATGCTGTAGGAGATTACCAGGCTGAATTCGAGGGAAGGGTCAAATGCGTCATACGTCATGAGTCTCTGTGCGCCCGCAAGAGATCTAAGTCCAGCTCATTTTGAATGCCTCTTAATTCCCATGCATTTCTCTTGACAGTTAGTAGTTCAGATTGTGTAGAGCAGGGGTGTCAAACTCACATCATCACGGCAGTGTCATGTGACATATCGGGACTTTTTTCCCCTTCACTAAACCAGTCATGGGTGTAGCCAATACATGACACATTTGGCCCGTGGACCAGGAGTTTGATATTCCTGGTGTAGAGAGTTTAAGCTTGCAATAAATCTTTATGCTCATTTGAACTGCCTGAATCTCCTGATTTCCTCGGCACTTGACAAATATGACTTAATATACTTGATTCAAATAAATCTACTGGTCCCTGATTTCTAGAATTTATATGATATAAAATAGTCATATTACATGGTTTGTCAATTATATTACTGTATCTCAAGTCCAAACTTTTTAACTATCAATTTAAAATTATTTATTGACCTCAAAATGTTTATCTCGCAATGTAGTTACTAGATATGAAGAAAGATCTTTATCCCTCAAAGGCCAAACCTCAGAGCAGCAACTACAATATTAAGGCATGTTTACATAACTAGGTCTCCTCTTTGTATTTTAATACAGATTAGAAATACAAATCCCTTCCTTCCTAATGTTAATATGTTAATATATAAATATTGGATACTTCTAAATGTCAGTCCACATCAATAAGGGCCAGTATTTTGTATTTTTCTATTTTACATTATAAGCTAATAAAAACTATAAACATCAAAAAATAAAATAAAATAAGAGCCAGTGTGATCTGCTTTACTATTCTGTAGAACAGGGGTGTCAAACTCGATTTTATTAAGGGCCACATCAGGGTTGTGTTTGACCTCAGGGCCGGGGTTGGCATGGCCAGGATGGATGCGGCCTGCTCGACATCACTTGTGTTGGGGTGCCTATGGTGGCCTGAGCACTCTGCCAGCGAAAACAGGCTCCCAAGCCCCATTTTCCTGCATCCTGCAACCTTCTGCCAGCGAAAATGGAGCTTGGGAGGGCCTCATTTGGCCCTCCAGAGCTCCATTTTTGCTAGCAGAGGCACTGTGGGCCAATTCTTTGCTGTTTCTAGGGCGGCCCCATAGGCCAGATCTAAGTATCCTGTGGGCTGGATCTGGTCCCCGAGCCTTGAGTTTGATAACCCTGCTGTAGAATATATTGAATTTGTTGTCATAGTCCTGGAAAATTATCATAAGAATGTATCATAAGACTGATGTGTTGGATCAATGCTAACATCAGCATTTATTGGTGAAGTGATTGGGGCAATTCAGGATCTAGATGGGTAAAACTGTTTATACCAGGGAAATCTAATGCAAAAGATAATATATAACTATGCAGAATTTGATCTAAAAATAGGTAGATTACACAAGTTAGAAAAAGATTTCTGATTATGTTTTGAATTCTATCTTTCCCCTATTTCTAGCAGCTAAAGAAAATGCTTTATTTGCTTATACTGCTTTCAAACATTGCCAAACTAGGTTAATTTTTATTCTGGATGTGATACTGTTTGATTTAACACACATCTTTTTAACAGAGGAGAGGTACACATTTCTCTCTCTCTTTTTAATTAAACTTTCCAAAGAAAAAGACAAAATCAACTCCAATAGATATCTAATTTAACAGAATAGAAGTTACAAGTATCAGATATAGTCGTCTATATAAATAAAATAAATACAAATCAAGGAAAGAAACTGACTACAAAGCAGAGCAAACAACAAAACAAAATTAGAGAAAAAAACCGTATCTTCCTTGCTTCTTTGTCAGTTGAAATGAATTTTTATTTTATTTTATTTTTGAATAGAGAACAGTTATCATCTCCAAATTTGTCTTTGCAAAGGCTGAATAATAAATCTGAAAAGTGTGCCTTTGGCTCATAATATTATAAGAGTGTTAGAATATAAATGCATGATTTACAAACAGCAATTGTTTTAGTCAATGTCCTATGAATTTAAGACCAAAATGAAACAAAAACAGAACATTAGATGGTCTAAATATTTTCTCCCAGCAATTGGGAATCGTTATTGATTAGTTGCCATTAAAATTGGCAACTAAGCAATTGCTTAGCATGACATAGACAGATCTTCTCCAAGTCTTTTTTAGCATTGAAGTCAGGGCCATGCTACTTTCTGTAACTCTCCAGCATGTTTTCATGCGTGTTTACAATTTCTATAAGTGACAGAATGTAAAACTACCAAGGCAGAGAACTCGCTTTGATTTTGGGCTTCTTAACTTTTGTTACTAGCCCCTTTCTCTGGGATCATCATGGTTCACAATCAAAACTAAAAACTTGCAATTCTCATGCATCTATTGAGTTCTTTCTATTCAACGACACAAAGAAATCTTGCTTTTCTAACTCTAACCACTCATTTAAAGCTAACAATCAAGCAGTTTTTTAAAAAGGGGGGGGGCAAGATAATTATGGTTTCATACTTCTTTTGTGAACAAACAAAAATCTAATTTGTTGCTCCTGGCATTCTTTTGAAATTTTGCATCAGCTGTCACTTATTTTTTTATATTTATTTATTTATTTATTTATTTATTTATTTATTTATTTATTTATTTATTTTTATTAGATTTATATGCCGCCCTTCTCCGGAGACTCAGGGTGGCTTACAATGCGTTAAGCAATAGCCTTCATTCTTTTGTATATTTATACAAAGTCAGCTTATTGCCCCCACAACTGGGTCCTCAATTTACCTACCTTAGAAAGCTGAGTCAACCTTGAGCCTTGGCGAGATTCTAACATGCAATAATTGCAGACAGCTGAATGTTAATAACAGGCTTTTAGTCTGTTGAGCTATCCAGGCTCCTATTATTGAAATTTAGAAGCTTCAAAAGAAACTGCAAAACACATTGTCCCGTGACACTTTAATGCTAAAGTTGGGATGGTATGAAATATTGCTTTTCATTCATAATATTATATATTATATTATATATTTCTCCTGGGTCAATATCTATATATATATATATATTGACCCAGGAGAGATAAGGGGAAATGAAGGCCTCCATCCTTCCCATGCTCCTTTTGAGAGTTTCCCAACTTTACGTACAATACAATTTTGGTTATGTTTGAAAAGATTTGCAAGTCCACAGAGAAGAGCAGGATAAACCCAAAGGTGGGGTTTGTTTTTTGTTTGGATGGACCTCAAAAAAGGTACTTATGGCCAGGATTAGAAATTCTGATGGCAGACCTCCATGTGGTCATGTGACCAAATTTTGAGCACTTGGCAACCGGCCTATATTTAGAGCCATTTGTATAATCCTATGGTCGTTTTCTGGTATTTGCTTCAGGTTTCTGAAAAATCCATTGTGGATGATGGGTTCGCTTAACAATTGCAGCATTCACTTAACAAGCATGGTTTTCATTTTACGACTACCACATTTGCTTAACGATCACTGCAAACTTCACTGTATCACTGGAAACTCAGGTTGGTCATGTGATGAGCCCCCTTAAATAACTGTCATGGCTTATTTGTAATTATGGACTCAATTACAGTTTTAAGTCAAGGACTCCTAGACATTAATTCACACTAGGAGTTGATTTTGTTCTGGTTTTTTTCAGACTCGAAGCACATTTGCAGTCTTCAAAGAATACATTCCATTGTTCAGAAACAACATGTAAATGTCAGATAGTGGCAAGAACTCTTCTTCTACCAGTTTTAGCACAGCTGGGAATATTTTGGCCCTTCTTTGGCTTTTTGTTTCTCTCCTTCCAAATCTTTGTTTTCCTTATGTTGCGCTTGTGCAGCAGAAAGCTTCTTCATTTCCTCATAGAACGGTGAGATGTCTCCTTTGATTTCTCCCCCTCCCATCTGAAGTCAAAAAAAGAAATGCTTTATTATCAACAATAAGGGTTAATGGAGTGTTAGATTGGAAGGTATATAATTTGGCAGCATAACCGAAGCTACCATCACTCTCTTCAAAACTCATAAATAGCCTGAGGGAGAAAAAAACAAAACAAAACCAGAGAATACTGAAAGAAATAACATTAGAAGAATGGATTGGTGTGTGTATATATGTTGATGTACGTGTGATTTGCTTGCCAGGTGAGTGAGTCAGATATTACAATACAGGATAAAAAGCTTATTGTCTCTGCCTTGAAAATTAATACAGATTGTTTTTTTTTATTTTTCACTATAGTGCAGTGGAATTACTATGGCCACGAGAGGGCGGTGTAACTCAACATTTTTGTTCCTTTTACTTTCACAAAAGGTTTAGCTGAAACAAGGTGAAAACTTATTTTATGGATGGGAACACTTGAGACCTCAGCTGTTCCAAAGAAAAAGCTGAGCTATTCCAGACTTTGGTGATTGCCTTGATCGTAATTGTTACAGAAAGCTGCTAAACTATTTGGCTTTTTTTTCCCCCCATTTCCATCGGTATAATCTGAGAGCTGATTGAAATTAAAATGGGAATTCGTAGGCCCTGATGAATTATGGGAAGCAGAACTGTCATTCAAAGGTTGGCAGAGCTACCAATCTAACACTCAGGGCAAAAAAACCAGCTTCAATGGCAGAACCACAGAAGAATCTAATCAACTTTTGGGGAGTCCCCCTGAAAATGAAAGGAAGAGAAGCATTTATTTTTCCCTTTATTGGGTTGTTCCTTTCTCTTCTCACTGTCGTTCAATGGTTCTCCTCAGTGGTGAAATCTGAACCGGTTTGCTACCGGTTTGCTGGCTGTGCATGCACGCTGCGTGCCAAGGGCACACTGCACATGTGCATCCACACCAAAAGTGTGTTGCATGCGCATGCACAGTACATGCCAAAAGGAGGCTTGGGAAGGTAAGTAGAACAGCAAGGGGGGGGGGATCAGCTGTGCTGCGTGGTTTAGCTTTGCTAGAAAGCAGGATTTTCTGCTTCCTAGCAAAGCTAAACCGCGCGGCACAGCTGATTGTCAGATCGTAGCTTTTTTTAACTACCAGTTCACCCAAACTGGTAGTTTTTATCACTACCGTTTCATCTGAACCGGAGTGAGCTGGTAGCATTTCACCCTTGGGTCTCCTTCTAAATACATTGAGTAATGTGTTGAAGTAGATCCAGGGAGATCTTGGTGCAAAAATCTACCCTCAGCCTTGGAAGTTTACTATCCAAATTCATTATTTGGCTATTCCCAACATATTATCCTAAGTAGAATCTAACAAAGTACCTGAAGCAATGGGTGGAAACTAATCAAGGAGAGAAGCAACTTAGAACTAAGGAGAAATTTCTTGACAGTTAGAACAATTAATCAGTGGAACAATTTGCCTGCAGAAGTTGTGAATGTTCCAACACTGGAAGTTTTAAAGAAGATGTTGGATAATCATTGGTCTGAAGTGGTGTAGGGTTTCCTGCCTGGGCAGGGGGTTGGACTAGAAGACCTCCAAGGTTCCTTCCAACTCTGTTATTCTATTCTATTTCTGAAGCATAGGACCCGGGTACCTTCGAGACCGTCTTCTGCCACCAATAGCCTCCCACCGACCAGTCCGTTCCCACAGAGAGGGTCTCCTCAGGGTGCCATCAGCCAAGTTATGTCAGCTGGCGACACCCAGGGGGAGGGCCTTCTCTGTGGGAGCCCCAGCCCTGTGGAATGAACTGCCCCCGGAAATACGTAAGATCTCCGACCTCCGGGTGTTTTGCTGCGCACTGAAGAACCTGTTGTTCTGCCAGGCAGGGCTGTCAATATAATAATTTTAAATTGGGGTATTTTAATTTTTGGGGTTTTAAATCGGCCATATCTATTTAATTATTTTAATTTTTAATTATTGTTGTGTCCTGTGTTTTTAAATTGGCTGTACACCTCCCTGAGTCCTTCGGGAGAAGGGCGGTATAGAAATAAAATTATAATTATAATTATTATTATTATTATTATTATTATTATTATTATTATTATTATTATTATTATTTGTTTATAAAAGAACAAACCAGTTGAGAAATGTGCTATACTAGCCCCAGAATCCCAGCACCATCTACCACCTATGTCAGAATTATGATGAAGTGTGGCATTGTAGCCTGTCCCAGCATACCTTGATGGTGACCCCAATTCATTTACTTTCATTCCTCCTGATGTTGGAGATCTGTCTCAGCAGATGGAAGCACTTGGCCAACCTTTTTCTGAGCCTAGAAGTTAAGCAATGCCCAGCTGATGGTATTTGAATGGGAGAAAATTCTACCTGGAAGTGAAAAGTTGAGAAAAACATCCAGAGAAAAGGGCATACTTCCATATTGTTGTCAAGAAAACCTCTATGACAGGGCTGTCAAACTCATGGGCTGGATGCGTCACACACTGGCCATGCCCACGACTGGTTTAGTGAAGGGGAAAAGAGTCCCCATAGGTCACTTCATGTCGCCATGACAATGTGAGTTTGACACCCCTGCTCTATGAGAACATCTTCAGGAAATCTCCAGGAGTCAAAATTAACTTAAAGGAAACATTATCATGTAACCAAGTAGTTCTTGATTTATGATTGGTCATTTAATGACCATTCAGAGTTACAACGGAAAGGTGCTTTATGACCAGTAAATCACTTCTGCCCGTCATAAAACGTTGCATCGCCCTTTCAGATGTCAACGACTACATTTTGAGCTCCTGGCAACCAGCTTACATTTACAATGGCTTGCAGTGTCCTGCGGTCATATAACCAGGATTTGTGATGTTTTTTGTCAATTTCTAGCAAAAATGTCCATTTTGGAGAATGGATTCGGACTTATGACCACATGGTTCTCATAGCAACTGACATAAAAATGGTCACGAAATCAGATTTGGTTGCACGAGTGCATCAACATATGACCTATGACTGAAATTCTCAAATCCAGTCATAAATCAAGGACCACTTCTATGTCAGGGATACTAAATAGGGAGATCTGAAAAATGCATTTCCCTAAGGATCATGAGATTATAATTTTAACTGGTAAATCCTAACAGTTTTATCTTATCGATCAATTATTTATTAGATCTGTATCTATTTGTATGTTTAAGACAGAATAATTTGGAAGGCAACAAGGATTACTTCTGATATTCTCCATTTTTTTTTCATATTTTCGGCACCTTGCCAGCTAGATGTTAATAAAACAGCATCTCTCGGATTGTGTTTTGGCAGAGAACTGAACTGAAATTCCATTTTAGCTACAATATCAAAAGGTGACCCGGTAAGTTATACGCACTGTAAAACAGGAAAAGTACATGAACAAGTTTGCCATACATCGATTCTGAAAATATGAAGATTAATTGCATGGCAGTCAAAAACAAGCAAACAAACAAACAAAAAAATAAAAAGAACAGATTTCTGTGTAATTTATAACTTCCTAGAAGTTTCAGTTCAATTTCTCCACTTTGCCCATCTCCAATTAGGTGCTCTCAGGCTGTGAATTAAAACAATTGGAAAACTGATTTTAGAAAGGTAGGAGGTTAAGAAGACAGTTTTAACTTCAAACAATAGATTTCCTTAGGCATGTTGTGGTGTTTCGTTGTTAATTATAATGTATTATTTATCAAACGCAGTGTGATTCCCACCTATAGATTAAGCAGCTAGGATTTTCAAGCAGGCTGGTATGTTCCTTGTTAATAAAGCTAATGAGGTTATTTTTCCAAGTGCTGTGTAGTCACTTCTGCATCCTTTGTTTGATTTAGATACATCTTTGATTTTTAGTTCAGATTCTACGAGTCTTACATGCTGAATATAGAGACAAAGAGTCATAGGGCTGGAAGGAACCTTGGAGGTCTTCTACTGTAGTTCAACTGCCTGCCCAAAACAGAGTCCATACACAATATTAATATTTCATTCTGCAGGAATTCATCTGCAAAGTTAATATCTGGGAAGGGCTTACAACAGTGGTGGCGAACATTTTACTCACCAACTGCTGAACAGGTACGTGCTTCGCTAATGTGCTGCTCCTCCCTGCGCGCTGTCTGCGTGACCGCACCATCTGTGCATGCGCAGGCTTTTGCGTGCACCCCCATGCGCTGCGTGTGCAACCACAGCATCTGCACATTCGCATGGCTTTCACATGTGTGCCCCCGTGCGCTGTGCATGCAATCGTACCATCTGCACATGCACACAGGTTTTGCGTGGCTCCCCCGCGCACTGCGCACGCAATCGCACCAGCTCACGTGCCCGGAAAGATGGCTCTGTGTGCCATGCGTGCCATAGGGTTAGAGTTAGGGTCAGGGGTGGGTTCGACTTACCTTTACTACCAGTTTGCAATAGGGTCGCATGCACATGCTCGCTTTGCTTGCGCGAATGCGCAGAAGAATTTTGATGACATCGGAGTGGGTGGGCGGAACTGCCCGCCAGTTTTACTACCAGTTCTATAGAACCGGTGCGAACCAGGGGAAACCCACCACTGGTTAAGGTTAGAGTCTACAATAACATTGCAATTAATATTGTAAAGAGACTGCACATTTCGTCTTGCATTGTCTCCATGTCTACCAGTTACAGCGTTAGTTTAAAAAAAAATTCACTTGAGGTTTGAATTGTGAAATTATGCCACAAGTGTACATTGTTATTCACTTTTCGCTAATTTGTGAAATGGATGAACTAAAATATTCAGAATACATGTAACCCCCCTCAAAAGATTATGAATATTGTGCATTAACACTTGCCGTGTTGGAACAAATCCCTAATGCAGTGTTTCACGACCTTAGCAACTTTTAAGATCTGGGGACAACTTCAACTTCCAAATTTTCCCTAGCCCAGCCAGAGAAGTTGGGAGTTGAAGTCCACACATCTTAAAGTTGCTAAGATAATGCATAAGATGCATTATGTATAGCGATGCTGAAATGAGTTCTTGTTCTTCATAAATACATGGCAGGATGATTGTCCTGTGTGTTTCCCCTATTAAGTTTGGGATGAAAAGAACAGAGTTGTTTGGAAGGAAGTAACTTAACTTCTCATTTCAACTCTGGAAGAGATAGGAGGACTATTATGTAAAGCAAAGGCATCTTTGGTTCCTCCATCTCCTGGATAGGAAAAAACAAGTTTTTTGTTTTTATTTTTAAATTAGAAAAGTCCAGGGACATGAAGCAAGAAGTGCTGTACCCGAGCTAGGATCTACTATTTTTCCAACAGCTCTGACAACAGCTGGAATACAACAGCTGGAAGTCTGGAGAGAATCAAGGGGAAAGAAGCCAAGGTCTTTAGATTCCCACTAAAGAACAGGTAAATGTAGTCCTAGGTTTATGACCACACCTGGAACCCAAATTTCTGTTGTTAGTCATTACAGTCATAAGTTGAGTTGTACCCTATTTTATGGCAATTTTTATGGTGGTTGTTAAATGAATCCAGCTTCCTCAATGGGAAGGTTTTTTTCTTAAATGTTGCATTAAGCTTTAATTTATTTTGACTGTGTGCTAGAAACTGTGAGGAGCTGTTAATTACATACAGATGGCAAACCTTTGATACAAACTCAAGAAATGTATTGCAGTTGTAAATCGATAACTGCAATAACATAAACACATCACAGACTGCAGGCTTTCTGCTTAGAGAATGAAAACACGACAAGCTACCTTTCAGATAATACAGAGAGAAAACACATACATTGAGGAATAATTCAAGAGTGGTCAGATTACCAAACTTCAGCTAGGTAATCCAAGGAATTGGGGTACAGATGGCGTCACACACAGGCATAGAGTGTATTGTGTACAAGATTAATTGCCACAAAGAGGCAGTGAAGTCAGCAATTCCTTGGTGTAAACATGACCAGCTTGATTAAGTTCCCAAGCCATCCTTCCTTCTTTCAAGCAGACCTTGACTAGCTCTGGGTCTAGTTCAGCTGACTCAGACTGCACCTGTATCATTATATGCCAAGAGGGGCGGCATATAAATTGAATTAATTAAATTAAATTAAATTAAATCTCAGGTGTGTTCTCAGGTGTAGGTTGTTAACTTCAGATATTCATCTGATATATTTATCAAACCTTTACGGTAGCTGCAACCATAGGAAATAATGTCAAAGAAATGAGAAGGCCAAGTCAGATTTTTTTGTCCATGTAATTATTTCGTTCTTGAGAGATTTGGCCTGGCTGTAATATCTTTGAAATGACACACACTTTCAGTATCATTTTTATTAAAAGTTTCCATATTATCTCTCAACAAAGTTGCTTAGGTTTAGTTGTCATTATTTATTGAATGTACATCTGACAGAAGACTTCCTGTTGTAAGTTTTTTCTCCCTTCAAAGTTGGTCTGAGAGATAGGAGGGCCAAAGGTATCAAGTGAACCTCTGTGTCTAAAGGTGGATTTGGATCTGTATCTTCCTTGTCTAAGATCTATTAATTCATAACATCTTGGGGTTGGAAGGCACCCTGAAGATCTTCTAGTTTCATCTCCTACCTAGGGCAGGAATACCATCCCAAACAATTGCTATCCAATCTTTGTTTGAAAACCTCCAGTGATGAAGCTCCCACAACTTCAAGAGCAGACTGTCCACTGTTTAATCATCTCAGAGGGAGGGAAATTTCTCCTTATTTCAAGTTCGATCTCTTTCTGTAAAGCTTCATCCACTGATTGCTGTCTTATCCTTGAGAGTTGTGAAAATAAAAGCCAAACCCTCTTTTAAATACCGAAAGATTGCTATTATATCTCCCCTTAACGTTCACTTCTTTAAACTAAAAATATCCAGTTCCTTTAACCACATTTCATAGCCTTCAAGCCTATTGCCATCTTTGTTGCTCTTCTTCACACTCGGTTCAGTTCCTCAGCATCCTTCTTGTATTGTGATGAGCAAAACTAGACACAGATATTTCAGGCATAGCATAATGGTCAATGCAGCACATGGCAGCAGAACTATCGCTTTCTATGCTCTTGACATGATACTTTAAAGACATGTTGATGGAGCCAAAGATTGCATTTGCTCTTTTGGCAGCTGCAGCACATTACTGACTCATGCATATGGTCTTCTTTATGAAACACTCAGAATCTTCTCACAAATTCTACTGCCAGACCAGGTATCTTGCATCTGGTTTTTCCTGCTTAAGTGTTGAACTTTATATTTCTTACCATTGAGCAGCATTTTATTAGATATGACCCACTGTTCAAGTCTTTGTTGTTAGTTGCGAAGTCGTGTCTGACCCATCACGACCCCATGGACAACATTCATGTCCTCTATCATCCTCTGGAGTCCATTTAAGCTCACGCCTACTGCTTCAGTGACTCCATCCAGCCACCTCATTCTCTGTCGTCCCATTCTTCTTTTACCCTCAGTCTTTCCCAGCATTAGGCTCTTCTCCAGTGAGTCTACCAAGACTCACCAGTTCAAGTCTACCAACATCCTTTTGAAACTTGAGTCTGCCTTCTGATGTTTTAGCAATCTCTCCCACCCCAATTCTGTGTCAGTTATAGATTTGATGACCACTCCTTCAACCCCCTTGTTTAAGTCATTTGTAAGATGCATAAAGATGCATTTATAAAGAATGATAAAGAGGTATAAAGATGTATGTCTTCACTGAGGCCCTTGGCAAGGGAAAGTGAGAGCCTTCACTTCATTCCATCTGCTTTGTTGTACTTCGCTTTTTATCTTTTATTCATTTTATTGTAATGTTTTTGTTTGATTATTGTGAGCCACCTAGTTTTCTTGTGAGTTGGGTGGCATACAAGATTAATAGTTGTTGTTGATGATGATGATGACGACGACGACGATGATGATGATGATGATAGCACTGGCAGGAGAACAGACAATTGAGGGACCCCAGTGCATACTTCCCTTCATGTTGTTGTAGATCTGTTAAAGACCACATGTTGGGCATAGTTTATTCATTCATCTGTCCAATTTATATAGCTGCCCATCTCACCAAGGAAGGAACTCTGAGTGGCATATGACAAAGGCAAAACAATTGACAAACTATGAATCTTTCTGCTAATGGGACCATTCATCACAAATTATTCCATTTAATAAAGAAAGAGGCTATGGTAAATGTTATTGAATGCCTAACTGAAGTTTAGGTACAATACCCACAGCATTTCCATGGTCTAATGATGTAGTCACCTTGTGAAGATACACACACACACCTACACACACACAAAGAGAGAGAGAATCTGATGCAATCAATGTTTGACAAATCACTGGGTCACCCATGCCCCCTTGAGTCATCATTTCAAAGATATTTCTTTAACTAACCAGAAAAATAGAATAAGAGAATGAACAAAATCTGTGGGAGTGAGAGTATGTTTCAACTTCCTCCCAGCTTCCCCACTGAATTTGGCATGTAGCATAAGAATCCATCCCACCTCTCTCCTTTCTTTCCTGTTCCTTAACTCCTTCACATTTTTCCTCCTTCCCTACCACCCTTCCTCCTCCTTCCATCCTTTCTTCCCTATTCCTTCATTTCTTCACTCCTTCACCTTCTCCCTCCCTCCCTTCTTCATTTCTTCATTTCTTTCAGTTCATTGCATACTCCCCGATGGAGTCCTGAAAGCCTCTGAAAGAATTTATTTCAGCTTTAGGTTCAGCATCATTCTGTGGAGCAGTTCATGCAGAATAAAGAACACAAAATTCATCAGAATTCTATTTTCCCATAGATTCTGAGCTTGCGCCACTTGGGATGTTTACAAAGCTAGGGAAAAGTCATCAGGAGTTCATTTTATGGGAAGTTTTAATTCTTTGGGGAAGGCAAAAACCAATCTCTTCGCTATGACATTGAAAATGTTTTCTGCTAACATCTGGCAAATCTGTTTGTTTGTGTTCTCCACCATTGCTGAACTGTTATTTATAGTGTTCGCATCCTAATTTACATTTTAATTTTATGAGTGGATTGAGAATTCTTTTAAAGCTGCTGCAGTTGGTATCATTCAACACAGAATGAAATAAGCAGCCCGACACTCTATTGGAAGTTACGTTAAACACCTGAAATGGAGTCTAACTTGATTCCAATGAACTTTTAACATCTTAAAGCCACTCTTACCCTCCCTTCCACATAAAGTTGTGTTTTATTTTTAATGTGTTAGCAGCCTTAAAGGAGTTCAGTGTCGGAGTCATTCTGCTCTGGAAATACTACTCTAAAATGTTGACTTCTGTATTTCTTTCTTTCAACATAGAAATGGAAATATAAAGGTTCAAGATCTTGCACATTTATTTAATTGTTGTACAATCACAGCTAGGCATTATCAACTTGAATAGAAAATTTTGTCCAAAAAAGTCAGAGTAAAAAGAAAAGTAAAATAGAGAATGGAATTTAAAGAAATAAGATATTTATTAAAGTTCAGTGTCATTTTTGGATCTTAATATTTTCAAATTGTGCAATGGTGAGGTAATTGCTTGGGATATGGAGGAAAGAGAGAGAAAAAAGGGAGAACACACCCAAACACTCAGTTGACTTCTATGATGGTGGCCATTTGCATTATTCTCTTCAAGGATCCTTCAGTCAGGGAAGGGTGTGGTCTTGGGGTTGGAATCAGAAGACAAGCAGTACACTCCACTGAATGATGTAGTGAACAGGACAATATCACAACGCTTCACAGCAGTCAGAAGTAGAGATGTGATTAAATCATAGAAGACAAGTAAAGTCAACTAGGAGATATAGCAGATGATTTCACTATACAGTAGTGGCCAAAATTGTGGAAACCTTTTGAGAAAAGTGTATTTTCTAAAACTAGCTAATAACACCACTTTTTTTTAGTACCATAAAATTATATATCAATGGAAAGATAATTTAATCAAGAATGTAATGTAATAACTTTTATGAAGGGTTTGTTATTAGAATAGCAGTTACAGTATAAAGAAGAAAAGTGAAACACGTAGAAAAAACGAGATATACAAAAATTATCACCATAGAAAAAATGAGATATACAAAAATTATCACATCAGTTAATACTTAGTTGGGTAACCTTTAGCATGGATTACGGCCTTACAACATCTTCCCATGGAGTGAACCAAGTCTTTTAGTTCTGCAGCTGTTATAATGTGAAATCAAGATTGAATGATTGCTTCTATTAACTGGGTTTTATTGCTGGGTTGCTTCTGACTAACAAGTTTCTTTAGTTGGCTCCATAGATTTTCAATTGGGTTAAGGTTAAGGCTATTCCAAGGCCATTCCAGCAGTGGAATATGATTATCTTGAAACTCAAAAAAAAAAAAAAAAAGAAAGAGTGGTGTTATTAGCCATCAAACCTCAAAAATACACTTTCCCCAAAAAGTTTCCACAATTTTGGCCACTACTGTACACAAAAATGCAGACATTTTCCCCAAACAAAATTGTTCAATGTCCCAAAGTGTGAAGATGGGATATTTTTTCCACACTGCTGAAAGTGTTCACAAAAAGTTATGACTCAATCTTTATATTTCTTGAGGATTTGAAAATATGGTATATTTTTTAAAGAATGTCCCAATTTGTACCCTTAAACAATAATTTGTAATATTACAAGGATTGTAGGGAATTAATTCTAAATTAAATCTTGAGCATGTTTGATTAGTTACTACAAGGCCAAGAAGACATTCACTGAAATTACAGTTGTAGATTTTAGCTTATTCTCATACTCTGAATACGTATCCTTAATCTTATTTTGACAAAACAGCCTACCAAATTTTCTGGGAAATCTTGAGGTCTGCAGACATTAAAAAAAAAGAGAGAGAAAATCCTTAGATAACTACTGTGGCTGGAACTAAACAACCCAATGAGAATTAAACATCCATAGAAAATATTGTTAGTTTTTAATTTCGTGGGCCAAATTTTATATATTTGTTTTTAAATTGTTCTTAAATTTTGTGGTTTATATGTGTTTTAATATGGCTGTACACCGCCCTGAGTCCTTTGGGAGAAGGGTGGTATAGAAGTTCAATAAAATCTAAAATCTAAAATATCCATAAAAAATGGGATGTGGAATTTGGGAATGAAATGAAATGGAGTAATATGGAAAAGATCATCATAATGGGCTAGAATCCTAAACAGAACACTCTTAACTTACTATTGTTGGCATTGACTTTAGAAGTAACACAGAAACACATACTGCTCATTGGCAAACTGATGCCAACGAGATGATGCCAAACTTTACTATAAAACAGTAAGTCAACCTTTCTTCTTTTTTTTTTTATTAAAAAGTTTTATAAGAAATACAAACAATTTTCTCCCCCCCACCCTTCCCCTTCCCCACATAAATTATACATTTTCTTATACATAAGAAATCCTCCATATACATATTTCCCTTGAAGAAAGCATTACAATAAAACATTTTAATTATCTTCGGAGTTGCTCTTCTCCTTCTTCCCTCATTCCACAACAAACCTTCTTCTCCTCCTCCTTTCTTTCCCATCCCCCCCTCTTCCCTCCTACCTCTTCTCCCACCTCATCCTACTTCCTTTCCCTTTCCCCCACTTCTCTCTTCTTTTCCCCCTTCTCGCCTTCACTCCTACTCCTGTCCCCTTCCCTTCCCTTCCTCCTCTCCTTTCTTCCATTCCTCTCCCTCCCTCTCCTCTTCCTACCCCCTCCTCCTCTCTCCTTTCTGACTTCTTTGCTGTGAAATATTTTCCTCCTTTAGTATCTGAGCAACTCCTATATTCTAGAATACACTTTCTTCTGCTAAGACATTTCACTATTCATCACTTCCCCACCTCCCTTATCCCCCCCTCCCCACCCCACCCCTGACTTCCCAGAGCAAAAACAGGGTATAGCATCTAACAAACATATGCTAAAATAAACTAACAAATTATAAAGTTCAAAGCTCCCACATGTTCTTTAACTCCCTTTGCTCCAATTCAACAACCTCCCTTTTATAAATTCTCAATACCAATTAAATTAAATTCATTCTTCCTACTTATATAGAAAAAAAAGAAAAAAAACATTTTTCTTAATGCATAATCCGATACTTTAGCAGTCTTACAAACAATAAAAATCATGAATAAATTCCATTTCTATACCAGAAAAAAAATTTTCATCTTAAAATCCTGCACATTTTATCTCATATATCTTATTAAAATAATATAGTCTAATGTTAAGCATTTTAAAAATCTCTTAATACCTTTAAAACACTTATTTACCAAATATAAATTTCAGAATCTATAGGAGGGTATCCTTCAATTTTTCAGTTAACCGTCTTAATACCTCTAACTTTTTTTTTTTAAAAAAACAACCCTTAACTATCCAAAACTAATTATCAGTTTACAATAAAATTCTGAGTTTAACATTAATCCTCTTCGCTTCAAAGAGTTAGACATCCTAAAAACTTATACAATTTATCTCATATATCTTGTAGAATAATATAACCTTATGTTAAACATTTTAAAAATCTTTTAATACCATTAAAACACATATTTGCCCGTTGCCAATTTCAAGAATCCACAGGAGAATATCTTTCTTAATCTTCTGTTCTTCACTTCTTTTTGTATTTTTTCCAATCCATTTTTTTTATAAGTTCTTTCAACAATCCCCCCAGTTTTATTTTGGAAACTTTTAAAATAGTGATTTGAGGTTGATGTTTCTGAAATACTCGCTCTCTTCTTGAAGTCAGATTTTCTAACTTAAAATCCTCATCTCGTCTCTTCTGGTTTGTATAATCATTCAATCCATTTCTTTGTCCATATAACCAAAATTTGTTGCCATAAAGATTGTCAGCTTGCAATAAAGAAACCATTTGTTGCTTTTCTGTCATTGGAATGGAAACGTCCACCAAAACCTTTGTTTCAGCTGTACCAGCCAATCTCTTAATCCTGTCCATTTCCTGATCTTCCAAAAACAAATTCTTGTGAATAATTTCCTGCTTATAATTTCCCAAGCTATTTTTTGAAAAAGCCCTTTCGATTGTATTCAGCAGGGCTGAGGTAAAAAAGTCTAAAAGTTCTTGAAAAGCCTGGACAGTCACGGCTTGGGAATTTGCTGATTCACCAGCCCTGTTGTCAGCCATATTTCAGCTACTTTGTATTTATCCAGCTATCAGGACAACAATTCAACTTTTTTCCACACAGTATAAAGACCAGATTTTAGTTAAAATCAGAACCAAATTCTTTTCCTCGATACCAAATTCTTTTCCTGGCCGCTTCCATTTAAAACTTTCTCTTAGGGTGTAATCCAGTAGCTGTAAAGTGTTAACAAGCCTTAACGAGCACTTCCCCTGGTAGTTTCTTCCTCCCGCCCTCAGGCGCCATTTTCTGCATAATAAAGCGGAGTTAAAGTGTTACTTGCAAATTTCTTTTTGTTTTCTCCTGATTTGCTCCGTCTGCGATCGAAGTAAAGCTGTTAAAAATCCCCCGTTGATTTTCTGCAGATTCTGGTCGCAGCTTCTAGCTCCGCTTCAGCGGAGTAGTTTCTGGTCCGGAGTGGCTTGACAGGCTTCAATAGGGAGCCCACACCCTTTGCACCCCAGGATTTCTCCTAGCGCACTTGGGGGGGGCTCTACCCCCGCCTGTCGACTCTATTCTCTCCCCTTTGCCCGGGGAGAGGGTTCCAAGCCTCCAGACAGCAGTTTTCCGGCTGTTCTGGGGCTTTTACGGAACCAGAGAACGGGCGCTCAAAAGAGAGCGTCTTCAAAGCTGCGGAGCCAGGCAGGAAGTCAAGTCAACCTTTCTTCTGACTAATATTTCTTGTCCTATTGGGCTGTGCTGTGAACATTAAGCTTGGTGCAATGCAGACAATTCAGTTCTTCATTTGAAAAAATAATTGAAGAGGAGGGAAGTGAGTGAAATACCTTTGTGGAGATGCCCATTATATCAAGATGAGAGTGATTAACTATGTTAATCTTGCCATTTAGTTAAATACTTGCATTACTATAAGTATTTGGTAGGAACAGATCAATATCAGGGTGAACAATATTGACACAAGTCATATCAATTAAGATAGTAATAAGATTTTATCTGTGGTCAATCATTCACAAGAAAGTGAATAACTGGCTCGGTGGGTGTGGCCATGGTGGGCATGGCCAGGGTGTGTGACAGGCAGCACTTGGCCTCCTGCATCCCCATTTTGGGAACAAAAATGAGCCGCGGGGGAATGAGCCCCAGCCCCCGCGCCCCATTTTGGGCCTAGAAGGCCTCCCTGAAGCCTCTTGGAAGCCAAAACGGTGTGTGTGTGGACTCCTGGAAAGGGTGGGACAGGAAGGGGCGGAGCCAGCCAGCAATTTAACTATCGGTTTGCCCAAACTGGCCCAAACTGGTTGAATCCCACCACTGGTTATACTAAATAACTTGTGACATTTACCACAAACACATGCCATTCATAAGTAAGACCCTGATTCCTACAAAATTCACAAAACACACAATGGGTGTCAACTGGGAAATGGAGAAAAGCAAGTGGAATGAATATGCACCACCCACATAGTTTTTCCTCTGTGTTTGGGGGAGTCGAGGAGTTGCTTCATCTCCAAGGAGGATTTGAAGAAGATGGATATGAAACATGAGATTATTGATCAGTGTTGCATCTCTTTTCTACCTGGTGGTTTGTTCTGATTTCATCTTTTATTTCTTTAGAGTATTGGAAAGGGCTATTTTTTATGGCAATTTATTTTTTTGGCCAATCACATTATGCAATTATGATGTGAATCGGAGGAGCAGGATCATTTCAAGGAAATTTTTGACAGTCATTATGTGCCACTAGTGGCTTTTGACTTCCCTGTTCTGAGTTATGCAAAATGCTTTTATATTTATATTTATATTTTATTGAATTTGTATACCGCCCTACTCCTGAAGCACTCAGGGCGGTGAACAGCCATAGAATAAAATTTTGTCTGGAATAGTCAAAAGTCTTGGTTAAAATCCTTCAGATTTTCTTTTAAAAAAAATTAATTTAAAAATGTTGAGCCAGGCTCAAGCCCAGAGACAAAATACAGTGATTCTCAATCAAAATCAATCCTTCATTTGCTTAGACTTAATGGACAGATTCTTGCCAAACTAAAGCTTCTAAGCTACTAAATCTATCCTGAGAGATTTTAGAAAGTGGCCACTCTGAACTTCTTCCCCCAACCCCCAGGTCTCATACAGCTGGGGACTGTGCAATAGCTATGCATGTTCAGGACATGCCCCAGTAGGCCAGCCAGCTGCTGCTCAGTTCGAAAGGGCTGGGGCTTAGCCAGGAGGGAATTGTGAGTACTGCAGAGGGTGGACAGCAAGGCAAGGGCTATGAAGACAGTGGTGCCAGCAGCAGGGAGAGCACATGACTGGCTACCAGGAGCTTGAAGTGGCCCAAGTGCAACCCGGCTGGCAGCTCCATCCTGATAGTGCCCACCGTCAGTGGCAATTGCACCATTCTCATTCTGGGACCTCCATGTGTTTCCCTCCCTCACACAGACTTTCTGTAATCATACTAAGACCGTTAGCATAAAAATGCAGAAGAGTGGTTCTGTGCTATTAAATGTCAATTGAGATCCAGATTATACGGACTGTTTGTTTGACTTGAAATTATACGCTCCCCCTCCCTAAGACAAAGAATGTCTTAGTTTTCATGTCAGTGCAAATTTTACATGGCTTGGCTTATATTACTGCTATTAGCTGCTTGAACTGTTGGAAGTCCTCAAAGCTTAGTAATGGCCATATGGCTTGGGAAATCCTCACATTTCAGCTTCTCTCAGTCTTTATAAATTCACTGGCCTGAGATAGATAACTATCATGAATTCTTTGGTCACTCCAACTTTTACTTCCCACTGCACTGCAAATCTTGTAAACAGGAACCCAATGAACAGTTTTGTGCATGCAAGAATCAGAAAAGTTAGTTTGTTTAAACTCCCAAACAAGCACATTGTGATTCAGAGGTTCAACCAAACGTTCCTAGATGGGCTGCAGCTGAAACCTAAAACATCATATTCTGACTTTGTACCAATACAGATTTTGAAGGCATCTTCCAGAAAGAATAGGCAAAGGTGGTATATCTCTGACATTGCCTGTGAGCCACCCGGACAACTTTCTCAATGTCCTCCTTTCCTTTCATTGCCAGACACTGCTTTGACACTTAAATTCAAGTGTAGCAAATGTAACAGGTCTCCATCTGATATTATCAATGCCTTCCAATCTCTACCTAGATAAGACCTATTGCTGTACAATTCTACCAGTGGCCTTGACTACTACTTCTTCTGTCTGCATTCCAAAATAATTCTGCCCACACCCTACAAGTTTGGGGACCATGCCTGGATAAAACATACACTTAACACCTAAACCTAGGCTTTATGCCTAGACTAGAACGTTTTGCATATCCCTATCTGCAATAGCAAAACTTTAAAGCGTGAGTCTGGAGCAAATGCTTAATTAAAAGGCATTAATGTCTTGGATCCTTAAAGGCGGGAGGTTTTTGAAGAGATGACACAACAGGACCAATTGCCCCAGGTCCAACACAAAATAGGGTTCTTCTAATAAGATTGATGTTTTCATTCAGGGTTACAAAACCAGTGAGTTATTTCAAAACTATAAGTTCACACTTTATTTCCTTTATACATCATTGACAGGGAGGGAGGGAGGGAGGGAGGGAGGGAGGAGGGAGGGGAGGGGGAGGGGGAGGGAGGAAAGGGCGGGAGGGAAAGAGGAGGGAGGGAGGAAGGAAAGAAGGAAGGAAGGAAGGAAGGAAGGAAGGAAGGAAGGAAGGAAGGAAGGAAGGATACATTCAGGATTGATGGTACTCCACAGAAGAAAATGATTTGAATGTCTAACTTGCCAATAGATACTGTTCTCAGTTAAATACATATCTGTAGAAATATGAAAGTAAAGGAAAAGAAGATGAGGGTTGAAAAATGTTTTGTTGCAAGCTTAACACAGAATAAGTAAAAAGCCTTCCACACCAGGACTCTACACCAGTTCAAACCTAACTCTGTGCTTCTGTGATCTCATACTGTTGACCATGTTCAAAAGTTGAGCTGATTTATTTGTGCTCAGCTGCGGCATATTTCAAATGTGACAATTCTGTGGAGCTTCTGAGCCATCTGTTTCCCCATTGAAAAGGAACTCCAGTGCCATTCCATCTCTTCCTGCTGAAGATCAGCCACCCTAGGAGGTCTATGGAGAGAAAAGAGGGTTTGATGCCTTTACAACTCCTGGGATAGGAACCACTTTGATCTTTGATTTTGTTTTATTCTTTAACCAAACAAATCCTCAAAAGCTAAAGCAAATTAATGTATTGGGCGAGACTGTACAAAATATTTATTTTATTCCCTCTTCTCTTGGGGGATGTCAAGAGGGCATGTTTGTTGCTACATGGCCTATGCCAACTCAGAATTCAGATAAACACTATGGGTAATTTCCAGTTTTGTTTGCATCCGGTTCCACTCAAGAGTGATATATTGAAACCATATATGGATTGGTTCCTTTTTATCTAGTTCTTGGTTGATTTTAATGTTTTAATTCTTAATGTTAAATATTTTTAATGTTCTTATTATTTTATATTACCTTTTATATTGTTGTAAGCCACCTAGAGTCACTTCACAGTGATATAACAATAGCAATAGCACCTAGACTTATATACCGCTTCACAGTGCTTTACACCCCTCTCTAAGCAGTTTACAGAGTCAGTGTATTGGCCTCAAACAATCTGGGTCATCTTTTTACCGACCTCAGAAGGGTGGAAGGCTGAGTCAACTTTGAACCAGTCAGGATCGAACTCCTGGCAGTCAGCAGAGTTAGCAGAATTAGCCTGCAATATTGCATTCTAACCACTCGGCCACCACCATTTATTTATAATAAATATATAAATACAAAAAATAATTAACTGGCAAAATGGGACAAAGAGTCAAGCAAAAGCCATGAGAAAGAACTTCTATATCTATATTAATATGACATGGAATTTTCAAGAGCCACTGGAAATAATATTATGGGTAACTGTCACACTCAGTCCTAAAAAGAGTGTCCTTTGGTTATTGCTTTTTTTTTAAAGACAACTTTATTAAATTTCAAAAAAGGATCAGATATAAAATAACAAAAACAAAAGGAATCAAAAGGGGAAAAACTTAAAAAGTGAGGGAAAAAAGATAAAAAAAGGAGGGAGGGAAGGGATAAACAAAGAATTATAGAAAAAAGAAAAATTTCTGACTTTTCTCAGGACAGATGTAAATGTACGATCTGATAATCTTTCACTCTTAGCTAAGCATAACATAACCAATATCTAATTCTTAAGTTTGACAGCATATAGAATATTATACAATCTTAAACCAATCTAATTGCCCAGGCATTTATTCAAAAATACTTATTAAACATGATTATAATGGTCTTTGGCTATTCCCTCTGCATAATAGCAACAGAATTGAGATGGAAAGTAGGACACCAGATGATCCCTCTTCTAATCTGCTCCATAAAGAAGAGTAGGGGTGGGTGGGAATGATGTATTCAACAAGAACAGGGAATGCTTCTTCCTTCTCAACATTGTGATACTAGGAAAGAGAAAATGTAGTAATATTCAAAGTATTTTTTAAAGGTTAGGGAAGTGGAAACAGGAAGTGGGGTGGTAATTCCCATCGGAGCCTGAATCTGTGGGGGAAGACGAGCTAGAGACGACAGAGAGCGAGGGGGCGGCTTCGTTGGCTTCAGAGGAAAATGGGGAAGGGCAGAGCCAGGCAAGCCAGGCCTTTTCAGGATTAGAATGGCTAGTAGACAAGGAAGAACAGGGGAAGGAGGACCAAGAGAGGCTAAGCAGTGAGCATGAGAGACAGAGCTCAGGTGAGGAGCAAGGACCATCCCCTCCTGATCCTCGAGCACAGAGAGAAAAGAGAAGGTGAGAACAGCGCAGACTGAGCTGGCTACTTGGGAGGAGTGCCACGCCCTTCTTCACAAGGTACACCTGGGGACTGAGATTTAAGGAGATGCTGTGGGGAAGGGCATTTGTTGGGAACAAATGTTGAATCTGTGGAACCTCATGTGCACTTGCTGATGTCTGGAGATTACTGTGCTCTGTCTTGTGTGCCTTGCCTGGTTTGCCTACCTCGCTGGACTGCTGGCTTTGGTTACTGCTTTGCTAACCTTGCATATTGGACTGCTGGTCCTGGTTACTGCCTTGCTTACCTTGCTTATTGGACTACTCACAGCCAGAGGCTGTTGATGGTGCGTGTGAGAGCTTGGCTCCAGGAGTTGTAGTAAATGTGGGGATGTTTGGGGGCAAAATTGGAACAATAAAGGAGAGTTAGACCTATTCTCTGACTGTATTGCTTCCATGTCACATTCCAGGTCATCACATTCCATAACAAAAAAGTAAGAGTGCTGGAAAAGCAGTATTTATTATTTTATTTATTTTTATTTTATTGAATTTGTATACCGTCCTACTCCCGAAGGACTCAGGGCGGTGAACAGCCATAGAATAAAACATATAAATACAAAATTTAAAATAAAATAAAACGAATTAAATAATTTGGCTGAACAAAATTAAAACCCCAATAATTTAAAACCAAATTTAAAATTTCTATTTAAAAAGGGGAAAGACTTAGGTCAGGCCAGCTTGATGAAATAAGAAAGTCTTGGGCGCGTGACGGAAGGTACGCAGATCCGGGATTCTCCGTATCTCCGGGGGGAGCTCATTCCAGATAGTAGGTGCCCCCACAGAGAAGGCTGTCCCCCGGGGGCCGCTAGTCAACATTGTTTGGCCGACGGCACCCAGAGGAGCCCCTCTCTATGGGAGCGTACTGGTCAGTGGGAGGCTATTGGTAGTAGCAAGCGGTCCCGTAAATAACCAGGTCCTAAGTCATGGAGCGCTCTAAAGGTGATAACCAAAACCTTGAAGCGCACTCGGAAGACCACCGGGAGCCAGTACAGCTCACGCAGGAGAGGTGTTACATGGGAGCGCCACGTCGCTCCCGTCACCACTCGCACAGCCGCACTCTGTGCCAGTTGGAGAACAAAGGTGATACAGATAGTCCCCAACTTACCACCATTCGTATAGTGACCTTTCAAAGTTACAACTGCACTGAAAAAAGTGACTTATGACACTTAACAACCATTGGAAGATCTCTGTGATCACATGATCAAACTTCTAACGCTTGGCAACTGGCATGTAGTTATGATGGTTGCAGTTTTCCAGGGTCACGTGATCACCTTTTGTGACCTTCTAATAAGCAAACTAAAGTGAGGAAGCCAGATTCACTTAAGAAATGCACTACTAATTTAACAACGGCAGTGGTTCACTTAACAACTGTGGCAAGAAAGATCATAAAATGGGGCAAAATTCACTTAACAACTATTTCGCTTAAGAACAGAAATTTTGGGGCTCAGTTGTGGTCACGTGTTGAGGACTACCCATACATATTAACAGATGTAGGGTTTGCCCAGCCTAGTGAACAAATCTGATGGCATTTAGGAAGAGAAATAATTTATTTTTTTTATTCAGATGAATCAGAAAATTATAATCTTGTTCTCTATAAGAAATTCCATTTGAAAAGTTATTTTTGAAATGGGACTGATGATTGAATGACTCCCTAATCATTTACAGACTCTAATGTAAGTAAAAACAGTCAGTTGTAGAGATTTTTTATTTTATCTTGGGAAGCATTGCTATGGAACAGTATTATATGTTCATTAATGCTTCACGGCTTGGAGGAACACAAGCCAATTACTATAAATGAATTATCTGGTTGCACTGTAAAAAAAAAAAACATTTCATGTCTGATATTTTAGTAACAGTGTCGAATCACTGATGAGAGGAAATCTTGTCTAATTAATATTTTTAGCCAATGGGAGAAAATAGCACAAAACTTCATATAAGATGAATTTGATACTGGAACACCGATTGACTTTTTTCCCTCCCACCATGGTAATTTTTACATGTCCAAAGTACTCAGCACTGAATTCAGAGGGGTAATTGTTCATCCAATAAATATGATTAGAATGATAACCGTACTTGAGTCAGAATAATTATGAACATATATCTCAGGTATTCCATTGCAACTAGAATTTCAAGGATGTTTGTACCACTAGGAATTAAAGAAAGAAATAAGCCAATATAAGCATACTGAGTGATGCCTGTGGATTCCAGTAAGAGGTTAAGCAGAAACAGGACCCCTTGGTTATGTGTGCAGTGCGGTTTGTAGCAAAACACTGTGCATATTTTATTAAATATTCGAAGTTTAAATAACTCCCAGGTAATTGGGTATAGGACTGCAATGAAAACTTCCCCTCCCCTCCCGTTCCTCTCCTCTCTCCTTTCCTTTTTTCATGCCATGTTATGCTATGCTATGCTATGCTATGCTATGCTATGCTATGCTATGCTATGCTATGCTATGCTGTCTCAAAAATAAAAGGAACCCCCTTTGCAAAGCCCAGCCCCAGTCTGACAAAGTGCAAAGGCATCCTATCCAGGGGCGGGTTTCAAAAGCCATCGCTACTGGTTCTGCATGCGCAGAAGCATCCGAGAGGGTGGGTGGAGCCTCCTGCCGCCACCGCTACAGGTTCGCCCGATCCGGGGCAAACCGGTAGCAACCCACCACTGGTCCTATCCCAGGAAACCCTTACAGTGTGGTGCAGAGCTGCTGTGCCCAGGGAAACCCCAGCCATAGTGACTCTTACCACTCTGCACTCTGAGGCCCCTAATGCTCTGCACTCCACTGTAGGAAGAAATATCCTTCTGGGTTCAGCTCAAAGGAAAAAGACACTGGAAACATGGCGACTGCTTGGAAAGATGGTTTAATGGTTTAATGGTGGACAGGATCACATGGTTTGAGTTCCTGAACAGAAAAAGGGCGAGATGCAACGAGTCCCCGGGTTTTATGCTTTCTCTGGCTTTGAACTTCCTGGGGTCCCGAAAGAGTATCCTGATTGGTTGCCAGACTCCCAGGGGGTGGGGGTTTTAGCTAGCCTTGCTGGCTGATGTAATCTTCCCAGGTGCCATGTGGTGAGTTTCTGTCCTAGATGGGTCCCATTGTGTTCGTTTCTGTTGCTATTGTGTTGCAGATTATAGCCCATTAACAAAGGTGTGTGTGGGGGAGGCAGGAAGCTGTTTTGTCTTTAAAACATGTTTCTCCATTTCTCATCCAGGGAAATATAATATTCTGCCTTTTTAATATTTCCTAAAAAAATTCATTCTTCTAGGAAAGGGGTGGGTGCTAACTTCCTACACCACCATCCCGGCTGACCTTCTCCATCTTCAGTGTTGCCAAAACTTAGAATAGTCTCGGAACAAACGGTCGTAAGTCAAGGACTGCCTGTAACGCAGCCAATAGAGTTCATGTTTATTCAAAATTATAGGCGTGATCATCCAAGATATGAGGAGAGCATTATGTAAAGGAAAGTGATTTTATCAAGTGAGGAGAGATATACGACCATTTCATTCGATGGTTTTTTTTCCCCCAAAAGGCAAGACTGACTAAAACAAACTGCAAATTGCCTCACTCCCATCATGTTGAAGTACCAGTGTAGGAAGTTAGCACCTCACACCCTTTCCTGGAAGAATGAAATATTTTAGGAAATATTAAAAAGGCAGAATATTATATTTCCCTGGATGAGAAATGGAGAAGCATGTTTTAAAGACAAAGCAGCTTCCTGCCTCCCCCCCCCACACCTTTGTTAACGGGCCAGAGGCAGAAACTCAATTCCCTCTCATCTTTGTCAATGGACCATCATTTGTAACACAATAGAACCCATCTAGGACAGAAACTCACCATCTGGGAGTTTCTACCACATGGCACCTGGGAAGATTACATCAGCCAGCAAGGCTAGCTAAGACCCCACCCCTTGGGAGTCTGACAACCAATCAGGATACTCTTTCGGGACCCCAGGAAGTTCAAAGCCAGAGAAAGCACTTGGAACTGAACCCAGAAAGATATTTCTTCCTACACCAGCTCCACAGTAAAAAAAAGCTGCTCCACATAATTTGAAAAAGAAAATCTTGTAAATTTCTCTCTTCTGACAAAACAATACATATTTAATTCAATTAAAATATCAGCTGTTTAATTATTTAAAGATGTTAAATGTTTGAGATGACTCGCTTGTGTCTAATGTTAGGAGAAATCTGACTGTGTGGTTGCTGCTGATCCTAAAATATCATTCACTATGTTCCATGTCATCTTTTATTCAGAATAGAGCTGGAAGGGATTTGGAGGACCTCTAGTCTAACTCCCACACACACTCAAGCATGAGATTTTCTTTAAAACCTCCAGTAATGAAACACTTACAAGTTCCAAAGGCAAGCTGTTCCACTGGTTAATTATACTCACTGTTAGCAATAGCAATAGCACTTATTTATTTATTTATTATTTATTTATTAATTTAATTTGTATACCGCCCTTCTCCCAGAAGGGACTCAGGGCGGTGAACAGCCAAAATTTAAAAAAAACATACAAATACAAAAGTTAAGATAATTAAAAAGAATTAAATCACTGGCTTCCTAATTTAAAACCCCAAATCCATAAAATTTAAAATCCCAATTAAAAACCATTTAGGCTAGGCCGGCTTGATGAAATAAAAACGTCTTCAGGGCTTTACGGAAGGTCCGGAGGTCCGGGATCAATCGTATTCCAGGAGGCAGCTCATTCCACAGGGCGGGTGCCCCCACAGAGAAGGCTCACCCCCTGGGGGCTGCCAGCCGACATTGCCTGACTGACGGCACCCTGAGGAGGCCCTCTCTGTGAGAGCGTATTGGCCGGTGGGAGGTTATCAGTAGCAGCAGGCGGTCTCGCAAATACCCTGGCCCTAAGCCATGGAGCGCTTTAAAGATGAGAACCAACACCTTAAAGCGCACCCGGAAGACCACCGGGACCACTTAGACTTACATACCGTTTCATGGTGCTTTACAGCCCTCTCTAAGTGGTTTGCAGAGTCAGCCTATTGCCCCCCAACAATCTGGATCCTCATTTTACCAACCTCGGAAGGATGAAAGGCTGAGTCAACCTTGAGCCTGGTGAGATTCGATCTGCCAAACTGCTGGCAGCCAGTGATCAGCAGAAGTAGCCTGCAGTACTGCATTCTGACCACTGTGCCACCGCGGCTCATTAGGAAGTTTCTCCTTCTAGATTGCTTCTCTCCTTGATTAGATTCCATCCATTGTTTCTTGTCTTGCCTTGCTTTGGATATTTCTTTTCTACAACCTGTTTTTATTAAATTTGCTCTCCCTACCTCAGTTAAAATTCTTCGAGAGATTAGTGGCAATGGTCTTGGGCATTCTGTTCTCTTTTGAAGTTGAACAGCGGACTCCTATTGGGACCATGTAGCAGTTCCACCAACAGGCAGCAGAGGTCAGCATTGTTCTGCTCAGTAGAACAACGCAAACATCCTGCTGTGATAAGCTGTAGATGAAACCTATTGTTGCAGTAATAATTATACGATGCACTTGGAATGAGTATTCCACTAAAATAAAAATAAATCAGCCTCCTCAGAAGAAAACTAAAGGTAGTTATGGATCAACATAGGCCACAAACACAAATAATGCAAAACTTTTGATATGGTCTCTTGTTATTGTTGGAAGAGATTTCCCTAGTTCGTTCCCAGCTGGGAAGCACTGATGCTGTCACCGATACTGAGAAGAAATAGACATGGAAGCAGCTGCTAGAAAAGGGATCCTTTAATTCAGGAAGGCAAGAAAAGTTAGTGTCACACCTGGAGCATTCCTGGCTTGCATGCAAACTTGGAAGAGTGACTTCCTTTTATTCTTAATTCCCCTTTAAAGCTCCTACAGCTTGATGGGTTTATTTGTGTGCCTCTAGTTAAAATGATTGCCCAGGACCCTGACTTCCTGCCTTAATAGGTTAATCCTGTTCCTGAGACTTTGTCTTTCCTATCCTGGGAGTTAATTCTGTCAGGAAAGAGGAAAAGGGGAGTTCCAGGTGTCTTATTTTTAGCCTGATTCCCCTTATCTTAATGGCTCTACTTAAGTGTTTCTATTGTCAGCTCTGTTAGCAGGGCTGCTCTATGTTTTTCTTTCAGCTGGTGCTTCTTGGTTTTCTTAAAGGGGGCTTGAGTCTTTTGGCACTGTTTTCTGAGGTTTCTGGTGCTATGAGGTCCCTGGCACTGTACCCCTGGGGTACACTTCCCACATTATTATTTCAGAATCTGCATTCGGTCTTCTCAAATACCATGTCACGCAAAGAGATTACTCCTCACACTTTCTGCCAATACTTGTAGGAAGTTAGCACCCACCCCTTTCCTAGAAGAATGAAATATTTTGGGAAATATTAAAAAGGCAGAATATATTATGTTTCCCTGGATGAGAAATGGAGAAGCATGTTTTAAAGACAAAGCAGCTTCCACCTTCCTGCCCCCACCCTTTTGTTAATGGGCCAGAGGCAGAAACTCAATCTTTGTCAATGGACCTCATCTGCAAGACAATGGCACCCATCTAGGACAGAAACTCACCATGTGGCACCTGGGAAGATTACATCAACCAGCAGGGCTAGCTAAGACCCCCACCCCCGGAAGTCTGACAACCAATCAGGATACTCTTTCTGGGCCCCAGGAAGTTCAAAGCCAGAGAGAGCATAAAACTCGGAGACTCGCTGTATCTGCCCTTTTTCTGTTCAGGAACTCAAACCATGTGATCATGTCCACCATTAAACCATCTTTCCAAGCAGTCTCCATGTCTCCAGTGTCTTTTTCCCCACTTGGAGCTGAACCCAGAAGGATATTTCTTCCAACATACTTAACCAGATGGATAAACTACAGAAGAGGTTGGTTATTCTTCAGATCAGTCATCACATTATAGAGAAAGCTTCCTCCCCAGACTTCTTCCAACACAGATTTTAGCCAAATTATTCCCTCATGGGAGCATTCCAAACGCAGCAGCGAAAGCAACACAGCCATCTTCATTATTATAGCACTGCCTGCCTCCTAATGGAGTTGGTGGCGTATGATGGTTGTGAAGCAATACAGAATTTTAAACTTGCACGTTGGAATGCGGTGCTGATTAAATTAAAAACATTGAGTGTAGATAATATTGCTCCCTGTGGACTTTGTTAATTGTCCTCTTTTGTCACGTTAAATGTGACGATACGGCCCAATTTTTTAAGATGCTCTGAAGGTTTATGGTCTGGTGGGAAAGGAATCTCATCACCTACCACGTGTTATTGTGCCAACAACTCTTCTCAGAGATTGCCCCCTTTCTTTAGGAATGTTAAGTAAAAAAAAGGGGCGGGAGAACAGTTGATTAAGATGATTCTCCATGCCTTGAAGTTGTAGGGGGTGGTATACCTGCACAGCACAGGTTTAATGCAACACTGCCATTAAAGCGCTCCTGAATTAGAGGGCTCTCTCAGCTGTTTTATGTACCGTCTGGATATTCAATAGCTTAGGTTGATTTGGTGGATGTATATAAAATTCCAGCTGTGGAATTTTAATCAGAGATGCCCACTAGGGAAGGGAGTTTGCTGAAGGCATTGTTGTAAATGCTGCACTTAGGATTGTCTTATCCTCTCTGCAAAATGGAGGAAGATCAGAAGACGGTACTAAAGCATGAAGGAGCTTCTTGTACTTCTTTGCTGTCCTCCTGTGGTTATCTGGGTTTTTGCTGTCCAGATTTTGTAATTCTAATTGCACCTGCATTTTGGAATGGTGCCAGGGCATATAGTAGTAGGTAGCATTCTACCTACTCAATGATCCATCTGTTAATGATGGTGCTCACCGAATGTAATCATGGAGGTGGTGAGGGAGTAACCCATATCAGTATACAGTAATTTTTAATGGATTAAGCGATTATGCTGCCATCCATATGTCACTGAGCATTGTTATTAAAGCCAAAGAATTATGGTTTTCAGAGCTGATGATAAGCCAGCATGTCAACATAATTTTCCAAAGTAACATAGGGTCAATAGGCAATTTTGGTTGAGGTGCCTTATGCTCACTCTGAAGTCACAGTGTAATTTTATTATAATTGCTTGGACGTTTGCATGACAAAAGATTGCTTTAAACATTGGACTACCTTAACTACAATGCTAAACCTATTCATTTTGTCCCATGTTTCCTCAAATGGTCAGCTACGATTCTACAAAAACTGACTCCTATCCAAGGAGTGAATAGAGAGAGTGAGTATACATATAAGGACATGGGGACTGACCCCACCATATGCAGTTATACTTCCTTACATTAATTTGATCTAAAAAGGTCAAATGGATGCCCAAGAGGGATTTTGTTTCAGTAATTTTCTTTTTTTTTTGCTTTAAAAAACCCTACTCCCAAAATAATAATAAAAAAAATCTCTGCTTGCTTTCCAAATAATGTTTACACATTAGTGCACTTCCAGAATGTAACCATAAGGCAATACCCTCATTAAGACATCGTTTGGTTGTGTTGTGTTGCTTTGTTTTGTTTTAGCAGTTCGCACCCCATCTGTAAACCTTTCCTTCAAAGAATACTTTAAAAAAAAAAAGTTGTATGATGCTAAATTGCAGGATGGGAAAGGGAAGCCATTCTTTGAATGCTCTGGAATGGAATGACTCTTCGAAATAAATTGGCCTGCATTATAGAGACTTCCGCTTCTTCCAGGGTGATATTTAGTAGAAAGGATTGCAAATAAATGAGCTGCTTTGCTTAATTAGCACTGGAACTGTGGGTGCGTGGTTGCTGACTGTTAAAAGCCCATCTGGCCAAAGACTGTGCAGAAGCTTCCAAAACTGGCTCAACAAGACATCCTAGCCATTGTTTGGGAAAGGGTAAGCTTTTACAAAAGAACACAAGGCCTTGTTAAAAGTCCCTAAATAAGAGGAGAAATTAACTCTAGGATGTGAAATGTTAATAGAGAAGAACTAGAGGCCGCAGCAAAACAAGCGTTTTCTATGCCTTCTATGCTTCTGAACATGAGGAGAAGTGGAGGGTCTTTTCTTGATGTAACAGGAGAGAGAGGTTTGTACAAAATACGATGCAATAATGGTCTGATTTTGCTGCCCAGATCTTGTCATTCTAATTGCACCTGTATTTTGCAGCAGGTTTGTACAAAATATGACGCAATAATGGTCAGCCCAGTATAAATGATGACTTGTAAGTCATGACTTGTTTCTCAGAAGATTACATCAGCCTTCCCATTTGTGATTTATTCATCAAATCATGAATGAGAACATGAGTGAACCAAATGATTTTAACAGAGTGGAAAGGCTTAGGCCAGGGGTCTGCAACCGTAAATACTCAAAGAACCATTTGGACCCATTTCCCACAGAAAAGAAAACACTGGGAGTCACAAAACCTGGGTGGGTGTGGCCAAATCGACATCACTCACTCCCACCCAGTCACATGACCCATCCTAGCCACGCCTACCCAGCCGGTCATTAGGGCAGAAAACCAGTTGTTAAAAAACTCCGGGAACCACAAAACCCTTTTGACCTCTCTCTCCCTCCTCTCTGTATCTCTCTATGTCTCTCTCTCCCCACTCTCTCCCCCTCCCCCCTCTATATCTCTCTGTCTCCCCCTCTCTCTATATCTCTCTGTATTTATCGCCCTGTGTGTCTCTCTATGTCTCTCTCCCCCTCTCTCCCCCTCTCTGTCTCTCTCCCCCTCTCTCTGTATCTCTCTCTCTGTGTGTCTCTCTCCCTCTCTCTCTTCCCCTCTCTCTCCCCCTCTCTCTTTATCTCTCTCTATCTCTCTCTCCCCCCTCTTCCCCCTCTCTTTATCTTTCTGTCTCTCTCTCTCCCCCTTTCCCTTTCTCTCTTCCCCTCTCCCCCCTCTGTATCTCTCTGTGTGTGTGTCTCTCTATGTCTCTCTCTCTCCTCCCTCTCCCCCTCTCTTTGTCTTTCTATGTCTCTCCCGCTCCCTCTCTCCCTCTCTCTATGTCTCTCTCTCCCCCTCGCTCTATCTCCCCTTCTCTCTCCCCCTCTCTCTGTATCTCTTTCTGTGTGTTTCTCTTTCTATCACCCCTCTCTGTATCTCTCTTTGTCTCTGTGTGTGTCTCTATGTCTCTCTCTGTGTATCTCTCTCCCTCTGTCTTTCTCTTCTCTCTCTCAGAAACTGAGGCTGGGCCAACCTGGCAATTTCCCCTTGGGTTCTTTGCTACTTCTTTTCTTTCTTCTTGGCAACCTTTTGGAAATCCGGGCTGACTGTGGAACGAGTGCGAGCCATGGCAGAGGCTTCCCTTCAGGTGACCCTCCTCCTCCTCCCCCTCCCCGTCCTCTCATGACCCCCTAGCCGGCTGTGCTGGGGCTGGGAGGGTGCGCACGAGCAGGCAGACCCTCCTCAAGTGAGCAGCTGGGCTGAGCCAAAGCACAGCAAAATGAGGCACTGGAAAATCAGCCCTGGCCGCTTCTCCATCCCCCACCATCACCCTTACCTTCTCAGACCAGGCAAGGAATGACTGGGAGGAGAGGGCAAAAGGAGAATAGCAAAGAACCCAAGGGGAAATTGCCAGGTTGGCCCAGCCTCAGCTTTCTGAGAGAGAGAAGAGAAAGACAGTGGTGGGATCACCTGACAGGGAGCCACAGCAGAGGGCCCAAAGAGCCACATGCGGCTCCGGAGCCACGGGTTGCTGACACCCGGCTTAGGCAGAAAGCACATGGACCAAAATGGGAAAGAGGAAAAATCTTGAGGAACAGAATGAAGAGCCGCACTCAAAGCAATGGTCAGAGAAAAGAAATCTAAGTCTGGGGAAGAAATTTAATTTGAGAAACTGTCTCAAACAGGATCCCCCTTCCTTTGTTCTCATAAAGATAAAGGAAGGGAGGAAGGAAGGAAGCACTTTCAGATTGTGTTAATTTTTGTGTGTTTGATTTCCAAGTTTGATCTACCTTGGATCGTTGACATATTGACATCACCTTGTACTTTAACCAGGATTTAAGGCTCACCATGTCACCAACTCTACTTCTGTGATCCATATTTAGTCTCTCATTCAATCCGTGTTTGTTCTCAAGAAGAGATAATAGCAAGAAAAATTCCCACAAGCTCTCCTTTCCATACCAGAAACGTTGCAGGATAGGATAACAGAATCTTGAAAAAGTTTTTTCCCACCCTGTCTTAAACAAATGAAGGCAGGGTTATTTGATTTAGCAATGAAATTTAGAGGCCACCTGGCTCCAGAATGACTCTGAGCAGCTTACCTTAAAAGCAGAAAACAATGTTTAAAATTCCAAGTGTCCAAATAAATTCACTCCCTATAACAGAAATCACAACCAATAGGACTTCAACCTATCCCACAAACACCACACCAACAGTGTTCTTCTAAAAAGTACAGGCCATTCACCTGTTACTCTCTACATAATACAACAAGGGGTGGTAATAATGCTTCCAAAAATCATTTTCAAAGACTTCACTGAGATAGTATCCAGTTCACACAAGAAGAATGTTGAAGCTGCAGTTCCTCACTAAAACCTTGGTAGAACTTAGAATTCCTGAAAGCATTTGGGTTTAGAACATGACAAAATATAAATGACTGCGAGAACTAGTTTGGAGCACACACGATTATACCTTTATGAGAGATTGCAATCCTTCACTTCCTGTCTCCCTCTAAATCATTCGTCTGCCTTTCCAACTGTCAGCAGGGTTATAGATTGCCTTGTCAGAAGCAATAAAGCTCATTTGTCTTCTCCCCGAAGCCATAAATACCTGTGGGAAGTTTAGTATAAGAAAAGCCAATAGAAGTGGCTTCTTCTGAATCCCACAGGTATCAAAACATCTGTAGTAAAAAGGTAGCTTCATCTGCTACCAATGCTAACTAAGGAAAGTTGAAACACATTCTTCACATCAAGAAGGGAACATTGCAGATACTTCACAGATGGCGCTGAAGAAACAGTTGGCTTATTTGTGGCTTTGTCTGTTCTCTGAATCTTGTCATTGTGGTTTCTAAATCATGACTGGGAAACAAGTGCTTTCAAATCACAGCTGGAAAAAGTTCCTGGAGGCCACTTTTGTAATGGGTGGGTAGCTGGGTGGGAGGCAAGAGAAATTTGTCCATTTCAGTCTCTCAAAAGATGGTTGTAGCTAATTCTGGTAACAGAACAATGAAGCAATGTGGATAACTGAGGAATCCTTTCCTGCTTTAAGCAGGGGTGCTATTCAGCAGGTTCTAACAGGTTCTGGAGAACCGGTAGCAGAAATTTTGAGTAGTTCGGAGAACCGGCAAATACCACCTCTGGCTGGCCCCAGAGTAGGGTGGGAATGGAGATTTTGCAATATCCTTCCCCCAGGAGTGGGGAGGGAATGGGGATTTTGCAGTATCCTTCCCCTGGAGTGGGGTGGATATGGAGATTTTGTAGCATCCTTCCCCTGCCATGCCCACCAAGCCATGCCCACAGAACCGGTAGTAAAGAAAAAATGAATTTCACCACTAGCTTTAAGTATTGTGGCTAATTAGCACATGAAAACAAAACCATCCATTTAAAATTCAAGAGTTTTTGTACTATGTTGTAACATAAAATAATTTAACAAGTTTAATAAGAATGTTAGAGGGGGAAAAAACAATCTTTATGGCAGAAATAGGCGAGGCCTGTTTCCTTTCTGTTCAGAAACAGGGATAAAAAGGGATAAAAAAGCAACATAATAGTGAGATCAGAGCCAAATAATAATGGAAAGAGTAGGAGATGAGTGCACAGGCAAAACTACCACAGATCAGAGATTAAAACCCGAAATTCTAAAAACTGGCATCAAGATTGGAGCATTAGTGACCATTTCATGCTTCGTTTTTATAGGTGTGAGGAGTATCAAAATGGAACAAGATCGTAAATTCTGTAACAAAAAAAAAAAAAAGTTTTCAGTTTTACAAAACAGCATTGCGCCAGCACTCTGAAACATCAAGCTTAATTTAACAGTTCAGGAATATAAAATTTACCTAGGAACTAGATGCAAAAATTGCCATAAGACTGCAGTTGTTTTATTATTTGATACTCTTAAGTAATCAACATTCAGCCCCTTGCTGATTTATGGCAAATCATTTTGTAAGATCTGATCTCTCTTCTGTCGGCCCCCGCCTTGGAGAGTATCAATTTGTGTGCACTGTTAAGAATACTGTAGTTATCAAATATCATTGGAAAGGCTTTTTAACCAAGCCATTTGGATAACTGCTTCACAGATGTGATTTTTTTTCTTGCAAAGACTCAAATAGTTGTTGTTCTCCCAAGGGTGGGTGGGTGGGGAAAGCTACTGTAGATTAGCTTTTGCTAATTCTAAATATGAGTCTTAACAGCAGTGCAGATAAATTGCTGCCTGGGTTCACATACCATTAAATCCTAAATTTGGGATTACAATGCACAATTCTTTTGTTCTGCTAATATACCCCACCCCCCTCAAAAAAACTCATCAAACCACAAAGTGGCTCACAGTGATAGCCTGCTAACAGAGCGTTCAAGTTTTTATTATATGGCGAACCACAGACCACCTAACCCTATTTTAACCTCCTTTAGCATATTGTTTGTTTGAGATATCACCCCGCACGGAAAACAGTCATCCATGCAGGACCTAGCAAGAACTGTTGATTCCTTTTGTTCTCCATGGGCAGAGTGATTTTGTTTTTCTTTCCCAAATCCTTTTCGTTTAGCATAATTAATCTGCCCTCCATGGCAGGAAAATAGTGAGGGAAGGGAAACAGAATCAACCAGGATTATTACAAAAACAAACTAATAACTCGTGCCAGCTTGGATTTTGGAAAGGGTAAGCAATGCGCCACTTTGTATTTTTCTCACTCTTAATTCAGACTGTACAGTTATTTATCCAGGAGTCGGTACCTGTGTCAAAATATACGTGCCTTGATTTCTCTCATTTGTGGAATCTCACTGTTTATATGTGGAACGCTTTATGCAAGAAGAAAGATCCCTTAATTCCCCCAATGGCTAATTGGCTGCAAAAGCTGATTAGCAGAGATGGCTACAGTGACTGCTTTAATTAAAGAAAAGATTACAACTAACTTTGTTTGTACTTGGAAACCACTTCCGGACTTTGTGCTTGAGGTGGAGGGGGGGGGGGGGGAAATGAAACATTGAATTTGGGTTTTGCTGATTAGGTAAGTTTGTTGTTATAAAAACGGCTTTGTGCTTAAGGTGGAGTAGTACATATATTACTATGTAAATGTCAAAAGTTGAGGCTGTATATTATTACCTTATTCTATTGCACTAAAAAGAGTCAGAAATCAATGCTTTTCTTTCTTTTCCCGCTTTTACCTCCCCCTTTTTCCTCTTCCCCTTTTCCCTTCCTTACTCTCCCATTATTTTCATTTCTCATAATGAATTCATAAATAATAATAATGTGAAATCAATCATATTAGTGCTGGGGTCAACTGGAGATCTTCCTATCTCCCCCCCCCCCACCTTTCTCTCCCTCTCCCTCTCCTTCTTTCTCTCTCCTAATTTACATAGTAACAAGCAGAAGGTGGAGCCAGGGTACAAAAACCCAGATGGGTGGACTATAGCAATCACATCAACATTTTAGAATAGAATAGAATAGAATAGAATAGAATAGAATAGAATAGAATAGAATAGAATAGAATAGAATAGAATTCTTTATTGGCCAAGTGTGATTGGACACACAAGGAATTTGTCTTGGTATGTTATTGAAACTGCTATAAAAACATAGTATGCATCACACAATTTCCTTTATCTCTAGATCTAGACTGTAGAGTTCATGAAGTTTATATTTCTTCCTCTCTGCTTTCACACAATAATGCCAGACATTCCTTAGATTTCTTATCTAGGTCTCTTTGAACCTCTAAGTGAGTTGATAGACACTAATATTTTATGAGTTGAGATATTTTCTTACTTGGATTCAAATTCATTTCTCTTTGTATTTTATACTTCGATAAACTAATAAAAATTTGTCAACCAAATCTCACTGTTGGGGGCTCAGTCCACAGTTAACTGGGACATCAATGAGGCAATCCTGTGACTTCTTGTGACAGTTTCTCTGAACGAGAACCTTGCTGCCTTTGAGTAATAGTGGAAGGGTTCTCCAAGGCATAGTTCTGCTGCAAGGGACAAAGGTTGACTGCTATGCCCAAAACTGTGTGACATTGTGGGTGGGGACTGCCTCCTCCCTGACACTTTTCCACTGAGAACAAATATCATTTAAACACACCATCATTGCACAGCTAGATTAAATCAGTTGCAGCCCATTACTTTAAATAATCAGTACCGGTAAGTATCAGGCTGCCGTCTCTCACTTCACTGGTAAAAGCTGGAAAGTTAAAGGAGGAGACATGTAATTACAGACATTTTCAAGGTTCATTTTTGGGGAAATTAAAATCTAACATTATGACATTCGACAGGCTGTTTCTTTCAACCGCGTTGGCTCATCCGTACAAATATAGACTGAGCCAGAGAACAAGGCAGAGAAAAGATTGTGTTATTGAATTTTTTTACTAATGCCTTGTACTTTGCCAGGAAACTGAACATAATATTGAAGGCACAAATAAAATCCTTATTTTAAAAGATCAAATTATATTTGGACAGCTTGCATGCAGATTACATTATACTTGGGAACCGTGTGTCTTGTGTTTTTTTTTTTAAATTTATTTATATGCCGCCCTTCTCCGAAGACTCAGGGCGGCTTACAATGTGCTCAGCAATAGCCTTCATCCTTTTGTATATTTATACAAAGTCAGCTTATTGCCCCCACAACTGGGTCCTCATTTTACCTACCTTAGAAAGGATGGAAGGCTGAGTCAACCTTGAGCCTTGGCGAGATTCGAACCCTGCAGTAATTGCAGGCAGCTGGTCTTAATAACCAGCTTAATAACAGGGTGCCTTAAACCCCTGTACCACCAAGGCTCTTTCAATCCAGTGGTGGGTTTCACATTATGTTACTACCGGTTCACTGCATGCACACATGTTCGCTTTGTGCACGCACGAGCCCAGTTTGCACATGAGCCAGCCTTCCACATATGCACCCAGCCTTCCACGCATGCGCCCAGCCTTAAAAACTTGCCTAAATAGGATGGCATTGAGTCTGGTCTGGTGGCGATTTCCACTACTGGTTCAGGTGAACTGGTCCGAACTGTCTGAATACCACCTTTGCTTCAATCCTATTGTGCTGATGACTCACCAAAGTCAACATGTAAAAAAGAAGCATTATACTGGCTGGGAATAATGGAATATACCCACCTGGAATGGATCAAAATGAAAATAAATGCATCTGTGATCCTAAACATATCTTTTTGGTCTACTATGTTTAAATTTCAAAGTTCAGGCACATACATAAAATGCAAAAGGCATCACAAAAAGCTGTTTACTTCCTCTCTACAGTATCAAACCAAGCTCTCAACCTATAACTGTAGACATATGAGAAAGAAAAACAAGGGGTTGGGGCTGGCCTTAGCAGTGCCCAAAGCTGAATATTGTTGAAAATTGGGGAGAAGGTCTAAGTGCATAAAAGGAGCCCTCAGAATATTTGTGAACTAGATGACTTCTGCTTGGAACAATGAGGAACATTCCAAAAGCAAGATTAGAAAGATTCTTAGATGTTAGCAACTAGTAGAAAATGAAGCTGTTATTTCTACTAAAAGAAGTATTGTAAAGTATTGACTGCAGGGATGACCATACTTTGACACCTGCCATAGTCATGGTTGTCTTATTTCAAAATATGCTCATTTTGAATCATGAACAACTATACATAAAATATAAATATGCATTCAAACCAGGGGTAAAATCCAACAGGTTCTGACAGGCTCTGGAGAACCGGCGCAGAAATTTTGAGTAGTTCGGAGAACCAGCAAATACCACCTCTGGCTGGCCCCAGAATGGGGAGGGAATGGGGATTTTGCAGTATCCTTTCCCTGGAGTGGGGTGGGAATGGAGATTTTGCGGTATCCTTCCCCTGCCATGCCCACCAAACCACGCCCACCAAGCCATGCCCATAGAACCGGTAGTAAAAAAAAATTGGATTTCACCACTGATTCAAGCACAAGATATGTTTATCTCTGTTCTATGTAGAAATTGTGTTGGTTTCTGCTCCCTTATAGATTCATTGAAACATACAGTTGGATTAGGGGTATTTAAACATCTGCAGACAGGTTTACATATCAGATCTTAGGGCTTTTGTTAAGATTGTTTTAATGTGAATGCTTTTATTCATATTAGTATTATGGTTTTAACCTTTTTGGACTGAATTCTCAAACGCTGGAAAGGTGCCTAGGAAAGAGTTCTATCATAAAATAATAATTTACACTACTCATAATAAATACATTATGTAAATGCTGAATTACAAGTTTGAGGTAAATAAAAAGAAATCCACTTTACTCTCACAACATCTGGTTGGGAGCTGCTGTAGAAAAAAAGGCTGGATTAGATGCTTCTTGTAAATTATGTACACAACTGGCAAAGCTGTTTTAAAAATGTACTCCAGAAAGGAATTTTTCCATGACATCTTTATTTCCAAATCATATTGAAATTCCATCCAATTTTTCTTGAATGAAGGTGTTTAGCATCCCTTTAATTTATACCAGAGAACACCAGACAAAGGCTTTTGTCTCCATAAGGAATAAAATATTATTGACATAGATTACACAGCAAAAATAAGAACCGTGTCAAGTAGTAAAAGTGGGAAGGAGATACTTGAGATATTCAGCTTAAGGATCTTCTTAATCTTCCTTCCTTGGTCAAATTAAATCTCTTAATTAAATCTTGGTAAAGCGAATCTTTCTGAAGGAAAACTGTACCCAAATCATTACCATTCAATAATCTTCAACTCAGAAAATGTGCTTTTGTCATCTCTCCGAAATCATAACAGTGTTTCCATTTCCTCTCTTTCTCCAGTAACAATTACTTCTGAGATATTTAATAGGTGCCTTCTCTTTTTTAGAAGAGGAATGGAAAATGAAAGTAATATACTTTCCTTATTGCCCTTGAGTAACCCCTCTGCTAGAAAAAAATCTTTCAGCTAGAATGTACCCCAATAAATGAGTATAGACTGAATATGCTGCACAGAGCTTAATCTATATAGTTCTGAAACATCTCTCTGGTAATTAGATTTGAACGTGCTCTAGAAAGAATACACAATAAGTAATAATTTCAGAAAGTTGAATTACATTTTTTTGCACATTCTGCTAATGTTGTTGTTGTTAGTTGCGAAGTCATGTCCAACCCATTGCGACCCCATGGACAACATTCCTCCAGGCCTTCCTGTCCTCCACCATCCTCTAGAGTCCAGTTAAGCTCACGCCGACTCAGTGACTCCATCCAGCCACCTCATTCTCTGCAGTCCCCTTCTTCTTTTGCCCTCAATCATTCCCAGCATTAAGCTCTTCTCCAGTCCTTCCTTCTCATTAGGTGGCCAAAGTATTTGAGTTTCATCTTCAGGATTTGGCCTTCTAAAGAGCAGTCAGGTTTGATCTCCTCTAGGACTGACTGGTTTGATTGCCTTGCAGTCCAAGGGACTTGCAGGAGTCTTCTCCAGCACCATAGTTCAAAGGCCTCAATTCTTTGGTGCTCAGCCAAAGTATTCTGCTAATACTTAGATTTTAAAATAAAGCAATAAATACTTTTAATTTGTGGGTGGGGAATCCTATGTCTTCTTGAAATGGCCAACTGACAAAAGTTAGGGGGCGGGGAAATCTAGACTACAACAGTGAAATGTTTATTTAAATGTTTAAGATCCATTTAAATCCCCTTTTAAGCTGATTGGGTTCCATCAATTGAACTTCATGAAGGAGTGCAGCCCAGTCTTCTGGACATGTTAGAATTGTGGTTGCTAATTCATATACAGAAGGAGGTAGAAGAACAGAAGGTCCTCTGGGCCTTCTGCTCTCTTCAGAAGCTTAGCAAGTACCGTATATTTTGTCCAATTTCCAGTCAGCTCCCCACCACCAGTAGAACCTAAGGACACATGAGACTAGATGGGGGTACTCACATGCTTTGAATAACTATCTCCTGCTAGTTGCTTTTTGGCTTAAGCTGATGGAAGCAGCAATGCAAACTGCTGCTTTAGAGAATGCCAAGTTATGGCCGGAAGGTGGCAGTGTAGCAATGATTTTATTTTCCTCTTTTTTCACTTTTTCTTAGTCATTTCCAAAAAGTAACACAGGGTGATACAGCCCTATATTGCTCACACACCAGGTTAAGAGGAAAGACGCCAAGCAAAGTGCAGATAGTTGGAGCCGGAATTACCAAGTTGCTACTCCATTAGGCAGAAGGAGGGACAATGGTGCAAAGGCTTGAGCAGGGGGTTAGACCTGAAGATCTCCTAGGTCCCTTCCAACTTTGTTACTCTGTATTCTATTCTGTCTCTTAGCTGTCATTTAATGGTGTCTGTAATTTTATAGCCCTGATATGATCTAAAGAGAGTGGCTGCCATTTTACATATAAAATATACATTTTTTACATTTTTAATTATATTTACACTTTACAAAATATATTTTTAATATATCATATTTAGAAACCACCCATCTCACTCAAACAGCAACTCTGGGCAGTGTATAAATAGATGTTAAGAACTATATATATAAAAACAGTTAAAAGTGAGAATAAAATGTTAAAATGCAAAATTTTAAAATATGTATAAAAGATTAGAAAGTCTTACTGAAAAACTCTTAATGTGCAATCAATCATATTGATTGCTGGGGTCAACCGGAGATCTTCCTAGCTCATCTCCCCCACCCCTCCTTCCTTCTCTCTCTCTCATCTTATTATCTATCTATCTATCTATCTATCTATCTATCTATCTATCTATCATTTATCTATCTATCATCTATCTATCATCTATCATCTATCTATCTATCATCTATCTATCTATCTATCTATCTATCTATCTATCTATCTATCTATCTATCATTTATCTATCTATCATCTAATTTATATAGTAACAAGTTGCTAGTTCAGTGAGCAGAAGGTGGAGCCAGGTACAAAAACCCAGATGTTTGGACTACAGCAATTACATCAACATTTTAGTATGTTATTGAAACTGCTATAAAAACATAGTATGCATCACAAGATTTCCTTTAGCTCTAGGTCTAGATTGCAGAGTTCATGAAGTTTATATTTCTTCCTCTCTGCTTTCCCACAATAATGCCAGACATTCCTTAGATTTCTTATCTTGGTCTCTTTGAACCTCTAAGTGAGTTGATAGCGACTAATATTTTACCAACTGAGATATTTTCTTACTGGGACAAATTATGGCCAATGAACAGCCCCGCTGCAAACAAAGTTATACCTCGACAGATCACAAGAAATCGGACCACATCACACACCGCCGATCAAATCAACCCGAAACCAGACCATGACATCATCAGAAGACATCTGAACAACAACACCAGCACCAATTTACATCACACAGATGGTACTTAAAACCAAGAACTATAACTCGGCAACTACAGCCAGCCAATCACATAACCTGAAACAGACCAGAACACAGAAAGGTATTTAAACGCCAGTGCTCCCCCAGACAAGCACAATCCAAATTGTGAAGATATCTCCTCAAATGGGGATGAAACGCTTGCAACCAAATCAACAAGCTTTAAGTTCAAACCAACAACATAACTACTAACCCGAGCTACTAATATTCAAAGGCATTTCAATTATGGCCATGCCTTTCCTTTGATCTCCCACCTTAACTCTTCAAACTGTGGTCTTGTTTTTTTTTTAAAGAGACTCTTTTAAAACTCCTGTCTGGTTTTATCAAGTTATGTATTATTAAACTTATTGTAGTATACTAATTAGAATGCTAGAAGTGGACTGGGAAACTATTTTCAGAAGATGAAATAAGGTCATTGGTTAATTATGACTAATTTCTTAGCCTACTTTACAGGGTTACTATGTGTATATAATGGTGAAGGAAGAGAATTATTGATTGGGGATGTTGTCTGAGTCCCTTGGAAAAATCTGGGCTGTAAATAACACAATAAGGCTTTATTCACACAACATGCTAAAAACCTAAAATCTGCTGAACAGCTTTTGATCTTTTTTGGAACCAGTCACTGAACATCATGCTATGGTTTATTCCTTAGTATGTAAACTCAGTCAAGAGTGAGCTATTCAATGGACACAGTTAACGTAATTATAAGCCACAGCATAGCACTATATATGAACCCAGTCCCAATATAAATATTTATCAAAGGCTTCCCGAACAAAATCAAGTTTTGTATCTGGATTAAAGTTTATTCTCTGTTTTCAGAATAACAAGACTAGGAATTGCAATGGATTGGGTTGAAAGAGAAACCATTATGATATAAATTGAATGTGTGAACATAGTACTATGAGCACCGAAAAATTAGACCAGCTTTGGGGTTATTTTTCATCCTTATCTGTCTTTGTTACAGAGACAGTTACATCCACTCCTGCTTTGAACAACAAAGAACAATAGTTATTTAACTAAGGAATTAAATGTATAGCACCAGCTTGGAGGAGATCTCGATATAGATTCTCAAAACCATAAGAATCACCTGTCTTCCCGAGTACTTGATTAAATCCTATCTTACAGTTGGTTTGGTCAAGAAAATACACAAGTTCTGTACAATCTAGAGAGCAAAGTTGGAAATAGCCATACTGTAGGTGCACAGCCATTTTTCAATAGGATTTGTGTTATTTCTCTCAATTGCAAATATAATTAATTAATTATTTAATTAACTCCTGGATTCATGCTCCTCCAAAGAATTCCAAAATCATACAGCAACAAAGTTCAGCAACAAATTACCTAGGTTGTAAAAGCATAATTTGAAAGCCAGTTTGGTGTTGTGGTTAAGGCACCAGGCTAGGAAATGGGAGACTGTGAATTCTAGTGCTGCTTTAGCCATGAAAGCCAGCTGTATGTCCTTGGGCCAGTCATTCTTTCTCAGCCCAGCTCATCCTACCTCACAGGGTTGTTGTGGGGAAAATAGGAGGAGGAAGATGTTTTGAATATGTCGCTGCCTTGAGTTATTTACAAATATAATAAAGGTTCATTCAGATAAACAAAGATTATTCTCCAAGTGACTCTGTGCAGAATCCAGTGACAGTACATAGTGTGAGTATGCATAAAACGAAATCATCATCTGCTGGTGATTTCATTATTTTGTATTTATGTTATTGCAGTATTACGTACAAAATTTCTGTTCAGTGAAAGTTCCTTTAGTTTTACTGGCAATCTGAAGAATAAAGAGCTAGGTATAAATGCAATGATGGTGAAAATCACTGCAACTTAAAGAAAACATTGAGGAAAATGCTGTTTGGAAACAATCAGGATAAATACATAGCCAAGGAAGCCAACAAGTGTGAGCAATGATAACTTTGAAGTTGTTCTTCTATGGTTTATTTAATGCAAAATATAAATGGCTGTTTATTTCTTTAGCTGCAGTTCAAAGCGTGCCCAGAGGAGTGCTTGAAAATGATGAGATACCTTCAGGCAGTTTCTTAGGGGAGGATATGGTGCTTGAACAAAGTAATGATACATGGAGAATACTACAATGTACAGAGGTGGATTGAAATGAGAAAAATAAAGGTTAGAAGGAAAAAGCCCTACTAGTTCTGCCTCTTGGTTTCATATGCCAGTAGGCAGCTCTTCTCTTCACTGTTGAAGACATCATCCCCATCCACCAAATGAATGGGATGGGATGAGATGGGATGGGATGGGATGGGATGGGATGGGACGGGACGGGACGGGACGGGACGGGACGGGACGGGACAGGACAGGACAGGACAGAACGGGATGGGACGGGACGGGACAGGATGAAAGTGGAGGAGAGGGGAAGAGAACAGAAGAGAAATCTCCATTCCCACCCCACTCCAGGGGAAGGTTACTGCAAAATTCCCATTTCCTCCTGATCAGCTGGGACTCAGGAGGCAGAGAATAGATGAAGGCAGGGTAAGTAAGAGGTGGTATTTACCGGTTCTCTGAACTACTCAAAATTTCCGCTACCGGTTCTTCAGAACTGGTCAGAACCTGCTGAATACCACCTCTGGTAGTGATTATTTTAGGAGCATTAGGAGCATGCTAAAAAAAAATCAGGCTAGGTCTTATTTTCAGGGAAACATGGTGGAATAGAATAGAATAGAATAGAATAGAATAGAATAGAATAGAATAGAATAGAATAGAATAGAATAGAATAGAATAGAATAGAATAGAATCCACTTGTGTTCTATTTTCCACCTCTGTCTGCTGCTATTTGCACAAAAGGGTTAAAGTTGGAAAAACCAAAGGTCCCTCCTTTGAGACTGTCCATGCTAATTATATAGCCACAGTATTGTGGGTGCGGTCTCTGGAAAGTTCTGTGCCTTGTGATACAGATAGGGAGGTAAAGATAGTATAAAAGAGTGATACTAAGTTCTCCACTCTGTTCTTCTCATTTCCTTCTCCCTGCTTTGGCCTGCACTTTATCCTGCTTTTTTGTTCATGGTGTTTAGTAAATAAACATTGAAGTATATCATGCTAGATATACAGCGGAGAATGAGCTTATTTATTATTTATCATTTCTTTTAAAAAAAACTGCTCAGCTCCCTGAGGGATTCTGAGTGGTGTACACAGGAAAAAAATCAGACTATAAAAGCGATATATAAAAGTTAAAAATCAAGGATAAGTTTAAAATCAGGGTAAAATTAGTTAAAAGGTGGTAGTAAGGCCTTCAGGGCATTAGCCAAGCCCACAGCTCTGTGACCCTGTCTGAACCCCAAGCAAGAGTGCAGAGCCATGTTTTAACTCATTCCCTCTCCTCTGGTGCCAGAATGTTCTTCAGAACAGTGGCAATGGAAGACAGATAGCCCCCATCAGTCAAAATTCTTTGTTGCTGGGTAAATAGAGCAAGCAATTGCCCACAGTAATTTTCCAACATCCATGAGGCTGCTTCATATTTGAGCAATGTTTCCATATTTCATATTAAGTTTCAGTATTATTAATAAACATAATAGGTAGCAAACCTACTAGGATTTAATAAAATGTCCAGGAAAGTCTTAGAATGCCACTTCTTGTTAGGCATACTGACTGGGAACTCTTCAGAAAAATGATTGAAAACATTGACTGGAGTTGTAAATTTCAATACACAATCTTTTTTTTTTTTAAAGTCTGTCCACATAAAGCCATTGCAGCTTGAAATAACTCCAGCTCAAGTAATTACTGCAATGTTGAGAGCCGTAAAACATAGTTGATGTGAATGGGATTTCCATAGAGATACTATGCAAACACCTCCAGTTGCCTTTTCGAGTATATCAGCCAACTCAAATGATTGCAAAGACCAAAAACCAGAGTGACATATAAACTGTCTCTGTGAACTGATGGTTTTGAGGTAGCAGTTTTCATCAGCAGTGTATATTTCGACATGTTTAAGGTTGAGAGTGACATTTTGGATGGCTGATGCTATCTTTTGCGAATCCACTGTATCACTTATATAAACTGGTTGCAATAGGCAATAAAGGGAATATGTGAGCTGAATGCATTCCTGATTCCCTGTTTTTTCCCTACATAATGACTCTGGAAAAAGAATTCCATTGCTTTCTTTTGTTTCTCAAGACTAGCCCTTTCTGGCACTTTTATTCTCTGCAAAAAAATGAGAGTGGTTTGCAGTTATGTTACTGTTTCTACAGTAACCTTTTGAAGCAGAGTCTCACAGATTAGATTTAAAGAGAAGGAAGGAAAAACACTTCATTCTGTTGCCAGCTTCTTTTAAAATACTGGAGGAGTTGCCAAGAATATAATGCCAACATACATGTGTAGCTGCCGTCTGCCATTAAAATTGGAAGCTCTAGATCAGTGGTGTCAAATTCAAGGCCCACAGGCTGAATTTGGCCCTCTGGGTACTTAGATCCGACCCGCAGGACCAACCTGGAAACAATGAAGGATCAGCCTTGTGCGGTCCTCTTGAGCTCAGTTTTCTTTGGCAGAGGATTGCAGGAGGCCATTGTTGCCAAAACTGGAGCTCGGGAGCCCATTTTCACTGGCAGAGTGCTCATGCCACCACAGGTGCCCCCGACATGAGTGATGTTGAATTGGCCACGCCCACCCTGGCCACGCCCACCCTGGCCCCCTGAAGTCAAACACAACCCTGATGTGGCCCTCAGTGCAATCGAGTTTGACAGCCCTGCTCTAGATGGTGTCCTCCATGGTCCAGCCTATACTTTCTGAGATACTTGAGAGGTCTTGCACAATAACTAGAAGCTATGGTGATTACTTCTAAAGAAGCATTAACTTGGATTGAAAAACATCTTGCAGGAATACTAGTCCAGTGTGGAAAGTTAATTAGATAGGAAAAGAGATTCAGACTCCCACAGCTGAATGTCACCAGTTCTATCCCCAAATGAAGCTTATTTTCGGGGGGAGGCTTATTTTAACGCATGCACCCAAAAGCCCGATTGGGCTTATTATCAGGGCATGTCTTATTTTTGGGGAAACAGGGTAAATTTTATTTTTCACTGTACTTTTAATTGTTTTATACAGAAAAACACTGAATCACGTAAACTCTTACCTGAAACAAGGCTAGTGGGGAGAGGGAAGGGCTGTAGATGGAACTAACAGAGCAGAAAGTTAATATTTATGTTATGTATTGAATATATATAGTTGTGTTAAGCCCTGATAAAGTGAAACTAAAGGGACACGGTGGCTCAGTGGCTAAGACACTGAGCTTGTCAATTGAAAGGTCAGCAGTTCAGTGGTTCGAATCCCTACACGAATCCCGTGTAACAGGGTGAGCTTCCGTTATTTGTCCCAGCTTCTGCCAACTTAGCAGTAAAAATGCAATTAGAAAAATAGGGACCACCTTTGGTGGGAAGGTAACAGCATTCCGTGTGCCTTTTGCATTTAGTCATGCTGGCCACATGACCACGGAGACGTCTTCGGACAGCGCTGACTCTTCGGCTTTGAAAAGGAAATGAGCACCTTTACTTAAAGTGAAACTAACCTTTAGATGACCCTAACTGTTAACTCCAACTGTTTTGGAGGGAAACTTGATTCATATTTGGGTGGGCATTTTCAAATACTATGTTTGATTAAGGCCCTGTGGGCCTAGAGTATAAATTACAGGCATTTGCCTGCTGTTCCTCAGTTCCAGTTTTCAGTCAATAAATGCAGTTGTAGCTATGCTGGTCTGGTTCTTGCCTCCTGAAGCCCACTACACAATAGTTTAACTACACTTTTAAAAACTATTTAACCATTCTGATATGCTGCTTTTTTTCAATTTTACTTTTTGCCTGGACAGCAGAATGTGTGAAAGTAAGCACATTCTACTTTTTAAATTAAATGCCCGAAGCTGTATTCTCTCCACACAGTCATAAAAACAAGCAATGTCAGGATTAACCCAATTCAAAAATGAAAGCGGAGCAAGAGTTTTCAGTGTTCAGCTCCATTGAAGACCTGCCAGTTTGGTCACCAATTGTTCTTGTTTTGTTCAAAGCAGAAATCCAGTACTTGCCAAATCAGGGCTTCTGTGGGTGGAGATAGATTTAGCCTGTAAAAATGTACTTTGTCTGGCACAGAATTCATTTCCTGCAAACTATTGTGACGTTTCAACAAACTGAAACTAGCAGCTCTGTGAGGACAAGACTTTTACAGGTAAGTACAAATGTTTTCAAATGTTGATTTTAAAAGAGAAAAAAACTAAGCTGAAATCAACAATGCGTTTTTCCTAAAACTCTCTCTTTTTTCTCTGTTGCTATTATTGGCCTATTTCTATAAATAGGGAATCAGATCTGACTCGGTATTTTGTGTTCTGTACTTTGTGCTATAGTTCTGTGCTGGGAAATGAAACACAGCAACAGCTGCAAAATTCTTCTAAATTAGACTCCATCCTAGGGTTCATTTGGACCAAATAATCAATTTTGCATATTTAAGTCCATGACTTCTGGATTACAGTTACTCAGTGACTTAGTTCTGACTAATTTGGATATGACCACTTTATAAAATATTTTGTATAATACAGTATGCATTCCCATCCTTGCCGTTAGGGATTATTGCTAAAGATTGTTCTGCATGTTTACATTTATATTTATAAGAGCCCTAGTGGCACAGAAGTGCCCTGGTGGCACAGTGGTTAGAATGTAGTATTGCAGGCTAATTCTGCTGACTGCCAGCAATTCGATCCTGACGGGGCTCAAGTTTGACTCAGCCTTCCATCCTTCCGAGATCTGTAAAATGAGGACCCAGATTATTGGGGGCAATATGATGTCTCTGAAAACCACTTAGAGAGGGCTGTAAAGTACTGTGAAGTGATATATAAGTCTAAGTGCTACTGCTATATTACCTTGCATTTATATAATACATCAGACAGGTACTCCATGTGGCTAAAGTTAGGAAGCAAAGATAAGAAGTCTGCAAGTAAAATTATTGTTGCTACAAATAATACATGTAACCCGATTTTTAAATGTAAGCTGCAGCAGGCTTTTCTAGATTAAATTGCAAAGATGTACAATATTAAAAAAAAGCCTTGTTCATTTTTTTTTGCCTATTCAAACTCTGAATCGTATGTTGAAAGAATCAAAAACATTTCATTTACTTGATTCTTCCCAGAGACTACATAGCAAAAGAATGTGTAAACATGGGCAATATCATTGTTTAGAAGGGCTATTTATACACAATTTATAGTCGCCATTATTGTAAGCAATGAAGTTTGCTTCTCATGTATTTGAACTCCTTAGGGCAGTGTTTCTGAACCCTGGCAACTTTAAGATATGCAGACTTCAACTCCTAATTTTGGAAATTGAAGTCTATATATGTTAAAGTTGCCAAGGCTGAGAAACATTGCCTTAAGGTATTGTATAAACGTGACTACTCTTTGTATGTGTGTGTGTGTATGTGTGCAAAAGTTCTCACATGCCATTTCACCCATTTCATTTCTCCAGCTACTTTTCCTCTGTGTGGAAATTAACCAAGAACAATTCTCATGATCTTTCCAATAGCTAGAGAGTAGCTATCATTGGAAACTGCATAAAGCTGGAAAATTGAAGTATCTTTAGCTTGGTGGTCGGCGGTTTGCATATATCTGTCTGAGCCCTGAGAAAGTGTCCTGTGAAGTGGTAGCACTAATTCAGCTGCAATTTATGCAAGATATCCTCTTCCTCTTGGATTTGGTTTAATTCCTTAATTTCTTCATGTTGGTGATTGCATAATCATGAATTAGGAATATTTAAGGAAGAACTAACCTTGGTTACAAGATCAGCTGTCTATAAATATGCTTCTAGAATTCACATTATGAATTCTAAACCGACTTCAGTTGGACAATCCTAGTCACTTCTTTCCTGCATTAATTTACCCAACAATTCTTTAATAAATTTGCAGGAATGTTGATTGGTCAAGATGGCTTCATATTGGGATGCTAGTAAGACAAGATACAACCTGTGCCTTTCCAGATAGGGTTACCAGACATCCAGCAAAAGTCTTCCTTTTTTGTCTTCATGCCTAGCAGGCAAATAAAATAATTGATTACTACCTTTGGGCTAGCTTGGCTGCTACCAGAAATTGACAAAGCCATAATCATCTATGAACACCAATTAGCAGTCAGAAGACATGATGAAAACTCCATAATTGCCATGGACATGGACAGACTTAAGCATAGTTTCAACTGGGAAACTGTGAGCATCCTAACCAAGCCAAATACAAAAACAATAGGTAATTTCTGGAAGCCAGGGAGTCAGACAAATCAGCCATCAACAGGCACATACAAATAAACAACATTTGCATACCATTCAAAAAAGACAATCAAAAAGCTAAAAAGGAAACAAAATATCTCACCAGCAATCAACACCCAGATAAGTAGAGATTAACACCAAGATTAACACTAGACCAACAGCCCACCACTAGACCTAAAACAATGGGAAGTAAACAACAATCAAGGAACTACCAATTCAATCAATCAATCAGTCAGTCAAACAAACAAACAAACAATAAACAACAATCTAATCAAGAAATCACCAAACTACTTCCATCAACAGGCAGAGCAAGCCACTTGTATATAAACAGAGAGCAAACCCCACTCCCTTCTAGCACTGATGATGTTACTCAGTTGGGTAATGAAACATCTGCAAGAAAATAATCAAATTCAGAAAGCACCAAAGCACCCACAAGGCCATAATCAGTTACACTCTGAAGGCCTTTGCATCCTAAATCTCTAGCACATTTCTGTCTCTGAAGAACCAGTCTTTCTGATGCTGGGAAAAGTACGGTAGTTTCATATACTGTACGTACAGATCTAAGTACTTTTTTTTGCAGTTTTTTGCTGTCATTTTTGTCTGGGATGCTGAGAAGGTTAAATAGTTAAAGTGTCCTCTTCAATGTGTCCCACCATTTGTCCTCTTTTCCAATTTTCCATGTCCTCATTGGTCTGTTTGGATATCTGGTAACCCTACCTTCAGATGTACTAATGGTATATAGATTTTCAATTTCACAGGCAGGTACACCATTGCCATGGTAACTACGAATCTAGGAGATTGTATTGTAGTTCCCACATACATGATGGACATTTAGTCAGGGAAGACTGAGACACATAATAATATTGTGTTCCTTGGTTGCATTTGGTCTGTGTATTGTTTAAATTGTATGAGGAATTCCAGGCATGCAAATGGAAATGTAATTAATCTTGCCACTTTTGCTTTGAACCTGTCTTAGCCATTGTCCAAGCTGTTGTGAATATTGAGTTCAGTATTTGTGACTTCTCAGACAGAATCTGCTGGCAAGGCAATTATTAAGTTGAAGGTTCAGAGGAAAATGCTGACATGGGTCTCAGAAATGTTAGACGAACAAAGAACCTGTTGACTGAAAAAGACTGGTAGCAGAAGGCCCAAGGGGATGGAAGATGAGGGATAATCTCACTCAAGATCTCAAAAAAATACAGTACAAATAAATATATTTTATCAGTAAAAGCAGAGAAAAGAAACAATATTCTTAACAGATTGAGATTGAAGTAAAAGGATGGCCAAGAATGTGTATCATAGAATGTACTGGATTAAAAAGACATAGGGTTTTGTTTTTTTCTTGGGCTGGTTGGAAAAAATAGAGATTTAAGGAATTTCAGAGTGAAGCTTTCAGAGTTATTTATTTATTAATTTTAAGTAACAAGGCAGCAAACCTACATAATACTTTTTCGTCCTCTTCCTCCCCCACCGCAATCCTGTGAAGTGAGTTGGGCTGAGAGAGAGTGAATGATTGCCCAAGATCACTCAGCTGGCTTTCATTGCTAAAATGGAACTAGAACTCACAGTCTCCTAGTTTCTAGGCCAGCAGCTGAACCACTATATCAACTTGGCTCTTAGATACTTTAAAGAGTAGTTCATTAAGTGTTGTACCTTATGATTCTTGACGAATGTATCTTTTCTTTTATGTACACCGAGAGCATATGCATCAAGACAAATTCCTTGTGTGTCCTATCATGCTTGGCCAATAAATAATTCTATTCTATTCTATTCTATTCTATTCTATTCTATTCTATTCTATTCTATTCTATTCTATTCTATTCCATTCCATTCCATTCCATTCCATTCCACAAAAAGCACTTGTAGCAGTCATTTATGATATAATAAGAGTGACTTAAAAAGTTCCCTTAAGCCAAATTTCCTACTATTAACTATTAAATTGCTTTCCTACAACAGGTTCAACCCTGCTTCCCTTTTTCAAAATCAACTAGATGCTACTATCTGCTGAAGTGTGAATAGTTGGTAACTATGAGCCCATGAACGGTTGGCCCAGTAGTTATAATGGTGGAAATGGATTCTTTGCTATGGCTGCCCTCTGGATTCTGGGAATCCAATAATAGTTGAGGATCAAGGGGCCTTCCCAAGCTATGAGAAAGTGATCTCATTCAGCCCTGATTTCCTATTGGATCTTCATTTTGTTGGGGTTTTCTTGTAGCCTATCATCAAGCTGAAGAGTAATGACTGCTTGCTTAGACTTAAATAAGGATAAAGTAGTCTAGGTATCATCAGTGTATTGATGGCACCCACTCCAATGTTCAAACATGAAACCCACAACACTCCTAGGTATGGCCCCGACCAGATTAAAATGCATTCCTAATTTTATTAGGAAAATAAAATAAAAGTACAACAAAATTGAAATAATATTATATTTTGAAACTCAGTAAGAATAAATTTAATGACCAATCTCCCAAACTTCAGGCTTGTGACTCAGGAAAAGTATTGCACAAAGTTGTTTCCTAAGTTAAATTGCAGCAGAAAAGATAGGGCTAACGAGATGCAAGATACTAGATATCCAAACAGGCAATGGAGGTCATGGATAATTGGAAAGAAGCAGTCCACACTAAACTGAACGGTTCGTTACTCAAACTCACACTAATTGTGACCTACCTGTACCTTTTTCCCAGATGACCGGCAGGCAAGCGGCCTTGCACTGTTAGGTGACCTGCTCCAGATTTCAGAGCTTCTGGTGCATGAAGGAATATCTCTCTCCAAAACAGGTTGAATGAATTTCTCTCCTTTCTTAAAAAAAAAAAAAAGGATTGAATGTCTTCCCTCCAAAAGAGGTTGAATTTATATACTTGTACTTGTTGAGTTTCAGGCTGCTCAAGGTCCATGATCATGACTAACTTTCTAAAGTTTGAAAAGTTTTGCAATCATTAATAATTAAAGTTTAAATACGTGCGAAATACATTTTAAAAAAATATGGGGGACAATGAAAGAGAGGGGGTGAGTCATATGACTTTTGTTATACAAGTAGTCCTTGACTTACAACTACAATGGGTACCAGAGAATTCGTTATTAAGCATTGTTACATAAGGCAACATGTGATCACACTCAACTTTACAACCTATTTCTGCTGCAGTTGTTAAGCGACTCACCAGTGATTAAGTGAGACATCACAAGACCGGGACTTACAACTTTTCCTGCCACCTTCCCCAATGATTTTGCTTGTCAAAGTTGGCTAGGAAGTTCGAAAAGGCTGACGCTATGAGAGTCATCATTTTTTCAGTGGTGTCATAACTTTAAAAAAAATATGCTGAATGAGTGGTTGTAAATTGAGGACTGACTGTAATGCTTTTCCTTCTTTTGTTTTTAAAAACTATTCTTGTTTTGTAATCCCATACATTTTAACTTCGTTTGGGAAAAGCAATAAAAAAAATCCCCCCTCCCCCCAATACATGGGATAGGGACACGGTGGCTCAGTGGCTAAGACACTGAGCTTGTCGATTGAAAGGTCGGCAGTTCAGCCTAGTGCCACGTAACGGGGTGAGCTCCCGTTACTTGTCCCAGCTTCTGCCAATCTAGCAGTTTGAAAGCACGTAAAAGTGCAAGTAGAAAAATAGGGACCACCTTTGGTGGGAAGGTAACAGCATTCCCTGCGCCCTTGGCATTTTGTCATGCCAGCCACATGACCACGGAGATGTTTTCAGACAGCGCTGGCTCTTCGCTTTGAAAGAGAGATGAGCACTGCCTCCTAGAGTTGGGAACGACTAGCACATATGGGCGACGGGAACCTTTACATTTATCTTATAGCAGTGGTGAAATCCAAATCGGTTTGCTACTGGTTCGCTGGTCACGCATGCTACCCCGTATACATGCACCCCATGTGCCATATGCACACTTTGTGTGCACGCACATGCGCAGTACACAACAAAAGGAGGCTTGGGAAGGTAAGTAGAACAGTGGCAGGGGGGATCAGCTGTGCAGTGCAGTTTAGCTGCTAAAAAGCAGGACCAAAGCTAAACCCCTTTTTAAACTTTTTAAAACTTTTTAAAGTTTTTTAAACTGTCAGTTCAACTGAACTGGTAGTTTTTTTTTACTACTGGTTTGCCCGAACCAGAGCGAACCGGTAGCATTTCACCCCTGCCTTATACATGGGATATTAGAAATTAGAAGGGACGTTTCAGGGAGGTAAAAAGGGGCTAGGAGGTGAAGAAGAAGCTTGCATTATTTAACAGTAGGCTGGGAGGAAGCTGAGAGTGGGAAGGAGATGATCTATATATCTAACTGTGTGTGTGATTATGCAAACACACAGACACATACTATAAAAATTCAAGGGCCTATAAATATACATAAGTTCTGAAAATAAATAGTCAATTTGTAATAATAAATGCAATGATATGTTTCTTCTACTGTATCGGTTATCTCTTGTTGTGTTGATGTATTAATATAAAGGATTATTATTAGCATTTGATTTTTTTCTCCTACCTTTTCTTAGATATACTGTATAACTCAAGGCATCCAACATACCTAACACTCCTCCTATTTTCCCCACAACAACAACCCTGCAAAGTCTGCTGGGTGAAAGAGAGGGACTGACTCAAGATCACCCAGCTGGCTTTCATTTCATTTTCATTATCCCAAACCGGGATGTATAAGCAAATATACCTGTGTGGTTTTCCACATACAACACGCAGGGTCCTTATGCAGGGTTTAGTGGTCCCTGTTTCTATTTGAATCTGACACCCTTGCTGTCCAGTAGTCTGCAGTATAATATTTTGATAGGACGGGCAACAATCACTTCAGAACAATGCCTCAGGCTCTGCTAAAACTCTTTAATTGAGTTTTTTTCCCTTCTAAAAAATGTTTGAAGATGACACAGTATTGTAAGTTTAATTTCCCCCTCTAAGCTGAACCTATTATATATTTTTTTCAAATTCCCAAGGGATTGCCAGGATAAAAGAAAATTTGAGCTAGTCTTAAACTGGTCCCACAATATCCCCTTAGGGACGCAGAACTATCTTCCAAAACATTTCTGGGTAAAAATTCCTTATTATTACTTAGATTCTGATTCTGTTTTCCAAAGAGCCTGGCTGGGCGCTCTGTTCTGCAGGCAGACAAGATCTTGTGGCAAAATCTGGTAAAAATGCCAATATACTGTTTCAGCAAATGCTTTCCTTACTTGCTTTACTTGCCTTAAGTTGAACAAGCCTTGCAACCCTCTCCAAGGTTGGACAAGGACTGAGGCTGTTCTTACTTTTCCCATCACTCTTCCTTGTTTTCTGCCTTTCTAAAACGTGAGCCAAATAAGTCTACTTTCTGTTTTTTGACCTATAACTTTAAGTAGGTTGGCAATTACCATGACTATGAGGAGTTTGTTCTCGAATCACAGTCATTATGTTGAAACTTTTCAAGTCTTCCTCAAGAAGTCAACTGAACATCAGTGTATGCTGGATTTCATTCACAAGAAGCTGCCCCAATTAATATCCAGGTAAATACATGACAGACATGTTCTTAGAAATATTTGATAGATCAGGGATGTCAAACTCGATTTCATTGAGGGCTGCATCAGGGTTGTGTTTGACTTCAGAGGGCCGGGGATGGGCATGACTGGGAGTGGGCATGGCCATGGTGGGCATGGCCCACTCAACATCACTTGTGTCTGGGCATTTGTGGTAGCCAAGTGTTAAGGCAGGACTTCCCTGAGACCCTCCCTACTCTCATTATAATTTCCTTCCTTCCTTCCTTCCTTCCCCTTTTTCCTTATTTTTCCTTTCTTGTTCTCTTCCCATTTTTCCTTCTTTTTCTTTGTCTTTCCTCTTTCCCTTTCTTCTTTCCTGTCCCTTCTTGCATGCTCAAATTCAAAAGGGGAAACATTTCTCCTTTTGTTTTGTTTTGAGTTTGTTTTGCTAGCCCTCTGCAGTGGTGGGTTGCCCCTGGTTCGGACCGGTTCAGAAGAACCGGTAGTAAAACCAGCGAGAGATCCCACCCACCACCCCAGATGTCATTATTAGCGATCTGCGCAAGTGAAGCGAGCGCGCATTTGCGATCCTGTTGTGAACTGGCAGTAAAGGTAAGCAGAACCCACCCCTGGCCCTCTGCCAGTGAAAATGGAGACCGGAGGGGCATGGGCAGCCCCCCCATGCCCCATTTTTGTCTGTGATGGCCTCCTGAAGCCCTCTGCCAGTGAAATTGGAGAACGGGGAGGCATACACAGCCTCCCCCCCCCAGCTCCATTTTTGCTGGCAGAGACATTGTGGGCTGGTCCTTTGCTGTTTCCAGACCGGCCCCATGGGCCAGATCTAAACACTCCATGGGCTGGATTTGACCCACGGGCCTTGAGTTTGATACCCCTGTGAAAGATGCTTTCATACATTAGATCATTGAGAAAAGACTAGATAATCCCAGATTAGAACTGGTTTGGTTTCAGGTTTTTATTGTTTTTAAGGCTTCAATTGGTTGAGTTTTATAATAAAATATTATTTTATATGTCTTTTAATTTTGGATTGGGAGCTGCCCAGAGTTAGTTGAAAGGTAAGTGGCTATATAAATGTTTTAAATAAATAAAATCAATCTGAGTGAGCTTTTTAATGTATTTAATTGTGTGCAACTTAACTTTTCATTCCACTTCATCCAACCCACTTTTTCCCACTTTTTTTTAAAAAAAATTGTGGATCTCTCTAGCACTATTCAAAATTCCCATCAATATAACCATTAGCATTTTATTTTTTTTACTTTTTTATATTTTTTTTTGCTGGTTGACATGCTCATCTAAAGGAGCTGAAAAGACTTCCTGCTCTTATTTGTCTGCTACTTAGTTCAGTTTAGGTGTAAGCAGTACATGCTTCTCTCTCTCCCTGATAGCCCAAAGTCACTGAGACTTAAACTTGTTACTAACCACAAGTCTGCAGTCCATCTATATACATAGCCCCATCCTGACCACCCTTATTGAGCCACATCAGGCTGGAATAAAAGACTGGGAGGTTCCTAGAGGACATTTTCTAGAAATGCAAGTCACCAGACTTTTTGAACAACTTTTGATGTTATGAATTTGTCCTTCCCTTCTAGCATCAGTAATGGAAAAACTGAAATCAACGTTCTAAGTGTCGGTGGTGGTTCAGGTGAGTCAAAACACAAAGGTATTATTTAGCAATCTGAATTATGAATGCTGTTACATATGCAGGGTATTATATTACATTAATGTACTTGGGGGAATGTAGAAATAATTTAAAACATACCTCCCGGCAAAAGGATGTTCTGCAATGTGAGGATGAATGGGCAAAAAAGAATCAGATAATGAGAATAATGTGCAAATTAAACCTTTATATAGAATCAGACACTCACAGATACACTGAGTTTGTTTCATATAATTCTGCAGAAGACTGGAATGTTGGCTAGCCAAAAAAGAAAAAGAATAGGATGGGGCTTTTCAATTTCTTATTCTGTGTTTCATTTCCTTTGTGACAAATGACTTTTTAAGCATACAGGAAAGCCCTTCTGGATAAGGCCAAGACTCATCTTAGTGTAGCATTTTGATTCTCATGATGACCAGCCAGATTCTGTGGGACTTGCAGGTTCTCCAAGACTCACATTTTCACTGGTGAAGGCCAAAGGTACGGGGGCTTTTTGCCCAGCTTCAGTTGGTACAATAGTTACAATCCTTTCTGATTTAGGGTAACTTTATGACAGTGACTTATGCCCTTATGATCAGTGGTGAGATTCAGCCGGTTCGGGCTGGTTTGGGAGAACCGGTAGTTAAATTGCTGGCTGGCTCCACCCCTTCCCACCCCGCCCTTTCCAGGAGTCCCCACATGCCCCATTTTGGCTCCCAGATAAGTGCAGGGAGGCCTGCACTTAGGCCCAAAACGGGCCTGTTTTCACTCCTAGGAGGCCTCACCCCTGCTGCCTGTTTTTGTTCCCAGAAGGCTTCAGGGAGGCTGAGTGCTGCCTGTCACATCCCCTGGCTATGCTCACCTAGCTGGTCATTAGGGCAGAGAACCGGTTGTTAAATTATTTGAATCCCACCACTGCTTATGACTACAGGTTTAGACGAATGTATAAAATGTATTTATACAGGGCTGCTGCCTTTGAATATAGTCTAGAAAGCAAAGTGCAGTTGTACAAAAGATCAGGATCCAGATGGTGAAGATGATGAGTCACTTTAGCACATAGCCCCAATGATATTATCTGCCGGTAGGTCTCTAAGCAACCTTCTCCTACATGCCCCAGCTCCTGTTTACATGCAGGACCATTTCTTCTAACTAGAATTCTCCTATTCCAGACTATCATCCCAAGAGCGAATGTTTAGGGTCCCAAGCCAAACCAACCAACTAACAAACAAAGTAGAGGTTGGAAGCGGATCTTCTTGGTGGTGGCCCCAGCACTTTGAAACAAAATACTTCCTGAAGTTCATTTAGCTCTCATCTTGCAGGCTTTCCAAACAGTGTAACATTCTTGTTCTGACAGGGGTTTGAGCAGTACTGATATTAGGTGAGTGTTTTTTGTACTTTTTAAAAATTACATTTCACCCCCCCCCCCAAAGTTATGGATTTATTGGAAATTTAGGGATGCTTGAATTTGCTATCTATTTTACTACCAGAATTTACTTTTATTTTATTTCATTTTCAAGTGATTGAGTCATTATGACTCAAGTCATAAATTATTACAGAAACATTTAAAACCAAAAAAGCAACAACAACAATCCCCAAATAGGAGCAATTAAACCTTAAAAAGTCTTCCCTTAGTCATGATGAAGTACTCAGTCCATGCTGTAGCAGTAAAAAAGAGCTGCTGGCATCCTTATTTATTGACCTGAGTTTTTTCTTCTGTTTTTGGAATGGTATGGGCTTTGTGGTTAAAAAGAGCAGAGCAAGAAAGGATGCTTAAATGTAGGGCTGAGACAAAGACACGGGGCAAAATGGAAACGGGATGTTAACTGCTATTCTATGGATAACATAATTCTATGCATACATTTTCTTGGCTCAAGAGCTATGCTACATTTTGTGTAATAGATCAAGGAGCTCATTCTGAAAGTGGTAGAGCCAGGACACAGATATGTATGTCAGTGGTAGGTTCCTCCCGGTTCGGTCCGGTTCGGCCAAGCCTGTAGCTGTGACGATATGACGTCACCGAACTGGTTCTCCCCCCCCCCGCCCTCCCACCCCCCCACCCCCCCACATTATTCTTACCTTTTATTTGGTCCCACCCCCAATCTATTGCTGCCTCCTGAGTCCCAGCTGATGACTAGAGGGAAACTCTTCTTGGTGGTGGCCCCAGCACTGTTTAAACTCTTGCCACGGGGCTTCAAAGGACCGTCCTACAGCTGATCAGTGTTAAAAGCAAACAAATGAGTCAGGTCGTAAGTGCGAGGACTGGTCGTAAGTGCGAGGACTGGTCGTAAGTGCGAGGACCTTCCAGAAATGACTCTGACCAGCTAGCCACGCCCACCTAGTCACATGACCTCCAAGCCACACCTACAAAATAAGCCACACTCACAGAACCGGTAGTAAAAAAAAAATTGAACCCACCCCTGATGTATGTGTGTTAAGGAGTGAAATGGGTACCTGAAGACTCCACAAGACTTTTGCCCATTAGCCTCCCTCTTCAAAATAGTGCAAAAAGGGGGCTCAACCTTTGATCAGGCCATATTGATCAGGACAGGCCACTCTTTTTCACCCATGTGAATCAATAATGAAGAAAAACTCCAAACCTCCCTTGCTATGAAACAAATATTTGCCTGTAGTCTTAAAATCAATGTAATAACTCTAATATTTAAGAGTCATTTAATCAATGATAATCACTGAAGTTGACTGTTTAAATACCATACCACACCACACCACACCACACCACACCACACCATACCATGAAACATAAAAAAACATAGAAAACTGAAAACGGACTTAGTGATCGATCAAATCTGGCCTTTGAGGGTTTTTTAATTATTTAATTATTTAATTTTGGGGGGCTGATAGATACGTGTTTATCCCAAGTATGTTTAAATTCAGTTACTGATGATTGACCTACTACCTCTGTTGGAAGTTGGCTCCAAGTTTCCACTACTCTTTCTGCAAAGTAATACATTCAAAGTGTTACCATGCCATACCAAACCAATTCAATTTTGTTATGTTATTCACTGGATACCACCAGCAGAAGGATTGTACAACTCATGAAGACAGTGATATTTATTTATAGCACTAGTAGCTGTACTAGTAGCCTCTTAAAAGTAAGAGGCAAGTAATAAGATTTCAAATGATTAAGAACCTGGCCAGAATTGGCTATTTTAGAGGATCAGATGAGCTCCATTATCTGATCCCCATTCAACTATTAGTGTCTGTGGTAGGCTACTGGTATGCAGCTAAGTATGAAGTCATGCTAAGAGTTACGGGACCTGCATCTTATGATTTAGCCCAGTTCCTAGGTCCTTTGTTCAGTATTTTTAGTGGCAAAGTGTCTGGGCAGCAAAGAAGAAAATTGAGGATCATATGTAGAATGCTACCATGTTTCCCCAAAAACAAGACCCTGTCTTATATTTTTTTGAACCCCAAAATAAGTTCTTGGCCTTATTTTCGGGGAGGTCTTATTGTTTTGGGGCACATGGAGCAAAATGGGGCTCCTCTTGCCATCTTACCTGATTTCCAGCTCTGCGTTTAAATATTTTTTGGGTGGGCTTATTTTCAGGGGGAGGCTTTTTTTAGTGCACGCACTCAAAAGCCCAATTAGGCTTATTATCAGGGGATTTCTTATTTTCGGGGAAACAGGGTAGTTGCTCAATGTGCTCCAAAGTTTTGACACATTTCTTATTCATTTGAATGATTTATGTAAAAACATTTCAATTCTGCTACTGAAGAAGTCCTTCCCAGCTGTTCATTATACTAGCGTTGACAGTATGGAAAAGCTTGTGAGAGCAAAATGCTACATTAGCAAAGCTAGGAATGTCTAGCTTTAAATGGTCATGTGAATAGTGAGGTGGTGTCATTCCCATCTATAAGAAAGTATGTTCTGCTTACAGCTTTTATCTTATTAATGTGGCCCACTCCATCCCCTTCTAATCACAGAAGACATTTACTATGTGGTAGAATAGTGACTCGACTCTAAACAATCTATTTCCTTGAAAAGTTTAATTGGTAATTTAATGGTGAACATAGTGGTAGCCCTTTAAAGGTAATTGTATCAGAGTCCTTAAATAATTTCTAGACCTTTAACTGATAGTTGTCAATTGATTTTCAGGCTGCCAGAGAACTGGTTCTGAAATGCCCTAAGCCCTTGTTTGCATATAAATAACTAAATGAACTCAATTAAGGTAGAAGATTAAATTACAAATCAGGAGTTTGAGGTGAAGAGGAGCTTTTAAAATAACCTAGGGCAATGGATTGGTTTCTTGTGAATGGGAATGAATACATTATCCATTCGATCAATAAAAATACAAGATCTCCAGATGAGTCGATAACCAGCTCCAGGTATCCCCAATCAGCCTGACCATATTGGCTAGGAATGGTGCACCTGAAGAACACTAGGCTGCCTTAAGATAGTTCAATAATGATTGAATCTAGCATTTGCTTCCATCTTCTGCATGTAAATTTAAGAGGCTCTTTGACCAAATCCAACATAAATACAATGCTATCACATGCAATGCCATCAGCATTTTGTTTCTTTCTCCTTTCTATTATAATGAATTGTTTTTACACTGTTTAGAATTGGCTAGCACTGAATAGCTGCCAATTATGAGTAGGTCTATCCGTCTATCTATTTCAGCGTCTGGGTATGATACATCCATTCTACTTCTTTGTAAAGAATTGTATAGATAAGTTGAGATGATAGACAGATGGATGGAGCCTTATCGATGGATCATAGTGTAAAGTATCTTCTAAAAGTGATACAAATGATAGATTTTGTTAAGCCTTTGTAGGTATCCATGATGTAACAATTATAGATTGGAATATCATAAACAATTTTGATCCCAATACTTTGGAAAAGATATTATAGAGCTAAGAATACATGTAAGATGGTCAACAAAAATGATGAATAATAATTTGCCCAGGAATAAAAATGGCAAGTAAACAAGAACAAGATAGGGGGAAAAAATTCTAAATTTGGTTTGTTCTATATACAAAATACAATAAAAATACATTTGCCACATATGTGGTGGCAGCAGAATTGGGATAGTTTTTAAAGTACATTAAAACAAAGTTCACGAGTGTAAAACTATTAAGTATAAAACTAATGAGTAGTAGTCATGGTGGCGCTTCATCACCATCAGGTTCAGAAGAAGATTGCTTATCGATTCCATTTTCTGGTGTAACACCAGTGATAAGAGTACTATTTTACTCATGTTTTGTTCGCGAGATTCATATGAGTTGATAAAAGAATGACTAGCTACATCTAGCCCAATGTAGTTGTTCTAATATTCTGCCATCTTAGTAGAATTGTCTCAAGGTCTTAATAATGATGGGATGTAAGTTGAGCATAACAGAGCAGGGGTGCCAAACTCAAGGCCCAGGGGCCGGATCCAGCCCATGTGGGGCCGCCCTGGAAACTGCAAAGGACCAGCCCGCAGGACTCTGCGAGTGAAAATGGAGCTCGGGAGGGCCGTGTGTGGCCCTCCTGAGCTCTGTTTTTGCTGGCAGAGGGTTGCAGGAAGCTGTCGCAGCTGAGATCAGAACTCAGGAGCCCATCACTGGCACAGCGCTCGGCCCACCACAGGCGCCCTCAACACAAGTCTTTTTTTTTTTAAATAAGTTTTTTATTTTTGTACATCTCATTTCATGAATGGTTTGATTCCTGGGTTTCATACATTTCAATATAAATAATCATATCAATATTATTTTTAATAATTACAGTCCATTTTCATTTTTGATTTTACTAACATATAGTTTCTATTGTTATCTTTCAACTCTAAACCTTCTCATAATTCTATCATACTTCATTTCATCTTAATATCTGTTTTTACTATTTTCCCCCTCATATTTTTACTTCTATTTTAACCCATTTTTACTCGCAGAGCGCTTGGGCCATCACAGGCACCCCGACATGAGTGATGTTGAGCTGGCCGTACCCATCCTGGCCATGCCCATCCCCGGCCCTCCGAGGTCAAACACAACCCTGATGCTGCCCTCAATGAATCCGAGTTTTACACCCCTGTAATAGAATAATGCTTTTCATCTTGTCATTCGTTATATGCCATTTGGAAACTGATTTGACATTTGCATATGAACCAAGTAAACCCCCACACACTTCTAGCAAAAAATGATACTAGTTTTTGGTTTCTTTGTTCTTCTTTGGGTCCTAGGGGAAATTGACCTTGAGATCCTTGCAAGATTACAGTCGGAATATCCTGGCATGATCATTCATACCGATGTGATAGAACCAAATGCAGAACAAATAAACAGTTATAAAGGTATGCGTAATGCTGCAGTTTCTGCTGAGCTCCACGTCACCGATCCGTTTGCCTCTCGGTGTTCCAGAGTTCGTTATGGAAATAATGTGCTATTGAAATGTTTCTCTGAAACATTCATTTATCACATTTCCACTGAAAGGGAGGAAGAGATACAGCCTGATGTTTCTCAGCATGGTGGCAAGCCAGAGGGTGCAAATCCCTGCTTAAGTGACAGCAAACACAATGCAGTATTAATGCTACGGAAATGAAAAGGGGAAATTTTGCCTCTGTTACTTTTTTTTTTTTTAAAAAAAAAATAGGGATTAACTTTCTGAAACTTCAAGCCAGGACACAAATATTGATTTTCCTCCACGAGTTGAAGGAGGACAAGGCTGCTTTCTTGAGACTATTGGCGCTCTTGGAATTTTGAAAAGCCTCAAAAATAGCTGCTATGCTTTCTGACGTTGTATACTCTCTACTATCTTAAAACCCTCACTTATTGCAAAACAAATTAGCTGGTTATTCTTGCCACCTTCCCAGCTCCACTCCGGCTTATTTCTGACTTTTTATAAGCAGGTAGATAGCAGTCAAATGAAGGAAAATGCCCCCTGTTTAACTTGACAGGATGCCTATAAGGCCTTCTTAGAAATAAAGTGAAGCTAAAAGCTGGCATATGCCTTGCCACATGCTATTTTCTGCAAAGGCTTCTGCACTGCTGAGCCTGGTAGATGCCAAGGGTGGTGTCCACAGACATAGTGGGTGCCCGTAGGGATCGCATTTCCTATTCTGCTATGAACTCTCTCTTTGTTTTACAAGGCTATCCATAACACGATGTTAAGTTTGGCTACATGCTTAGCAAAATTCATATTTCCATTTAGGGAAAGAGTTCCTCTCTTGTAGGTTTTCAAATCATCTTTGGTAGGCAGCCCAGAATTTTTGACATATTGATAGACATTAGCTTCCTTCTCACTCTTCATTTTCCCATTGACTGCCTATCAACTGTCTGGTAATGAAATAAAAAGCAGTTCTGGGGCAGGTTATCTTCACTGTCGATATGGATTACTTGCAGAACGCTGTCTGGGCTTAAAATACACAGAGTTTCACTGTGGTCATAGAGCTCAGGAACTGATAATGGAAGAGGGCTGAGAAACAGCTGTGGCAGTTCAAAGTGAGACCACTCACACATAGACAATACACACATACCCATGTTTCCCTGAAAATAAGATCCTGTCTTATATTTTTTTGAACCCCGAAATAAGTACTTGGCCTTATTTTCAGGGATGTCTTATTATTTTGGGGCACATGGAGCAAGACGGGAATCCTCTTGTCATCTTACCTGATTTCCAGCCATGTCTCCCTAACCCTAACCAGAGGAAATGGCGGGGACCGGCTGCACATGCGGTTAAATATTTTCGAGGAGGGCTTATTTTTGGGAAGGGCTTATTTTTTGGGGGGGAGCTTATTTTAGCGCGCACACTCAAAAGCCCGATTGGGCTTATTATCAGGGGATATCTTATTTTAGGGGAAAGAGGGTATATAATACGCACCACATGTGCTACTAAATCCAAAGTAATTATTACAGAGCAAGAAAAAATAATAAAGCACCACTGAAACCAGAAAATACATAACAAATAATCATGACATTGCTGAATCTTGTCAATGTCCCTAATGCTGTCCCAAATACAATGTCAATAGCCTTTCTGAGTGAGAAAACTCTACTTTCGATGATAGGTAGTCCTCAACTTACAACTATTTGTTTAGTGAACAAATGGCACTGAAAAAGTGACTTATGACCATATGTCACGCTTACATAGTTGCAATATCCCCATGGTCACCTGATCAAAATCTGGACACTTGGCAACTACCGGTAATTCTTATTTATGAGGGTTGCAGTGTCCTGGGGTCATGTGATCACCTTTTGCAACCTTCTGACAAGCAAAGTCAATGGGGAAGCCACATTCACTTAACAACCCTGTCACTAACTTAAAAACTGCAGTGATTCACTTAACAATTGTGGCAAGAAGAGTCATTAAATAATGTAAAACTTACTCAATGACTGTCTCACTTACCAAAATCAACTTTGGGCTCTATTTGTGGTCTTAAGCCGAGGACTACTGGTATTAGAGAGGACCTGCCATAGAGAAACATTATCTCTAGACTATCCCATCTTGCCACCTGTACAAATGGGAGACTTTGAGAAACTTTCCTGGGATGAGTGAATAGAATGGGCTACTTCTACCTGAAGGAGGTTTCCTGGAGAAACCTAGAAGTCTAACTTTATAGGTAAAAAAAATAGCATTTTATATTGAATCCAGCTCATTGACACCCATAATAAAGCATCTCTAAGACCTGGCTTATGCAGCAATAACTTTCTGAACTATCTTCAAAGTCAAGCCCATGTAAAGCACACTACAGTAATCTGGTGTCCAATAGGAAAAATTTTAAAAAGCGTAGGTTAGAGAGGTGGAATAAGCAAAGAGAGAACATTTCTCATCTTTTCAGGGAGGTATCATAATCAGATCCTTGAGAAAAGTAATATTTCCTTTTCTGCATTAAGTCAACGTCTGTGATATTCTGAATGCTCTGTGCATGTAGTCAGGATTTCTGATCACGTAACAGAATCCAAAATAATGGAATTGTGGTTGAGACAGTCTTACAGTATCAGTGATGGAGATCTTTATTGCTTTTGGGGAGCGAAGAAAGCCACATCCTTTATGAATTTTCAGTGACAGAGTAGGCACAGTCTCCTTGTATTGGAAATTAAGAGAATATCACAATCAAGAAAATATTCCAATTATTGTCTCAATGTCCCTTAGTTTTCAAGATGATCAAGATGATCAGAGATGATTTCACAAGGAAATGTCAAATAACAGCACAGTGGGATTACACTCTAGATCAAGATTAGGGAACCTTGTGGCCTTTTGGTTTTTTATGAAATTTCAACTTTTATTAGCTGCACCATGATGGCTAATTGCGCAAGATGCTAGGTAGTGTAATTTTATAACAAGACAAAGACTACAGATTTCCATCCTTCTAAAGTCAAACCAAACATCCACTATTAGATAAAAAAACAGTTTTAGGTTATATAAAAATACTGAAGACATAGTTCAGTGTTGTAATCTTATCTCATCTTAAATATTAGCAGTTTTATGGTAAAACTTTTTGGGCATTTTCACCTCCATTTAGATAGATAGATAGATAGATAGATAGATAGATAGATAGACAGACAGACAGACAGACAGACAGACAGACAGACAGACAGACAGACAGATATGAGAGACAGAGAGAGATGGAGATGTCAGAAAAGATCTAGGAGCCTGGCACTCTGACAAATCAGCCATCAATAGACACATAGACATTAACAACATCTATAGACTATGCAAAAGAGACAATCCACAGTAATCAGCACTCATATCAGCATAGATAAATTCCAAGATTAACTTCAGACCAACAATCAAGTACTGTAAGCAATATCCCAATCAAGAAACTGCCACAGAGCCACCAGTAAATAGCCCAATCAAAGAATCTCAAAGATCGACCCCACCCACACAGACAGGCAAGTCACCAGAATATAAACTGACAGCAAACAGCACTCCTTACTAGCACTGATGATGTTCCCTAGTTAGGGTAATGAAAGTCTGCAAGAAAACAAGCAAGCTCAGACAGCACCAAGGACACCCTCCCCTTATTTAAATAAATCATGTTTTCCAAAACAAGATAATATGAATACATTGTTGGTCTATATTGAAATCCTGCAAGTATCAGAGATCTAGACCAGATCTCAGAAATGTAGCAAAATGTACATCCTCTTATATTAAAGTGAACAAAGGATAGCAGCCGAGAACCGGTCTTTACCAATGGCATCATCGTCATATTAAAAATATATGGCTTTCAGCTGCTTTAAAAAACTGAAATGAAAATGTATTCCATATTTGCAAATGAGATAAACTGTGGACCTATCGCATTTCAGAATGTGTTGCAAAGGCATCAGATCTCAAGAATATAGAGTTTACTTGGCACAAAGAGACATCCCTGGAATATGAAAATCGAATTAAGGACAGCAAAGAGATGGGAAAATGGAATTTCATCCACATGATCCAGGTAGAACAAAGCACATTATTATGTCGCCAGACCACTGTTACTGAGGCATTACATTAATGGGCTATTTTTCATGCATGGTGTATTACTGTAATGTTACAAATTTGCTCTTTTTATTTATAAACTATTTTCTCTCACTGTAGTTTTACCTTCCCGACCTGATAGTTATCCTGCTCTGTAGTGATGGAGAGGAGATATAACTCAACATACAGAGAGGAAGATTTTGCAAATATTTGAATTACAAAATATTCAAAATATTTGAATGATTTAATAAAACATTCCAAGAAATCTGCAAACCCATTTCACCTTGAAATGATTCTTCTCATTTTTTAGATGCTGTATTACGTAAAAGATATGCCAGCTACCATTAGATTCTTTCACGGCCTCTTGAAACCTGGGGCCAAACTTCTCATTATTCTTGTTTCAGGTAGGTTCAAAGCTGAATCCTAAGACATCTGATTTGTGTATTTGTAGTATTTGTAGTACATTATTATTTATGTACCACAGGTAATCCTCAATTTACAACCATAATTCAGCCCAACATCTCTGTAGCTAAGTGAGACATTTTTAAATGAATTTTGCCCCATTTTTATGACCTTTCTTGCCACAGTTGTTAAGGTAAATCACTGCAGTTGTTAAGTTAGTAACACAGTTGTTAAGTGAATGTGGCTCAGATGGCTGCAAAAAATGATCACATGACCTCAGGACACTGCAACTGTCATAAATATGAGTCAGTTGCCAAGTGTCTGAAGTTTGATCACGTGACCATGGGGATGCTACAATGGTCATAAGAGTGAAAAATGGTCATAAGTCACTTTTTTCCAGTGCAATTGTAACTTTGAACAGTCACTAAACGAACTGTTATAAATTGAGAACCACCTGTATTGAAGTAGTCCATAATGTGGACTACTACCGTATTTTCCGGTGTATAAGACGACTTTTTAACACATGAAAATCATCTCAAAAGTCGGGGGTCATCTTATACGCCGGGTGTCGTTCTCCTGTAACCAGGCAGACCAGCCCAAAAGACTCCAACGAGCCTTAAATGGCTCTGGCGATCAAAGCTCTGACGATCCCAGCTTTGCCTGCTAATCAGGCAACTCAGCTGGGATGCCAGAGCCATGTTAAAGGAAAAAACTTTTTTCCTTTTATGTGACTCTGCAAGCTCTGACGATCCCAGCTGAGTTGCCTGCCAATCGGGCATCGCAGCTGGGATCGCCAGAGCCATCGATCCAAGCTCTGACGATCCCAGCTGCATTGCCTGCTAATCAGGCAACTCAGCTGGGATCGCCAGAGCCCAGAGCCCTGTAAAAAGAAAAAAGTTTTCCCCCTCCAGCTTGCTTACCTTAGCTGGTAATCGCAACGCTTGCCTTGCTTCGCTTGCCTGAATCCATTCCATCAGCAACCCACTCTCTGCCTGCAATCATGCAGGCAGGAGTTGTGGACTTCAACTCCCAGAATTCCTCAGCCAGTAAAAACAAAGCTGGCTGAGGAATTCTGGGAGTTGAAGTCTACAAGTCTTAAAGTTGCCAAGGTTGGAGACCCCTGTTCTATTGGATAAGTTTTTTTCCCCTTTGGGAGCTTTAAAAAAATAGTTAATTGGGGTTTTTTTAGTTGTTCTTTTTTAGACCTAGCCATTTAAAGTTTAGGAAGTTTTAAATTTAGTTTTCATATAAAAATAAAAATAAAATAATATTTGTGCAGCTTTCTGAGATGTGGTGTGTTTCTGTAGTGTTTCACTCTAACTACACAAACACACAAAATCTCACAAAGCTGTATGTGGAATTTTGTGTGTGTAAAGTGTGAAGGTTGATTTTTTTGGGCTTTTTGTGGCTGTGTGAGGTTCCTGCTTGTTGCAGGGGCCATTTTGGGTCTAGCACAGCTGCTTTTACATTGTGGATGAGCCAGTTGTGTTGTGTTGTGTTGTGTGTGTGTAAAGTGTGAAAGTTGTTTTTTTGGGCTTTTTGTGGCTGTGTGAGGTTCCTGCTAGTTGCAGGGGCCATTTTTGGTCTAGCACAGCTGCTTTTACATTGTGTTGAGGCAGTTGGTGTTTTTTAATTTTTATTTGGTGTGTGTTGGAAGAGGGGTAGTCTTATATGGCGAGTATAGCCCAAACCCTATATTTTAACAGGAAAAGTTGGGGGTCGTCTTATACGCCCAGTCGTCTTATACGCCGGAAAATACGGTATATAAAAAGATTACATTGGCCACCAGGAGGCACTATAGGACCACTTTCAACCTATTTGGGAATCATCAGATGTGTGTAGCCAGATGTTATTCTATGGCAGGATTGGGCAATTAATTTTCCCAAGGGGCCACATCAGAAACTGGGACTATTGTGGAGGGCTGAACCAATAGGCCTGTGAAAGTGCATAGGCATGCATGCACGCATACACATATGTAAAAACTAGAGTAGTTATTTGTCAACTGTTTAAACCTTGATCCAGAAACTGACAAATGAAATCAGCCAGCTTTTCCCCATGTGCTCTCTGCCTTATAGTACATTTAGTCAGGTTGCTATTTCTTTGAAAATAAGACTCAGATATGTCACCAGGAATGGTGCTCCCCCTGTGCATAGTGAAAACCAGATTATATTAAAATATTAGAGCTTATTTGCTGATGTTTCATTTTATGGATATAAAGAGTGATCTACCAAAAAAAATTATAAAGTGACTGTATCGATATAAAGATAACCACAAATAATTCATTAGTCCCATTGAACTCAAAATATATTTATAGGGTATCAGAACAGATGTTAAAAAGAGGAAAGGCACAGGGTCTGAAACACTTTAACTCGTGGGAGGGAGGAGTCCAATTTCCATTAATGAATTCATTCATGTGTTTACAAATTTTTCAGAATGGCACCCATAACACCTGACTGCATTGTGGCATTAAGCAAATAGCTAGAAAGTTCTCTCCAGCTATTTGGCTGGCTCATTTCCATGTTACAACTCCTCATTTCATCCAGTATTGTGGTGCTGGGTAAAAAATCCACACTAGGAGGGTTATGTCTGAAACCTGAGAAAGAAAGATGTATTCAAGTTATCTGAAAAATGAAATAGCAAAGATTGTGATAATGAAGCATTTGTTTTTATCTGGTACTGGGTAAGCAAAGCAAATAACTTATTTAGGATTAGTGCCTAATGCAAGTCTTATGGATACAACCAGCCAAAGTTAAGCACTTTCAGGTTTCATTGATTTCACAGCTTGCATTTGTTATTCTCAGGTTTCTGTTGTGAATAGAACAATATGTACACAGGAACAAGGGGAGGGATGGAAAAGAGAGTTGGGTTTATCAAATACCGTTCACAAAATAATAATAATAATACAGAGCAATTATCATGGCAGCATCTATATAACCCAACTCAATAGGACTCCAGGCTGCTTATGAACACAAATACACACTTTCTTCTAGATTTTTGAAAGAAATATTTATCTGGTTATGTTTTCAGTGAAAACAAAAACAAGATTTTTGTCAAATGCTTAGCCTGTAGCGAAACATTGCCCTTTAACCTGGAATTACCAAATTAGGGATTATTTCTCATCTCATTTCACTAACTTCAGCCATATGGTTATTCTTGTAAATAAAGGAGCTGTGGTTAGAGGTGCAGTGGTTAGAATACAGTATTGCAGGCTAATTCTGCTGACTGCCGACTACTAACAGTTCAGCAGATTGTTGGGGGCAAGATACTCAGAGGGGGCTGTAAAGTACTATGAAGTGGTATATAAGTCTAAGTGCTATTGTTAAAGTAAGGATATTTTTTAAATCTTAAAAAAAATCACATACATATATACATACAATAAGAAATTATGAAGGACATTCTTATATTCAAATCACAGAGACATGTATACATAAGAGGTACCCTAAAGAAACAACATCTCATGCATCAAATATATGCCTGGGCTACATCTTTGTAGACAGAAGATACATCATTGAATGCCCTTTTCTCTTAATATGTGCATATTGAAAGCGAGTTAATCAGGGAGAAGACCATATTAGATATCAAGTGCTGACTTTACACTTACAAGAGAGATATAATCTTAAAGCTGTATTTCAGAGTAATTAGTTATAAGTTCCTGGGTGCAAAACATATGTATACAACAAGCCAAATTTTATACTGATTATCTACCCTCTGCTGGTACATCTTGAGGCATCTGAGGAGAAAGGGGACATTTACAAGAAATTAGAAAAGGTCAAAAAAAATGGGTAAATTTACTCTGACCTGATTTTGGATATTTTTAGTTATAGACTTTTTAAAAACTCAAAACATTTTTCTGTCCCAAGTCTGGCACTCTTATTCCATTTTGAATTTTATTCCATTTCTCTCTTCTCCAGCATACTTAGCAGACACAAGGAATGCAACAGGCAGGTATGCAGAAACGCTAAGTCAGGGATGTCCAAACTTGGCAACTTTAAGACCTGTGGACTTCAACTCCCAGAATCCCCCAGCCAGCATAGACATCGCTGCTCTAAACTCACTGAATCTAGGGCACCTATCAGAAAATGTTTATGGGGGCATCCATTGGAACTGAGATATATCTATGTGCAATTTCTTTTCTGCCAGCAGTTCCTCACTTGGGTAAAAGATAACAAAAGAAAGAAGACAGCCAAAGACCATCAGTTAAGGAAAAGATGTGAGATTCCATCATTCAGAGTGAATAGTGTGAGGTACAACAGAGTAGATAAACATCAAAAGAGGTGAACGAACAGAGGAACAGAAGAAGCCTTTGCTAAAATTAGAACGTAGTCAACAAAACAACCTCTAGCACGTTGGTACCAAGTCTTATGTTGAAAGCTACTCATACCTGTTCTTTGCAGTGCAGCCTGCCTGAGGAGGGATTCCCAGTGAGTTGTGCTCAGTGTGCCATTTGCCTCCTCATCTAATAAAAAATTATATCATGTGAAATGGAGAGTAGGAATCTGATAAGGAACACGTGGGACATCAGATCCGCCCATATTTCAGTTGTCGGTGAAACCAGGCCAGCTATAAAGAAAGATATAGGGTTGTTTTTAAAGTTAATATCCTCCTCTCACAGCCAGTTTGCCACAAAGTCTTAAAAAACACCAGTCTGGCACCGTATGTTCCATCTACAGGGAGTGATTATAATAATGTGCCAGTCAGGTAGTGTATAATTGCTCCGTTTCAGAAATGGCATTGAGTCACAGAACACCGACACCAGCGCATTCCTTGCAATTAGTGCTCGGCATTCTTTTCCCACCACTGGGGGAGGAGGGAGAGACAGGGAAAGAATAAATAACACAAATTTGTTGTGCGGCATCCATTTAAAGCTGACAATGTTTATGTTTCCGAAAGAAACTCTTTCAAGACTGACTGTTTTCCACCAAAAAAAAAAAAAAAAAAAGGCAGACAAGTAGCTTTATTAACATGGGGGATTTGCAGTCATACTTCTCAGCAGGCCCTCATTAGTCCTGAATTTATTGCTTTCCTATCCAAAGGGGCCAGGAGCTTTGCCTTTTTATAAATGATTCACATCAGAAATGCTGAATCATGCCACCAAGGGTACCAAATAAATGAATTAGCCTGGTGCCCCTTCCTACTGTTCCTGCTAATATATTTCTCTCTCTCTCTCTCTCTCTCTCTCTGTGTGTGTGTGTGTGTGTGTGGTAATATCTGTGTAGCTAATATGCAACCAATTTTTAAATAAAAATAGCTCCTTTCTCACTGCAAGGGTTGCCAGCCGGGTGACCTAAGATTGCCAAACATTTCGAGTAATTTGGGACATCTTTATACTAGAATTTCATGATTCTAACAGAGGCCTCCTATCCTGTCATCTTGTCACTCTATACAACTTTACGAAAACTACATTAAAGTCGCATGTAACCCCGGTTTATTTTAGGCCTACTGTAAATCAGGATGATTCTTTGTCAGAAGACTGGTATTTTCTTGCTTCTCAGTCTCCATGGACGCTTCTGAATTAATTACAATTGCCTATGTTGGGAGCATATATAATCTCTCAGCTAAATCATATGAAAGTTAATTAGATTTTAATTAATTATGACTGAAGCTGTACCTAGATGCATACATGCACTAAATGGACTTCCTTTCCAGTAAACAACCAGGATTAGGCTAAATGTACTATTTTCCTGCTTTAATGGACGTACACAAACCTTTACCAATCTAATACTTTCAATGTGCCTGATAATTTTGGAAATTAAAGTCTAAAACATCAGGCAGGAGCATTATTAGAGACTTTGTCTCTATCAAAATATTTGTTTGTAAGATTTCTGTCTCAGATTATGAAAGGTAGTACACAATATCTGGACCCCATTTTAAAGCTGGTATATTCAAATTATGTTAAACAGGGATTACAGCTGGTCCTTGAATTATGACCATAATGGCATCTGCCCATCACAGACGTAAGTCAAGACAGTCATAAAGTGGCTGACCCATGGGACTGACCCAATTTTATGACCTTTTTTGCAGTGATTGTTAAGTGAAGCAATGGTTCACTATGGGTGCGGTTTTGCCAAAAACAGAAGTAAATGTTGGTTTTCGGTAAAACCATTGTAAAATGTGATCATGTGATTGTGGGATGCTATAAACAGCTATAAATGCAGTCTGGTTGCCGAGTGTCTGAGGTACAGTCATGTGATGGGGGGGGAAACATTGGAATTTTGAATCTGGATTGTGAGTGCCTCCAGGAAGGTCCATTGTAACTTCAAATAGTCACTAAGTAACTGGTTGTAAATTGAGGACTACCTGTATTTCCTATAGGTAGAAATGAAAATGCAGCTTTGAAGTTCAGGATATCTTCAGTAACACAGACACACACACACACACATTTCCACATGTCCTTGTTGTTTTACCAGACACATAAATAGCCATCGTTGTAAGAAATTAATTTTCCATCTTTCAGAAAGGATATATTTTGATACTATATGACGAGATACCTAAGAAAGGACAATTGTTATTTATTTACATAATCACTTATCTCAAAATCTTTTCCTCAATGTCTAATGTCTGATTGCAGATTCAAAGGATGGCTTTAAAGCTGAATAAATGTAAACTAAAGTCATTTATCTTTGACAAAGTCAAGAGCTCTTGAGAGAGAGAGAGAGAGAAATGACTGTGAAAATACCCAAATCCTTCTCCCTGTTCCAATAAAAGTGTTTTATTTTAAATATACAGTTAAGTGTGGTGATCATAGCCTTCCACTGCTAGAATGATTTCACTAGCCCCTTGGGCAATTGCTTCCAAAGTGGCTGTTCAGTCCAGCTCTAAACCTGCTCTTCTAGACGATTTGAAGATTTATCAACCAGTTTCTGATTTATTTGTATGGGTGGTGAGGAGTCAATTATGAGATTAGCTCTGGTCTCAGTGATGTTCCCATTCACGGTTGGAAATGATCTTCAGCTTCTAAATTATGTGCAAAGCTGCAACAGCACTGAGAGAGATTGAAAAGAGTAAGAGGTCTCCTTGAAAATATATAACCACCCCAATTCCAAAACATGTAATGCCACCCCTGTTCACTACGGATAATGCTCATAAAGAAGGCCTCTCTAATCGGTTTGCGTGTTGAACCAACTTGGACCTAGATTCGGGATATTTGTGGCCTGCAACAGTCTCAAAAAGGCAAGGCATGTGGCAACTTTCTTAATTGGGACCATCTATGGTTCAGCCTGTCATATTCCTTTTTCTCGATAGCTAGTTGCCAAAGTCTTTTTCTTGTTATTCTGCCCATATTTTTGCCTCATATTAAATCTGTGCAGACTGTCTCTGGTACTCCTGAACCCATGTGATGAATTGATTTTCCTCAGATTTCTCCCCAAAATTGATTTTTTTTTCCAGTTAAGAATTAAGATACCTGCTTGTTCCAATATTATTCACTACCTTCTCAGTTTTTTTCTCTTCTGTGGGACTATAATCACTCTTTAAAATCTCCAAAGAGCATGGCCACTGAACAAGGTTGCCAACAATTTAGGGACATAATGTAAATACATCTGAAAGGAACAACATGGGGAAAATGAACCTAAATTGAATTTGATGGAATTTCGCTGGTTTGGTTTTTAATTCTATTTCAAGCCCTGGGTTTAAAATGTGGGAAATCCATTCATTGCAAATTATATACCCCAAATTATAACAACAGCTTAATCAAGGAACTACCAACATCTTTTCCACCAACACTGACAGAGCAAGCTCCTACTACACAGAGAGAAAGCCCCCACTTCTTGCTAGAACTGATGATGTTACCTAGTTAGGTAATGAAATGTCTGCAAGAAAATAACCAAGCTCAGAGAGCACCAAAGACCCCACAGTTCAACCCTGAGCTATAGATATTATCTTCTATTGGAACATGTATAATACAAATGATTTGTCACTGACATGTTTGTGATATTGTTTATTTGACAGGACGCAGTAGCTGGGCCAAATTGTGGAGGAAATATGGTCCTCGGTTACCTCCGAATGATCTTTGTTTATATATTTCTTCTGCTGATGTTGAAGAGATGCTTGATGGTTCTGGACTGAAGTATCAGTCTTATGAGCTTCTATCAGACATGGACATTACAGATTGCTTTACTGAAGGGAGCAAAACTGGGGAACTTTTGCTTGATTTTTTGACAGAAACCTGTAATTTCAGTAAAACTGCCCCTCTTGATTTAAAAAATGAACTCACTGAAGATCTTAAAAAGCCTGAATATAGTGAAAGGAGAGGTGACAAGTATTTTTTTAATAACACCCTGAACGCAATAATAATTGAACATTAAAATGGAGAGACTTATTTACAAACATAATATCACTATGAACTTGTTTAATATTTTAATAACGGTTGTATGTGAAACGTGAGATAAATACAGACAGAAACACCCAAGTGGGATATATTATTTTGTGTCTCGAGTTATCATTGTTAAGAGTATCAATACCAGTATGTTGCAATGTTGCAGAGAGACACCTCATTAATAAATTAAAACTTACTTTATTGGGATGCCTATCATTATTTCTATGTGAAGGTCCTATGTTGAGATGATGAATCAGAACTTGAAAAGACAGAAGTCTATATTCATCTGGTTGATGAAGAAAGTGTGGTTGACAACCAGTTTGCACTGGTTGTTGCAGTGCCCTGCAATCACGTAACCACCATGTGTAAACACCATTTGTAACCTCCATGTAATCACCATTTGTAACTTTTCCGGCCAGCTTCCCCAGAAAGTCAATGGAGAAGCCTGCAGGTTGCTTTGGTAAGGCTACCCCCTTACCAGCCCCTCTGTGTTTGCAGCATGTCAGCCACTTTTGAATGCCAAAAGAGAAGTATTTTCTGAAAGGTATTTATGTTATTCTTTAAAACAAAGACAATGGATTCTTATGGCTCTTATTATTGCATACATGTGAATCACCATCCAATGTAAGATAGATAGATAGATAGATAGATAGATAGATAGATAGATAGATAGATAGATAGATAGATATAGATTGCCTACTCTTAGATGTTTACAAAAATTATGCACATGTTGCCATAGTAGTGTGTGTGTGTGTGTGATACTTGAATTGTTGAGATCTTGTTCTCTGAGCTTGCTTCTGTTCTTGTAGATATTTCACGACCAGTTTGGGAAACATTATCAGTGCATGGGGGAGTGGAGTTTTCTGGCTGTTTCTATGTGGTAGCTTGTCTTATCAGTCTAGTTTGGGACATTGTTTCTTCTTTGATTGCTTTTTTGGTGAAATATTGCTTCTTCTTAGATTGTTCTTGTTTATCTGATTGCTGGTTGCTGCTTGTCTGGGTGCTGGTCAATAGATGTCTGATGAGGAAGGAAGTGTGACTTTTCATGAATGGTTTGTGGTTGGAGCTTATCTCAATGTGTCTCTTAATGGCTGATTCACAGAGTGCACAACATCTAGAATTTTCTTGCATTTTTGGTCTAAGATGTCTAGTTTCCCAATTGAAAATATGGTTGAAATTATCAGTGTGTTGTGAAATTAAGGAGTTTTTTTTTTAACTATCAGTTAATGTTCATGGATCTGTTCTCTTTTCATGAGATATTGTCCTTCTTTTATGACTTGTTACATTATGATTAGGTCATTGAGGGTTTTTCTGATTTGGTTGTTTAGTTTCTGTATAGGGTTTGTATTTATGAGATTGTAGGTTTCCTTGTCATTCAGCATCCTTTATACTTTTGGGATGTAATGTTTTTTTTTTCTTCTTATGAAAACTGTGGTTGAGCTGTTGGGAAGACAATGATGGTTTGATCATTTTCTAGTGTTTTTCGGGCTGCTTTTTTCTGCCTTGAAGTTATTCTGTTTCCTTATATGTTTGGTCAAAGGAATAATTCCTTCCTTTATGGGGGATGTTATGTTCTGAGGTAGCTAAGAATGCTTAACCATCCATTCAGGTTCAGATTCATCTTGGGACGTGTGAATCTTGTGATCTGAGATCACGAAGCCATCCAGTGCAGCAGTCAACATTAGCTTCAAAGGATACATTTTAAAAATCGTCAGGGGAAGGTTTATACTTTTGAAAGCCTTCCTGTAGAAACAGTTGTGTCCTAGAGGGCATACAAAATTCTTCAGGTATTTGGAGGATTTGGCAAAATGGATTAGTTCACAAAGAAAGGGGAGGGGGTTGTTCCTCTTCCAGAAAGGAAAAATTTGACTTTATGCCAATTTGCATGTTCTGCCATTCATTGAAAGGTGACGCTTCCTAAGTGGCTGACATTTTCTATCTTGGAAATTCTCAGGTAAGGAACTCAAGGAAGGTGGGGAACAAAGTATTTGTTTAGCCACACAATAAGCATTCCTTCTTGGGATCGATCTAGCATGGTGGCCATATGCGCAAATACAATCAAGATATGAGACAGATGCAAGAATGTACAGTTTTTTATAAAGGACCAACAGAACTAGACCAGATATTACTAGGCACAGATGAAAAATTCATTTAAAAAATTTATAGCTACTTACTGAGTATTAAAATGGAAGAAGAGCAAGTGAAAGAAACAATAATAAGATGGGCTAAAAACTTTGGTTACCCAATAGAACTAGACAAATGGCAGAAACTGTGGGACAGAAACTGTAAATTAACAATGTCAACGGCCAATAAGGAAAATCTATCCAAAATGTTTTATAAATGGTGTTATGTACGGATTGGCTAGAATCTACATAAGTTTTCATGCTCGCCACGGATTGGCTAGAATCTACATAAGGTTTCATGCTCGCCACGGATTGGCTAGAATCTACATAGGGTTCATGCTCACCGCTGATTGGCTGTCCAGACCGTGGGAGATTTAACCTGCTGTCATTGGCCGGCTGGTCTGCCTGGAGCTCTTTAAGAAGGCGAGCTCCGGCAGCCCAGCCGGCAGAGCGCAGTCACAGTTTGCTGGAAATAAAAAGGTGCTGAATTCACTAACAACTTTTGCCTGTTGCCTTGCACCGATCTAACAGATGGCATTTACCACCAGTGAGGCTAGCAAAAAAGTTTGAAAACTTATCAGCTAACTGTTGGAAGTGTAATCACATACCAGGTTCATATTACCATATGTGGTGGACATGTCCAAAGGCAAAAAAATATTGGACTAAAATACATACTTGGTTAGAAAAAATGATAAAACAACACATAGATTTGAAACCTGAAATATTTCTGCTGGGGACATTACCAGAACAGTATAATAAAGGGAATACATATTTAATTTTGCATGTAGTAACAATAGCAAGAATAGTGTTTGCACAACAATGGAAAAATGAAGATGTCCCGACAGATGAAAGTATAATAATAATAAAAAAAATTAGAATGTGCAGAGATGGATAGATTGACAAGATAAAAGAAAAGGAAGAAACAGAATACTTTTTAACATGGAATATATTTTACCAATGGTTAACTAATAAAAACAGAGGTTAGAATTTAAAAATAATTTAAAGAGATAACAAAAAAATTGTATGGAAAACATTGTAAAGATGGACAAATTAATTGTTTTATTATTTTATGATTAATATTGATATGTTTATTATGATTACTAGCATGATTATGGTTATTGTACTTTTACTCAAAATTAATTATACCCAGACAATATGCTGTTCAGATAGACATAGAATTTTTTATGTTTTTAAAGAAAAATGTACCAATAAAACATATATTCAAATAAGTATTCCTTCAACAAGACATTTACAGTCTACTGGAGGAGAGGCTGATTTCTCCTTTTTTTTTACTGGATTAAAAAACACTCTTTTGACTCATTTCCCACCTTTAATGTTTCACTATTGCTGTGGATACAAGAGAATGTGGACACATGAGCATAAAGCACACAAAGAAAGAGTTAATAATTCTGCTTCCAATTAAATTCCCTTGGTCACTGTCATAGTTCTTTTTCATTCTGCATTTCTCTCATTAATAAAAATCTGAAAGTGTAGTGCTGCCTGTTCCATTGGTGAGGGCACATTGGATAATAGTGTATGCTTCATTCACTTAAGCACAAAGTACACAAATCTTTATATTTTCATGCAATTGTTCAATATATCCTGCAGAATTAAACAAAGATTTATTTTAGCCATTAAAATTCATATTTTGTTTTGCCCTATCCTTGGTGGGACATTCGTGTAGAATAGAATGATCTTTCTCATCTTCAATCTAATTAATCTGGAGAAATAGTTTTTATTTTTAACATGGTCTCATTTCCCCCTGATATAAACAAGGACTCTTCAACCATGATGAGTCAATCATTCTTAGCAAGAGGACAAAGCATGCCAAAATAAGATAGAACTGTCCTTCTTGCCATTGGTAAAATGCAGTGAGATGAGATCATTGGAAAGCGGGTGCGCTTAATTATGGTCCATAGCCTACATAAGCTGGTTAGAAGCCTCCATGGGATGGAACTTCAATGCAGACCATGAAGTGTGTGTGTATGGGAGTGCTTCTCTGGGGTTTCCTGACTGGCAGAAGGGCCACGGGGTCTTTCTTTGTCTTATATTCTTCAATACTCATGATTATTCATTGATTGCTGTCTAATGTTACTCTATTGTTATTTTCTTCTTTTGCCTTGTAATAAAACCTTAACTGAATAGTTATTGCTTCTGAATGCAAAGGAGACATCTAGAAATTGTTGAACTATAGCTCCTGGAAGCCCCAGCATGCATGGCCAATGCTAAGATATCCTGGGAGTTATAGTTTGGCAGCCTTTGGAGAGTTGGCTATAAAAGAATCCATCTACCCCTTTTGAAGCTGTGTGTAGGAGATGACCAGGCTGAGCCCAAGGGTGGGGTCAAATGAGTCATCAGTTTGGAGTCACTGCATTCCCACAAGAGAGCTAAGTCTAGCCCCCCCCCCCCCCCCCGTGAATTTCATTGACTCTTATCTACTGCCAATTTGCCTTTACCATTAGTAGTTCAGATTCTTTTGTATAGGTAGCATGAAATAAACTCGAACTTTTGAACCCTCTCTTGCCCTTGGTTTCTTGCACCTGACATGTGTGCTCCATTGTAGAAAGCTCTCTTGTTAGGAAGTTTTTTCTAACATCTAGATGAAGTCTGTAATTTTGTAAATTCTACTCACTGTTTTTGGTTTTGTCCCCTGGAATACAACTCATCTTCTCCATTCCAGATTGCTGATATGGAAGAGTGGCACTGTATCCCTCCTTTAATTTACATTCCCTGGCTTAAATAGATGCAAATATTTCAACTATTAACAGGACTGCATCAACTTTCCCATCATAATGGTTTCTGTTCTCTTGGTTCAGTTCCAGTTCGTGATTATTCTTCTTAAAAGGCAATGCCCAAAACTGGATATAATGCTCTAGATGTGTTTATGTTATGATGAACACTTGTGTAGAACAGCTTAAGATATTTTACAGCCTGAGGCAAAGAATAAGAGGACAGATCTCCTTCTATTCCCTCTACAAAGCCTGACTAGACTGGGAACTGGAGAACGTATTAACCCTGACGAAGTTGACCTCAAAAGTTCATATTTGGACAAATAACACTTTCTTGGACCCACTTGAGGTGGCTACTTAATTTTGCCTAATGGTGGAGCCTGCTGTCCACAGGATGGTTAAGTGGAAGGCAAACAAGACAAATCATGATCTTCAGCCTTCTTTCCTGAATCCCAACCTTTTCCCTTTATCTCAACAATTCCCTCTGGAGCTAATCCTCATGGTTTGTAGACCAAATAACTTTATTTTCAATTTACCAAGCTGCAGAGACCTTAGTGATATCCAAGATTTCCCCCCACCCTATGCTCCTTTCATTTGACTGGAAATCGTTAAGTTACTCATCGTAAACGTTGACATATCACATCTATTCTTCCACTGAATAATTCCTACAAGCAAATTAACAGGTTTCTCAAATAACGTCATCACTTCTCTTTTTTTTTCCCTGAGCCTAGCAGCACCCATTTAATTATAGCAAGGTTTTTCTTTCATAGGCTCCACCTTATGTCAATATAGTAGTAGGGTGGAGCTTTAATGTTTCATAAGAATGTACACATTCTCATGAAAAGGATGAATAAGTAATTTTATATCTTCATTTGTATTATGTGCCAAAATTGTCTTAAATATTTTGTTCTGGATGGAGGAGCTTTCTACCAATTTAGGCTTCTGCCTCCTTTCGCTCTCCTTCTCTCCGGTCTGGAGAATGTTAACATAAATTGTAGCATAAATCTTTGCCTTGTAGAGTAGCAGAAGGCACATATAAAAACCCATATCTTTACTGCACATATTTCCCATTAACCATAATCTATTAGTAATTGAAGTTCATTACCAATTCTTGTAGGCTTTATTGCTATCATGCTGCATGACATAGTGAACCTGGCTTGCATAACAAGAAGCCCTTGCTGGGAATATCCTATTAACAGTGACAGTGCATTTGTCATTGCGATAATAAACCCAAGAGCTGCCTGTAGATTATAAATTATTGTGATGCCATTTGCAACACTGTAGTTTAAAGTTTTGTCAGGCCTTCCATTTTAAAGACCCCCGTTTTTCAGTGAGTTATAACTCAACTATAAAAATTTGCAGCCCATTTAAATTTGGCCTATAAGGACTTCACCCAAAAGATTGAAAAAAGACAAGGAAAAAATATAAAGAAAAAATATAAAGAAAAGAAATCAATTCACCCCTAGTTAAATTACACAAATAGAAGGCTGGTAAATGAAAGGGATGCTCTTTGTTTTGTAGTAGTGCTTACTCTTAACTTATTCGGTTTTAAAAATAGCATTTAATGAATAACAATACGTTGTTATTGCAGTGAATTTAAGGCTCGACGTTCTAGGTATTTAAACAATAGTTAAAGAGTTTGGCATCCAGCTGGGAAACCCTGTGTTGTATTTCCTAAGCTTCTCCCTCTGTCCACACGAATTTTCTGTAGCACTACATGTACTCCAGTTATTATTTTACAGACTTTATGTTTACATCGATCTTAGCCATGGTTAATGTCAGTTCCACTTAAGTAGGATTTGTGAACTCATTTGAAACACAGGATAGGAGAACGCACTTGGTTAAAATGTTTTGTGGTAAGGACTGTACAAACATAAATCTTAGCGTAATGGTTATCAGGAAAAGGGAAAGAGTACAGCTGAGAGAAGGAAGTGTGGGAAAATACATGGATAAAAAATGAGGAACATTCAGTTTAATATAATGCAAGAATGATTGGGTAGTTAGGTTTAAATATTAACAATTATTTCATAGTGTATTGCAAGGTAAGACCAGAGAAGGATGAGCAAAATTCCTCCTGATCCTAGAGTGAGGAAGGCAGGATGGATTATATTTCTGCCTTAAAATTACTTTGTACCTTGGTTTCTTCATTTGCAATAAAGAAAACAATTATATTGATTCATAATACTATTGCCAGTGAGACTCTGTGGTCTTGAACTGAACATAATGCCCATCCAACCAGTACTGCTCTAAATTCCTGAAGTGGTAAAATTTTAGTGCTGACATTTAAACTTCAAAATATAGCAAAGAAAAAAAATATCTCAATTCTTTCTTTAGGGGACTGGAGACTGAAACATATGAAGAATGATTGCAGGAATTGGGAATGTCTAATTTAATGAAAAGAAGGACCAAGGGTGACATGATAATAAGGGTGACATCCCAATATCTCAGGGGTTGCCTCAAAGAAGAGAGGGTCAACCTATTCTCTGAAGCAGGACAAGAATCAAGGGATGGAAACTAATCAAGGAAAGAAGCAACCTAGAACTAAGGAGAAATTTCCTGATAGTTAGAACAATAACTACCTACAGAACAATAACTACCTACAGAAGTTGTGGGTGCTCCTTCACTAAAGGTTTCTAAGAAGATATTGGACAACCATTTGTCTGAAATGGTATTGAGTCTCCTGCTTGAGCAGGGAATTGGACTAGAAGACCTCCAAGGTCCCTTCCAACTCTGTTATTCTACATTCTGAAATGGGAGTTCAGTGCCTCCCAGAGATGAAATTTTAGGATGAGGGAAGTCCCTACCCTTAAAACATTTCCCCAAATATCCAAGCAGCAAGATGAAAAAAGACAAGTTCATCTTATGGTAACACCATTTTGTCATGGAAAAGCTATCAGTGAATAACTGATCCTGGCCCATAGAAATATTGTCCAGCCTTAGTCTGGAGACTGGTTTTAGATGTTGGTTTTAGAGATTTATAAATAGATGAAGCACATAAAGCAATTTGAAATATTTATTTATTCATTTATGTTTGACGTTCTAAATCCAATGACAGTGACTCTTTTAGCATCTCATGACCTATTGACCAAAAAGTCCATACTCTTTGTATATCACTCCACATCTTCTATATCTAAAAGATGCTAATCTGAGATTGTTTCCTACCTACTTTTCCAGGCACCAATAAAGAACATGCTGTTTAGACCCTAACCCCATTGGCTAGGATGTAATTAGTTAGATACTAGGTTTTACCTAGTGTATATGTCCTGTATCTAATCCCTTTTCTCCTATAGTTATAAAACCTGGTTCCCTAATAATTTCTCAAATCAGATTCCTGCTCTCAGGAAGATTCACATGTGTGCACTCACACAAAACACTTCAATCTCCAGTCATTTATACATTTTAATGCATAAAATCTAGATACATTTATTGGATTGCTTTATTTTTTTCCCACAGCTACGTATCAAATATGGCATTTTTATTTTAATTGGTGTGCTTGTATTGGCAAAGGCTTTTTAAATGTTTTAATATTATTTTAATAATATTGCCAATCTGTAGGAAGCCATTTAAATGTTAAATTTTCCTGAGGTAAAACCATTTTATTGAGAGAGTGAGGAAGAACGTATATACACACACACACACACACACACACACACACACACACACACACACTTTTTAACAGAATTCTTCACCAGCTGTAACTAACTATTTTTCAGCTTCTATGTCTATAAAGTGCACTGAGTCTTAAAATACAGCAGATGTTTTCATTGATTGCATAATATATTTTTACCACAAGTCATATAAGAAGTTTGAATATATATTGCATTTTTCATTTCCAATTGTCCCAAAACACCTCAGTGTCTTGAAATGTGAAAACCACTTCACCTTACGCAGAGGTGCTACATGCTCTGGAGTGAAATCTAACAGCTGTTTAAGAGCCCTCGGCACTATTACCCAACAATTTATGTTAGGGAGTAGAACTGAAAACTAGCTAATTCTGATGAATTCTGAAAAAAGGAGAGAGAGACTGTAATTAGTTTAGGGAGAGTTGTTGAAGCTCATGCTTTGAAAATGAATGCATATATATTTAAGAGGGTTATTGTGGTTCTGGAGAAGACTCTTGAGAGTCCCTTGGACTGCAAGGAAATAAAATCAGTCAATCCTAAATGAGATCAACCCTGACTGTTCTTTGGAAGGACAAATGCTGAAGCTGAAGCTGAAGCTCAAATATTTTGACCGCTTAATGAGGAGAGGACTTATTGGAAAAAACCCTGATGTTGGGAAAGATTGAAGGTAATAGAAGGAGGGGACAGCAGAGGATGAGATTAGAATATATAGAATAACAGAGTTGGAGGGGACCTTGGAGGTCTTCTAGTCCAATCCCCTGCTCATGGAGGAAACCCCATACTATTTCAGACAAATGGTTGTCCAATCTCTTCTTAAAACCTCCAGTTTTGGAGATTCACAACTTCTGCAGGCAAGTTGTTCCACTGATTAATTGTTCTAACTGTCAGGAAATTTCTCCATAGTTCTAGGTTGCTTCTCTCCTTGATTAGTTTCCATACATTGCTTCTTGTTCTGCAGTCAGTTGCATTGGAGAATAGCTTGACTCCCTCTTCTTTGTGGTAACCCCTGTGATATTGGAGCACTGCTATCGTGTCATCCCAAGTCCTTCTTTTCATTAAACTAGACATTATCAATTCCAGCAATCGTTCTTTATATCTTTTAGCCTTCAGTCCCCCAATCATTTTTGTTGCTCTTCTCTGTACTCCTTCTAGAGTCTCAACTGTAAGAAATCTAAATTGTACAGCCTTTTATATATTTCCATATCTGGGTTCAGAAATCTGGATGACCTCTAGATGATGTCAAAGAGATAAAATACACTATGACATGATTATCCAACTTAATATAGAGCCATTAATGTTGACACTTTGAGTGTAGTCTATGCTAATTTATGAGCATAATGAAGATTTTATTTGATCTGGGTATAGTTATGGATCGACCTTACTGTAGTACCATCCAATTACATGTTAAGAGTTTATCAATAAGATTGTTTTGTTGAAACTTGTCAAAAGTTTTCCTAAAATCAAGATACATGATACCTATAGAATTCCACAGCAGTTGTTTCTCACACAACCTATTTTTGGTGAAGACATGCTGACTTTCATCAATATTGACAGTGTCTTCAGGTTGCTTACAAATAACATGCATTATTATTTGCTCTAATATTTTTCAGATATTGGTGTTAGATACTTATTTTTGAATAATTATTGGGATTCTCTACCCCCCCCCCCCCCAAAAGATTGGATGACAGATCCTCAGGGGTCAATAATAAAGTTTCTCTCAATCATTCAGGCAGTTTCTTCAATATTTCAGGATGTATTTTATCAATGGAAGAGAATATTTGTAACTTGGGGTTGAACCTTGGGACCTTGGAAGTCTCTCTGAAGAGCAAAGCCAACTCTCTTCTAGCACTGATAATGTTACCTAGTTGTTTCTTGTAACATCTACAAGAAAACAACCATGTTCAGAAAGCCCTAAGGACCCGACAATTTAGAATAATTTTGGAGGAAAGGACATAAACCTTTAAGAAACAACATAAGCTGTTCTATGTCAAATCAGACGGTTGATCTGCTTAGTGAACACTAAATGGCAAGATTTCAGGTCACACTAAGCAGCAAGATGTTAGGTAAGAGATTCTCTCTCTCTCTGTCTCTGTCTCTCTCTGTCTCTCTCTCTCTCTCTCACCTACACCCACACCCATATATATATATTAGAAGCACGAAGCCGAGAACACCAGCCTGAAGATGACGAATGAGACTTCGTTGAAACGTTGCCAAGAAACCTGCAATTTTGCGCGGGAGAAAACCCGAATAACCAAAGACCTACATACAAACACCTGCGAAAATCTCAGAAAATATGTATGTATGTATGTATGTGTGTGTGTGTGTGTATATATATATATATATATATATATATATATATATATATATATATATATATATATATAATGTTATGTTATGTTATGTTATGTTATGTTATGTTATGTTATGTTATGTTATGTTATGTTATGTTATGTTATGTTATGTTATGTTATGTTATGTTATGTTATGTTATATAATACACACACACATACTATAACATAGAGCAGTGATGGCTAACCTTTTCTGGACACACACACACACACACACATACGCCCAACCCCCCAAAATTCAATGTGTGTGTGGCCCCTGCGCATGTGCCCCCCGCATGTGCGTGTACCCCCCTGCACACGCCCCACTCCCCTTCACATGCATGCACGACGACCAGCTGACCGGATGACCAGGTGGCCGGTGGGAGGCACGCACGGAGGCGTGCACACATGCACAGTGAAGCTGAACTGGGGCAACGGCTGACGTGCACACAGAGAGGGCGCTGCATGCCACCTCTGGCATGCATGCCATAGGTTCGTCATCACTGACGTAGAGTATAAATATATACATATAATACTATAACATAGAGTATAAAGATATACTCCATAAGGTACATGCCATATGTTGATGTTACAGATCTTCAAACAAGAAGTAAGAAACATACTACAGGATTGTTCATGTTCAGTGCTAGCATTATAAAAAAAAAGTAGTCTGTTTCTTTTCACTTTCAATAATATTCATGCCACTCACATTCATAGCACTGAGTTCCTTTTAAAAAATGTACACTCTGCAGAGCAATATTAACTGCAATAGCATGTCATTTATTGCAGTGATGTGTCTTGTTCTTCATCGGTTTAGTCTAGTAGTTCTATTTCTGGATCTTGACTAAATGTATGCTTGCATCTTTCTTCTTTCTGTGTCTATGATCCTTTCTATGCTGATTCAAGCTTCTAATTTCTTTGAAGACTATATATTGAACAAGTTGGCTATAGCAGACATGTTGACTTTTATTAACACAAAGAACCCTCCTCCATTCCCCTTGCATCTCCTTCTACCCCCAATCCCAGATGAGCTCCAGATAATGCACTATTCCTCTAGAGCAGGGGTGTCAAACTCAAGGCCCAGGGCCCAGATCCAGCCCATGGGGTGCTTAGATCTGGCCCGTGGGGCTGCAAAGGACCAGCCTGCAGTGCTCCTGCCTGCAAAAACAGAGCTCGGGAGGGTCGTAGGAGGTCCTCCCAAGCTCCTTTTTTGACTGGCACAGGGTTGCAGGATGCTGTCACAGCCAAAAACGGAGCTTCGGAGACTATTTTTGCTGGCAGAGTGCTCGGGCCACCATAGGCATCCCCGACACAACTGATGTCAATCTGGCCATGCCCACCCCGGCCATGCCCACCCCGCCCCCCTGAAGTCAAACACAACCCTGATGCGGCCCTCAATGAAATTGAGTTTGACAGCCCTGCTCTAGAGTATAAATGGGTGTGTGTATGTCACTAAATAAATACAGATATCAAAGAAGCCAATCCTAAATAAGCAATTTTTCAAGCCAATCTTGATTTCATGGGCACATCCATATAATTTTCTGAAACTGTATGGCAATGATTTGCCATCACTTGCTTTTAGGAGGTAATTTTGACTTCCTGGTATATCAATATTTTTAGTATTTCCTCACGGTCTCTGGTACTTAGCTTGGTTTGATTAAGCTTTTCAAAATCAGCCAAGGTTGGCTAGGGGCTGCTACCTAGCTTGACTGAGTTCAGATCAGGCATAGTCAATAATTCTACTCTTTTAAGTTCATCCCAAGCATGATTTTTCATATTTCCTAAGACTTCTTGGACCTTCTTGCCATATGTTCCAGAGTTGGACAACTTACTTATAAACACCCATGTCTGTTCGGGAGAGAATGAAAATAAACTACTGTGGTGGCACAACAAAGTGTCACAGATGGTGTAGCCTACTGTTCAGACAGCGTATTAAAGTGTGAGGTCATTCATCATAGATCATACCTGAGTTCCAGGCCAACTAACATAAAAACCCACTTCATCTCATCAATCTGGTCATATCATCCCCTCTACTACAGTAGCTCCCAGTTACCCCTCTGTGCATTATCAACCCAGTTGCAGCACTCATAAAAAATCTTTAAAAGCATTAGTGTGCTGTGAAAGTAAAACATGTTAGCAAATATAATTGCTGCCTGGGAAGAAAATGAAGATGACAGCACAACCCTCACAGTCATCTCCTTCACAAGCTAGAGTCCTTTTGCAAAAGCACTTTGTGAAAACAAATCAATAAATTACACAGCACAGCATTTGTTTTGCTGAAAAAGAAAACAGTACTCCTGCAGTTATTCAGGAAGCTGTAAAAATGATAGAAAGTGAGTGTAGCACTTAAAAAAGAACAATCTACAAATGTTTACTTTATATGCTACACATTATGCTACACTTGCATAATTTTTGAGAAAGAAAGTGACACCAGTATTTGGGCAACACTTAGCATAATTTATAATAAGGTTTATTTGTTTTTGGTTTGTCATTATGTATATATTCCTAATTATAGTTTAGTTTATACTTCAACAAACCATGGTTAACTTGGTGGAGTAGTTTTATCTATGAACAGAACTTTGTCATAGCATTATTATATCAAATAGTTCACAACACAGTGTTCAAATGAATGAGTTTATGACTGGAGTCCTACATCAGATTAAGTAAGCCAGTTTTGGTTTGGTTAGGTTTGGGAGAAGGAATGTTAACATAACTAGTTAACTTAGTTTGCAGTGTAAAGCAAGTATTAGCCTTGAATACATTATAGTTATATAATGTACAAATATATTCTTTACCACAGCCTATTATGACTTGATACTCATCAAATACATTAGGAATATAAATCATAGAATTCCCAGCAAATGGAGCAAAGTGCCTAGTAAGTTCTCTGAGCATCAGTTTTCATTTTTTTTTAATAATTATTTTAAAATGTATATAGTACTTTTCAAAGCAATTTCTCCCAGGCAGTCTTCAAAAAGTTTTATTGATTTAACTTTTTGCTTAGTCATAATATTTATATAGCCCACCAGTCTCACAGACAAGAAAGTTTTTAGATTAATGTAATGAATGTCTGCAGAAAGCAAAGTTAAAATAACGATTGAACAGGTTTACAGTGTAACATGAAATCCAACAATATTTTTGAGACAACTATATGTGCACGTGGTTTACTAGAAAGTATTGTTCAACTATAAACAATATTGCTTCTAAAAACGTATTTTACCCTCATGCTAAATACAAACAATTTAAAAGTAGAGATATACGCTTGATGATTGAGTCTAGACCTGAATCTAGGTATCTCCAGTTGTGGTCCAGCACTTTTACTTCTATACATTCTGTAATAAACCGTCCAGATAAATATTGTATGAAACACCAATTATAGACTTGGGAAAATGCTTCTCTTGGGAATGAAACTCCGCTCTGAATCTACCAATTGAAGCCATAGAGTAGGGGGTGTCAAACCAGTAGCCCATGGGCCAGATACATCACACGCAGGCCACGCTCATCCCAGTTCCATGAAGGGAAAAAAGTAAAATGTCACATGACGGCAACATGACGCCACAAGTTTGACACCCATGCCATAGAACATAACCACAAGAGCCCTAGCATTGCAGTGGTTAGAATGCAGTATTGCAAGCAAGCTCTGTCCACAGCCTGCAGCTCGATCCTGATGGGCTCAAGGTTGACTCAGCTTTCCATCCTTCCGAGGTCAGTAAAATGAAGATCCAGACAGTTGGGGACAATTTGCTGACATTGTAAACCAATCAGAGAGTGCTGTAAAGCAGGGATCACCAACCTTTCGGACCTCAGGGACCACTAAATTCATAATTTTAAATCCTGCAGACCACTAATATGATCTGCCTAATGACTGGCTGGCTGGGCGTGGCTAGGTGGTCATGTGACTGGGTGGGCATGGCCAACTCGATGTCACTCATGTCAAAGGGTACCTTGCCAGCCTCTATTCGCCTCTCCCCTCCCAGCCACTCCTCGCCTGCCTGCCTGGGCTCCTTAGGGTCCCAACAGGAAGCAGTTGTTGGAGCTAAGCAGCCACCATGAGAAAGAGTTGGCAAAACAGCTGGCTCAGTTCAAATTGGATCTGACCGAGAAGGAGGCTCAGCAGAAGCACCTCACTGAGGACTATGAGCATAGGCTTTCCAAGCAGAGGAAAGACCTGCGGGAATATAAGGCCAGGTACCAGCGCCTCGAAGCTCAGCGGGCTGAGATGGTCAGCCAGTTCCAGGCCGTGATACAGTCCCACTGGAACAAGGTCTTACGGCTCTTTGACACCAGCAGCACTTCCCTCCAGCCTTCACCCAAAGTCCCGCACCAGAAGGCTGAAGCAGACATCAAGTTGGAATTTCTGCCCCCCTCCAACTTCACAAAAAGTCCCCGAAGGGGGAGACTCTCTGAAGCAACACAAACATTCATTGCATGTGTCCGGCCCAAGGGCTGTAGTTTGAGGACTCCTGATTTAGTGCAATATAAAAAATGCAAATAATTTTTCTGTGGACCACCAAAATTTTCTCACGGACCACCTGTGGTCCCCGGACCACCAGTTGGTGACTGCTGCTGTAAAGCACTGTGGAGTAGTATATAAGTCTAAGTGCTATTGCTATAAATTGATCAAGGTAGATGGAGCAAAATACTTCATAATCTGCTGAGCTCCCTCTGTGAACCAATAGTAAGGGTAAGTGGAACCCACCCCTGGCAGGCACCTATACTGGGTAGCACTAATGTAGGAGTATGCTGGAGGCAGATGATCACTTGTGTAATAATGGCAAAGACACCATTTCATACTGCATACAACATAAAGAATACATAGGAATACAGATTTATACAGAGAACAGTTAACTGTGACAGGTACCACAATTTAAATAGACTGTTTCCTAGTCATCTCCAGCACAGCCTTTGCTATTTGGCAGCATCATAAGGAGATTTTTTAGATGTTTATGTTAATAAGTACACAAGCTCATACCACTGCCATACCCCCACAGAAGTTTTACTTATAATTACATGAACTATAATATGTTCACTTTTGTGCTGTCATATTCTCATCATACACTAAATAAATAATAACAGGCTCATAAAGAAAACTATTCACCATATGAGAACATACCCCATCAATCAACCTCAATCCTCAAGAAAACCTTTTCAGGGACTCAGAATTCATTTTCAAGCATTATGGGACACAGGTTATGCACACCTGTCTTACCTGGAATTAACGCCTAGTTTTGGATCCTGATTTGAAACGGAACTTATCAATGGGCTAATCAGTGTTCCTGATTGCTTTCTTTACATACCTATTGCCTACCACATATTAATTAAGTCTTCCTTCAAAACTAATTACAATTTGGAAATGACTCACCTATTTTGAGAAAGATGAAAAGAAAACAAAGAATTAGATTCGGAGAACTTTGATGTGATTACGGGCTTCTCTTATATGCTATTTTTCCTTCTTTGACCCAGGACCAAGGTCTATAATAGAAAAGAGCCAGCACAGGAGTGAAATGTTAAAAGAGCCAATACTGGACAGAAGTAGCTACCCCATTAAAATCTATAAAGTATTGTATAGGGTGCATAAGCGGTAGATAGTTGCTTGTCTTACCTTTCCCTTATTCTTCTTTCCCTGTACTTTTGAAAAGGTCATGGGGTTCACTAAACTTTGTAGGTTATGTCAAAGAGTAAATTGACAGCATGCTATCTTTAAAACCAGTAAGTATGATGTCATTTATAGGACAGATTTCCAGGCATCATCTTTGCTTTTTTGACATGAGCAGAATTCAGAAACGTTTAACTAGATAGTACCTGGGTAGAGCTTCTGAATGATGTTAAAACTATAATGTTGAGCTGTAAAGCACAGCAGGCTCATTTTTTATGATCATTTTCTTTGGAAATTATTAACCCAGGCCTCGTCTTTATGAGAAAAGACTTCTGAAGCTGCTCCTCAGCCATGAAGCAACTTCAACTCCTAGAAGGCTCAGCCCCTGAAGTTTCTGTGTACACATGGACGTTGCCATACTGAATGCTTATAGCAATAGCAATAGCACTTAGATTTATATACTGCTCCACAGGGCTTTACAACTCTCTCCAAGCAGTTTACAGAGTCAGCATAATGCCCCCACCAATCTGGGTACTCATTTTACCGATCCTGGAAGGATGGAATGCTGAGTAAACCTCAAACTTTGTCAGGATCGAACTTTAGGTTGTAGGCAGAGTTTGCCTGTGTACTGTACTTTAACCACTACGCCACCATGGCTCTTATCAAACTTTTCTTTAATCAAACCAGAACCAAGAAATAATGCCTCTTCATAGTTCCATGGCATACAACATTTCTGTGTAGAGGAAGATGAGACTAATTTTAACTTTGAGGGAGAAAACTAATGATAACAGCTACAGCAATGTCAATGAAGATACCAAAGTGGTGAACAATTTCTACCTTTTAGGGTTGATAGTCAATTTGTCAAGAGTGAGTTATCACAAACCTTTCTACTGATCTCCCAAACTGATTTCATTCAGTCTACTTCAGCTGTAACTCCAATCCAAGCTTGGAAAAAAACAACAACACAGGCAGGGCCGGATTTAGATGAAAAGAGGCCCTAGGCTATTCCACTTATGAGGCCCTTTCACCAGTGATGGGATTCAATTTTTTTAACAACAGGTTCTGTGGGCGTGGCTTAGTTGGGGGTGTGGCTTGGCAATCATGTGACTGGGTGGGCGTGGCTAGCTGGTCACGTGACTGTGTAGGCGTGGGTAGCTCGTCATGTGACTGGGTGGGCGTGGCTATGTGCATAGACTTTTTTCAGAGGGCTGAAAAAAGTCATTTCTGACTGGGCCTCGCACTTTTGACCGGTCCTCACACTTATGACCATCCTCACATTTATGCCCGTGCAGCTTTCTTAACAACCATGTCACTCATTTCACAACTGCTTCTCTTCACCATGGTGACAAGATAGGGCAAAAACGTAAAATGTGAGGACAGTCGTAAGTTCGAGGACTGGTCAAAAGTGCGAGGATCAGTCAGAAATAACTTTTTCAGCCCTCTGAGTAGTCCATATGCATAAAAGGATACAGCAATAGAGAGGGATGAAGGAAGGGAAGGGAAATTAGAGTAGGAGGGAGGGTAAGAGAGGGAGGAAGAGAGGAGAAGGAGAAAGGAAGAGGAAGTAGGGAGGAGAAGAAGAGGGAGAGGAAGAAAGAAAGAAAAGAGAGGTGGTAGGTTTGAGGAGAAAGATTGCTGTACAATAAAAAAGATGAAAGGGAAGAAAGCCAACCCCAAACAAATATAAAGATATTAAGATAAAGAATGAATTGTTCAACTTTAAAGAATAAACGAGAACAAATATGAATAAATAACAGTAATTAGAAACACACATACAAACATACAATGTATTTTCTTTGAACAGAGTATTTGGCCGGTTCACAAATTTAAACAGTGTTTAGTCATTTCAATTAAATTTACAATTTCTATATTTCCTATTTGCCATATTTATTCCTCATCTATTTTTGTAAAAAACTAATATTATCCTTCATTCTCATCTCTAATCTTAATCAAATTCAATTTTTCCCTTCTATTCTATATTATACCCCTTCCCATTGTCATCTATTTTTATATCCATCCTCACATTGGTTAATTAGGTAATATTAGTTGTTTAATATAAATTCAACATTTTAATATAAATCAATTAGTTATATAACTACCTTTTTTGTATATTAATCAATATGTACATGAATATTCCAATTATTTCCATGCAATCCAATTTCTTACAAATCCATTAATTATATTTACCAATAATAATAAACCAAATAATTTCCCCCATATATTCCTCCAAACCACAACTTAACCATTTCTGCTTTCAGAAATATACAATTAATAGTATCTCAATTATTACAATTCCCTAGTTAAATAGAGCTTTTTTCTTTTGTGTTTTAAAATCCTGAACTCTCCTCTTTTTCCCTAAACTTCCCGTTGTTTGCACCTACCTTTTTTGGTGAGGAAAAAGAAAAGAAATCTGCCTGCCTAATTTTCCAACGTGCAAAACCAACAGCCTGCTTTACTTTCTCTTTCGTTTTTAAGCATAGATAGGGGGAAAAAAATCAGCATTCTTTCCAAGCAAGCAGAAGAGCCCTGAGCAAAACAGCTGAGAGCAAATCAGCTGGGGGTCGGGAGCCGATCTAAGCAAGGGCTAATTAGCCTATGCTGAAGCTCCGTGGGCCAATAAAATTACAAAAAAAAACACCGAACCCTTTGTTAAATTGCTGGCTCCCCTGCCCCTCGCCCACCACTATTTATTGGCAATAAATAGTGGTGCGGAGGGGCGGGGCAAGCCAGCAATTTAACAAAGGGTTCGGCTGCACCACTGGCTCTAGGGCGGCCCTTTGAAGCCCTGCGGCAAGAATTTGAAGTTTTTTTTCCTCTAGCCATCGGAGGCAGCAATAGATGGGGAGTGGGCAGGGTAAGCGAACGGCCGGCGATCCAACAGAGCAGAGAGGGAGGGTGAGTGAAGGCGTGGACGCTGCTTTCTCCATCCTGCTCTCTTGCGTCTGGAGCCGGTGGGGAACCACGTGGCAACCCACGTGGATCCCAGGCAGCGGAACTCAGGCTAGGGAAGGGGTGGGCAATTGTGGCTCTTTTACAACCTGTGGCCTTCAACTCCCAGAACTCCTGAGATAGCCAAGCTGTCTCAGGAATTCTGGAAGTTGAAGTCCACAGGTTGTAAAAGAGCCACAATTGCCCACCCCTGGCTACTGTAGGCTGGCACCACGTGGGTGGGAGGCGAGGGGTGGGCGAGCCACCAATTTAACAAAGGGTTCGGCCGAACCCCCTAGAACCCCCAGAATCCCACTACTGTGTAGGCCCCTCTTGATCTTGAGGCCCTAGGATGAAGCCTAGTTAGCCTATAGGAAAATCCGGCCCTGAACACAGGACTCCCCATGCCCCTAAGATGATAGCTTTCAAGACAGACAGACAGACATGTAGAAAGGACAAACTGTGAATTTGCAGCGGTGATACGAAGCTGCTCTAGAGATGGTAGTAGATATGTAATGTTATAAGTGGGCTCTTATTTTGCTACATTCATGCTCTGCTTTTACAACCATGACAATCCTCCCTTATTCCTTCACTGACCAAAATCATACACTTGAAGAAGGTGGGGAAATAGGGAGTACACAATGATGTATGAGCAAAACAATGGTGTATATACTTGTAATTCATTTACAGCTGTTCCACCATTGGGTTTCTCATTGACTACAAGTGTCAACCCTGAAGCTGATCTGGCCAGAGCCATCTTGGAGCTTCAGTGCTGCCACACTTCAGCGAGGGATAGGGAAGGGGGGATTAGAGATAGCTGCGGTTGTGTAGTCAAAATAAAATACTTTCTCTTGGGAACCAAGGTATAGGGTTGCCAGGTATCCACTATTTGAGCGGACAGTCCACTTTTTTCACATTATGTTCACTATTTTTTTTCACAAAATAGTGGACATTTTTTTTATTCAAAAGCTTTATGATGAAACGGTACATAATCTAAAGCTGTACAGTCTAAGAGAATAAGGATAGGAGAATCGCGTTTTGTCTTTTTTTTCATAAGTTAGAATGAGACAAAGATCGAATGCTCATTGCAATAATCACATTTTACACAACAGCGCAAAAAATGCATTAAAGTAGTTATCTTTTGATATCAAAAATGTAGTGCTGAAGGTTTTTGCCGAATTTTCGAATTCTGTGAAGAAACGAGAAGAGTTGAAATCATTTTTTGAGTTTTGCGAGTCAGAATTCCATGACGTTTTGTGCCATGCTATCTCTATCTATCTATCTATCTATCTATCTATCTATCTATCTATCTATCTATCTATCTATCATCTCTCTCTCGCTCGCTCTCTATCTCTCTATCTATTTATCTATCTACTATCATCTATCTATATTTGCTGATGCTTTATTTAAATTAAATTTGTATATCAGTGATTGCATGACCTCTGTAGATGCCATACACTAAATAAATAAAATAAACATTTGCTAACCTGGAATGCAATAAACATTCCTTTTCTGAAATTTCCAGGGTTCTTGAGAGTTTCCTTAAGTTTCTTGCTTCCTCTCAGCAACACACTTGCATGGTGGCCTCTTTTGTAAGTGCTGATGGAGAATGTAAGAATTTCTGAGGAAATGTTTCCCTATCAGTCTTCTCCAGAAGCACTTGCCAAAACTGGAATAGCTTCTGTCCAAGCACTGGCTTTTGCAAATGACAGAGGTTGGAGACCTGCAGCATGTTCAGGATGATAGGGAACATTTTTGTCAAGAGAAACTGTGCTGCATCTTTGCTTTGACAAAGGAAATCGTTTTGCCTTTAAAAGGAGAAAACTGTTAAAGTGAATCTAAGTTCATGCCTTCATGCAGACCTAGTTTTTAGCATTTGGGGTGATGTTTTCTTTTCTCAAGGGACCAGAGGGATGAGGTAAAGATTTGGAACAAAAGATGATAGGAAATAAACTTAAAAATCATGTACTGTCATCTTTGCTGGCTGTTATGTCCTCCTACACAGCCTCAAGACACCAAAATCCCCTGCTCTTCTCTCCCTTTCTTGGGGACCAAACAAAGAGATGCGGGGAAATCCACAGAACAGGAAATTCGTCTAGCTAAGCTTCTGATCGACTTCATCCAACATAATGCTCTTTAATCACTCTTTGAACAAAAGATTTAACTCTAAATCCTCTTTTGCTCAATTTGCTGTTCCTCATTTATATGAGATTTCATATTTGTTCAATTCCCCTGTCTATTTTTTCCCTCAGAAATGCCTTTGCTTAAGAAGCAAATTGTTAGTATCTCCAGACAAATGAATTTTAAGACTCCACCACCCCCGCTAATTTTTTTTTCTGAATCACCTTCTCTCTCAAAAGGTTTCATCTTAAAGCATGGCAGGCAATAGACATCTAATTCTCTCAGCTTTTTTTGTGGCATGTAATCTTGCATTCTCTTGCTGTGCTCTTATTGCCTTCATTGCCCTGAAGTGCTGTTATTGTGCATTTTGCTAACAAAAAGCATATGATAATTAAAGCTAGTTTGAATGAGAATAGTCTGCCAGTCCTTTCAATTATCCTTTAAATATGCACGATAAATGTGCATTTTGCTATCAAATGCGCTCTAAGCTTATCCCAGATCCACAGCCTGCTCTGAAAGAGTTGGCTCTTTAGCGCATTGTATATACATCCCTAGATTGCAAAGCACTTCACAAATAGAATATAGTTTTGTATACCGGTGGCTAATTTTTATCCAAATATTAATTTGCTTTCCAGTTTTAAATTTTTTATTAGTTTATCAACAAAGACAATACAAATAAAAATGAAAATAATAGAATAGAATAACAGAGTTGGAAGGGACCTTGGAGGTTTTCTATGGGTAGTGCAGCCCCCTGCTCAGGCAGGAAACCCTATACCATTTCAGACAAATGGTTGCCCAATTTCTTCTTAAAAACTTCCAGTATTGGAGAATTCACAACTTCTGGAGGCAAGTTGTTCCACTGATTAATTGTTCTAACTGTCAGCAATTTTCTCCTTAGTTCTAGGTTGCTTCTCTCCTTGATTAGTTCCCATCCATTGCTTCTTGTCCTGCCCTGGGGTGCTTTGGAGAATAGCTTGACTCCCTCTTCTTTGTGGCAACCCCTGAGATATTGGAACACTGCTATCATGTCATTCCCATTCATTCCCATTCATTAAGCTAGACATACTTAATTCCAGCAACTGTTCTTTATATGTTTTAGCCTCCAGTCCCCTAATCATCTTTGTTGCTCTTCTCTGCAAGACTCTTTCTAGAGGCTCAACCTCTTTTTACATTGTGGCAACCAAAAGTGGATGCAGTATTCCAAGTGTGGTCTTACCAAAACATTATAAAGTGGTATTAACACTTCAAGTGCATAGGGAAGCAACGGAGGAAAAAGAGAAGAGGAAAAAAGTATAGGGGCAGTATTTCTCAAGTGTTTCTTGGCTGGCTGGAGAATTTCTGGGAGTTGAAAGCTACATATCTTCAAGTTGCCAAGGTTGAGAAACACTGTTGTAGGGGAAAGGGGGGAGGAAGAAAGAAAAACATTGGTTTCCAACTCTTTTTAGTGCAAGAATTTAGTGCAATAACTAGTGCAAGAATAGCTTTTACATAGTAATTTATATCAGTTGAATATTAATATTAATTAATATTAATTTGCTCAAAACGATGCTATAACGCACTGCACACTAGAACAACTAGACACAAGAACAGTTTTTTTCCAAATACCATCACTCTGCTAAACAAATAATTCCCTCAACACTGTCAAACTATTCACTAAGTCTGCACTACTATTAATCTTCTCACCGTTCCCACCACCCATCTCTTCCCACTTATGACTGTATGACTGTAATTTTGTTGCTTGTATCCTTATGATTTATATTGATATTATTTCCTGATTGCTTATTTGTACCCCATTAAGTGTTGTGCCTTATGATTTTTGATGAACTTATCTTTTCTTTTATGTACACTGAGAGCATATGCACCAAGACAAATTCCTTGTGTGTCCAATCACACTTGGCCAATAAAAAATTCTATTCTATTCTATTCTATTCTATTCTATTCTATTCTATTCTATTCTATTCTATTCTATTCTACTCTACTCTACTCTACTCTACTCTACTCCACTCCACTCCACTCCACTCCACTCCACTCCACTCCACTCCACTCTATTCTATTATCTCCTTTAGGTGTAATATTTGAGCAGAAACAAAGGATAAAATTCAATTTTGTGTATCCAACAGTAGAATAGTTATTATGGCGCAGCATATTCTCTCTTACTCTGAAGTTTCTTGCAAGTCCCAAAATCTCCTTTAAAGAATTGTGGATATAATCTGAAGTGAATTTAGGGAATGCATGGAGCAAAAGAAAAAAGGAAGTGAAAATTTACATAGGGTATAGTAGTCTAGGTTCCAATCAATAATAATTTACAACTTCTTTATTATGACATTACTATTGGACACATATTCAGATCAATACCAAAATTAATCTCCACCCTCTGGTCCCATGATCTTCTGCAAATCCCTCTTCCACCCATTTAGTGAAAAACAAATTCAGAATATATTTCTTAAGAGCATATGCAAATGAACTGCTGGCGCACTGCCTATAGTGGCTTTTTTTTTTCTGTGTGAACCCCTACTCTAGATGAAAGTTCTTGACAGCTTTCTAAGAATCTCTCTGAGCATTCATTCATCTTCCACTGGAAATGATGAGTTAGCTAGAGAAGTAGCTGCTTTCCACAGGATGGTGATGCTTTTTTGAAGATATCTCTGTTGTTTTCCCTGTTCAGCAACATTTTGATGGTTAGACTGGTTTAGTTCTTCTTAATCTGACTGAGTTAAATAAGAATGTAGTAGAATTCTCTGTTTAATGGGAGCTTGATTGTTTCACTTATTAACAAAGACAAACAAGGAAACAATATTTCAGCTGTTGAAGTTCACCAGCCCTCTTTTTAAAACATTGGATTAGCTTTTTATAAATTTCCCCCTTTCCTTTGTATTTTTATGTTCAACTTCATTGGGAAATAGTCATTTTCTAAAGGGAACTTATAGTGAGCCAATAGTGCTTCATATAGGGAAAAATAGGAGGAACAAATATTAGTTTGTTCACTGCTTTGAATTATGTATAAAAATAATATAGAGGTGCTGTAATTTGGCAGTTTGGGTCTCATCGGCTCAAGGTTGACTCAGCCTTACATCCTTCCAAAGTCAGTAAAATGAGGACCCAGATTGCTGGGGGCAATAGACTAACTCTGTAAACCACTTAGGTAAAGGTAAAGGTTCTCCTCGCACATATGTGCTAGTTGTTCCCAACTCTGGGGGTGTGTGTGTGCTCATCTCTGTTTCAAAGCCAAAGAGCCAGAGCTGTCCGAAGATGTCTCCATGGTCATGTGGCCGGCATGATTAAACGCCAAAGGTACATGGTACCTGTTACCTTCCCGCCCAAGATGGTCCTTATTTTTCTACTTGCATTTTTTACATGCTTTCAAACTGCTAGGTTGGCAGAAGCTGGAACAAGTAATGGAAGCTCACCCCATTACACAGACTAGGGATTCGAACCGCTGAACTGACAACCTTTCGATCGACAAGCTCAGCATTTTAGCCACTGAGCCACCACTTAGAGAGGGCTGTAAAAAGTACTGTGAAGCGGTATATAAATCTACGTCTTATTGCTACCTTGTTTTTTTTTTTAAACAATATTTTCTATTTTCAACTAGGCCATTAGACTGGGGAAATGTGGCCTGGATGTTGTGTCAGGGAAATTACTGTGACAAAAGAGTACTAGGCAAGCCTGGGGATGATTGACATTGTGGGGTATTCTCTCCACCTTTTTAACCTTTTAAACCTTGAATACTGTATGTTTTTAAATCAGTTCTTAATTATGCTTTTGTACTATGACATATTTCTACTGTAAGTCACCGAAAGTTACTTAGGTGAGATGGATAGTATGGAAATGTGATAAATAAATAAAATCACTCACTCACTCACTCAATCAATAAAAGTACCCGAAAGTATTCTTGCAGAGTATTACTCAGCATTCAAGATTACTCTGGAAACTATTACTCAGCATTCAAGATTACTGGCAGAGTATTACTCAGCATTCAAGATTAGAGTATTGAGGCCTATTATCACTAATAACTCTTTGAGGAATGCCTTAATTTGCAAACATTGCCTTCAGACCAGAAATCTCTGAAGTACTGATAGTATCGTGCATAATAAGGATTACTTCCGTTGGGCAGATAGTCTCCTGCTAATTTTTTCTATAGCTCATTGGTTTGATGGGGAAAAAAAGTCACAGAACTTTTAATAGATGGAATTTATGTTTCTTGTACTTGCTTAATTATAGGTAGCCAAATGTTATGTAAGTGCATTATTTCATTTTATAATAATCTCTTCAGAAGTCTGGAGCCTTCCTAAGTTCCAACTAAATGTGGTGAAGACACCATGAAAGAATTCTTCCTACTGAGATTCCTTTATAGTACTTGTTGTAAATGAGACAGAAGCACTTGAGAAATTGCTGCAGACTCACTCAATTGTTGTCCACTCAATTTCTCTTTCAAGAAATTTAATGGAAATTTTCAAGTGTTTTTATACCCAGCTCTTGTACTCACCAATATTGTTGTTGCAGATTTGGGAATTTCTATGGCTTAACCTAGGAAGTGACATTATATTGAGGCAGACCAGACAGGTTCATCTAATTCAGGATTAATTATATGAGTAGGAGCAGGATTGATAATGAAATTGTTTTTCAATGCTACTGAGAGATGAACTTGGCCTCCACAATGAACTATTCAGTTATGAATAGTATCACGACTAAAAATTTATGAAGTCACCAATGTGCCATGCCTGTATGAATCCTCCTGCTGGCCTGCTGTTTAAGATCTCTGGTGCCAACCATCCAAGTTTCGTATAGGCATATTTTTTCTTCAACTTTAAAATAAAAAAAGCTTGATTCAGTGACATTAAATTAAGATGAACATGTCTGCGAAGCGCCATCTCCTAATGAGGAGATTTCAAAAACTGGAAAAAAAAATAAAATGACAAAATAAAATAAATGCTATAGACATCAGGTTTGGTAATTGTTATTGTATCTATGATTAAAGTACACATATTGATTGCTCATTTGAACAGGCTAAGAAGAAATGACCTTAAATTCTGAGATGATGTCAGACTAAAGAAGTCACTTCAAATTGTACCTCTGTACCTTTAGAAAATGGAAATTCTGTCTTCGCCAAATAACGGATAGTCATTTAGATGACTAAAAGGGAGCAGCGTGGTGACCTAGAGGTGAATATGGTCGCCTCGCACTCAGGAGGTTGAGAATTCAATCCTAGCAGGTGTTTCTCTATCAAGGTACAATGAGAAAATATCTGCTGAGAACTCTGTGTAGGTGTCAGGAAGGGCATCTGGCTAGTAAATGCTCAGATCCATTCAGTCCCTCCATCTCCACCCCAATAAAAAGGGATTATACAGGGTCGTAAAAAGAAAAAAAATAGATGGCTAAAATTTAGCCTTACCCATTGGCTTATATAATGCAACAATTCTTCACACTAAATCCATTTGTCAGCCTGGTAGCCACAGTTTTAAAGTTTTTTTTTTTTAAAAATCTCCCATATCAAACTCGGCAGGAGAAGGCAAGAAAAAAAAAATACAGCATTGTGACAGAGAACTTACTTTATTGGTTTTTGAACTACAAGTACTAAAAAAATTGAGGACAAAAATAATGTTTTCACCACTTCTTTTCAGAGTGCAGCATATTCTGCCATTGTCCTCTCTCAAGCTTATTTATCATTGCTGAAAGGTGAGATTACTTATCAGAGAAACAAAAAGCTGGAAAACTACATTATTTGCAGACCTTTCGGTACTCTGAAGTTGCAAAAGCTCTGAGGCTCTGATTCCATACCTACATTTACTTAAGAATAAGTCCCATCAAATTTAATGAATCATGAGTCAGCAAGGATAGAATTGCACTATCTATACAAGTTCACTTCAAAATAAATTGCATCTTTAGTGGGGTTAAAGGACTACTAAATTTGTATTTAAAGTTGCAGGTTCAGGGTGTAGTTTCCTGAGGTTCATATAGTATTTTAAAATACTTATTGATCATAAGAGGTTTCTTGGTTAAGAGTTGTCCAGTCCCACTTCTACTTGTCCAGTCCTCCTTCTGTGGGGTTCCCAATCTATGGGATGTGCCCTCTCAGGATCTGGCAATTTTTGTGTTCATTATTGGCTTTCATTATTGGCTGATTGGTTTTCATCCAGGAGTTCATAGCAGCTCTTCACCTAATTTATCTTGATAACAACCCTCTGAAGTACCTTAAATTCAGGGGTGGAATCCAGCAGGTTCTGACAGGTTCTGGAGACCTGGTAGTGGAAATTTTGAGTAGTTCGGAGAACTGGCAAATGCCATCTCTGGCTGGCCCCATTCCCCCTGGGAATGGAGATTTTGCAATATCTTTCCCCCAGGAGTGGGGTGGGAATGGAGATTTTGCAACATCCTTCCCCCAGGAGGGGAGGGAATGGAGATTTTGCAGTATCCTTTCCCTGCCATGCCCACAGAACCGGTAGGGAAAAATTTGGATTTCACCCCTGCTTAAATTGATATACAGTGACCCATATCAATCTCAGTTCTTTGCCTGAGAACATACCAAATTTGGGACTCCCTAGTTTTACTTCATCATACCCACTACTACAGCTAAAGTTTTTTTTTTTACACAATTTTTTGTGCATGTGTGGGAGGGTATAATGGCCACATATTACAGATTTGTGCAACAATACTTCATTGAATAAGCTACAAATGGCTGGATTCACACAATACACTAAGTTGTAACTCATGATTGACAAGCAACTGGATCGGTTAGCATAACTGTTAAATGTTAATCCTTCTGACAAACAATTTTTCCAAATTAAAAGAGGGAAAAAACAGTAAATGCATCACACCACTGTGATGCAGTAAGCTGCTTGCTTGTGAATCAGTTCATTATAGGAAGAAGGTAATCTGGTCCCAAATGGTTCTACATCAACAGCCCCAAATCTCCTTGCACAGAAAAGCTGTTCTGCTGAAGCAAACTTTCAAATGTGCAGGTACAGAATAGGTTGTACCTGGCTCAACAACAGTAACCCTAGTGGACAATCACTTAAATATGAGCCAGCAATACGCTGCAGCCACCCAAAACCCCAATGCAGTCTTAGGATGTATCAACAGAGGAATAGTACCAACATCAAATCTAATGTTAGAACTGCTTTATACTACCATGGTAAGACCCCACTTGGAATTCTGCAGCTAGTTTTGGTCACCATGATACAAAAAAGACTCTAGAAAGAGTGCAAAGAACCACAAAGATGATTAGGGAGGTGGAGGCTAACACATATGACGAATGGTTGCAGGATGTCTATGTCTAGTCTAATGAAGGGAAGGACTAGGGAAGACATCATTGTCTTCCAATATTTGAGAAGCTATCACAGAGAAGGAGTCAATACTAAAGAGCCACAGTGATGCAGTGGTTAGAATGCAGTACTGCAGACTACTTCTGCTGATCACCGGCTGCCAACAGTTTGGCAGTTTGGGTCTCACTGGCTCATTGACTCAGCCTTCTATCCTTCCAAGGTCAGTAAAATGAAGACCCAGATTGTTGGGGGCAATAAGTGGACTTTGTAAACTGCTTAGAGAGGGCTGTAAAGCATTGTGAAGCGGTATATAAGTCTAAGTGCTATTGCTATAGTGCTATTGCTAGTCTCCAAAGGACAGGACAAGAAGTAACAGATGGAAGCTTGTCAAGGAGACATACAACTTAGAACTAAGGAGAAATTCCCTCGGTGAAAACAATTAATCAGTGGAACGTCTTGCCTTCGGAAGTTTTTAAGGTTTTAAGAAGCAATTGGAAAGTCATTTGTCTGGAATGATATAGGATCTCCTGCTTGAGCAGGGGATTGGACTAGAAGACCTCCAAGGTCCCTTCCAATTCATTATTCTGTATGAGAACAGCTTCCTGCACAAGGAGCTCCAAAGGATGTTGAGTCATAGTGCAGATTTGTAGCTTATTATTGAAAAATGTGTCACTTTGAAAGGGGGACGCTGAGATAGATTGAGAAAAACAAGATAAGATGTCTTTGAAGTATGGATCTGCAGATGTTTACTAGGAGGTGTCATAGACTACAAAAAAGAGAGAACTAATTATTAGGTTCTGAAACAAATAAGGATCGAGACCATGTCTCTGAGGCAACATTACATAAACAGAAGCTCAAATACTTTTGATGTGAGGAAGCGGCAGACTGGAAAAAAATAATTATGCTTGGAAAGACTGAGGCAAATAAAAGAAGGGGAAGATAAGTGAGAACATGGATGGACAAGATCAAGTAACATACCAGATTATGGCAGAGGACAGTTTGAGATGATGGACATTTGTCCACAGAGTCATTACAAATTCTTCCTCACAGACAAATTGTTATTCTCTCCTATGAGCACTATCCTTCAAGCACATTCCCTTTTTTGTAAGGTACCAAAACATAAGAAACATAAGCACTACTTTTTTTGATGCCATTCTGAGACAGTTACTGCCTTTTCTTATGTTTCTTGATGTTCTTTCTTGGAATTTCACTTAATGTGGAATTTTTTTTTCTGGACCTGACAAAATATGAGTCCTTGACACTTTATGAGAGTTAAAATACTGTTAAATTTAGTGAAAGATCCCAAATGGAATGGCAATTCAGCTATGATGTAGAAAATCAAACATTGAATTAGAAGTCCAAAGGAGGACTTACATGCACTGAGAACAGCAGGATTAGTTATTTCTCTACTTCTGAGTACATCATGAATAATGACAGCAGATGCTGCTGCTGAGACTTTTATTACAATTATTATGATTTACTAAACAAATGTCTCAACACGTGACAGTCCCTGGATGTCCAGCATTGTCTAGGAATTGGGCAGCCTCCAAATCTAATCAAGTAAAATAATAAAATACAATAAATAAATAAAACCTGTTGACTCTAGGCATCACAGTGAGAATAAGACTGATTGAAACAAACGTGACCTTTGGAATCCAAGCTCTATATTCTCTAGACATGGTCAAAAACATTGGGTACCCCTCCACTTTTCCCCAAAGAATACCAATTTGGCACGATACAACTTCTGTCAAGATCTGCTTTCAAATTTTCCAAATGGGATCCACCATAAACCACAGAGCAGATACTTTGTTTTACTATATGACTCAACTTATTCATATAAAAGCTAATTAAAATGGCATGGGCACAATTATTAACCTAATATTTCATAACATTTGTGGCAATAACTGCAATCAAGGGCTTTCTGTAGCTCTAGTGAAGACTTCTCGATTGTCAATTTGTTCTACTCTTTGTCAGCAAATTGCTCCCATTGTCTTAGGTTTGAGGGGTTCCTTCTCCCAATGGTGAGTTTCAGCTCTTTCTATAGATGGTCTTTCGGATTCAAATCCAAAATCACAGCAGGCCACTTCAGAATAGTGCAATACTTGTTTTTCAACCATTCCTAGGTTCTCTTAGATGTATGTTTTGAGTTGTTATCTTGCTCTGCCTGAGACAGAGCTTTCTAACACTGGGTATTTGCTTCAGAATGTCTTGTTTATCTTCTTATTTCTTTGTGACTGAACAGATTTGAGGCACTTGGTGCCAGAGGCAGCAAAGCAGCCCATAACATTATGGACACTCCTCCCTATTTTACAATGGTGATAGGTTTTTTTCTTCTTCAAAACAATCTTTTTTTCCCCTGGAAACATAAGAGCTGCTGCAACTTACCCAAAAGTTCCAATTTTGTTTCATCTGCCCAAAGAATGTTCTCCCAGAAAGGTTTGTGAACATGCATTATAAGAAACTCTAGTGTGCCTTTTTTGTGCCTGTCCTTCAGAAGTGGGTCTTCCTGGGTCTTCTATCATGGAAGCACTTTCACTCAGATAGTGACCAATGGTGTGATTCAATATTGTTGCACCTTGACCTTGGAGTTATGCCAGGATCTGCTTTCAAATTTTTTAATAATGCTAGTTCTTTCTCCACCATTCAAACTACCCTTCTGTTCAATCTGGGGTTTATTTTCCTCTTGTGGCTCACATCCAGGGAGGTTGGCTACAGTGGTGGGTTGCTCCCAGCTCGGTCCAGTTCTTGCGAACTGGTAGTAATGGCGGCAGGAGGCTCTGCCCACCCGCCCGGATAGTGTTTGTGTGCGCCTGTTGCGAACCGGTAGTAAAGGTAAGTGGAACCCACCCCTGGTTGGCTACAGTCCTTAAACCTCTTGGTAATATTAGTAGCTGTTAGTCACAGGAACATGAAGCTCCTTGGAGACAGCTTTGTAGTTTTCATCTCTGTATACTTAGCTATTACCTTCTTTCTTTCTTCCTCAGACCAGTCTCTGCTTTTCTATCTCTCGTCCACATTCACTGGACAATAAATGACTGGGTGGATTTTCTCCATTCAAATAGCCTGACTGATTTGAGATTGAAGACACCTGTGACACTAATTAAAGTAAGTAGTCTGTCTGGAGGATCACTAAAATCGAATAATGTCTTTTTAACTTCTAAGAGGTACCGATAATTATATCCATGCCATTTTCATTTGTTTTATGATTTACAATAATATAACTCATACATCAAAAGCAAAGTGTCTGCTCTATGGTTATGGTAGATGCCATTTACTCATGTCAAGTTCAACTTATTTCATGACAAATTGGAATTCTTTGAGGGGCAAGGTGAAGGGATACCAACATGTTTGGCCATATATGTACAAATCTCATTAACTGCACTGGGTAGAACTGAAGTTTACATGGTTCCACTACCCTCCTCTCACCTATTTTTATAAATTGACTTTTAAAGATTTTTTTTAAAGGTTTTTTTAGAACACATTTTATTATAAGATAATTACAAGGAGTGGTGGCTTTCACTACATTTTATTTTACATGTATTTTTCTCCACTTTTTGAAATGGAGCAGTTGAATATATTATTTCTAATGTGATGTATACAAGTTTGTTCCAACATCTCTATTTGCCTACAAATATACACACAGTAAAGATTGTACCAAAATGAAAGCATGGCAATGAAGAACAAACACAATCCCCAGCAGTAATTTCTGTCTTTTGCTATTGCATCTGACAATTATGTAGCTCAAAATACTCAAGGATGCTCATTTGAGAGTCTTGGACAGCTCAAAGCAAATTGAAGCCAAATGAGGTTTTGGTTGATCAGAGAGCCATTCAGTTGTGTTAAAAGAAAAGACTCTGGATTTTGTCATCCTCAATTTTTTTTTTGAACAACAAATGGAATGCCATCTGGATAGCAGAGACATCTGAATGTTGATCGTTTAAGGATATTGGTAACTTTCCTAAAGTGAATTTGAAAAACATTAAGGTGTACTATGTTTCTATCACTATTCTAAGGCCTTCCTTGCTGTTTGCTTGGTTACTCATTCTGCCACCTGTTCCCATAAAAGGAGAAGCTGTAACTAGAAAAACTTTCTAAAAACAGATATTTTCATGATATGCTGGAGACTGGTATTCGAAATCTCAGAGCAACTTATGCTCTATGCTATATGATAGAGAAGAGGTGTGCAAACCTTGTTCTAAGAGCAATCTGCTAATTTCCTACAATCTCTAGGTACCTGGACATATTAAAGCTACGTACCTGCCAAAAATTTCATCCCACAGTAATTTACAATACAAACTAAAACAAGAGAAAGGTAAGATATACAATAAACAATATAAAAATAAATAGCACAATTAAACATCAATTGCAACAGTAGTGATTTTTCCCCCATTGTTTAAAATATACGAATATAGCAAAGGATCATAGGGGTGAATGAGGCCCTAGGAAGTAACTTACTTAGACAGTAGGACACATTTTCCCAAACTTGATTAATGATCTCTCAGATATAGTGGATTTCACCATTTACTGGTAGTAGATTTACTACTACTACGTCCACTACTATGACATATTGCTGTATTTTACTGCTCTTTCCTTGTGTGTCCCTTGTATCTTGCAGATTCCTTCTCCCACTCACTAAGGATAAACCAAGGAGGAGGAGGAAGGAAAAATGAAATGTTTTCTGGATTCTAGACATAGGAAGGGGAGCTTAGAATATTGAATTCGTCGGAAGGGCTGCTTTGAGACAGAGATTGTAGGAAGTGGCAGAAGATGTTTATGTTCTCCAACATCTTGATCAGGGCAAAGCAATAGATGCAATTTACATAGACTTCTATAAAGCCTTTGAGTCAATGGTACATGACAAACTACTTCTAAAACTAAAATCTTATGGCATTTCTGGACTCCTGCATAAATGGATAGCTGCTTTCCTCTCAAACAGACAAGAAGTGGTCCAAATAGGAAGTGCTCTATCAAATCCTGTACCTGTCAACAGCGGTGTTCCCCAAGGCAGCATTTTAGGATCAACACTCTGTATACTTTACATAAATGACCTTTGCAATCATATTAAAAGCAACTGTGTTCTCTTCGCTGATGATGTAAAACTATTCAACACCACCAACAATGCTGCTACCCTTCAAAAAGACCTTGACTACATATCAGATTGGTCAAACAAGTGGCAACTTCAAATCTCAACCAACAAATGCTCTGTCTTACACATTGGCAAAAAAATCAGAACATAAAATACAAGCTAGATGGATGTGACCTTGTAGATGACCCTCACTCTGTCAAGTACCTTGGAGTACTCATTTCTAAATATCTAAGTGCCAGAGCCCAGTGTAACAACATTGCCAAAAAGGCATTAAGAGTTGTTAACCTAATCTTGCGTAGCTTCTTCTCTGGTAATATTGTACTGCTAACTAGAGCATACAAAATATTTGCTAGACCAGTTCTCGAATATAGCTCATCTGTCTGGAACCCACACTGCATATCGGACATTAATACAATTGAGAGAGTCCAGAGATATTTCAGGAGAAGAGTCCTCCACTCCTCTGCTCGCAATTGAATTCCTTATGCCACCAGACTTGACATTTTGGGCTTAGACAACTTAGAACTACTCTGCCTTGGTCTGACCTAAGCGTAGTACATAAAATTATCTGTTACAATGTCCTACCTGTCAATGACTACTTCAGCTTCAACCACAACAATACACGAGCACACAATAGATACAAACTTAAGGTAAACCGCTCCAAACTCGATTGCAGAAAATATGACTTCATTAATAGAGTGGTCAATGTCTGGAATGCACTACCTGACTCTGTGGTTTCATCCCCAAATTCCCAAAACTTTAACCTTAGACTGTCTACTGTTGACCTCACCCCATTCCTAAGAGATCTGTAAGGGGCGTGCATAAGTGCACCAATGTGCCTACCGTCCCTGTCCTAATGTCCCTTTTTATTCGTATCCATTTCATGTATTCATAATTCATGTTTATACTTTTATCTGTTATCTTATATATGCTTGACAAATAAATAAATAAATAAATAATAAATAAATAAGTAAGTAAATAAACTTGTTTGGCAGGTCCATCTGTCATTTCTGCATGTGCCTCACCTCACTGAATTGCCACCTACCATGCCAGGCTTTGATTGCCAGGAAGATGTGCCTGTCTGTGCCTTACAAGCTGGTGTTTCAGAGTCCAATATTGAATAGGGGCAAGAGGGGATGGAACATTTCACCTTCTTCCATTTCAGACTTGCCCCTTGATACTGAGGAGATATCTAACCCTTCTTCATAGGCTTGTTTATTTATTTAAATAGTTTGCATCGCTGTTCATAAGCGACTGTGGGTAGCTATATACACTGACATAAAGAAATACTTCTGGGTCGGGAGGATAATTACTCTCCATACATTCCATGGTGGAGATATAGAGGGAATTTGCAGGAGGAAGTAAGTGATAGAATATCTAATAGACCCTAGGAATATGGAAGAAGGAGTTGACCAAGATAGAAACTATTCCTGGGCCAGGAGAAAGGTGACTTGGAATAACTCCCTTTTAATAACACTAGGTATTAGTTGAGCTGAAGATTTACTGGGGTGGTTTACAAGACTCTGCTACAATATCTTACAGCAGCAAAGATCATTCCAGAAATCCAAGAGCGGCTCTTATTTCTTTAATCTGCCTGCCTCAAAGAGCTTGTCAGTATTGAGTGATTGTTGGAGAGAATGTTTTATAAGTAGGACAAGGCACAAGAGCAACTTTCTTCCAGGAGAAAAAGCAACTAGAAAGAATTTGGGGAAATTCACAGGCAAATTCAGGCCATATTTTTACATAGGTCCTATTAGTAGCATTCATCGCAATTGATCATTACAATTGATCATTTTCAAGGAAAAAAGAATTTACTTGTGATAGCAGTTAACTGGGAAAGTACCACAGAAGTGTGTGTGTGTGTGTGTGTAAGAGAGAGAGAGAGAGGGAGGGAGGGCAGGAGGGAGAGAGAGAGAGAGAGGGAGAGAGAGAGGGGGGGAGAGAGAGAGAGAGAGAGAGATTGTCTAATACAATAACACATTAAAAAATTGATCTGTACATTCTTGGTAGAAAAACTGCCCTACACTTTCCAGAGACCCACAATGACTAACAAACCTTTTTTTATAAGACTATAGAACACAATGGGGGGGAGGAAGAATCCCACAGTGCTTGAAATCATACAATTTCTCTTCACCACCAAGAGTAGTCCAGTACCCTGAGAATCTCTTTTAGTTTATCCAGATGGTTATTTTGAAGACTAGCAAAAGAAATTAGATTGTGTTCCAAAGAAATTGTTTTCTAATATGCTTTTCTCCAATACTGCATTTTCGGTACATGTTTACCACATTCTTGAAATAAGCTGCTTTTCATGATTAAGCCCTTTGAATCTCATCAGCAGTTTAAATCCTATCAGAGGCACTGTCTTTTGAGTTGTGCTTTAAATACCTTTCAATCTGATGTTTCTCAATATTTTCACCGTTCGTCTCAATATATTTTGTGAGCATCTTTATGTTTTGTCCTCATTCTAGATGCTGATGGAGCAAATGGTGCAACTTTTGTTTCCTCTCTTGTTAGGATAACATCAAAGGGCCTAGTTTACCTGTTTTCAGGGTTTTTTTAAAAAAAAACTATTTAGATTTAGAATGAATCTTTATGCCCTTGTTATGGTTCCATTTTACATGCAATTCTAGGAAATCATATCAACAGATATATTATAATTGTAATCGAAAAGGACAAGATAAATAAGAAGTCTGTGTCCTATTTGTTATTCTCACTTCGATTTCTTTTCTCCCATGAAACTTCCAGACCCCAAATCTCATTTCTGCCTTTCCCTGTCACTCGAAACTCTACATTTTTCTTAATCTTCATCATTCTTTAGGCCTAGTCCATGAATCAAAGTTTCATAGGCAAAGCAGCAGATAATCTTTGATAGGATGGCCTTTGCCAAGGCAACACATGGCTTTCCTCTAGCCTATATGCCAAACATGACATGATCGATGCATGCTTTCAAGTTGCTGTCCTAGTCACATCTCAAGAAAGGGTCGAAATAATTTATTTTAACTGGGTTTTTGTTGTTGTTATTGGCAGGTTGACTTTTTTTCCCCTCTCTCCAGTAAACTGCTCAATTTACTTACAGAATAGAGTACGTAAGGCAGAAAATAATTGGAGGAATGGTCAGATATGTGGTGATAACTTGCAGGAAGACAGAATTTCTTCTAGTTATGCACTTTGAGTAACGTAGCACATCTGTAATTTGATGCAAATTATCATGGTTTTGAATGCTGCCGTAACAGAAAGACAAATCGAAGTAGGGAGGAGTGAGCTAGGTAACCTGAAGTCTCAGATTCACAGATAACCTTGAACCTCATCTCCCTCTGAAAGTTATATTTAGGATTTGGAATTTTCAAGAGTTTTGAAACTCAAAGGCAGGAGTAAAAATACTGAACTTAACTCAACATAACACAATACTTATGTAATCAATTGAGCTATTTTAAAGTTTGATACACTCTTCAAAAGTTTTTAAATATTATTGTTCTTAGGGGAAAAAACCCCTCATTTCTGGTCTTCTTTTATCTCAATATTAAAAATCATCAAGGATTTTCCAAAACCTATTTACTGATTTTGGACCATGATCAGAAATGATACATATTTTATTTCATTTTCTACTTGCAAACTGTATGTCAAACATAACTGATATTCTGCAGCTATAAGTGCATGGAATCACTTTGAAAAAGAAAAGTGATCAATATTTGCCTGATCTAGAAATTGTCAGAGTTATTATCAACCTTCTGGGGGCCTACAGATAATTGACAATCTACATGGATAGACAAGAGAAAAGGGACTTGGTGAGATGAAGCAAATTAAGAATAGCTATATTTTCAAAAAGATGTACAATAAGCAGTCAATTCTTTATAATACAGCAACAAGGACTTTGAAATTTGAAAGTCCAGCTTCCAAAACGAATTTCTTTTATTTAGGTAGGCATCAAATTGGCACAGACTGTTGTAATTCCAGATCTGACACAAACCGGAATTACACCACATAATATTGAAAGTTAGAAACATCCCACAAAAGTCACATTCCCCAATAAAAGTAAAATCAGCTTTGCCCAAAGTCATCAAACTCCACCTTCAGCTCTCAGCAAACACAGCCTCTGTTCCCACGGGAAAGAAGATCACCTAGCCAAAACAATGCTCACTATCTATTCCCTCCTCCCTCCCTTAAGAATGTGGCGAGCCCAAAAACCTCCTTTACAAAACAGAGAGAAAGAGAAGGAATAAATGAGTATAATATAAAGCTAACTAAAATGGCTACACATATGTCAATTTTGGATTCGACAGTAGTATTGCAAACAAACAATAGATTTGCTTGTTAGCTAGTTACATCTTGGATATGTAGGGTGTTGATATGTAGATTCAGTTCTTTGGATTCACTTATTTTGATTATAAGGGGAAAAATTAGATTACACAGGTCTTAGATTGGAAACTGGCATCTATTATAGGTGAGTCAATGAAATAGCAAATCATTCTAATCCAATAATAACACTTATAAGGCTTAAATACATTATGGCAAAATAACTGTATAAACACTGATCTGTGATCAGGGCAAATTTCATTTAAAAGTCCAAAGTCCTAGAGTTAGAAAATTGGATGGTAGCCATCCATCTGATGTCGACTGATGTCAAAGCAATTGTCTTGTCACATTTGATGGGAAAACCTTCCTGCTGTTACTTTTCTTTGCTCAGATTCTAAAAGCATTCAAATATCTTTCTGCCACCTGTGGGAGTTAGGGAATATAAACTTTCAGAAACATGTGTGAGGTTCCAGGTGGTAGAGGGAGTTTTCTGAGACTTGGCTAGGCCAACCTGCTTGGAAGACTTATTCTATCATAGGTAGCAAATGAGTCCTCAAAAACCCAATCCAGTGAATGATTATATTCCCTACAGATGGGTGCCAGTTGGAGAATCTGAACATTGGGCCTGTAGGAGGTCATAAGAACATTTCTATCTTCTTCGGTTATGTGGAATGAGGCATGTAAGGAGTTAATATTCAACAATCTTGGCATTCTCACAAAAGGCTGAAAACCTCCGTCTGGAAAATATATTTCCACAATAGGCCGATAAGCCCCATGTATTTGAGGCATGTTGTCAAGGTTAATGAGAAAAATTATCTCCTTGAAACATCCCCACCCCCTCAAAATCAGGTATGCCAAATCTTGCTTCTGATACACACTAATCTGTCTGACTCTGTTTCAAGAGTGACTGTGATGCATCAAAGTCAATGCCTTTGTCATCCCTGGAGAACATCAAGTTTAGTCAAGCTTAGCAATCTTTGCATTGTACCTGCTTCACTAAAGGAAAGTAAGGATTGAAAGAAGTTACATTACAGTGAGAACAGGATGTACAGTATATGGAAATGGGAATAATAATGGTAATAATAATATTTTTCTTGAAATAAATAGACCTAAGTTCAGCTCAGGGGTGAAATCCAGCAGGTTCTAACAGGATCTGGAGAACCAGTAGCGGAAATTTTGAGTAGGTCGGAGAACCGGCAAACACCACCTCTGGCTGGCCCCATAGTGGGGTGGGAATGGAGATTTTGCAATATCCTTCTCCCAGGAAGGGAGGGAAGGGAGATTTTGCAGTATCCTTCCCCTGGAATGCAGTGGGAATGGAGATTTTGCAATATCCTTCCCCTGCCATGCCCACCAAGCCACGCCCACAGAACCGTTAGGGGAAAATTTTGGATTTCACCTCTGGTTCAGTTATTATCACTCACAACCTCTCTCTGACTGTCTGTCTTTCTTTAGATAGGGCTGAGTGGGAACTAGAAAGACTGACTACAAGCAGCAGCATGATGAAGTAGCAGCAATGGTGCACTGGAAGATCTGCAAGAAATATCATTTGCTTGCAAGCAAGAACTGATGGGACCATAAAATAGAGAAAGTCATTAAAAATGAACAAGTTAAATTGCTCTGGGACTTTAGAATTCAAACAGACTGGCACCTGCCACATAACACCCCAGACTTAACAATTGTCAATAAGAAAGACAAAAAAATGTCTGGATAGTGGATGTGGCAGTGCCTGGAGATAGCAGAATAGAAGAGAAAGAATTGGAGAATGTAACAAAATACAAATACCTAAAAATATAAATAGAACAATTGTGGCAAAGGCAAACAAAGGTAGTACCAATAATAATAGGCCTTGGATGCAATCCCAAAACAACTGGAGCACCACTTGAATACCATTGACATTGACAAATTTGCCAACAGTCAATTGCAGAAGGCAGCTTTACTTGGAACAGCTTCCATCCTGCAATGATATCTGTAACACCATCAAACATCTAAATCTGCCTATCCCAGGTCCTTGGTAAGGACTCGATAGGTAGACAAAAATGCCAAACCCAATCTGAACATCTGGCTGATTGTGCAATGATCCATCATCATCATCATCATCATCATCATCATCATCATCATCACAATCATTCATTTGGAAATCTTTTCTTGAAATAAATAGATAAATAGTTCAGTTTTTATCACTCACAACCTCTCTTTGACTGGCTGTCTTTCTTTCTTTAGATGGGATTGAATGGAAACTAGAAAGTGATGCTTGGGAAAAAGAAGTTGGGGAGATCAAGGATTCCCCAAGGAAGATATTTATTTATTTCTCTCTGTATGTTTAAGTCAGTTAATTGAAAGAAAGGGGACTTCTTTATTAGTACTTAGTGTTAATTAGAAATCAATGCTGATTATTCTTTGAAGGACAAGCTGAAATACTTAAATATTTTGGCCACCAAATGAGAAGACAAGACTCATTGGAAAAGACCTTGGTGTTGGAAAAGAGAGAAGGCAAAAGGAGAAGGGGACAGCAAATGATGAGTTGGTTAGATAGTGTCATCAACACAGAGAACATGAAATTGAACAAACTATGTCAGACAGTGGAGGACACGGCACACGGGGCATGCTGTGGTCCTTGTGGTCATGAGGAATCGGATATGACTAGCAACTGAACCAACAACAAAGGAGCTACATGTACTGAATTGAATTTGGGTACCTTGAATTTTGCTTTTCATGTATATTTCAACCACTGTGAGGATCTCAAGATCTCATTTGGTCTTTGAATTGTATTCTTGAATAAGCCCCCCCACCCACCCTTCAAACAGTAAGAAAGTTAAATGAAATTTATCCAATGTGGGAAGAAAATTAATATGCAGGATTGTGAGAACAAAACTAAATATGTTTATTCCTCCTCAAATTTCTCTTTTCTGCCACATTGCAATGTACAGGTCAGTGGCTTCTAAGAGTAGCTCTGGAGAACAAATTTTAGGCATCTATACTCCCAGCTTAGATACATTACAAGTCTCGCTGTCTATAAAGTGTCTGAAATGGTCTGCAGCAGAGGTGGTATTCAGCAGGTTCTGACCGGTTCTGGAGAACCAGTAGCAGAAATTTTGAGTAGTTCGGAAAACTGGTAAATACTACCTCTGACTGGCCTCACCCCCATCTATTATCTGCCCCCCGAGTCCCAGCTGATTGGGAGGAAATGGGGATTTTGCAGTAACCTTTCCCTGGAGTGGGGTGGGAATGGAGATTTTACAGTGTTCTTCCCCTGCCACACCCACCAAGCCACGCCCACAGAACCGGTAGTAAAAATTTTGGAATCCCACCACTGGTCTGCTGCTGATTCAAGCCTACTTAAATACTTGATTATCCACTTTTAATGCAACCCTACACATGTCTACTAAGTAAATAAATATCAGTGGGGGCATTGTCCTCAGATAAGGGAGAAACAGATCGTAACCTTACTCCCTTTTGATTGCTGAGTAGATTTTCTAGTAATGATGGGAAATGTTTTCTGTACTTTTTCAATTCCTGGTTATCAGTGAAATGGGGTCCATAAGAACACAAGATTTCGAACATACTGATCTTTCAATATTAGATCTACAGGCTTGTGAAAAATGTAAATCTTTCTTCTTCCTATCTTAGAAATACATTCCTATCTCTTGGGTGCAGAGCATTATCTTGTTGCCTTTGCCTGCTATGGCAAATACCTCTCCTCCAGAAGAAAGTGGGGCTATATAGTACGTAAGATTCCCTAAGTATCCTTCCTGTCACTTACAAGAATTCCCCTTTTGGCAGAAGGGGAAGGATTTGCACCCGTGTGATTTCCTTCAAAAGGAAAAAAAAAAGTAGGGATTATGAAGGTTGCTCTCCTTTTTCCTTAGTCTGACTTCTTTGCTAAGTCCCATTCTCTGTGTGATCTCTGACTACTGAAGCATAGTGCCTCACAGATGCCAAGGAAGTGAGTTTTGAAGTGCCATCTTGAGATGGAAAAGCAACAAAACTGTCATCTGCCGAAATCTATTTTCATATTTTGCTAGAGGGAGTCATCGTAAATGAAGAGTGGCTTTCTTCTTGCTTGCACCCTCTTCCTATTTGCAAATTACTCATGTGTCCTTTCCCCCACCTACCCTTGATCACTCCTTCTCAGGTATTTCACCTATCCTCTTCCAATAATATTACGGGACCAAGGCTGAAAACAAACTACTCTATTCTATCATGCATGGAATGAAAGTTATATTCTTGTTATATTCCCGTATTTCTGGAATAATATTTCTGGTTTGCCACAAAAGTTGGGCTGCAGGAGGAAAAAGAGGAGGAGGAGGAGGAATCAGCAATGTCATTGCTGAATAACATAAACGAAAATATATTAGAGGTATCTTTCATAGTGATATAGTGAGCTGCATCGGGAGGCAAAATGTGTCCTTTGTATTCCTACTGATTTCTCTGCTGCGAAGGATATACATCTATCATTAGCTGCAATATCTGTGCTTGCCAGAATCTTTTCTTTTCTTAGGCAGTCTTTTCAGGCACAATTAATGCTATTATCCCCAATGGAGAAGTACAATTTTTGCAAGATATCAGCCCAATTCTTTGTGGCTCTATGAGAAATATTTGTGTACTTTTTTTATGACTCGGATATACCAATGCCAGATTATCAAGGGGGGGGAGGAAGCTGAAATACATCTACAATTTATTTAATCTTTCTGTCCCACTGGAAATGGATTACTGGCTTTTTAAATGTGTATTCAAATCTTGCAACACCATGCTCCTTCTTACAAGGTGTAGGAAAAGGTTTTGGGCGTGTGTGAGAGAGTGAAAAGTAATTCTGCTCCAGAAAAAGCAAAAAGAGCAACAGATGGACAAGAAAAAGAAAGACAGACCCTCTGGATAAACAAAGCCAAAAAAGCAGAATGCTTGCCAATAGGCTTGAATATATAAAGCTCTCTCTGTGTCTCCATCTCTCTCTGTCTCTGTCTCTCTCTCTCTGTCTTTCTCTCTGTGTCTCTGATTCTGTCTCTCTCTCTCTCTCTCTCTCTCTCTCTCTCTCTCTCTCTCTCTCTCTCTCTCTCTCTCTCTGTGTGTGTGTGTGTGTGTGTGTATGTGTGTGTGTGTGTGTGTGTCTGTCTGTCTGTCTGTCTGTGTCTGTGTTTCTCTGTCTCTGATTCTGTCTCTCTCTCTCTCCCTCTCTTTTTTCTCTCTGTTTCTCTGATTCTCTCTCTCTCTGTCTCCCTGTCTGTCTGTCTGTGTGTGTGTGTGTGTCTGATTCTCTCTCTTTCTCCCTGTCTCTCACTTTGTCTTTTGCTCTGTCTCTGATTCTGTCTCTCTCTCTCTCTCTCTCTCTCTCTCTGTTTTTCTCTCTGTGTCTCTGATTCTGCCTCTCTCCCTCTGTCTGTCTCCCTATCTGTCTCCCTGTCTCTCTCTCTCTCTCTGATTCTGTCTCTCTTTCTCTCTCTCCCTGTCTCTCTCGCTCTGTCTTTTGCTCTGTCTCTGATTCTCTCTCTCTCTCTCTCTGTCTCCGTCTCTCTCACTCCATCTGTGTGTGTGTGTGTGTGTGTGTGTTCTCTCTGTCTCTCTCTCTCTGTGTCTCTTATTCTCTCTCGCTCTCTCTCCCTGTCTCTCTCACTCTGTCTTTCTCTCTGTTTCTGATTCTGTCTCTCTCTCTCTCTCTCTCCCTGTCTCTCTCACTCTGTCTCTCTCTCTGTCTCTGATTCTGTCTCTCTCTCTCCCTCCTCCTGTCTCTCTCACTGTGTGTGTGAGAGAGAGGGGGCAGGCAGGCAGACAGGTACTCATAAGGACTAACTATTATATGGTCACATACCACTAAAATCAAGGAAAGCAGAACCATAGAGGTAGGTTTTGGAAATTATATCTGAGCTTGGAAGAAGCCCTCTCAGTGCTTCAGTGAGAAATTTGGTTTAATCCTATGTTGCTTTTGTCCAAGTCTCATTTTCGAATCACCAAATGATATGGACAAGCTACAGAGTGAAGAATGGAATCCAAGCTTCTTTTGAGCTTTTATTGTATGTCCGTGCATCCATCTATGTGTCTCTGGCCATTGATATCCAGAGCATAGTTCCACCTCATTGACTTGATTGAGCTTTGTCACCATACAACCTCCCCTCCCCGTTTGTAGTCTCACACTAGTCACTAGTGATACTCTTCCATCATGTAGACAATCATATTTGTTTGTATAATGACTCCTGGCACAAAAAGCCTTCTTGTCGTTATTGTTCTGAACGGAGGTGGAGGTGAGGAGGAGGAATAAATGGCTTACGAGCAGATGCTTCTCTTCTCATGCCAGACATGTAGGTTCCTTCTCTGTCACTTTTTCGACTTGAGAGTCAATCCCAGGGTTCTCTTTTTTCCCCAGCCTTCTATTTATTTTTCTCCCTTTTTTTTCATTAGCATTTGATTAATTATTTTATTAGGAAGGAGAATGGTCACACAGGCTCTGTAATTTGAAAAGAGGAGACCTGACTCATGTCAAAATTTAAACAGGAAAAAAGAAAGGAGAAAAGGAAGAGAAAGAGAAAGAGGAAGGGAAGGGAAAGGGATAAATGCTACAACAAAGAACCATAAACAAAATACAAACTATACTACAGAGGAATCAAGATTTACCATGGAACATTTGCCAAGAGGTAAAAATTCTACTTTAGGACTCTAGAACAGAAAAGGGCCTCTCATACTTTCATAACTGTTGTATCTCAGTAGAACTGGGAATAACAACAGAAATGCCAGACTGAGAAGCAAATTCATGCAGACCGGGCAATCTTGGTCATGCCATCACCTTTGTCTTTCCACTCCCAAATATCCCCCCTCCCGGGACTCTCCCCTGTACATGCATACTTGCTCATCTGATTACACCTGCTTGTCTGCACCACTGCCTTCCTCTCACTACCCATTGCAAAGAAATCTTGTCACATGCACCATTGCGAGCCTTGAATGGCCCAGCTGGAGATAGGGTTGCCAGGTGTCTACTATTTGAGCGGACAGTCCACTTTTTTCACATTATGTTCACTATTTTTTTTTCACAAAATAGTGGACATTTTTTTTATTCAAAAGCTTTATGATGAAATGGTACGTAATCTAAAGCTGTACAGTCTAAGAGAATAAGGATAGGAGAATCGCGTTTTGTCTTTTTTTCATAAGTTAGAATGAGACAAAGACTGAATGCTCATTGCAATAATCACATTTTACACAACAGCGCAAAAAATGCATTAAAGCAGTTATCTTTTGATATCGAAAATGAAGTGCTGAAGGTTTTTGCCAAATTTTCAAATTCTGCAAAGAAACGAGAAGAGTTGAAATCATTTTTTGAGTTTTGCGAGTCAGAATTCCATGAAGTTTTGTGCCATGTTCCAACACGTTGGTTAAGTTTGTTTAAAGCGGTTGAAAGACTTCTTTTAAACTGGATACATCTAAAATCGTATTTTATTTCTCTTGGATCTGATGAGTGCCATAAGGTTATCTGGAACCTTATTTCGGATCAGGAAGATGAACTCTCAAAAGACGATGAACCAACAATTTCAGAATTGTATTTATATTTCACGCACTTCTTCATGTCAATAATGCAAGACACCCTACTGAAGCTGGAAAGCAAGAAAATTCTTGCATGTGATCTTCACATTATCATATGTAAGCTGCGTGATTCTTTGCAAAAAAAAAAAAAATACGATGAGCAGTTTTTTGGAATAAAAGTTTTATTTGCATTATGTAAAAAACATTTGCCCCAGAATGCCGTGCAAAAGTTCAAGAAAGAAGCCATCAATGTGTATCAAAGAGCCATTGCGTACCTAGACAAGTGGTATAATTTCACCGATTCAGTATATGAGACGCTAAATTGTTTCAATCTAATTGATCACAATAATCCTCCAACTTCAGAAGAAATGACGAACATCTGGTTATTATCACCATGGCGAGAAGAACTTCCACCCAACACTCTCTTCGATGAAATTTCTGCCTTAGAAATTTATGTTTATGTTCATCTGCAGGGTGATTCATCCCTTGATAAGTGGACGTACTTTTTCAAGAAAGAGCCAGCTCCAAGTTTACTGAAACTGTTCCAGTATTGTGCATCAATTCCGGTATCAAATGCAAACGTTGAACGAATTTTCAGCGTCATGGGAAATTTGTGGACTGATGAACGTAACCGACTGCTTGTATCAGTTCGAAGTGAACTTTGTATATTTTTTAATATTTCTCAATGTTGTACTGAAATTAAAGAATTATTCCTTTAACACAAAGAATTGATCAAAGCTGCGCAGTCAAATAAAAAATACACACGACAGCAAAGTAAAATGTAATTTAATATTTTATATATTATTATAATATATTTGATGTTTTGAATTTTAAGTAAAGTTTTGAAGTGATTATTTTAATACGTGTTAAAATGTTTGTAAGAAAATATATAATTTAATTGTATTTTTTTTTTTACTACTTAACATCCACCCCCTCCCCCCCGCTTGTCTGCTATTTTTTTGGAAGCAGACCTGGCAACCCTAGCTGGAGACAGATCATCCTGCAGAAGGCTTATCTACATCAGGGGTGTCAAACTGGTGGCCAGAGGGCTGGATGCATCATGCGCAGGTCACAGCGACCCAGGCTCCACCAACATCACACAATATCACACGACGGCAATGTGACACCGTGCGTTTGACACCCATGATATACATGTTCACTAACAGTTGACACCAATTTCATGGCACATAAATAATAGCCAACTGTTTATTTAGGTGACCCATCAGATTCCCAAATAAGCAGTCTTTTGGCATGTTATTTGCTGATGTATTAGTTTTATATCCCAGTTTTATTTTTCACACCTCAAGGTGGTATACATAATCTTCCATTTTTCCTAGAACTCCCTGTGACACAGAAGGAGAGTGACTGGCTCAAAGTTTACCAGCTGGCTTCTCTGCCTAAGTGACGACTAGAACTGATGTTCTCCCCATTTCTAGTTCAGCACCTTAACCATTAAACCACACTGTTAGTTCTTCCATAAGGGTTTCTTCAATACATTGTACACTTTTGCATTTTTACTCCTTTTTAAGCACGGTTGTGTGTCGCATTCTGTTTGTTTTTAAGCCCAAGCATGAACACATTTTCTGAGAGCACAGTGGCAAAGATTGTGGTCAAACTTAGGTTCTTTCTCCTGTTGCATATAATATCCCTTCCATTGACACTTTCTGGCTTCAAGAAGATGTATCTAGGTTGCTCACGGGACAACTCTTCCACAAACTTTCTCAGTTATTGCCAATTCTTATCCTTCTATCACCACACACTTTCCATGACTAGTTATCTGAGAGCAATCTGTAGTTTGGCAGAGTCCAAACGTCTTTTCTGAGCCCAACTTTGGTGGAATTGACATGTGTGAACCTGGTCCAGGCCTCTTTTTCTAGAATGGAAAGGGATGCCTGTCCTATGGAAAGGTTGCTGACCTTTGACAAGAGGTAGGAAAGGGATTCTATGGTCAATGGTTTTGAAAGCCAATGGCCTTTTCAAAGAACCTGCTGGGAGTGTCTATGTAATCATATTGAAGACAATACCAATTATGTTTCATCTGGATTAAGAAAAGAAGCAAGAAGAAAAAGAAGTACCGGTAGGTCTTTTTCCCTTTTTCAGTACAGAAAAGAACCTGTTTCTCTTTTATATATTTTCCTATAACCCCAGACAAGCTCATAACTTTTCCTTTGGAGCAATCAATTTGGGGCCTTAAAACAAAAATAAAACTAAACTAATTTCCTGTAAGAAGCTCCCCTTGGCGAGAAATGTGTTTGTTTTGTAAAGTGACGATTTCTGTTGTCCCTGAAGAGCTGTTAACAAGATGTCAATTAATCATGCAAATGAGAAGAAACAAATATTAAGTTGATTATGCTACCTGCAGCTAGGCTATGAGATTGCCAGATGTTATTTCTTGCCATAAGACATGTATCTTTGAATCCTTCACAGGTTGTGGTGGGATAATCAGAACAAACCAATCTGGGTTTTTCAGAAAAACCATTCACATAGTTTGATCCCTTGGAAGTTAGGATGATTTCCTCCCTCCCTCCCTCCCTCCCTCCTGTCTTTACTTTTCCCAATCTGAAGCTGGTTGCAATGGTAAGAGATTGTTTGTACTGTGGTTGAAAATTGTGGAATCACAGACTTACAAAGGACCATTTGCACCTCCAAAACCAAACTCATAAGAGAGGAGATTTACAGGATGATGACCAGAAGCTCGCAGGCCACAAAACTTTGATACTTAAACAGATGTGAACTTCCTGTGACCATCAAGCAACCTACCGAATATCTGTTAATTTGAAAAGGCAGAATGAAGAATGCGCATGTTTAAAATTTGGAACATGCTTTTCAGATGTTCACATTCTCCTGTGGCCAATCTCCTGTTGTTGTTTGAGATTTCATTCTTGTTTGTAATAAAGATTCTAATCTAGCTAAATTGTGTCTGGAACTCTTCTGCCAAATCTAGCTGAGATGTGAATTAAGATTAAATATCTAGAGACCTAAGATTTCCTTCTGAGCCCTGGAGTGAAGCTCAACAAGCCAATGCTTAATGCATGAAGCCAGCTAAACGATAGCTGCCTATCCTATCTCTGCTTAAATGCAACACTTCCTTATGCAAATTGCTCCATTTTCAAACTATTCTTCCCTTTAGAAAAGTTTTCCTTATCTTCAAGTGGAATGTGCTTTCTTGAAAAATAAGGCTAAACATATCATTTCTTCCCATGCTTTGGAGAAATTAGTATTCAGTCCCTTGATTATCTTTGCTTTCCCTTTTCTGACACTGTTCCAACTTGTTCTAACTCTTTTTAAAGTGACATGACGGGACTGGGTTTAGGATGCAAACATTCTGCCCATTCATAGTCTTTGTGAGGGCTTCTTTCTTCCACTCGGGATCCTTATATACTATCCACACTGTTAAATCAGATGTTAAATCGGTTGACAGTTGAATCAGATGTTCAGAAAAAAAGCAGATTTTTCTCAGTGTGAGAAGTTATGGTGCTAGAAATGTGTACACTTCTTTTAAGTTGGCCACCAAAAGAATTAACTGATGTGATAAGTTGAAAATTAACTATGCAAGCAAAGTTTTAGAAGTACTGTATACTGCATGCTTAAAAATAATGAGATAAATTTAATTAAAGCACCAGCAAGATGAAAGATGGTTGAAATGTACCAACTCTCTTTAGGTATGGCAAAAAGGAAAGGAGAACGTGATCAGGATTTCAAGATTCTGTTACTAGAGCATATATCAATAAAGTCGTATTTCTAATATTGTGGAACCTGTTTCCAAGACCTGACCTACATTAACGGCTGTCACATATCTTTTCACTGAGAGATACCCTTGTGTGTTAATTTTAAAGAATCCTGTATTATTGCTGTTTTCCCTTTTTTAAAAAGAGTAGATCATAGAGTTGCTTGGCAAAGTGTAATGGGAAACATAGAAATTAAATAGATAATACATACATGCATAAACAAGCAAGCATACAGGAATCCTATGCACCCTTACTGATTACAATTAACCAGTGCAAGGACTTGCCTCCAGAAGTTGTAAGATCCCCATGGAGGTTTTTAAAAAGATATTGGACAACCATTTGTCTGAAAGGATATAGGATTTCTTGAATGAGCAGGGGGTTGGACTAGAAGACCTCCAAGTCCTTTCCAACTTTGTTATTCTGTTATTCTTTCTTAGAACTAAGACATGTTCAACTCAGTAAGAAGCGACATGAAGAGGACTAGTTTGTGAGTGATTTTTTACTGGGAAGCACCATATGACTGGCTGAAGAATATATTAAATAAATGAATACTGTTTATTTACTAAAATATTTGCATCTCATCTTTTCCCTGGATGATTTCAGGTATTGTAATTAGCATTACAACATCTCAAATTAGAAATTAATTCAAAGCTTAAAGGGCGCAATCTTGCACATAATTAACCATGTGTAAATATAGCTTAAATATTTGAGTGACATGAATTACAGTGAACAGGACGGCAACTTAACTTTGAACAATGCGCTGAATTTTAAATTCCCCTGGATTATTTGTTTCACCTATATAGCTCATTAAAAAAAAGTCATAGTATTTTCTCAGACTGCCAGTCAGCTGCTTCTCACCATTAATGCTTTGTGATAAGTTGAAAATGAACTTCTTGCTGGAAATCCACTAGCTTCCAGTGCTATTATGCACTCTTCATTTACCAAATGAATAGGTCCTCTCTGAATAACTGTCGGTACCTTTATATTGGTAATTAAAATAAGACCTAATTTCATGCACAATTGACAGCATACAAGGAATTTTTCTGATACTCAAAAAGCAAAGAATTTTATGAAGCTGCGTGTCTCTCTTTCTCTAAAATATACTATTCCATATATATGAATCTCCTGGATGGATCAGAATAATGCATTTTAATTGCATTAAGATAATAAAAGAAGCCATTTGCCCTCCTATAAAAAAATGAGAACATAGCACCTTAGTGACACAGACATCTGTTACTCGAGCAGATGTGCCTATGCAAAGTCAATCTAGCAACCCAGCTGAATAGTTGGAGGCTACCTAAAGGGTACCTGAAACAAAATCCTAGCATTCGCTGTGAATCGTAGGAACCAAAGAGAATTTCTCCTGCCTTCTCCCACCTGGGTTCTTTACCCTCTTTAGTTCTTTTGTTGTCTCTTTCTTTCCAGCCATATACTGGAACCAACTTTGTCTTGATCTCTAGCATGAAAAGCTGATATTATAACTTCTATGACAGAAGGCCTTATTCTAATATTATTGAATTAGGCAGTCTCCTAAAATCATGCAACACTTAGACTCCTTTTGAGTAGGACTGCATATTCATGGAAAAATACATTCGCCTGAGGTGAGATCCACATCCACCCTTTTGACCTTCTGAAAGGGCCTGAAGACAGCTGGCTGGGAACCCCAATGTGGTGTGTCATTCTGGAGGTGGTTAATGGAGTAAGATAGGACCCAGCTCCTCCCTGTGTACATCTAGCTCACTTCCGTCCCATCCTTGTTAATTTTAAATCAATGTTAATGGTACTATTGATTGTTCTAATATTTTATCTTGATTTTATTGGCTATAAACTGCTTAGGGTCATCTCTAACTGAGATCTCTAACTGAGATGTAAGATAAACAAATAAACAAAGAGATTTCAGGCAGTGGTTATTTGCTGCATGGAGAGCCAGTTTGGTCTAGTGGTTAAGGCACCATATTAGAAATTGGGAGACAGTGAGCTCTAGTCCAGTCGTAGTCATGAAACCTATCTGGGTACCTTGGTTCAGTCACTCTCTCTCAGCCCAACTCACCTCACAGGATTATTGTGGTGGGAAAAATACCGTATGAGGTGGAAGGTGTATTGGATATGTTCATCGCCAGTTATTTGTAAAAATAACTTTATTTGTGGGATACAAATAAATTAAATTAAAATTAAAAATGAATAGAAATGTGAATAAAAGAGCTTCTTCATTTAGTAGAGGACTAACACTTCTCTACATCTCCTATCTCCTAATTCTGGAGTGGATAATCTTTTGGATGCCAGGCATTATACTTAACACTGAGAGAGATGAGAGCAAAAATGGAGAAGATAATGGTGCAAGGAGGCCAGGTGAAGACACACAGGTGACTGATATGAATAAAACCAATTTAGGGTTTATGTTATATGATATGTGTGTGATTTCTGTCTCGAACAACCTAGATGAAAACTTATATAATCATTTGTAGTTGGAAAGATCACCAAAAAGAGAAAGAGCTACAGAAAGTGTGCCAATTTGATCTTGCCATCTTGAGCCATGGTGGCACAGTGGTTAGAATGCAATGTTGCAGGATAATTCTGATGACTGCCAGCAGTTCAATCCTAACCAGCTCATGATTGACTCAGCCTTCCATCCTTTCGGGGCTGGTAAAATGAGGACCCAGATAGTTGGGGGCAATATGCCAAGTCTGTAAACCGCTTAAAGAGGGCTGTAAAGCATTATGAAGCAGTATATACATCTAAATACTATTTCTTTTGCTATCTTCAGATTGCCCACTCTGACATAACCATGACTTTGTAATATTTTACATGCGTTGCAATGTTAAGAGGAACCTTATTCCGAGAAAACCAATGCATTTGGGAATATTTATTCTCTTTTATTCCTAGGATGTGTTTGATTAAGATGATGATGATGATGAGTAGTGATGGTCATTCTGTGTGTTTATAGAAGTGCATTGCCATGCTGTGTAGCCTGTTTTCTGCCTTTCTCTAAAGTATCCAGTGTCTTATAATGCCCTAGAAGCATGAATCTGTATCTTCCCAAGATCTGTCTATCAACTGCCTTCACAAACACCGCCACCCAATGTTCCCAGCCTATTCCATGTTCAGCAGAGGAGCAAGCAGATATATCTTTGTAGCTCAGACATTAATCCAGGAAATAAAACTTCAATACGTGAGGCATTGTTTTTTCATTATAGATACTTTATTGTACTCTTCCATCCGTTTGATTTACCAAGAGAGATGGACCAGATTAAAGAGGGCTCCCTTAAGGAGGACGGCCCCTTGTGATTGCAAATCAAGATGCTGCCTCCCCACTGTTAAGGACAGCCTACCAGCTCCACCACTGATAAGTCCTTTTTCTAAAGTTAGCTCGCACTTTTAAATCAGTACTTCATGAAAGGCATTAAGAAAATCTATTACAGTTCTATGGCGGATGGCAAGTGGGATTTATCTGCTATACCTTGAAGTAAGCAGCAGGATTCTCAATCATTTGATAACCTTGAAACTGCTAAGGTATCCAATTGCTATCATGAATATTGTGCAGGAAGAGAAATAACTCAGAGAGTCTGGTATCTTTATGGAAAAAAATAGAAGACATTGCCATGTAGAAAAGTAAAGCTACCACTGATGCAGGAAAACAAGCATTTCTAAATACATAGATGCAACCATGTATTGTATCTGTTTCTTACCTAGCTTTTACACAATGACAAAAAGGATAGTAGCATGTCATATCTGGAAGAAAATTGCATGTGTGTCATACTATAATATAGAAATGCAAATCACTAGATTCACATATATTTGTGAGGGTGAAGGTTTGTTCTCCAAGTTTATGGGTTGCTTTCTAAATGATTCATTACCAGGCAAGGTAACATCTTCTGCTGAATTTAGGAATTCCTGAAGAAGTTACCTAGTCTGGTAATGAAATGTTTGAAAAATAACTCACAAACTCCACCCTCATCCTACACCCGAGCTACAGATGTTTGCCACTATTACAGGGGTGATAGTGATAGGGGTGAGCGAAGAGATTGGTAAAAAAAAATGCTTTCAAAAGGCTCTGAGGATCCCAGCTGAGTTGCCTGATCAGCAGAGGCTTTTTTTCTTTTAAATGCCTCTGAAGATCAGGCAACTCAGCTTGGATCGTCAGAGCCTTTTGAAAGCATTTTTTTACAACCTCTTCGCCAAAGAAGTTGTAGAAAAAAATGGTTTTTAAAGTAAAAAAAAAATGGCCACGCCCACCCAGTCACATTACCGCCCCCCCCCCCCCACAGCCATGCCCACAGAACCGGTAGTAACAAATTTTAGATTTCATCACTGCACTATCACATACATATATTTGTATCACAGTAAGTCAGGCTTAAATATACTGTGCTAAAGAAGAAGGTACAAATTGGGACTTTTCTAAAGAGTATCCAAAATATAGACTCCTAGAAGGGACATAAGTCCATTTATAAATTACTAAAACCAGGGCTGTTAATAAAATGTCCTCACAAACAAATCTTATACTCTGTTGATGTCACTCAAATAATGTTGTTCCCGAGAGAAAAGCCTTCCCAGATATGATTCCACTTGTGAAACTTTCATGTCAGCCAGGAATCACTGGTATCAGAGTCCTTACACATTTAGACACCAGCATGTGAACAACTACACATGATAGCTTTACTCCTGAAGCAGTGGTGGGTTGCCCCTGGTTTGGACCAGTTCACAAGAACCGGTAGTAAAACCGGCGGGAGGCTCTGCCCACCGATCCTGATGTCATCAGGAAGCTTCTGCGCATGCGCAGAAGCGTGAGAGAGAGAGAGCGAAGCACATGTGCATATGGCCCTATTGCGAACTGGTAGTAAAGGTAAAAGTGTCCTGAAGACACTTTTCCCAGGTTTGTATAAGGTATGACCAGTGCTTTAACATCATATGAGAAGATATTTACAAGACAGAACAAATTCAAAAATGATGAGAAGGTACTTTTCCATTTGATGGAAATATTATCACCCAACATATTCGTGATGAAAAGGAAGAAAAGGGAGTAGCTGATCAAAGTGCAGTTGCCCTTGATAGAACTTTGGGATGTTAACCAGTGAAATAATAAATGGGGAAAAAAACCTATAATCAGTATTAGCAATAGTACACGCAGATGTTCCAGGGCTTTTCTAAGATCATAAAAGAGCATGACTATTAGGTCAGACTTTGAATGTGCACACTTTAGCTAAATGCCGCAACTTGAGTTCTGAGCTCTAAACTGTCTGGTTGGAATAAATGGTTTAGAAGAGGATTTCATTCAATCTTGGTTCTATTGAAGGATAAGATGTAATCTTACATTATTTGTTTGTGGTTTAGGACAATGAGGGGAAAACTTTTTTTGGGATTCAAAGGAGTCTTACTCAATGTTTTAGCCATGCCATTAAGCCAGGGGACAGCAACCTTAAACACTCAAAGAGCCATTTCGACCCATTTGCCACAAAAAGAAAACACCAGGAGCCACAAAACACTTTTGATAACTAAAATGAAGATAACACTGCACTATTTGCCAATTTCTCAACACATATTAAGCATACTGGTAAACCAGCCTCGTCAGCAGTGAAAGCAATTGAATCTGTCCACATGCCATTAAATGTTCTGTTTTCTTCTGAAACTTTTCTTTTCTTGGATTTATCAATGGTTGGCCTACCATGGGGGTCGAAAAGCTCAATAAATAGTGTGCCAGCAGGTATCGCACATTGGCGGTTGTGACGCATGTTTTGAGTGACAGGGAGCCGCAGCCGAGGAATGAAAGAGCAACATGCAGCTCCAGAGCTGCGGGTTGCCGACCCCTGCATTAAGCAGTGGTTTCCCAAAAAATGCTTAGCTTCACTTTTGCAGAGGATTAAAGTAAGGGGCAGTTCTAAGAATCTAAAGGATAAAGATCTAACAACATGGCTATTCTGTGGAATTAATTCAATTAGAAAAAAAAGTACAAATTATTTGGTGTGGGCTTTTTGTCTATTTGTTTCCCACTTTTATTATTTTTACAAATAGCTCAAGGTAGCAAACATATCCAACATACCTTCATCCTCCTATTTTCCCCACTACACTGTGAGGTGAGTTGGGCTGAGAAGAATGACTGGTCTAAAGTCACCCAGATGGCTTTTATAGCTAAAGCAGGATTACAACTTGAGGTCTTCTGGTTTCTAGCCTGATACCTTAACCACTAAACCAAACTGGTTCTCAAATTATGTTTTGCAGCATTTTGTTGCTGAATTGTGGCTATATGATGTTCTTTAGAGGAGCAAAAATCCAGGAATCTGGTGGTGGTTGCAGGTATTATTAATATTTTCCTCTCAAAATTTCAGGATATAGCTTGCCAGTGGATAAATGGGGGGGCACTGCTTTTTCTTCAGTCATTGAATAAATGGATAATGAGTTAATGAATTTGGGATACCACGTCCCGAATAAAACCAGGATTCTTGTAAAACCTGGACAAAACAAAATGGTCCATATTGACCCATATGATGGCTTGCTTAAACTTCTAAAACTTTACATAGAGATTCTTGGAGTAACATGTCTATTTATTTTATTATAAATATTTATTATTATATTTTTATTTTAATCCATTTATAAGTTCATCTATCTCATACCAACCACTTGTGTCACCTGTCAAATGTTGCCCATATATTACACTCCAACTATCTCATCGGTTGAGGCAAGGGTGCTTAAATTCAACAGACATGAGCAAAAGATTACCTACTTCTAATAAATAATGTCCTAGCATATTTATGAAGAAATCCACTATTTCAGGATTTCCACCCCACTATTAGACAATTGCTGACAAAGGGCCATAATTCTTAGATAACCATTAGCTGGTGCAGACTACAGTTTTTCATTGTCGATTCGTATTAAACCTGATTCTAGTAAGCTATTTTATTCCTGCTGATGCAATTTAATTTAATGTAAAATAGATGGGAATCCGAAGGAGTTTCTTTTATTGTATTTCTGTTCCCTGACAGAAAGGTCCATTGACTTAATAGAAAATTTGGACAAAGTATTTTAAAGCAAAGCACTACTTCGGATCGATGGGTCCTTCAGGTGCCACAGCCTAGTAAGATTGTTTCACAGTCATGGGAAAACTCAATGTCTGGAGTGATTTATCATTGTGTCAGGTTGTCCTGCTCTTTGTCACATTGAATGACAATAGGGGGAACTTGGAAATAATACAAAGATTCTATGTGCACTGATAGTGCCTGTACTGTGATTACCGGGAAAAAAAGGAGGGGGAAAAAAGGATATGAGGTGAATCTTAATTTTTTTTCACCCCACTGTGTGAAAAGATACTGTAGTGACAGGGCTTTTTGTTATTTCTAATATGCATACACACATTTAGATGGTCTAAGTTATACTAATACCAGACTAATTAATCTTTTGTCCAAGTAATGTTTAAGCAATAAGTGTCTTTTTTAAAAAAATAGTGCAAAACTGGGAGAGGTACACAGAGTATATTCTTCCTTAGATTAATGAAAATATTAACAATCCAATAGGTTGTTCTTTCAACCAATAAGAATAAGAATTCATATACCGGTAGTTGCAAATTTAAATCAGAACAGCAAAGAAAGATCACAAAAATATGTGCCTATTTTACCAATGGTCTGCCCTTGGAGTAAAGCAGTTTCATATTTGTTGGATATTTAATATATCAAAATCATGTTTTTGTTTCCTTATCTTTGATGTGGGACATGTAGGATTCTGTAGGATTCTTGTTTTCTTTCTTTGTGGTCTCTAACAGACTGGAAAATATACATGCACATTGCAAAGAATCTAATTTTAAGACCATGTTGGATAATGGGTTTGGACTGAGGAAAACCAAACCAACTTCTCATCTCCATAAAATCATTTTGGAAGGCCATTGATGAGACTGATGATTGATTAATTTTTTGATTGAAAATATATGTATGCCATGGGGCGGATTTCAAATCCCGTCAATTAGGATCAGTTTTCTGCATTAACATATTACCCAAAAAAAGGCATAGCTGATCAACTACCATTTTGATTCATTATTTTTTCACCCACACAAAAGAACAAGTAACTATGTGTTCCAACTGAAAATTGTGAGGATAGGATCAAGAGATAGTATTGAAACTTGAGATTTCTAGAAACATAGTCCAGGAATACATGTTCACTTTGGGTTAGTTTACATCTCCAGGAGCAAATGAATTGCATCCAAGGTAATGAAACAGCTAGCAGATGGCCTACCAAACCATTATTCATTATCTTAGAAATCCTGGAGAACTGGTAAAATGCCAGATAGCTGGAAGACAGCAAATCTTATTCCTATATTCACAAAGGAAGGAAAGGGAGATCTGACCAAATTGCAAATCAGTCAGTCTGACATGGAGATCTGGAAACATTATAAAAAGACCATTCTGGAAGGACCCTGAAAATAATGTGATAATTTCCAGAAGCCAGCATGGAGGTGGTTGGTGCACTAACAGTGAAGGCTCCTCCACCTCTCCGCTCCAAACATTTGGTTTTTTTTATTTGTTTTAATTTTTGTAATTTTAATCTGTTTTTATAATTATATATTATAATTGTCAATTGTATTTTTATGTTACTGTAAGCCACTCAGAGTTGCCTTCAGACATAAGATGGGCAGCAAATAAATTGGATAATAATAATAATAATAACTGTGGCAAAAGAAAGGTAGTACCAGTAGTAATAGGGGCACAATCCCTAAACAATTGGAGCACCCCTTGAACACCATCGGCATTGACAACTTCACCATCAGTCAATTGCAGAAGGCAACTTTACTTGGAACAGTTTACATCCTGTAATAGTACCTTTAACACCATCAAACATCAACATCTACCTATCTCAGGTCCTTGAGAAGGACTCAATAGCTGGATAAAAATATCAAATCTGATCTGAACATCCGGCTGACCATGTGATGAATCATAATAATGGAATTGCCCAGATTAAGTTGTGCCAACCAATCTTATTTCTAGAGATCTGTTAAACTTTAGTTCAAAGTGAATCAGGTATTTTGGATTGGGCATAAGCATGCATGTCATTACTCCTGGCAACTTCTAAAAGGAGGCAAAGATCACATCCACCCAGCAAAAACAATTATTAGTAGAAGGGAAAAAGTGAATATTATCCATTTGAAGCAGTCAAATGAGGTGCTTAATGAAAGAGCCAATCAATTATTTATATTGAGAGTTTTACCTGAGACTAAGATGAGTATTACTTATCTCAATTTTTCAGTTATCAGGTTAGGATATCAGATCAGTTTCCTCAACTGATATTTATCATTCAGCAGTAATTGTTCCTTGAAGTATCTCATAATTACCAGATATATTTGAAGCCGAGCATGGTTGTTTCTGACCTGCATCATCATCATCATCTTCACCATCGTCGTAGTCGGAAGAGACCTTGGAGGCAGTGGTGAAATCCAATTTTTTTTTACTACCGGTTCTGTCGGCGTGGCTTGGTGGGCGTGGTGTGGCCTGGTGGGCGTGGCTTGAAGGGTATGGCAGGGGAAGGATACTGCAAAATCTTCATTTCGACCCTACTCTGGGGCCAGCCAGAGGTAGTATTTGCCAGTTCTCCGAACTACTCAAAATTTCCACTACCAGTTCTCCAAACTACTCAAAATTTCCGCTACCAGTTCTCCAGAACCTGTCAGAACCTGCTGAATTTCACCCCTTCTTGGAGGTCTTCTAGTCCATCCCCCTGCTCAAGCAGGAGACCTTATACCAATCATTTCAGACCAGTGGTCGTCCAATCTCGTCTTAAAAGCCACCTACAACAACACTCACAACTCCTGAAGGCAAGCCATTCCACTGATTAATTGTTTCTCACTGTCAGGAAATGTCTCCTTAGTCCTAGGTTGGTTCTCTTCTTGATTAGTTTCGATCCATTGTTTCTTGTTTCGTCTTCAGGTGCTTCAGAGAATAGGTTGACACCCACCTCCCACCCCCGTCTTCTTTGTGGCAGCCCCTCAAATATTGGCACACCGCTATCATGTCACCCCTAGTCCTTCTTTTCACTAGACTAAATATAACTAATTCCTGCATCAGTTCTTCATATGTTTGAGCCTCCAGTCCCCTATTCATCTTAATTATTGGAATCATTCTGATTCCGTTCAAAATGGATATGGTGGACAATGACGTGAAATCTCATTCTTCATTTTGCTTTTATAATATTGTAGATACGATAAAGTAAATTTTCTGCAATCTTTTCATCATTCAGCTTTCATTTATCTCATTTGTCAAATTTAAAAACTGTGCAGCTCGCTTGTACTCATCCACCTTGAATTGAAGATTTAGAGCTTATTTCACCTTCAAAGAATTAAAGCAGCTCTTGCCTCAGTAATGACACAAGTAGTTTGCATTAGTTTCACAAGATTTCTGTCTGTAAGTATGGAACAATAAAGGAAACTGCTTAGAAAAAACCTCTGCATGTCTTTCTTGGATTTTGGAGTCTGACAACAGCCCTGTCGCAGCTACAACTTCCCCAAATTTCATTCTCTCAGGAGTCATGGGTCCTAGATTTTGGATGCATTTTGTAAGTTAGCCCATTTGGAGTTCCTTGGTTCAAAATTTGCTGCCCTGTGATGCACTGTTTTGCCCAGTTAAAGATCATGACAATGTGGGTTTTAGTAGTATATAGATTGCCTTCTACATGAAATAGTATAGCATAGATATAACTCACTCTTGTTTATCAATACTAGTAAAAAATGGAATGTGATTTGTAATATCTGTAACTGCTTCAGCTTTAGTAATGGAAGAAACATCACTAGAAATTGCACTGCGATCAATGCAATATAAAAAAATGAAACCTAAAGCTTCCTTCTTGAAAGCTGAATTGAATTTTGATTTAAATGTGACACATCTCTAATAATCCTTCTTTTAAAATCTCATTGGGATTCCATTTGGGAAGCACATTTACTTATGTTACCAACACTACATGTGGCCACGAGAAACCGCTTGACAGCAGAAGCAATGGAAGATGTGAAATGCTCTCATTGGTGAAGACTCACCAACACAGAGGTAGATGCTTCAATAACAAATAGGTCTCTGGTTTCTCTTGCAGTCCAAGTTAACATTGCAATAGAAGGCTACCGTATTTTTCGAAGTATAAGACACACCTTTCCCCCCCCCGCAAAAAAAGAGGATGAAAATCTGGGTGTGTCTTATACTCCGAATGTAGCCCCTCCCATCTTCTCAAACAGAGGTTTCAGAGGGTGAAAAAAGTATCAGAAACGAAGCTTCAGAAAAGAAGCCCCCAAACAGAGTTTCAGAGGCTTTTCTGAAGCTCTGAGGCTTTCAGAGGCAGAAAAAAAAGTTAAAAAAAAAAAAAAAAGCAAGGCACAGAGTTCACAACCAAGGAACCTGTTGCTAAAATTCACCTCTGGGAACAGCTGATTGAGAATATTCCGGGAGGCCAATTTACCTGCACATTCAGCTTTTTTCTTATTTTCCTCCCCAAAAACTAAGGTGCGTCTTACACTTTGAAAAATACAGTATGTTTGAGCATGTCCATAGCAGCCTAAAGGGGCTAAGACAAAGTGGGCAGATCCCAATTCCTCACTGTGTCATCAACTACCTTGTCCATGAAGCATACCAGATCCTTCCCATGACAAACCTAGCACTGGAAGGACCCTACTTTGCATTGGGAACAGCTGTAGACTAGTAGAAAACAAAGGCAACATAGTCAGAGTGTAACAAAGAAATTATTAAAGGTTTACATTCGTGCTAGGGCTTGGGGGTTGTGAACATGAGTTGAAAAATCATCAAAATAATAAGAATAATATGGTGTGCACATATTTTTCTGTGGAAAGTTTAGTTATATTAGTGCGCAGCTTAAGAAAATTAAAGGCCTTGGGCCAAAAAAGATGGAGTAGTATAAGAATGCTTAGGAATGGTTTGTATGCTTGATTTGTTTTACAGTGATGTTGGTCTTTAGTTTTGATTGGATTGTTTTACTGAAACATGAAGGGCATTTAGAAGGCAGGAAAGAGAATAGGATGCATTTCCAGCAATATGCCCAACAGCTAAAGCTGAATGTCAGGAGTAAATTACAACAACTTGCATTGATGGTGACAATACATTATAATTCATAGCCTAGCCAAATATACCCAAAGTTTCCTTACTGTTCTAAGAAAGTGCTTTTTTTAACATTTGCTGCTTAGGCTAATATTATATTTGTTCAAAAAAGAGAATAGGAATCCTATCCCACATATTTAGCAAACCAATGCAGACAAGCATTCCTAGAATGAAATATCATAGATATGTTATAATTAATTTAAATATCTGCACTTCATTGACATTCAATATGGGGTGCAATCATTTATTTATGGCTAAGATAAATCATCATACCTTTATTTTGCTGTTCTCTGGAATAACCAATAACTCTTTAAAATGACATTCAGCTATTGCTTTGAAACTCACTGTGGTTTAGTAAAAGAATTCTGATAATTAATAGGTATCCTGGTGCTTCCAATGCTGTTTATTGTCAGTGGTTCCTTAAAGATGAACGGATCATAGTCACAGCGCAGGTACTGTAGCTAAATTCTGATCCTTTCTCCTTCCAGACCAAGAAAAAGTGTGATGAACTGAGGTAACAGTTCCTAGTGAAGAAATCTGTTCCAAATAAAACTGTGACACAAGATGGGGAAACCCATCACACTGCATCAAACCATCTACAAACCCAGCCCACTTAGTTTATGAATGCCAATCTCTTATGGAGCATTTACTTGCAAGTCACAGCATTTAGCTGTTTATTATTGTATATTTATTTTTACTCAACAAATTAGAGTTGTAAACTAGAGGACTCTCTGGAGTCTACTTTACACCTAGCAAACCATGTAAGCCCTTGTTATTTTGTGACCTTGTGACAAATACTTGGTTTTGATATAACGAAGCATAGATTTAAAATATTTTAAGCCGTTTGAAAATCTGAAATTTGAAAACTGAAACCACTGTCATTTCTGGTGAACATAGACTGAAATCTGTTTTTAGTGCAACCCCATTTGTTAAAAGTCATATTTTAATTATCTGGATGTTGCATCGCCTTGTGATAGTCTGTTCTTTTCTTTGAGACCTTCCACAGTTTAGATTACATGGAAATGCAGAGGATTTTTGCTTGTAAGAGTAAGGAATTTGTTTGGTACATTTGGAATTTTTAATAGTAGACTTTGAACGTTGTTATAAATGGACTGTCTTAGAGGAGAACCACTTATCTATCCACAAAATGGCTAGTTTTGAGCACTTACAAAATGTTTGTTTATTGGACCAAGTAGCAATTAATAAGAAAGGCTGAATGCCAAAGAATTCAGGCCTTTGAACCAGTTGCCTGATTGGCAGAACCTTTTAAAACTATGTTTTTAACAACCTCTTCAGCCGAAGAGGTTGTAGAAAAAATGGTTTTAAAAGTTAAAAAAAAAAAAGTTGGCCACGCCCACCCAGTAATTACCCACCACCACCAAGCCCTGCCCAGAGAACCAGTAGTAACAAATTTTACATTTCACCACTGCTTTGAACTATAGTTCTGGAGAAGACTCCTGTGAGTCCCTTGGACTGCAAGCTCATCAAACTGGTCAGTCCTAGAGAAGATCAATCCTGACTGCTCTTTAGAAGGCCAGATCCTGAAAATGAAACTCAAATACTTTGACAACCTAATGAGAAGGAACGACTCACTGGAGAAGAGCCTAATGTTGGGAAAGATTGAGGGCAAAAGAAGAAGAGGACGACAGAGAATGAGGTGACTGGATGGAGTCACTGAAGCAGTAGGCGTGAGCTTAAATTGACTCCAGAGGATGGTAGAAGACAGGAAGGCCTGGAGGAACATTGTTGTTCTGCCCCAGCTACGGAACCCAAGAAACGTAGCACACACGAAAACTCTGAACAACTCCGTTTACTACAAACACAGTCTTTTTCAAATGCAGGCTATTACTAAAAATGTCCTTTTGCCAGAAATTCCAAAGATTAGATAAAGGCTTACAAGAGTTGGCAATTAGCCCAGAAACCAGGTTTGCAAGGAAACTTCACTCTCAAATGCTCAACGAACGACCGGACAAACAAACGTTGTTTCCTGCAACGTTTGCCAGCTGTGTGCAAACTTAAATAGGCTAAGGGAGTGACCAATTAGCCCCAAGCCTTACTCTTGAGAAGACCTCCTCCTGAGTAACCACTCCTGCCTTTTGGCAGCTCTGCATGCTCGTGCATTGAGAAGAGACTCCTCCACTTCACTCTCTTCACTTGAACGGGCCTCTGGAGGATCTGAAGGCCCTGGCTGAATCTCTGCCTCTGGCATCACATCTTCTTCAGCCTCCTTGCTGTCTGACGCGAGCACCGGCTGCACAGGCTGCTGGCGCGACACCACACCAGCCTCCTCGTCATCAGGATTAGCCATAATCTGTGCAGGCCACTGGTGGGCCACAACAGTTGTCCAAGGGGTCGCAATGGGTTGGACACGACTTCACAACTAACAACAAAAAGCAATTAATGGCACATTCTTGCAATAAAGGCAATGGCAGATGTTTGTCCCACATTACCTGTTCTTGTTTAAAGGTTGTGAATCTAATTTTGGAACTAAAATCTCCTTTGTCCCTTATCTTCTCAGGGTAAAAGATAAATGTGACATAATCGGAAGTGCTTAGTCACTCAATACATTCCAAATATTCTTTTCCTTTCTGGTGAAGAGAAAGGAAACATTTTTGATTACAACTCCCAAACTGCACCATATTGGCTATATTTCATAAAATTGAACCCCTGCAGTACAATATTTACCATACAAGCTGGTTGCCTACTTCTATTTATTGGAGAATGGTGAAAATTAATGATCAGTGAAAAGCTTGTAGAAATTTGAATACCTATTGTGAATTTTTTAACTGCTTTGCGGAAAGTGCTTTTTTTTTTTTTTTTTTTTTTTGAGATTTTGCTTTGAATTAGCCAAATCTGATATAGGAATGCTGAATTGTTCTGTCCTACTGAGCATCCCAAATGGTGGATAATCTTATTATTTGTCTGTAATTTTCAACAAGTAATCAATCAGTCCTACTGTAACTTCTGCACAGGGATGCTGGTAAAAAATTCCAGAACATAATTCAGTACTAGGTTTGTACATTAATAACTGTGTGCCCCAAATATGGAATGCTTCCTGGCCCAATTTATAGGTCAAGAAGTTTACACTGCTTCATACTTAATGTGGATACAAAGTCAACAGTCCCATTATGATCTTGACTGTAATTCAGCAGCATTGAAGAGAAAAAAAATCCTGCTAAAAAGAAAACGCATAAAGCCATAGCCTTGCCTCATTTGGCTGCTTAAAGTTTAATGTTTTACATGAAATAAGATAAGGCTTCATAAAATCTCTGTTAAACCTCTTAACCCAGTACCTAGAAGCTATTACAACATAGATAGAACACAATAATTTATCTTCCGGGTTATTACCAACTGTCCTGCTTTTTGACTCTTCATCTATCTAATGAAGGTCAGTATGCTCTGAATTTATATCTTCAATCATAGAAGTCAAACAACCTCACTCTTTAAAAATCCCCTCAAGGGTTATTCGGCAGCTGGGTGTTGCTTCCAGTTAGTAAGAACATATAACTTCCTGAACTGCAAGACAAGTATAACTGGATTATGGAAGGCAGATGTGGATCATAGGTTTCTTCCCTTTCCCTCATTCACTTTTATCACTCTTAGCAAAATGTACTTTGGTTTGTTGTTTAACATCTATAGAAAGGTCATGCAGCAACATAGGATGTGATATCAATATGCCGATGATATTCAATTATATGTCTCACAGGCTGCTGTTCTGGTGATGGCTCAGTGCCTGGAGGATGTAAATCTCTGGATGAAAGCTACATCTCAACCCTAGCAAGATAGAGTAGCAGTGATGCTTCCCCCAGGATCAGGAGAGTTCACTTCTTTGACTCTGGATGGAGAAACACTCTCCAGGAATGGAACTGGTACCCACTTTGGGGAGCCTTTTGTAGCTCATACTAGAACAGATGGAAGTCGTGGCAATGGAGACTTTGTACAGATTTCCTCTTGTGGGAGGCCTTGCTCACAGTCAATCATGACATAGTTGTCTTCTATTTGGATTACTACAATGTGCTCTACATGGGGCTGCCCTTGAAGATCATCCAGAATGTACCGACGTGCCACACTACTTCATTGCTATTTGAGTTGCACTGGCTTCCGGATGCTTTATGGATGCAATTCAAGGTGCTGGTCATCACTTTTAAAACCCCACATGGAACAGGCCTAGGTTTTTTACCTAGGTATCCTGAGGGGTATCTGCCCATCCCACCAAATTGGGTAGGGTAGGCACTTGGGGAAGTCCTCTCTCTTAAATACAGTTACATGAGTTACCTTGGTGGTAATTCAGTTACCGTGGAGGTAACTCAGTTACCTTGGAGGTGCATTCTTTTGCACTTTTTTTGGTGGTCACCCCAATCCTTTGGAACTGCCTCCCATCTGAGATCCAAGGGTCCCCTGCCCCTTTAGCCTTCAAGAAGACCACCCAACTCTTCCCCCAAGCATTGAACTAGGTGTGAGAGTTGAGCACTAGGTGTTTGGTCTGGCACTTGGGGGAAAGGATGGATTTATTTTGATTTCTGCTTTTATTGATTGTTGTGAGTTACAACTAGGGTCAGTATATGAGTTAAGTGGCCATATAAGTTCAGATAATAAAACCCACAATAATGCAACCTATCAAGTGTACTTGTACCAAACTTCACCTTAGGGGGAAAAGGTGGATAGTTTTGGATATCTGTAGTGTAAGTAAACAATGTTCATCTGATGAAAATATAGAAAAGGAATCTAGGGAATACTGCCAGGTGCAAAGAATCAGGATATATATTAAGTTGCAGTTCAGAAGAATCTAGTCAGCTAATAGCCAGCACCAGATTGGTACTAGATAAAGTTCAATGGCATTCGGGGAGAGGGGGGTGAACTTGGATCTTTTGTGGTAATGTGACAACTCTAAGATGATGATATGTTTAACTCTATCCCTCTAGCTCTGCTTTCTCTTCTCCTACAAATGCAAAATTTGCTGTGTTATATATTTATATATTAAAAATGAAAAATGCAATTCCTGCTTCCTATATTTTCTTCAGTAGTATGATATTATGCTATTTTCTACTGTACATTGGTAATTCTTGTAGTTCTTGGAGTTTAGCTGAATAGCTATTTTTGTCCCTTTTTTTCTTTGTTTCATGTGATGTATTTCTGCCGTTACAGAAATGACATTTCTTATCCTTACACATTTATTTAATTCATGCTGATACACTACATTCTTCTCACTTAAAAGAGAAATAGCTTAGTGCACACAAAATCCTAATATAACACTTTGAATTTAAATTAAAAATGTAATACAGTAGTTTGATTTAATTAGTGTAAGATTTAAAAATACAATCAATTTAAGGAACCGGATAAGAAATGGTTTTCTCAGAATCTCCTAAAGAAGAAAATATTACAAGACCTTTCCTATTTCTGCTTTGATTTCCATGCCTATTGAATCATTCCTATATTTGTTATGTGTTTTGGTTGATTAAAATAAAAATATTGAGTCAAGGCAGAACGATCAGATAAGAAAGTAAAGTTGCTGATTAATTGTTCTATAGCAAAACTAAGACAAAAATTATGTAAATTATTAAAGCCATGAGAATGCCATAAAATGTCCTGTTAAGGATTTGAAAATTGCATCCAGATTATTTTATATATAGAATATTTAATTATTTATAGTACAGAAAAATACATATATATGATTTCAGATATTAGTTTCTTCACACTTCTTTAATTTAGAAAATTTAAAATAATGGAATAAGATACCTTTTACCAAAATGCATATTTAAAAAAAAGGATTTTGATTGATTCGCACAGGGCCAGTCTGAACCAGAGATTGGCAAATCTGCCAGAATCAATTTCATATATTTTTCTCAATTTTCCATACCGAGATTTGTTGCATGAAAACACACATGGATTTTTCTCTGTATGCAATTTGTTTTATACAATTTGCCAAATAGACCTTTTCTCGTAATGTCATGTATTGTTACATTCTACATCCAGATGACCTGGGCTGATCTCAGAAATTAAGCACAATCAGTCCTTGAATATTGGACAGTCTGGATACTGCAGCCTCATTAACTAGTCTAGGAAGTAGGCAAGTATCGCAGAAGAAGGGAATGGCAAACTTAATGCTGCCAAGAAAACTGCATGGATGCAGTCTCCAGATTGTGAGTTTGAAAGAAGAGAAGACCTCTTTATGACTTATGGACTTCAACTCCAATGCTGACTCAAGATTGAAATGCACAAACTCAGGTCATAAAGGAGCCACAGTATCCCATCCCTGGTCAAGAGTTTCTTTCTTTTCTTCATTCCCCAATATATAAATTTTCATGCCTTCCTGTTGGATTGAAATGCCCCAAATTGCATGAATACTGGTAGTTGGTCTTCTCGTATTGATTGGGAAACTGGGAATAAAATTAGGTTGCATAACAATGTGAATTTGTGGCTTGCCCACTTCTACTCTTATCTTTGTGGGAATTCTCTACCCAAGAGTACTTTTCCTGCAAATAGACTAAATAAAAACCTGTAGTTTATAGCGCCATTTTAAAAGGAGCCCATAATATAGCTCTCATCTCAAATCTGCATGACAGGAAGTACTACCTTGAAATGCTCCATTTGCTGATGATATGGCTAATATATGTGGACAAACAGATATGCCAGTAGCATAAGGATTATAATGTGCTATAATGAAAAGATCTGCTTGATTGCTGATACTTTGCTTATTCTGATGGAGAAAAAAATACAGGTTTATGACAGTTTGGCTTTAGAAAGCACTTTAAAAAGGTGGCTGAGAGCCTAATATGAAAGCATAAAAAGACTTTCAAGCAAATCACATATAAGCTATTTTAACAGATACTAGTTACACATGAGTTTTAATGTCACTTCCAATTCCAGTTCTCTAATTGCATCTTCTTCCCTGCCAAAACTTTCAAATAAATACTTCTTTACAGAAATGTGCAGAGTTCATGCGCTAAATTACCTGGTTTATCAAGAAGAGCTAGAAAAAGTCTACTAAAACATTTGGAATTCTGTAATGATTGACCAAGCTGAAGCAGGGACTTTTCATAGTTGACATAAACTAATGTTTTCTGAGGTTTTCACGGGTGTTTGTATGTGGGTCTTTGGTTATTCGGGTTTTCTCCCACATAAAATTGGAAGTGTCTTGGCGACGTTTCGACGAAGTCTCATTTGTCATCTTCAGGCTGGTGTTTTCGGCTTCGTGCTTCTAAGAGCAATGTGTGATCGCAGCTGTTTCTTCCTTTTAACTGCCAGTGGGGGTGTGAACTGATTGGGTGGGAGCTTGGCTGTGTTCTGATTGGGTGGAAGTGTGCTCTGATTGGATGGGGGGTTGGCTGTGCTCTGATTGGCTGGGGGTGTGCTCTGCTTAGGTGGGGGCCTGGTTGTGCTCGGGTTCATCTGAGTAGCAGGGGGACCTGAGCTGGTGAGCTGCGTTGCTGTTGTTTGGCTTTGTGTTTGTGGTCATGCCACATCTCCATGGTGGGTGTCAGTTTGCTTCATGCATGGATTGGAGGGGTTTAAAGTGGCTAATGATGCAGCTGTGGTCTGGCTTCTGGTTTGTGGTTGTGCCTCATTGGTGTGGGTTTGCTTTTTGTGTCGATGTGTGGTGGTGACATCCTGTGTGGTTTTCGTGAGTGTGGGTCTGGTGTCATTCTTTGTGTTAGGGACTCGTTTGTCAATGAGGGTGGGTTTCCAAATGGCTGGTAGGCAGGAGGTATCATATTGTTTATTCATGCTGTGTGAACGTTTTTCTATCTCAATGGCTTCTCTGATTATTCTGTTGTTAAAGTGTTCAGTTTTGGCGATAGTTCTGGGTTTTTAAAGTCAATATCATGTCCTGTGGCTTTGAGGTGTTGGACCAGGGAAGAAGTAGGTTCCTCTTTTCTGACTAAGTTCTTGTGTTCTTCAATGCGTGCACTTATTCTTCTGTTGGTTTGTCCGATGTATGTGGTGGGGCAGGCGGTGCATGGGATTTCATATACTCCTTGATTTTGATTGATAACTCAATATTGTCTTTGGGGTTTCTTAGGATGGTGGATATTTTTTGGTTTGTGCAAAATGCTGTCTTGATGTTGTGTCTGTGGAGGATCTTGCTGATTCTGTCTGTGGTGCCTTTTATGTATGGGAGGAGGGCTCTGCCATTTTCTTGTTCTCTGTCTTGGATTTTAGTGGGGGTTTCTTTTTGGATTAGGTTGGTAATCTTAGTTCTTTGGAATCCATTGGATGTTAGTACGTTAGTGAGAGCGGGTAGTTCGGTTTTTAGGTGTTGCTCATCAGCTAAGCGTTTTGTTCTGGAGATGAGTGTCTTGGCTACGGAGTTGATCTGTGCTGGGTGGTGGTGTGAGAGTGTGTGCAGATAGCGGTTTGTGTGTGTTTTCTTCTGGTACTTGGTGTGTCCTAGGGAGCCATTGGATTTCTTGTAGACTAAGACATCCAGGAAGGGAAGTTGGTTGTTAGCTTCTGTTTCCATGGTGAACTGTAGTTTAGGGTGTAGGCTGTTGAGGTGTGTGAGGAAGTTGTCCAGTTTTTCTTTCCCATGTGGCCAGATTATGAAGGTGTCGTCTATGTATCTGAGCCAGAGTTTGGGTTTGTGATCAGATTTTTCTAGAGCTTGGGTTTCAAAGTGTTCCATGTAGAAGTTAGCAATGACAGGTGAGAGGGGTGATCCCATGGGTGCTCCTTCTATTTGTTTGTATTTTTGTCCATTATAGATGAAGTATGTGTTGGATAGGCAGTGGTTGGTCAAATCTAGGATGTGCTTGGGGGAGTTATATTTGTTTTGGATAGCTGTCAAGGCTTCTTTGATTGGCACTTGGGTGAAGAGGGATATGACATCAAAGCTCATGAGTAGGTCGCTGGGCTGTAAATTTTGTTTCTTTATGATCTCTATGAACTGGAATGAGTTTTTTAAGTGTGAGTTGATGAATTCTGCATAGGGCTGTAGTTGTTTGGCGAGAAATTTGGCTAGGTTTTGTAGAGGTGAGCCTATGGAGCTGACTATGGGTCTAAGTGGGGTTCCTTCTTTGTGTATCTTGGGGAGACCATAGAGCTTAGGGCATCTAGATGATTTCTCTCTGGGAATGATTCTTTGCTGGATTTCTTTGCTGATGGGGGAGGCTTTTATTTTGGATCTAGTGGTTTTTTCCAGGTAGGTGGTGGGATCTGTGTTTAGGGGTTTGTATGTGGAGTCTTGGAGTAGGTTGGTTAATTTGGTTTGGTAGTCAGATGTGTTCATAACCACCGTGGCGTTTCCCTTGTCTGCTGGTAGGATTATTATGCTACTGTTCCTCTTTGGGTAAGTTGCTTTTGGGTGGCTTGCTGGTGCAGAGGATGTTGGTGATTTTGAGTCTGATTCTGTTAGCATCGTCAGGGTTGATTTTGGTCAGGCTGGTTTTGACTCCGTATATAATGGTTTCAGTGGGGATGTGTTTGGGAGCGACTGCAAAGTTGAATCCTTTGGAAAGGACATTGGTTTCAGCTTTGGTGAGGATCCTATCTGAGATGTTATGCACTGTTTGTTTCATGTGTGGCTGTGAGGGGGGAAGGGTTTGTTTCTGGCGTTCTTGTAGTCTTCGGAGTTTGTTGGTGTGTGTGTCTGTCTTGAGGGTGGTCTGTGTTTCGGCTCTCCAGACAGTGAGTTCTTTGGATTTGTCCCAAAGTGCAGGGTGGATCTTGTTGCTGAGTTTGAGGTGAAGTGTGAGGAGATCTTTGTTGATTTGGTCTAGGAAGAATCTTTTTGTGTGAAGTTCATTTCTGATTAGGGACAATTCTGTTCTTTTCAGGATGCATTTGGTGGCTGCAGAGTTGGAGTGGTATTTTAATTGGAAGCATGTGGGGATTAAATTTTGATCATGGCAGTTGCGTAGGAATGCGAGGTCACATAAAATGGAAGCTCTTTGGACTTCAAGTTTTTCATAGATCCTGGTCAGATGGTGGATATCCTCCCCGTAGAGGTATGATATTTGTTTTCTGAGGTTTTCACAGGTGTTTGTATGTAGGTCTTTGGCTATTTGGGTTTTCTCCCACATAAAATTGGAAGTGTCTTGGCGACGTTTCGATGAAGTCTCATTCGTCATATTCAGGCTGGTGTCTTTGGCTTCGTGCTTCTAGGAGCAATGTGTGATCGCAGCTGTTTCTTCCTTTTAACTGCCAATGGGGGTATGAACTGATTGGATGGGAGCTTGGCTGTGTTCTGATTGGGTGGAGGTGTGTTCTGATTGGTTGGGGGCTTGGCTGTGCTCTGATTTGATGGGGGTTGGCTGTGCTCTGATTGGCTGGGGGTGTGTTCTGTTTGGGTGGGGGCTTGGTTGTGCTCGGGTTAGTCTGAGTTGCAGGGGGATTTGAGCTAGTGAGCTGCGTTGCTGTTGTTTGGCTTAGCGTTCGTGGTTGTGCCACATCTTCATGGTGGGTGTCAGTTTGCTTCATGTATGTATTGGAGGGGTTTAAAGTAGCTAATAATTTCATGTCCTGTGGTTTTAAGGTGTTGGACCAGGGAAGAAGTTGGTTCCTCTTTTCTGACTGAGTTCTTGTTAAAAGGAAGAAACAGCTGCGATCACACATTGCTCCTAGAAGCACGAAGCCGAAGACACCAGCCTGATGGTTGGAAACTAATCAAAGAGAGAAATAACCTGGAATTAAGGAGAAACTTCCTAACAGTGAGGACAATTAACCAATGGAACAGCTTGCCTCCAGAAATCGTGGGTGATCCATCACTGGATGTTTTTAGGGAGAGTTTAGACCATGGGTGTCAAATTTGCAATGTCATATCATCATCATATGACATATTGCAACTTTTTTCCCTTTTGCTAAATTGCGGGTGGGCGTGACCAGCGAGTGACGCATTCTGCCCATGGGCTGCAAGTTTGACACCCCTGGTCTAGACAGTCACTTATCTGAAATAGTGTAGCTTCTCCTGCTTGAGCACGGATCTGGACTAGAAGACCTCCAAGCTCATTCATTCTATTCTATTTGCCATTTGCTGGCAAAGCTGCAGAAAATTTTTGAGTTTATATGTCTCAGATTATGGTCAAATTGATAGAGTTCCCGCAACACTTTTCTAATCCTCTTATTCATTTATGAAAAATAAAATGTATATCTAAAATAAAATAAAATAAAATAATAAAATATAATAAAGTAAAGTAAAGTAAAGTAAAGTAAAGTAAAGTAAAGTAAAGTAAAGTAAAGTAAAGTAAAGTAAAGTAAAGTAAAGTAAAGTAAAGTAAAGTAAAGTAAAGTAAAGTAAAGTAAAATTCATTATGACAATGGAGGTCATAACGGTACATTTTTGGTACATTGCTATATGCTCTAACATAGGGACAAAAGTGACCTTTCTGAAACAAAGTAGTTCAAGTTTAACTTCTAAACTGAAGTCTGTTTAGGAATGCTTTTTAATCACTAACATTCACTAATGAACCATATCATCTTTTCTAATTCCAAGCAGCCTTTTTGATATTTCATCTCCCACTCCACCAGCCACTCCAAAACTTCTAGCATGGCAAATACACCCTAAGAATGTTATTTTCCATCAGTTCCCAGATAGTTTACATCGTTGTACTAATCCTCATGGAATTCAGTAGTGATTTCTTTCATTACATATATATACATACAGTATGTGGAATGCTATTCTTCTGTTCCTCATAACTTATAAATATTGTTCACAGCTTATTTCACTTTAGGTGGTCTCTGAGCTTCTTTTTCTTCTTCAAGAAGAAAAGAAGAAGAAACATCTGCAGTCCCATTCCTCAGCTATTCACCAACTGTTTCAGATAGCCATATTACTGTTGGGTTCTTGATACAAAGAAAAAGAAACTCAGAGAACAGCTAGAACCCAACAATTTAACCCTGGGCCATGTGTATTCTCCTTTAGTGCAATTATAGTTGCCCACAGCTGCTGCAGTGAACATTAAGTGACTTGACTTTCACCCACACAATGTGATTTTTATTGCTTTTCTCACTGATGCGTCCCTCATAGACCCACAGATTTGGTCTGAAAAATCTCCTATCCCTCCAATATACATTCATGCACAATGCAAAGGGAAGAGGAAATAGCTTCAGCTGACAAGCTCCACCAGATAGCACTTCATGGCTTTGGCCACATCATCTCTGTATAAAAAATTGCCTTGTTCCTTCCTAGAAAAGACTTATTTCTTACCCTTCTTTCGATAAGAATGGTTTTCCGCTAGCTTTGGAAATAGCATTTGTATATCAATAAAGAGCCGTATACAACAAGGATTCAAAATGATCTTATGTCTCTGTTTATATATAGGATGCTTACTTGTGCTATAATCTATTGACTGCCATGGAGCCCTCAATAATTCTATAGGCCAATGCGAGGCATATGACATTCTATTCTGGGTTGAAAACCATTATCTAATTTTTAATCATAAAAGCTTTATAATGAAATGTAACATCACTTATAGTTCTGGGTATACATTCTAGAGATTTCAAAGGTTTTTTTTTTTTTTTTTTTTGGTTAAGTCTGAAATCTGATTTATCTATAAGGCACACTTCATGACACAAACCAATTTTGCTCTAGTAATACCATGTCAATATTTTCTGACAGAAGATAAATGTTGTTATTATTTTGCCATTTCTGACTTTTGTAAAAGTTTAGAATTTTACAAAATGACTCTTCTTTACATGTCAAAATGGTAAGTTGCAGACAAAAAAAAAAACCTAACATGGTTTTTATATCAAGGGACAGTGATGGATTCTATGATGAGGTTAAAAATCACTTGGTGCTATATTGACATTTTGTAAAAAGTGGAAAGTAAGCAACATTTTGAATGGATAAATATAGTTTTATATAAAAATTGAGGTGGGGAAGGTACCAAGAGAAATTTTAAGAGAAATTATTTTTATTGATTCTGATGCATGACATCAGGGGAAAGTGATTCATTTCTTGCCATTTTGATTTTTTTCATGCAGCATGCCTTATTGATAATGTTGCATTTATTTTAAGGTTAAGTTGGTCTAAACTATGCTTGATTTCTCTGGTGAATAATCCACAATTATAATCCTATCAAACTTTATGGAGAATGGCATATCAATAATTATTTTGAAATTATTCAGAACTTTTCAATGTATTTATTTATGTATCAAATTTCCACACCGCCATCTTACCTGCATGACGTTGGGTAATTTATAAATAAAACCATACAATATATAAAACTACATAGTTAAAAACAGAATTAAAACAAAATTAAAAATCGAACAGCTGACAAGTTAAAAAGGCAGAGGGAGCACCTTTAAACCATCAGCCACCCCACACGTATGTATTTTGAGGGATTTTTTTCTCCACGCATGGTGTAGATCAGTGGTTCTCAACCTGTGGTTCATGGACCCCTGGGAGTCACAATGTCGTCACCGGAGATCTGTGAAGGCTTGAAAAAATGTTATGATTTCAACAGTGGCGGTATTCAACCGGTTCTATCTGGTTCGGATGAATCAGTTGTGGCAGCTGCGGGAGGTTCTGCCCACCTGCCCAGATGTCATCCCATCCCATTTTTGACACTCTACGCATGAGCAGAAGGTCCTGCGCATGCACGGAAGTGTCGCACATGAGCGAAGTGGTAGCGAAGGTAAGTGAATACCACCCCTGGATTTAAATCTTAAGTCTTGGGGGTCCATGGTCACAAAAGGTATTTAAATGGGGTCCATAGTGAAAATAAGGTTGAAAGTCACTGGTCTAGATAATTGCCATTGGCTTGCCTGAAAAATACCCAATTACTCCATTTTTTGAAACAAAATATGATGTGGAATTTCCTTGTTACATAAATGGCCTGGGATTATTTTGATCAAGACATCATCTAGAAATACAAATTGTGACTGCCTTTAAACCAATTCCATGTCAATCCAATCAAGGTCATTAAAAATGTGGCTTTGGAAGTTGAGGAGAAAAAAACAAACAAGAAGCTCCTCATCTTTTAAAATAATTCAGTTAAAGATTACATTTTTAAATTTGCTGGGCTACAATAGATCTCCATGACTTTCTGTTGTGACACATCTTGCATTTAACAACTCCACACTGAATAATTCATTTAGGGATGTAACACTCCTCTGTTTTGAATGCTATGATTGCAATTATAATTTCCTACAAACATGCTTATATTAAGGAGGTCTTTTAAAAAAGAGAAAGAGAGAGAGAGAATATTATTAGGAACAGACAGCTATTAGTAATCTTACATTAGTAAGAGTTGTGTGCTCCTAATTTCATTCTTTCCTTTTTTTAAAAAAGACCTCCTTAATATAAGCATGTTTGTAGGAAATTATAATAGGACTAAATGGGAGACAGCCTCTCCTTTAGGAGACAGATGTGTGCAGTTGAATAGCGATATGATTCCCCTGATATTTAGAAATTCAGGCGATAAGGTGCATATATGAAATCATTATTAATGGATACAAGATGCTAGCCAGAACATTTCTATCACAGGATATTATTTTATGCATTTCTTTTATACAAAATGAGCAACAGCAAGCCATAGGATTTGGTATGCTTTTCTTTCTTCTTTTAGAACAGTTAGAAAGGATGAGATTGGACGCATTTTGCTTTATGTTTGGATAAGGGGAGACAATGATTATTATGGCTGGTCACACATTATTGTGGTTGATCGCATAGTCAACCAGATGTTCAGACTGGGTTTCTCATTTTTATCCACCTATTGAGTTTATCACAAGATCCTGGGCTAGGCAGATATTTTTTTATGGTGTTAAAGGTATCATTGGAGGATGTAAGCCATTTCAAGTAAAGCTGTCTTTTGCAGTTGACTGATGGGAATTTTGTCAATGTGGATGGTGTTCAAGAAGCTTCTGTGCATGCGCAGAAGAGCATGCGTGGGTGCGATGCGAACCACTAGTAAAGGTAAGTAGAACCCACCCCTGGCCTATTACTATAGGTCAGGGGTGTTAAACTCAAGGACCGTGGGCCGGATCCAGCCCGTGGGGTGCTTAGATCTGGCCTGCGGGGCTGCCCTAGAAATAGCAAAACTTTGCCAATGCATGGCGCTCCTGAGATCCGTTTTCAGCTGCGATGGCATCCTCCAGCCCTCTGCCAGTGAAAACAGAGCACGGGAGGACTGAACCAGCTCCATTTTCACTGGTAGAGGGCTGCAGGAGGCCACCACAGGGTGCCCCTGACATGAGTGATGTTGAGCTGGCCACGCCCCCCCGGCCCCCCCAAGGTCAAACACAACTCTGATGCGGCCCTCAATGAAATTGAGTTTGACACCCTTGCTATCAGTACTCTTTTTTGTTGTTTGTTTTCTTTTGCCACAGTTGTTCTACTTCATTTGCAGGTCTTTGTATTTTGTTATTTTCTCCAGTTCTTTCTCTTTTATTCTGCTGTCTCCAGGTACTGCCATGTCCAGACGTTTTTGTCTTTCTTATCGATAATTGTTAAGTCTGGGGTACTGTGTAGCAGGTGCCTGTCTGTTTGAATTATTAAGTCCCAGAGCACTTGAGCGTCTTTGTTTTCTATTGCTTTGTCTATTTTGTGGTCCCACCAGTTCTCGCCTGCAGGCAAATGGTATTTCTTGCAGATATTCCAATGCACTATTGTTGCTATGTTGTCACGTTATTGTTTGAAGTCTGTCTGTGCAATCTTCTTGCAGCAGCCAGTCAGGTAGTCTATTGTTTCTTCAGTTTCCTTGTAGAGGCGGGACTTGCTGTCTATTGCTGTCTTCTCAATTCTGACTAATTATAATAACAGAACTAGTGTGCATGAATAATATTTTGTCTTCATGTCAAAACATTTGGGCTTCTAGAGAATGATGGCTTTTGTTTTTGTTTTATTTTTTAAAATACTACATCTGGATATATCATCCCAACCTCCCACATTATTTCCTTCCTTGTGTAGAATAGAGTAGGGATCACTTGGTGTCCTACTTTCCACCTGTATTCTGCTGTTGTTAGGCACATAGAAGGATTAAAGCTGGAATAACTAAAGGGCCTTCCTTCAAAGTATCCATGCTAATTACCCACACTATCATCTTCAGTCGCTCCTTTATCTCTTGCCTGTTGAGCATGTCTTTCTCCTTCCCTTCCCTGCCTTTGCCAGTTAATTATTTGTTATGTTTAATAAATTAATATAAGATTTTTCAGGGGTGGAGTCGGGGGGTTAGCTGAATGATGTGTATGTTTGCTTTGAGCTAGATAGAGGGATGACTGGGAGTGTGCTGGACAAAAGCAAAACTGGAAATTACCTCCAGTAATTTTGCAGCAGACACGAGGTTCATTCCAGCTGCAAAAGCCTTCAGCATTTTTAATCTTTTTTCTTTCCCCTCCTTTCATCTTGGCCTGTTGTCAGCCAGATGCCTATTCTCTGCAAAACAGGAACCAATTAATTCTGCTTGCCAAACGCAGGAGGAAAGTAAGGCTTCCTCAAATATCAAATCAGTCCAAAATCATTTAGGTTTAAATTATTTTCCTGGTTTCTCTTCATGTCGATCCCTTTGCAGTCAATTAGCATCGTCACTTTTAATCTGTACTCTTCCACTATTGGTCATTTCCCATTAGAGGCTTATTAAAGAGATGCTGGTGGTTGGACGCAACCCTCTGCCATGTGTTATCAAGCAAGGGAATGCCAGCGCAGTCATTAACGTGGCTGACATTTACAGAAAGGTTAGGTATTACAGATACTGTAACTTCAATCACAAATTACACCACAGATCAGCAAATGAGCTTATAACTTTAGATTTCTACCCAAACAACAAACTCCAACAGGGTTGGAGTGTTACAATTAAAATTATCTAACATACAGATTTTGAAGCTTCATTAAAATGTTTCTGAGATGTATTTCTGCACAGGTCTATGAACTCCGGAGAAGAAATGCTGTATCACCTTAAAAATATCAAGGTTTGAAAATACCACTCATGGAAGAAGTCAAAGCTAATATCTGAATCTGGCTGTGAAAGGTTTTTTCTTATTTTTGAGCATGTTTAAGCAATGTATTACATAGAAGTAAAACAAACTTCAAGTCTGTACAGGGTTTAATTTCCTGTAATTGCTATGACTAGTATTTGCACACTGGACATGTCTAACATAAACCACAAATTACGGTATGAGAAAGAATTAACAACCTGGGACGAACCTCATTGCTCGGATTGAACTAGAGGTCGGTTTCAGCAGGTTCTGACCAGTTCTGGAGAACCGGTAGCAGAAATTTTGAGTAGTTCGGAGAACCGGTAGTAAAAATTCTGACTGGCTCTGCCCCCATCTATTCTCTGTCTCCCAAGTCCCAGCTGATCAGGAGGAAATGGGGATTTTGCAGTATCCTTCCCCTGGATTGGGGGGAGAATGGAGATTTTACAGTATTCTTCCCCTGCCATGCCCACCAAGCCACACTCACCAAGCCATGCCACACCCACCAAGCCACGCCCACAGAACTGGTAGTAAAAAAATTTGAAACCCACCACTGGGTTGAACATATTAAAATTCCCCTTCTGAGTAAATACTAAGGTCTTTCAAGAAAGTATGTTGCAAAATAAGTAGGCCAATAGTCCTAAAAGGTAATCACTATCAACTATAAAATGATCTTTTCACGACATAAAATAGACAGTGATATAAAAATAGAGTGTATTGACATTATGGGCCAATTTTTCTCAATCTTATGAATTTTAAGATGGATGGACTTCAACGGCATGGCTGGCTGAGGAATTCTGGGCATTGAAGTCCACCCATCTTAAAGTTCATAAGGTTGAGAAACATTGATTTAGGCAGATGCAGGCTTCTACTGTGAGATTCGTCAAGAATTAAAGCTCCAGTCTTTTCTTTTAGGATATTGATCAAATATTGGATTGGCAACATGAGTCCCTGGTCCTTGAATCAGCTCTCCTGTTCAACATACATCTTATAAATAAGACTTTGGAGCTTCTATGGAGAGGAATTTGTGGTTTTGCTTTACTATGGAGAGATCTTGTAGCAAGTGTTGGGTTTCAATTGGTAATGGATAATTCATTCCTGGTATGGCTTTGCAAATTATTTTGCAACTCTATGGACTCATCGAGCTTATATGCACATATATCATGAAGTGAGCGGTGAGCTAGAACTCAAAGAACAGATGGCTGAAGTGAAATACCCATCTGATGCTGGGATTTGTGTTACAGTCTCAGAAAAATATCTTTTGCACAAAGTTTGTTTCTGTGTTTAGATGGTTCTGGAAGGATCTTGAGGCAGCCATGCTTTTCCAAAGACACAGCTTTGGCTCACAGTGTCACCTCTCCAAATGGCTTGCAGAACCCTCTGTCTAATTCTTTTCTAAACTTTGACGATCTAAACATCTGGAAGTCACAGCTGTGGAAAGGTTCTCTAGCTACATTGCAGTTAGTTAGTTATGCATCTTGTTTACAAAAGGATATACTGCCTTTTCACTAGAAAATGTCCTCTCTCAGTGTGTATCTATATCTGTATCTGTCGTGCCTGTGTCATATGCCCATCAGTTTGGTATGACACAGTCCTTCCATGGGCTTCAATCATATTATTATGCTAATTTATGCCCTGATGTTTTCACATCAACTTTACAACATATCCTTGCAACATCAATTATTTCTTTATTTAAAATATTATTTGCTGCTCTTCAGTCAAAGCTCTCAACAGCTTATAAAATCATACCCCAAATTTCTAACACAGACACAATAAAACAGAGTCCGAGGAAAGAACAATAAATGCTTTCGGGAGTCTCATGAGAAGAGGAGACTTTATATGGGAGGAGATGATTTCAAAATGCAGTGAATACTCTAGGGTTATCTGAGTATTTACATAAAGAGCAAGCCACATGAAGTTTGAACTTGAAGAACTGCCACTCAACTACTGATTTGAGACCAAAAACCCTGGAGCAGATCACTGTATAACTTCCTCCTACTGATAAAGAAGCATACAATGGATCTAGCTAGTAGCTAGCTATTAAATCAGGGGTGGGTTCTAAAATTTTTTACTACCGGTTCTGTGGGCATGGCTTATTTTGTAGGCATGGCTTGGTGGGGGGTAATGTAAGTTGGCGTGGCCAACTTTTTTTTTTTTTTACTTTTCAAAGCATTTTTTTCTACAACCTTAAGAGGTTGCAGAAAAAAATTCTTTGAAAAGCCTCTGCCAATCAGGCAACTCAGCTGAGATCGTCAGAGGCTTTTCAAAGCATTTTTTTTTGCCATCTCTTTGGCTGAAGAGGTTGTAGAAAAAATGCTTTCAAAAGTAAAAAAAAAAAAAAAGCCTCTGATGAGGTGGGCAGAATAAGAGAGCAGCAACCGGGCCAGGGACTGGTTCTGGGGCATGGCCAGCCAATGTTATTACCAGTTCTCCGAACTACTACAAATTTTACTACCAGTTCTTGCGAACCAGTGCAAACTGGGAGCAATCCACCACTGTATTAAATATATGCTGATCACATATATTTTCTATGGGTTCTTGATTAAGTATATTTTCTACTATTTCATTAACCTGTACTGCACTGCCACACATTTCTGCACCTTAATATTTTGTGCCTAGCATATGATTGGATTCACAAAATATGCAAAGCTGTGGTGTGGTTTGTTTACTTTAATATCATATGGGAATTCAGCCATCTCTGGTTTAACATGAAGTGTGAACAAAATCACTATGGTTGTTCAGCAAACCATGGTTAAATAAAGTATGGGCTTGAAAGATAAATGCTTGCTGGAAGGAGGAGGAGGAGGAGGAGGAGGAGAGTTGTGTTTGGCAATGGGAAAGTAAGCCACATCCCAGTTTCTGATGTTAACATGCTGGCACTAAAACCATCACACAAAATTTATGCGCATTTCTCCTTTACAAGTTAAGTGCTTTCTAAATAGGTGGGTTTGGTACTTTGTAAATAGTAAGGAGTGATAAAATACGTACAAAAATAAGAATAATGTGCGGTTAGTAAATTTTAGAATCCCAAATATATCTGCTATTTCAGGAAGTTGATAGTGCATTCATAATAGAAAAACACAATTTTAGATACCGAATGTATTATTACAATAATTTTACCAACAAGAGGATAAGTTATTTTATAATACTTTAAGTTATATGTACTAAAAAAAAAAAAAAATCAAGGGACAAGGAATGGCACCATTGACTGACCTACTTAAGGCACTCTTTAGACAATGATACTGACATAATGTGCTGCATATATTTCCAGAACGATTTCTTGAGAAATTTTGTGGCAGTAGGAATGCCTAAGAAATAATTGGATCAGAAAAAATCATATGAATGAGTGAGTTGGCCAGCTGCAGATAATTAAGAAAGCAGAATATGAGAAAACGCCATGGGACCATTCACATACAATTACTTTTGGAGAAGGGATGTCTGGTATTACAGTTCCATGCAAATTTGTTTGGGGAGTAGCATGGAAATAGTCCCATAGAATAATTCAGAAACTCCCTGTGTTTTTCCTTAATGTTCCTTTATGGTTAAATGCATTCCTGTGTGATATTTTATTGTTCTATCACAAGGAGATATTCTTAGCAGGCAAATTGGTACCTAAATTTACCTACTTGCTAAATGAAGCCAATCAATAAATGAGAGACAATGAAACTAATAAGGAAATCTACATTTTGTCAAAATCTTAGAATGAAACATGTTCTGAGATTTTGGACACTCGGTTTAGACTTTACCAGGAGCTGTGTTAAATTCAGGGTTCATCTAAAGCTGTTTGAAGGAAGAGAGTAGATCCTCTACTTCAAAAATATAAATCCAGATGTCATTCAGAATTATATCCATCCTTAGGTAAAACACACTGGATACAGAAATAGAAAAAAGTATATAGGCGGTTTATTTAGATACTAATCAACTTTTCTATTTTTGAACAATTATTCAACTATCTTTTGCCCCACTTTAAAAACTGTCTTTGCTGGGAAGGATAGCTGCTGTAAAAATGAATATTTTACCAAAATTTCTATTTCTTTTTCAAATGATACCTATACTTAAAAAAGATGAGAACTTGAAGGAATGGCAGAAGGGCATAAACAAATTTGTGTGGGCAGGGAAGAAACCATGAGTTAAACAAAAGATATTGCAAGATATTAGAGAAAGAGGTGGTCTTAAGATGCCCAATTTAAGATTGTACTATGAAGCTGCTGCCCTCTCAGCAATCACAGATTGGATAAACTTAACAGAAGAAAAGATATTGAATATTGAAGGATATGGTTTGGTTTATGGCTGGCATGCTTACTTAGTGTATGATAAGAAAGTAGATAAGAAAAGTCATATATTAAGAAATGCTCTATTGCGTGTCTGGAAAAAGTATAAATATAAACTAAATGATAGGTTACCAATATGGACAGTACCCAGACACGTGATAGAGAACATAAATTTAGAGCAAAACCAAGATAAGATTACATATAAGGAACTCCTTTATAAGGAAGGAGTCAGACTACAGTTAAAATCCATGGAATAACTAAAAGAAGAAAGGATTATTAAGACTTGGTTTCAATATGGACAGCTCCTGGCCAGATGGAGAGAAGATCAAAAAATTGGTATTTTGCAGCAAGATGAGAATTTGATAAAGCAAATAAGAGATGAAGGTCAAATGCACATAAAAAGGTTGTACAATGCATTACTGGAAATAGATTCAGAAACAGAGTTAGTCAAGGATTGTATGATAAAATGGGCACAAAATGTAGGTGAACCAATAATGATGGAAACATGGGAAAAGATATGGGTCAGAAATGTAAGATTTACACAAGCACAAAATTTAAGGGAGAATTTTTACAAAACGTTTTATAGATGGCATTTAGACCCAAAAAAAACTGGCTTGTATGTATCCAAATTTACAACCCAAGTGTTGGCGATGTGAGTGTGAAGATGCTACATATTTCCATATATGGTGGACATGTAAAAAGATTAAGGCTTTTTGGATAAAAATATGGTGGATTATTCAAAATATTTTGAAGAAAAAAATTAAATTTACACCACAGTTTTTTCTGTTGGGAATAGTTACGGATTGTACTGTAATAGAGACTAAGCTGGTTTTGAACTTAATAACGGCTGCCAGGTTACTGGTGGCACAGTACTGGAAGAAGGAAGATCCACCTACTATTGAGGAATGGACATTAAAAGTTGTGCATTTGGCGCAAATGGCAAAAATTTCATCATACCTTAAAGACCATTCAAATGAGAGATATATATTGGAATGGAGAAAATGGATTGATTACATACAGAAGAAGTATCCGAATAAGAAGATTCATATAGCTTATGAATGAAATAATATTAAGTAGTTTATGTTTGTTTTTTCTGAGTTATAAGGAGTTAAGGACCTAGGGAGAACATGAAATGTAATAATTTGTTAGCACATTTTAGTTCTTGGTTTGTGAATGCTATACCCTGTGCTCATTCTGGGAAGTCTAGGGAGGGGGGTGGGGGGGAGGGAGGGGAAGGGAGGGTGGGAAGGGAAGGGGGGGTTGAGGGGGGAAGGAGGGGGTGAAAATGTTTGTATTTTTCATAAAACTTTTCAATAATAAAAAAAAAATAAACAAAATCATGTTACAATTTCCTCCCAGTTAAGAACTGAGCATAGGAACTTAATAAGGCATCTAATTCTCAAGCATATTAATACATAATTTTTTGTTATTTTCCATGTATGGAGTATATGTATATACAAGGTACATGTTCTACAAGGGTCTTACTATCAAGGGACAAATGAAGAGTGCCGGGTATAATAGGATATTGTAGACCTCACTCTGTCATCATGAATGTTGAGACACATCAAAGAAGGCCTCTGCCTGGAAAAAAATGGAACAGCCATGGTTTCGATGTTGCCCCAATAGAAGTATGTCAGAGATGTTTTACAAGAAATCTTGGATTAAACTGTTGGAGGTGTTGACAGGCATCATGATAGATGAAGTTTAGAAACAGGTATGGCAGGGACTCCAGGAATGGTCCTTATTATAGTCAGGTAAAATAATCTTGAAAGCTTGTCCAAGTTTATCTCTGCCTGATCATATACTAAATAAAATTAAGGCAGGGTTATTTCGAATTTCCATGCTTTGCTCTTTATCATGGCTGTGTAATTTTTGAGTGGGCAGGGAGGCAAATCTTTCCTTAACTGTTTACTCTTTGCTTACCTTATACTCTTTACTTACTCTTTACTTACTTTATTCCCTCACTTATTAGTATATTCATATTCAGTGTGTGTGTGTGTGTGTGTGTGTGTGTGTGTGTTAAAGGATGAGTGTCCTATTATGGATTCTCTATACCTGAGGCTAGCCTCCTGAGCTTCTCCATCCGAATTAAATCTCCATCTGAATTTACCGTAATAGTTAATACAACAAAAAAGGAAAATGATGCAACAAATAATTAAAATTATTTTTTAAAAAAACTTGGAGAATTAATGTATTTGCATTTAAATTAAATTTGACTTCGGTCAAATTAAGTATTTATCCTGGCTCTTCCTGCTGTCTCAAATTTGCCCTGCAACTCACCACTCAAAAGACCAAATGCAGCCTCAGCGTGAAAATGATTGCACAGGTCCATCACTCTATCCTGCTGGAGTAAAGGATGCAGCTCTGGTCTCCTGTGATTGCTGCAGTATACTGCTACTATACTATTAGTCTTCTCAAAGTGCACTTCAAACCATCCAAGCAATTCAACCCAATTTTTTTTTATGGCTCTTGACTGGTTCATAATCAACCAAACTATACCAGGCAAAGAAACACCGAGAGAAGGAATCTGGTGAAAGACCATGTATTTCTTTATTTAGTCACCAAAGGTTCCTCGCATCTCTATGTAGAAAACTATATTTAATTGCTGGGTTATTTTACCTTCCCATCCAGATTGGATATTATAAACAGTTTAAATTAAATCAGTAGCTACAATTCTGTCAGGAGCTCGCTAAGTGCTATAAGCATCAAAGCAATTAAAAAACCGGCACAGAAGGTAATTAAAAGCCTTACTGGTTCTTGCTATTAGGCTGACATTTTAAATGCCACACTATGTTTTATTGAGCCAATAACCTATTTCCCCAGTCTCCTCAAGACATCCAACCAGTTCCACTAATTCATCAAATTCTACAAGTACTTAGATTAGTATTCTGATTAATGTAGTCTGTTTCACCACATCTTTATTCCTCAACAGAAATCATTTTAACAATGTAAAATAATACCATGTAAAAACTACACTGTATACCAGTGGCAGAATGAATGAAAAATTCTAAATAAAGATTTACTGCTTTGCCTTGCCTTGGGGATAAATTGTGCCTTTTGTTGTTGACAGTACAGTGGGATTAAAGATAATCTAATTCATTTTGTTTGCTTCTGTAGGTTTCAGAAAATAGAATGTGTAGGTTGCAGAAAATAGAAGAGAAATTTTGAAGAATTTAAATCATATTTATTGATCCTTCGCTTTGACAGGTATTTGATCCTGTCAATAAGAACACCTGCTTCGTATTTAATGCTCCATTGGAACACAGTCTTAAACTTCTTCAAGCATCTTCAGCTAGGCAGAACCTGTGGTCATAACTATCCTCATTCTGCCCTATGAAGGATTCCATGCCAGAACAAATGTGAACAATTTTAGCTGCAAAGTATAATGCAAAATTGATTCCCCTGAAATTTTCAAGATTTGAACTGACGTTCTTGATAGCATTTTCCCCATGTAAAAAAATCTTTGACTGAAACTCTATAGAAGCCAAAATGGCAGAGGGAGATCACTTCTATTTTTTTTTTTTTTTACATATGGTAGAACCTCTGGTCATGACCATAATTCATTCCATAACTTTGGTCACAAACCGTTTTGGCTGTGACCCGAACCCAATGGTGGGATTCAAATAATTTAACAACCAGTTCTCTGCCCCAATGACCAGCGAGCAGGCGTGGCCATGGTGGCAGCACTCAGCCTCTTGCACCCCCCTGGGAGCCAAAATGGGGTGCATGGGGACTCCTGGAAGGAAAGAGGAGGGGAGGAGCCAGCCAGCAATTTAACTACCAGTTCACCCGAACCGGCCTGAACTGGCTGAATCCCACCACTGCCTGAACCTAATTTTGGAAATTTGGCGCTTACAAAAAAATGGCATGGAAGGGGAAATCGGCCTTGAAAAAAATGTGAATTTTTTGGTCCAAACCTGATTTGATCATGGTCAGAAGGATTCATGACCAGAGGTTCTACTGTATGTTGAACATTCTTAATGCTAGACCCATATTTTTGAAACATCCCAAGTGACTTCATAAAGGAACAGTGTCCCCTTTGTGTCTGCAACTGGGACAACTGAAAATTGGGTGATACCCTTGCTTTACATACCCACCCACATTTTTCCAACCCATCTCTTGATAAGGGCAGTGATTGGTTATTGCTTTTCCTCACAACAAATAAGACTTGTTGGAAGGTGCACTAGAACCAGGAGAATGCACCAATCACATTCCTCGGGTTATTCTGCATTAAAACTTAAAGGGCAGCACCATGTTCCAGGTTTGCTGCTGAAATGGACTAGCGTTCTACAGTCAGAGCAATTTATGAAAGCATATTTTTCTCTCAAGTCAAGCACCATGGGAAAGCAGCCAATTTAGCTGTGAGCAAAGAAGGCTCAAAATTATATTTCATTCTTCATGATTCCCTAACTGAACTTTATTGACTTTATGGTGCTCCGTCCCTTTGCTTCAGCAGACTTGAAGAGCCTTTTCAGTGCCGATCGCACTGCCCCGTTTATAGTTTTTCTGAATCTGATCCAATGTCTTTCCGTGAGATGCATCAACGATGTTATATTTTTAGATCCATCTAGTAAACTGCAGTTACTAGACGAATCTAAAAATTACTCTGACCTGAGAGGAAGATGTGGCTGAGCAGGAAACTGAGGCTAAAATCCGAAACAGGATTTTTGTGAAGGGATGAGTTGCTATCTATTCAAGCAAAGGAACAGAAGACTTCTTTGTCACTCATGCGCAAGATAACCCAATAACCCTGAAGTGGAACTTGCAGTACTTTTGCAATTCCTACTAAAACATCATGACAGGCATTTTTCAATTTTCTACAGTCTATTCAGGACCTTTCTTATGTGCTGCTTTCCCTTCAAATATCTTTAATAAAGTATCTAGTATCTTGAAGTTCAAGACCTGTTCCAGGAGATCCTCGGTGCCATTTGCCTCAATTGTTGCAGATGAACAGAACTGGAGAGGCAGATTGATTTAGAGGCCAAAAAACAAACCAAAAAAAGAGATACTCCAATCTTTAAAATGAAACTTCTGACAACAGGCAGCAATGAATGACGTTTTTTTAAAACGCCAGAATGATACATTTAAAGACGATGGTGAATGAACTCGACTCTTCTATCCTCTCCGGCTGTTGTTGTTGTTGTTGTTGTTGTTGTTGTTGTTTAATTGCCCTTCTATATGATATAGTAATATTTTAATGTTCATTTTATTGTTTAGAAAAACTATTTGTGCAGATAGCTGCCAATATATACAGTAAGAGCTGTTAATAAGTAAAGAAATAGATATTCAACTGTTCAGATGGAATGAAAATTGGTGAAAATTTTCTTGGTAAGCAAAAAGTTTAACCTCACTGTTGGAAGTCTACCATGTTATACCCCATTTTTTTTTTAAAAAATTATCCCACCTTCATCCCAGAAAAAGAGTCTTCTGCACAAATTGAAACAAACCCACAGACATGATCAATATGAAGATATTTTCTTTATACACACATATAAAGATGAAATTTTTAACTGTTTTAAATGTTTTAACTGTTTTAATTGGTAATGATTTTTAATTGGGCCAAATTTATATATCTTTTAATTGTTTTTTAATATTTGTTCTGCATGTTTTTTAATTTTGGCTGTACACCGCCCTGAGTCCTCAGGGAGAAGGGCAGTATAGAAATTCAACAATAAATAAATAAATAAATAAATAAATAAATAAATAAATAAACAAACAAATAAATAAATAAATAAATAAATAAGATCTCTGAAGGATCAATTCATGTCTAATGCTCTATTTCTCACCATATGGCTGTGCTTGGTCAGAAAAAGTGTCTTCTGTACATGTGCAGGAACAACTTCTTTTATATCAAAATGATCAGCTGAGACAAATTGGCCAACATCATCCCTTCATGATACAAAATGCCTCCTGAAGGGAGATCAATTGCAGCCACATAATTTTATCATAAACATCACCTCATCTCATTAATAACAGGATTCTACAAAAGGAATATTCACTGTATTTTTGATATGGGAATGGTCCAGTGCTTCAACTGGATTAAAGAAAGGAGTGTCTGAGGAAAGTACAGCCACATGATCCCAGAAAAAGATGCAGCTGCTTTAAGGAGTTGTAAACAGGTGCCACGTTTGCACCCCTGCTAATTTTAAAGCACCTTTTCAAAATCTAATCTGAAGCCCAGCATTCCATATTCTAGTTTAGCATCAGTTATACTCCAATTAAGTTGTCATCATCCAATTAAAGTTTAACATTTCTAATAGCCATTTCAGAACAGCAAATTCTAGCACTAATCAGAAAAATCTCTTCTTGTTTAATTTTAGCTATATACTTAGTTTAAGTGAGTGGAACCAATTTAATCTTTGTTTCCCATTCCTATATTTTCCTCTCTCCCCCACTCCTCATTTTTAGCTTTCCTTGTGAATAGTAAGGTTTTGGAACAATGCATAATTGTGCCTCTGTAATTCTGAAAGGCACTATATATATCCATATGTAAATAAAGAAAACTTTCAGCATCCTTTTACTTGTGTATTGCCTGCCTATCTCTCCCTTTTTCCTTTCCACTTTAATCTCCTTCTCCTTCTCCTCCTCCTGCTGTTTTTGAGTTTTTATCCACCTTTTAAGTCTTTCCCAATGACCTGGGATAGGCAGATGTAAGTTGTTCCTTGTACAACTACCTTTTGCAATTGATTGATGATAATTTTGTCACTGCTGGTGGTTTCAAGTGGTGCTCCAGCTGTTTGGGGATTGCACACAAGGCACCTACTGCTATTGGTGGTGGTATTATTATTATTATTATTATTATTATTATTATTATTATTATTTACACAAAAATGACAGTATACACAGCAAACGAGATAACCATGCTGGATTTTGTATCACAAATCACTAGTCGAACACTTCCCAAGCGTTTAGGACTGCGTGATGTATCGGTGAATTATGTGAGCAGATCCCAGTATGGTGGCCTTCTGCAGCTGACCAATGGTGAGCTGGTCAGTGCCAATTGTTTTTAAGTGTTCGCCCAGGTCTTTAGGCATAGCACCCAGTGTGCCGAGTACCACTGGGACCACCTGCACTGGTTTATGCCAGAGTCTCTGCAGTTCTATTCTCAAGTCCTGATATCTGGTGACTTTTTCAAGTTGTTTCTCATTGATTCTGCTGTCACCAGGTATGGCAATGTCAACGATCCACACTTTTTTCTTCTCCACAATTGTTGTTGTTGTTGTTGTTGTTGTTGTTGTTGTTAGCATTATTATTAGCATTATTAGCATTATTTTGCTTTTATTACTCAACAAATACTATAGAGAATCAGTACAGTATTTATTTTTACAAACATGCATTTTCCCAGAGTCATTTTGCAATTCTCAATCTAGTCCGTGTCAAAGTATTTAATATGGCCCATTCTTCATAGAGAATAGCGGTCTCATTTGCCTCTCTGAGATTGATAGCTCTGTGTGACATCAATCCCAAAAGCACTGATGTGGGCCATGGACCTCAACCAAAAGGCCTATCAATCTCTCCATGCTGCATTCTCTTCAGGTCTTAAATCAGGCTGGTTGATATCTTTCCAGTTTCTCTATTCCTGCATCGGCAGTCTGACTAAAGATGGCCATCACTCATTGCTACTCTTCCAGAGGTAGTTATTGCTTCGCGTTTACTGCCTGCGTTAACAAGCTGTTATTACCCTTATTGTTTCCTTGATTTGTGCAAGATTCATAACAAAAGAACCCAGTTGCTTTTAAAACATGAATGGGACATTATGATTTTATTACCAACAAATGCTGAACAAGTAGCAGTCCACAAGACACTGTAGCTTCTTGTTACACTGTACCTTTTGGAAAATTTATGGTGGCTTTTATTTATTAATTAGCAGAACTGCCAATAAGTATGAGGATCATACTTATGATTGTATAATGAAAGGACTTCAAGAAAGTGGTAAGTTTCATTGCATTGCTTCTTCCTGGGAATCTGATCAATAAGCCTTTTCAGACTACTAACCTTTCCATTTTGCAAAACCTGGACAATTCATAGCCTATGAAATCATCATCATCACTGAGACACAGTGGTGCAGTGGTTAGAGTGCAGTATTACAGGCTACTTCTGCTGCCTGCTGGCTGCCTGAAATTTGGCAGTTCAAATCTCAACAGGCTCAAGGTTTCCATCCTTCTGAAGTCGGTAAAATGAGGACCCAGATTGTTGGTGGCCAATATGCTGACTCTGTAAGAGTTCTTACAGAGAGCACTGTAAGACAATGCTTTACAGCAGGGCTGTAAAGCACTGTGAAGTGGTATATAAGTCTAAGTGCTATTGCTATTGCTATCACCAGAATACCTCCAACTTGCCTTTACTAGTTTCAATTTTTGGGTGACATACAATTCATAGACATGTCTATTTTAAAAAAATGAATAGAATAAGGAATTGGAATCTACATTTTGTCTATAAGTAGAAAATGGTTTGACATGAGTAGGGAATTGGATTATCATTGGTATCAAAATGTCAATAGATTTTTAGATTATAGTTTATTTGACAAAAATAATGTTTCAGATTTACACAACCCTACTGAATTTATATAGAAAAGGAATGAATAAATCATTGTGATGTTGGATAACCAATGAGAATAACACCTTATTTAAAACATACTTTTGCTGGGCCCTAAAATTATAATTATATCTGTAACTACATACAGTATATTTGATTTTGAGACAAGTTTAGGACATCCATATCCTTTTGAGCAACATACTACTACATGGAAATTGACAATTGGATAATAGAAATAGATGCACTATTCACTCTCTCTGCTAAGAGACAACATTGGAAAGATAAATTTATGGCTCCCATTATTTAGTGGATTGATGTTACTTGCAACTTAGGAAAGCATTGCTTACTGACATAGCTTATATATAGACAGTTACAATGAAATATGATCGTCTTTTATTGGAACTTTGGTGTAGAAATGTATGTATATGTATACAGGTATGAATAACCCCTATTTAAACATAATTTAACAACTTTTTAACTTAATTCAACTCAACTCTACTTATTCAATTTAAGTAATAACCAACTCCAAGTTGACTCTTGGTAGCAATAAAACCAAATAGAATTGCTTAGCACATTGTAAGCCGCCCTGAGTCTCCGGAGAAGGGCGGCATATAGATCAAATTTTTTTAAAAAAATAAATAGAATAAATATACAATACAATATTTGTCAAATAAATAAGAAATACATTTAAAAAGAACCAAGTGAATCAGCAAAACCAGATTGCTATACCCATCCAACAACCTATTCAGACACTCTGTGTTGTGGTCCACCAGCAGCCTGCAGAGCTGGCAGTGGAGTCAAACAGTGAGGAGGGTGAGGAAGAACATGGGCCAGTCCTGGAGGCTGGGGAAGGCCCGGATGAGGGCTCTGCATCAGAGGCAGAGATGGGGCCAGGGTCATCTGGGAGTGATGTGCAAACTCCGGAGCCTCCAGAGGCTGACAGCAGAGAGGCAGTGGGGTAGGAGGAGCCTATTCCTAGTGCACGCATGAAAAGAGCTGCCAGAAGGCAAGAGCAGCTAAAGCAAAGAGGATGACTCGGGAGTAAGGCCAAGAGATAATTGGCCCCTCCCATAAGGCTTAAAAGACCAGCAGCGGCTCTTGGGCTCTTTGTCGGAAAACAATGTTGATAGATTTGTTTCTTGTCTTGCTGCATTTATTTCTTGTCGGCATCTTCTGCTTCTGAATTTTTGCCAAGACAAGCCTTTGGCAGGTTGCCTAATTAGACCAAGGTTGGTGATAAGGCTGAAGAATTGTGTTATGAAGAATTTGTTTTGAATTAGTTTGAACTATGCTGAGAATGAGTTAATTCTCAGCTGTTCTAATAAAGTATGTTTGTTTTCGAACTGATTGCATCTGATAATATCTACTTGGGCCTGGGTCACAACACCCTCCAGCAATCTCTCAGTGCCCCCCAAACACCAAAACCCAAGGCTGGGAGAACATCAGGTCTTTAAGGCATTCTGAAACACCAATGGGATTGGAGCCATATGGATGTCAGGAGGAATCGCATTCCAGAGAGCAGGTGCCATGACAGAGAAAACATGTGTCCTGGCTCCTGATAGATGACACGAAGGGACCTGGAGCAGTTCAATCCATTGGAATGAACCAGCTGGGTTGACACATGAGAGAAAGATGTTTCCTCAAATTACTAAGTTCTATGCCATAAAGGGCTTTATGAGTCATAAACTTTGATTCATACCAGGAGGTGTAAGTGTGTGATGCAGAGATGTCACATGAGCATACTGCCAAGGCTGCTGCATTCTGGAAGCTAATAATAATAATAATAATAATAATAATAATAATAATAATAATAATAATAATAATAATAATAATAATAATAATAATAATAATAATAATAATAATAATAATTGTTATTTTTATTTTATTTTATTTTATTTTATTTTATTTTATTTTATTTTATTTTATTTTATTTTATTTTATTTTATTTTATTTTATTTTATTTTATTTTATTTTATTTCTATACCGCCCTTCTCCCGAAGGACTCAGGGCAGTGTACAGCCAATTTAAAAACACAGGACACAACAATAATTAAAAATTAAAATAATTAAATAGATTTGGCCGATTTAAAACCCCAAAAATTAAAATACCCCAATTTAAAATTATTATGTTGATAGCCCTGCCTGGCGGAACAACAGGGTCTTCAGTGCACAGCGAAACACCCAGAGGTCGGAGATCTTACGTATCTCTGTGGTCTTCAAGGGCAAGTCCATGTAGAGCGCATTGAAAACCATGAGGTGGCATGAGTGACTGTTTGAAGAACCTGCTTATCTAGGAAATAGTGCAACTGGGGCACCAGATAAAGTTGTGCAAACATGCTCATCTGGCAAGAGCTATGAGTCCAGAAATAGCCCAAATCTCTGTCCCACATTCAAATGGAGAAGTGCTGAGGATGAAGGATCTAATTGGGTATATCTTTATAAGATATACAGACCCCAAACCTGTAGATGATGTGATAATGGTGGGTGTGGCATTATTTTCTTTTTTGTTTCCTTTTTTTTTCTTTTGTTACTATTTTACTGTATTTACAAAGTTTTACAAAGTAAATAAAGGCAACTCTTTATCTCCTAGGGGAGGGGGGGAAATCTGTAGATGGGCACATCTATATTTTTGCCTAGTCTAAAATGGTCCCAATTTATGACCTTTCCTGCCACAGTTGTTAAATGAATCACTGCAGTTGTGAAGTTTAGTAGCATAATTGTTACATGAATCTGGCTTCCCCATTGACTTTGCTTGTCAAAAGGTCGCAAAAGGGGAATCCCATGGCCCTGGCATACTGCAACCATCACAAATATTTGTCAATTGGCGAGCATCTTGAGTTTTGATCACGTGACCGTGGGGATGCTGCAATGGTCATAACTGTGAAAAATGGCCATAAGTCCCTTTTGTCAGTGCCATTGTAACTTCAAACGGTCACTAAGCGAACTGTTATAAGTCAAAGACTACCTATATTGGGGGTGATTTGCAGATGGAACATACAGAGGTGTGGCAATATTCATCCAGGAGTCGGTTGCCAGAAAGACCTCACTGAATGCTATATGCATAAAATGTACTGCCCAGACTCACAGAACAGTGATGGACAGTAATAATTACATTTGTTTGTTTGTTTGTTTGTTTGTTTGTTTACTTGTTTGTTTGTTTGGGGGGTGGGGGGTTAGTTATGCGCTTGCTTGCTTGGTGTTCTCACTGCTCACTTTTCCTGTGTAGCTAAAATAATTTTCTTCAGCAATCAGTCCTAAACAATGCTTTTTGAAAATGGAATTTTGGATGCTATACTTTTTTGTTTTTCTTTTTTGATTCATGAATAAAGAATCCAATATAGTCTTACCTGAATTCACAGGTTCTTCTCATGTCAAGGAGATCCGCTGAATTCTCTCAATTTTCATCTTCCACTGCAGTTCGCTACATGTTATTAATATGCCATGGCAGTGAGTTGAAGATTGCTCAGAAGCTACTTGGGGGGAGATTTCAGAAAGCTCTAGAGATAGTAAGAATCTCCCAGAGCTTAAGATATGAGTAATTTTTATTTGCTCATGTGCGTATGTGCCTACCCATGGTTTTTTCCATTTTAGTATAAGTTTCAAAGCACTTTTGTTATTACTTTGTCTGGATCCTACTTGAGTATTTCTTTTTTATAGAAAACAAAGGTGGAATGGGAATGTGTAATTGGTATTTACCATTGCTCTCTGTTATTGAATTGCAATAGAACAATATTGATTCCCTTTTCTTAGCTACTTCTGTTACATGAAGTTATGGTAGCCAAATTCCCCTGTAGGATTCTTTAGATGCATTCAATTGCTTGTTTTCTATTTTTGGTCTTCTGGCCCATCTTTTAGCCCATCACATGGCCAAAATATATGGCTCTTTCGTCTATAATCTCAAAAGAGTTGCTTAATATATTACTTAAAAATCAGAGCAAAAAACACCAAGGAAAGGGTTTGTCTTCAACTAAGCACCAAGATATCGACACAATGAAAAGCATAAAGCAATTGCAACACAGAATTTCATCAGCTCTGATTGTTGAAGTAAATCACTGGTCAGTATGCCCTCTGAACTTGTTGAGCGTACAACTATATCATAACAAAATTTATTTTCTTAAAATGTATGGAATATGCCACAAAATTCTTGTTTTTTAATTTTTTTGTATAGCGATATGCCGGCCCCGCTTATCTTTCCATTCATATAATTGATTCTAACTGATTTTAAATTACCTCACTGAGATTAATACATGTTAGAAAAATCTTGGAATTTGAGTCAATTCCATGAAAAAGCCATGATTTGTTTCAACAAGAAAAAAAGTGCTGCCTGGTATATCATATGCAGACCCTAATGTAAATTGATAATTAAACCCTTGCCAAACAATTCTTGCCAAATGTGAATGCACAGTCCTTAACAGTGTGGGAAGTGTCAAGTCACCTTTTCCACTGAGATAACTTAGCAATGATCATTTATCAACTATGGCCTCCATTAATACCTCCACTATACACTTAAGTGTATTTCTTTCTAAATTCCATTGTGCTTCTACCAATTACAGCCATGATATCTCAAAGAAACTTGGATGTTTTCACTTAGTTTTGATGATAGTTATTTTGATATTATGATGGAAGGAAGGAAGACCAAAAAATTCTTCCAGTAAGCTAAAAACTGGAAGGAGCTAAAAGCTTTTGATTTAAAATAATAATGTGAATAACATATTCTACTTCATTTTAGTTGAAGTTTGCTTTAGAGATGCTGATTAAACAATAGCCCTCAGTGCCCAATCGAGCATTGAGGAAAAAAGAGTGATTTTATTCCTGTGTGGAAACACATTTAATATGAAAAGGTTTCTTTTGTTATTCGTACATGAACTATGAATTTGAAAATGTATAAGTGTGTGTGTGTGTACATATACGTATATGACATCTTTCAGCATCTGAGTCACTGATGATTCAGGATTATTAAATATATTGTTAAAGGGGATGGTAGGGACGGATTGTGAACAATGTGCTTCATTGATTACAATTGCAACCGGTGAAATAAAACTCTTACTAATAAATTAAGATAAAAATCATTGTGTGGAGGATTAAGGACATTTTTAAAATGCCACAGATTTCCAATTTACATAAAAATTGCTTGGGAAACAATGTGAACAAATAGGCGTGCATTGTAAGAAGTGTACCATATAATTCAGTGTAGAAGGAAAGAGAAGGAAATGGAACAGGATTCACTTAGAGAATTTCAAGGTTTTAGTGTTGCAAGTGAATATATTTTGCAGATTTGAGTATGACAAGACAGAAAATTCAGAGCAGCTTGTTCCATAAATCAGTTCAAAGCTTAATAGAACCAATTATAGAGGTTATAGAGATCTAGTAGGTGGCAACTTTTTGGGACAGAGAGAAAGGAGTAGTGTCTGTAGACTATAGTATATTCTCTATGTTGAAATGGAGCTTAATTTAGGCCTTTAGAAAAGGAACTGCAATATCAATAGCCCTTATACTTATATACTTCTCCACAATGCTTTACAGCACTGTCTGGGCAGTTTACAATGTCAGCCTATTGCCCCCAACAACCTGGGTCCTCATTTTACCAACCTCAGAAGGATGGAAGGCTGAGTCAATCTTGAACTCCATCAGGATTGAACTCCAGGCTGTGGGCAGAGTCATCCTGCAATACTGCATTCTAACCCATGTGCCACCACGGTTCCTGGGTAATATCTGTGTTCTTGGTGTGGTTAGAAGACAAAACATGAGTATATTGTATAGATTTTTGTATGTAGTCACATGCATGCAGATCTTGGCTTCATCATAGCTTTCAATCTTGGATGTGCAGAAGGGAGAAGGTATGGCAGGAGGAAGTGTGAAAACATAGAAGAAGAAAAATAAGAGAGGTAAAGGAAGATTGTCAATCTTTCTGAGACTGGAATGACATCCCTCCTGTATTTCTAGTTCTGAATGGAAGTGTCTCATTTCAATTTAAATCTGAAACAATTTTAGAGTCAGCCCCTTTGAAAATGTATTGTTCACTGTATGAATTATGGGTGTGTAGGTATGCCTCTGAATCATTGTTGACTCCTGGTGACTACCTGAATTAGTCCTTGAAGTTGTCTTACCATGATTATAATTTTTAATTTTGACCATATTAGAATCTAAGTGGATGGAGACCTTTTTTTTTTCCTTTTGTCTTGCTTGCATTGTATTTTCTAATACTTTTTCCAAGGGAAAATGTGAAAAGGAATGAATTTTTTTTAAAAAAAAAAGTCCATAGGAACATTTTGTAATACATTTCTGAAATCTGTAAGTATATTTTAATGTATGTCCTAATTTATTTTTTTCCTTTATAAAAGAAAAGAAAAAGAAAAAAAAACCGATAGGAGCTATTTTTCAGACATGATTGCATTTTTATCGGTCATCTGTCTGACTGTAAAAGAATTCTGCTTGTATTTTATGGGAAGACCAAAATGAGAATATAAAAAGCCAAATCTAACCTCACTTAGATTGCTGTTAAGTAAAAGCATATAATACTTTTATCAGTTGTGTAACTCTTTCTGAGAAAATTATGTTGCAATGATGAAGCCATTAATCATACTACTGACACTTTGCTATAGCAAGAGGTATCTTAAATCTATTCAGTTCTTTCAGAAGTGAGTAAGTAAATGTGATCATTTATCCTCTGGATTTTTTTTCCCCCCAAAGGGTCAAAGTGAATGAATTATTTGTAATTCAAAACTAAGGATGAAAAAAAAAACTGAATAGTAAGCTGTATCGCATAACATAATTACTATTTATTAACAATAACATATTCGTGCTTTCCTTTGCAAAGAGAAATGGATAGACGTATCAAGCTCTAAAGAAGCAAAGTCATGTAAAAGTTATTTTCAAATAAGTAATTCCAAAAATATCTGCATTAAATGCCTTACAGTTTTAAATACCATGATAAATTGTGCTAAATATAATTAATAAATGCAAAATGTGGAAATAATATAACTATGATATGACAACTTGAGGGGAAAAAAAATTAAAAGTTTATTTTAAAAAATTCAGGAACATTTAAAAGGGAAACAAGGAAAGGAGATCTTAAAACTCGAAAACGTTTCAGCCCCAGAGTCCCTGTGTTATCTGTGGAATTCTTTGAGTTGAAATCCACACATCTTAAAATTGCCAAGTTGACAAACACAACCCTAAGCTATCTGCCCTAAATATTATGGTAAGTAGCTAAGGCACAATAGTTGTGGTAATTAGCTAATACTGCATCGCCCATACTCATGAAAGGCTTTAGATAAAAAGATTATGAAATTTAATCTTAAGTAAGAATTTTATCACTTAAATAATCTTTGACTGGCTTTTTTGGCAGTATTTTATTTATATATGTATGGTATTTAAAAGGTATCTATGGCAACTCATCTTGTGAAATACAAGTTTAGGCAGCTCAAAACAATTAACAAGAAAAGAACAGTAAAGACCAGAAAACCAACCATTTTCAATTCATCAACCTACATACTCTCTGGGTTCTACCCTTACCCTATACCTAGTTCCTGTGGGAAAAGCCAGCTATTTGCCGCTTTCTTGAAGGCTAAAATGTGGGAGCCCACTGGATTCTGGGGGGGAAGGTATTTCACAGGTTAGGGACTGCTATAGGAAAGACATGCTTCCTAGGTACCATTATACTTAAGGGACAGGACCTGGATCATTCTGGCTTTATCTAGTCTAGTGGAGCAGGCAAATACTCTCAATGAGAAGTGATCCTACAAATATACTGGCCCCCTAGGCTTTAAAGGTAATAACCAGTACAATGAATTGCTTCCAGAAAGAAACCAGGAGCAGCAAAAGGCAAACTGAAAGGTGGCCAGCTTTGCAAAAACTGCCACATTCTGGACGAGTTGAAACATCCTGGTGGGGGGAATATCTTCAAGAAAAAACCCCTTATAGTATTGCAGTAGTCCAGCTGGGAAGTGCCTGTGAGCAAGGCCCCCCATCCAGGAATGGACCAAATATTTTTGGTGATTAAGGAGGCCCTAATGCAGGGTTGTCAAACTCACGTTGTCATAATGGCATCACGTGACATATCGGTACTTTCCCCCCTTTGCTAAAATGGGCATGGGCGTGGCCAGTGTGTGACGCATCAGGCTTGTGGGCCTGGAGTTTGACAGCCCTGTCCTAATGCATAGCAAAGAATATTTTCTAATATCATACAGTTGAATATGTTTCCATCCAAGTTAGAAAATAAACAGTATTAGAAGGCACTCATATCAAAACTTCCCGTGTGACAAAGTTTTGCTGCATCACCAGATTCATAATAATTCTGGCACTCAAATATACAAAAATAATAGGTTCCGCCATTTAAATAGGATAAAACTGTTAAGTGAGAAGCTAGTAAGCTTGGAGAAGAAAATAGGACTAATGAAAATTACTAGAACTTGTTATTACTTTAATCTGCTTCTATATGGACCATGCAAAGGACAGCCTTTGCCCTTGAAACAGTTTTGCTTCCCAACTGTGAGGAAAGATAAATCTTCTTTTAGAGGGTGGAGCAAACTCATTTTCCTAGATAAGAAAATTTTGTTCAGCCTTCTCAGCGTGAATATAAAACAGAAGGACAAACTTGAATGCCAGTGTAATAAGTAATTGATGGGCTATGGATACTAACAAGGACATGCCTCCATATCTCTTCTTAGAGCTAGGCCAAACACTTGTTAAAAGTGTAAAATCCGGGGAAGGAAGAAGCACAGTGGAAAAAGTGTGAGTGCCTCCTTCATACAGCTTTTGAAAATAGATGGATAGAATATAGCCAAAACATACATATATACATACACATACATACATGTGTGCGTACATACATGTTGTGAATCCTCATTTTTAAAATTTCCTTTGACTGGAAATTAGAGACATGTTCACTGCTGGTTGGTCATAGGAAACAGAGAAGTCCAGTATGTGTCAGGTATACTCAAAAACCTCCATGAGGTAATCCTGAAAATATGTAGAGTGCCCCTTCCAATTTTAAAACTTGTTGGATAAAAGAAGGGAGAATTCTCTATAAGTCAGTTGTAAGCCTTTATTTATAAAATCTATTTATTGGATGAAAATAATTTTGCATTTGGAGGCAAAAAAATGGGACTATGCATTTGATAATTCAGTTACCATAAAATAATTGAAACTGAAAAGAAGTCACATACATAGGATGAGATCCAAAGTCTTGCATCTGCTGGGTCTAAGTATATAACGCTTTGTAAAAAAATATATCCTAGAGCTAGGATCTCCAAACTTGGCACTTTAAGTCTTATGGACTTCAATTCTCAGAACTCTCCGGCCAGCCATGCTGACTAGGTAATTCTGGGAGTTGAAGTCCACAAGCCTTAAAGTTGCCAAGCTTGGAGACCCTATCCTAGAGGAGCCTTCCAAAGATCCACCAATGAAGACCTTCCAAAATGTTTCTATAATCCTTCTCCATGTCAGGTTCCGGTGTATAAAGAAAACACCACACACACAAATGATGGTTTGAATCCTTTACTGGCACGAACTAACATCCATAAAGCATAAAGGAAGATTTTGTTGGAGCTAACACTTTGTGCTCCCCACCACCTTATAAAGCTTTATCACCCAGATGACCTTTAACCTGGCTCCTCCCTACTCATTAATCATTGTTCCCTTAGATACAATTAGGCATTCCTCCCGCATGCTCCCAGCCTGCTGGCCACTCCTCCAGATTGGCCAGCATTCCAGCTATTTCCAAGCCTGTCCAGATTAGTCATCATTACAGCCATTTCCAAACCTCTCCATAACTCTCAGCTTCTCAGTCACCCTCAACAGCTGCTCAGTCAGCAGCTCCCAGCTGCACCCGCTGCCAAGTCCATTCAGAGATGCTTGCTGACAGTCCGAGTACCTTAAACGTCCGGAGGAGGCTGCCATGGCGATAAACACATCATCAAGTGGTGCCTGCAGCTGATGGGCGGTGAGGGCGCAAGCTGGGAGAGGGATCTTCACATTGCTTGGTGGCCAGGAGATAAGCTGAGGAGCCAGGGTGCCATGGGAGCCACTGTGTCGTCAGAATCTCTGCACCCACCAGAATGGCAGCCCTGACACGCAGCCACATGTCAGGGCTGACACTCCATTGACCATTGGCAAGTGCCACCACGGAAACTACACCTGTCTCACTTCATGAGCATGCCGCAAAAGTTCCTCCAAAGGTGCCACTGAATTGTTAACTTTGAATTAAAGGAAAATGATTAGAAAAATCCTATCAGTTACATTTAGATAACTTAATTCAAACTAAATCAAATTCAGTTGAATTTAATTTATGGTATGCCCACTTTTTTAGGGGTTTGGCTACTTTTTGGAGGTATCTTCTGGTGTATTGCACAGCAAAATATGAACTGCTTCTTGAAAAGTTTATGCAACCAAGTGCTACAGGTTTTTTTGTGTTCTATATATAAATTGTCTAGGTACCTTTATTCCCAAATTAGTTTAAATAGTGATGAATAATTATGCCCTCTAATATGTTGGGAAGGCCAAAGGTATTCTCATATTTCTTTTCTCTAACATTTTCTATTGTTCACAGTGAACACCAACATTTCACAGAACTACTTCTTTTAAACTCCACAAGATGTGGAAAATGTTGGTTTGCTGAATCATAAGGACATCAACAAGTTCCATGGTAATGACATTATAAAACCAGATTAAAAGGTTCTGGGCACCTATCCGCCTTCAAACAAATGTGTTTACCTATAGGAGGAATTTTGGCAGAATATATTACTAAATTCTGAACGGTAGTGTGTCCTTCCTACACGCACTATCATACATCATATCGGCTAGACAGGAGAGCCTTTGCCCACGTTCTTTTCTCAGTGTGGAACACATAAATTAAAATGATACACATATTTACAACAGTCAGAACCACTCTTTAAGTGTATAGAAAAGCTCTCCAGGTGACAGATTATAGCACACTGGAAATGAAATGACAGATGATTGCGTTTCTGAATTCAGTATATTGGAAAGTGATATACAGAATGCAGCATCACTTTACACCTTTAATAAAAAAAATCAACTCTTGGCTTTCTACTCTGAAATATGACTTCTGCCTAGAGCAGTAGTAAGTCAAGAGACAGGGAATTCAACTTGACACTGAACTAAATAGAAGTTGGCCTCTCAGAGCAAACAAAGCAACATTTTTGCAGTAGACCAGTTTTCCTGTCAATGGGGAATAGAGTAAAAATACATCCATCATCACTACAATTAAACACTGTAGTTTTTGAAAACTGTTTTTAATGCAAAAAGAAAAAAAAATCTATTATGGACCGAAACAAGAAGAAATAAAATTTAGACATACAGAAATACAAGTGAGTTTCCAGTGGTGATGAAAGTAAACTCAATTGATCTATTGGTCAGCGACTCATGACCAATCTCCCAGCAATCCTTTTCTTTCCTAAAATTTATGTTTGCAAGTGGTGAAGGGGGCATAGTCTGTAGGGCTTATCCAATGCCCAAATATAATCTTGCTAATTTTATTGGACTAATTGATTGATTGATTGATTGGTTCGATTTATATACCACCCTTTTCTGGAGACTCAGGGCGGCTTACAATGCGTTAAGCAATATCCTTCATACTTTTGTATATACCTGCTTAGTAGGGCTTTCGGGTCCCCGCTAAGCGGTATTCTTTTTTATACAAAATCAGTTTATTGCCCCCACAAACCAGGTCCTCATTTTACCTATCTCGAAAGGGTGGAAGGCTGAGTCAACCTTGAGCCTGGTAAGATTTGAACTTGCAGTAATTGCAGGCAGCTGGTGTTACTTAACAGTGCTTTAGTCTGCTGCACCACCAAGACTCTATTTCTCAATTTCTCCTGAAAATGGTTATGCTTATTCAAAGAAGCTTATGAATTGAGTTTTCTGGGGTTTCACTGCTTATTTATTTATATGATTGATTGATTGATTGATTGATTGATTGATTGATTGAGTTCTATAGCCACCCATCTCAGAAAATGATTCTGGATATCTCATATTGCCACAATGTAAAAAAGATGTTGAGACTCTAGAAAGAATGCAGAGAAGAGCAACAAAGATGATTAGGGGACTGGAGGCTAAAACATATAAAGAACGGTTGCTGGAACCGGGTATGACTAGTCTGATGAAAAGAAAGACTAGGGGTGACATGTTAGCAGTGTTCCAATATCTCAGGGGCTGCCACAAAAAAGAGGGAGTCAAGCTATTCTCCAAAGCACCTGAATGTAGGATAAGAAGCAATGGGTGGAAACTAATCAAGGAGAAAAGCAATTTAGAACTAAGAAGAAAATTCCTGACAGTTAGAACAATTAATCAGCAGAACAACTTGCCTCCAGAATTTGTAAATGCTCCAACACTGGAAGCTTTTAAGAAGAGATTGGATAACCATTTGTCTGAAATAGTATAGGGTTTCCTGCCTAAGCAGGAGGTTGGATTTGAAGACCTCCAAGGTCCCTTCCAACTCTGTTATTCTATTCTGAAAAGTTTGGGCACAACTCTTAATGGTGTGCCACTTTTTGAAATTTCCAAATGTCAATGCCATCTTGGGTTTCTTCTATCATTGTTTTGGTTTCACATACATTTGAAAAGGATTGCTATCATGAGTTGATTTTTTATTTTTTATTTTTTTACTGAAAGAAAACTCGCACAAACTAAAAATAAATATTTGTCAAGCACCCAGGAAATCAGGACATTCAGGCAGTTCAAATGAGTATAAAGATTTATTGTAAGCTTAGGCTTTCTGCAAGAATCTGGCCAACTAGCCATTAAAGGAAATCTATGGGAGATAAGAGAGGCATTCAAGCTGGGATGGACGTAGATTTCTTGCGGGCGTGCAGGGACTTCTTGACTTATGACATGTTTAACCCTCCCTCAAGCTCAGCCTGGTCATCTCCTATGATATTTATGTTAAAACACAGTCTATGATCTAAATATTATTCTGTGTCATCTTTGGGAGAAGAGGGTGAATTAAAGACTGAAAGTGTAATTCTGTACATGCCTACTCAAATGAGTCCAGTAATTCTTATTCCCATATAAACAGGTAGAAGAATAGGCAAAATTAAAGAGTGAAAAAAAAAAGTTGAGTGGGAACCACTTCTCATAGTCAACGCTCATCAAATCGTACATTAGTTTTATCACATTAAGCACAATTTAATGACTTCTTCTTGTGAGTTTCAGATCCCACTGATTAATAACTCAATACTTCATTTCCTTATCGTTAATGTCCTTACTTTGATTAAAGACAATGAAGATTTATGGGCATGTCCAGATGAAACGAGAGGAAAAGTGAATGGCTGAAAAGGAATTGGGAGATTATATCAAGCATTAGGAATAGCCATGAGAACTGTCTTGAAGTACCGGAAAAAGACAACTCCTCTAAACATTAAAGATGAGATTCAAGAAATGTCTAAGTTCCCAATTTTGGAAAAGACATTTTTTTCTATCAAAATAATAATAATAATAATAATGACACAATATATTTCTTTTCAAGATAGTTTTAATAACATTTTATGTGGAAGAGACAAATCTTTATGTGCAATTTGATATATTAAATATATATATATCTGTAGTTAGATGATTTATACCAGGGGTGAAATGTAAAATTTGTTACTACCGGTTCTGTGGGTGTGGCTTGGTGGGGGGGGGGTAATGTGACTGGGTGGGCGTGGCCAACTTTTCTTTTTTTTTAACTTTTCAAAGCATTTTTTCTACAACCTCTTCGGTTGAAGAGGTTGCAAAAAAATGCTTTGAAAAGCCTTCGCCGATCCGGCAACTCAGCTGGGATCATCAGAAAGGCTTTTTAAAAATTGCTTTGAAAAGTCTCTCTGACGATTAGGCAACTCAGCTGGGATCATCAGAGACTTTTCAAAGCATTTTTTTACCACCTTTTTGGCCGAAGAGGTTGCAGAAAAAAATGCTTTGAAAAGCCTCTGACAATCCCAGCTGAGCCGTGCGATTATCAGAGGCTTTTCTTTTTAATTTTAAAAGAATTTTTTTGTTGGAAGAGGTTGTAGAAAAAATGCTTTTAAAAGTTAAAAAAAAAAGCCTCTGATGATCGTGCAGCTCAGCTGGGCATGGTGGGGGTGGGGTGTGCAGGGATTTTTGCTACCGGTTCTCCGAGCCACCTGCCGCCATCGCTACCGGATCAGGTGATCCGGTCCGAACCAGGAGCATTTCACCCCTGATTTATACCCATTCTTTTTTTTTGTAATGCTCCAAAGATCCAGGAAAGGGAAAGTTATATCAAGCAATCCTAATCAAAACAATAGGAACAATCCGATTGGAGACCTATTGATTTCATTTTTCCTGGAACATGTATGCTATTTATGTTGCTAAATTTTCATATTCCTTGTTGGCTCAAAAATATTCTAATCAGATTAACTGTACAATAAATATGCTTACATTTTAATCCAGAAGTACTGGCTATGGATTTAGACAAAGCCTATTCCAAGAAATGTGGTAATTTAAAATAACATGTTCAATCTAGAACTCTGGATGAATTACTTATTTAGAAATAGAAGTTTACTAACTGATCTGAACTACATTTTCTCAGCCTTTTGAGAAGGGATCTTTATTAGGAACATCAAAAAGCCTTCTCTCATAAATAATTATAAAAATAGTCAAGATTTTATTTTTGCTACAATGGGTTGGGGGGGACCAGATTACCCTTTATAAAATATATAGCATCTATTTACTTAATTAACTAAATTAGTTGGTGAACCAGTACAGGAAACTTTTATTTAGATTATATATTTATGCTGTGATTATTCTGCATGTGTGTAGAACACATCTGCTGGCTACGGAAACTATTTTATTCTAATTATGCCAGTAGACGCATTTTGCAATTTTAGGCAACTGTTCCTATTAAACATTGCTGAGAAACAGATTTTCTTTTTCACATCCTCTCTTATTTATTTCCTCCTCACTTTATTTATTTCCTATAAGATTCTCAATTTTATACAAATGGGCCAGCCAATTTTTATAATTGAATGCACTTAGTAATCAAAATGATCTTAATCCATAAAATCAAGGAGTTTATTTTTTTCCCCCAGGCATTTAGTTTAGCTCCCTCATATAGTTCTCTAATAGATCTGTTATACCTTATCCCAAACTCTACACGAGATTTGTAAGGCTCTGAACTTCTAAATAAGAGTTAGGCCCAGGTAAATGTTTTATACATAGCCTTCACACATTTAAGTGCAAGTAACAACGTGGCATGATGCATTTCAGACAAGTTCATCTTGAGCGAGCTTAGGGCTCTTCCCCAAGGCTCAAGATAGATCTTTGTGGTGCTCCTTCCCGGTTCCAATTGACATAGCTCAATGTCCTAATTTTCCATGCAAGAAAGGTTGCTTCACCTCCCGCTCCCCATCTGCTGCCCTCTCAACATCATCAGCCAGGCAGGAAAAAACTCTGCCCATTGCTACCCTCCAGTGATTGGAGATGGTTCTGACAGATGACTAGACTTGCAGGTTTAGCTGACTACTAGCTACTTGTTCCTGCTCCCTGACCCTCTGTCAGACTGAGAAGCTATTGAGCTTTGAGAAAGGACAGGTAAAGTGGATGACGGCTCTTTTTTCCATCTGTAGAGAGACCTGCATAAGCCCAAATAGTGGATGACAGATGCAGGAGAGGAATTGCACAAGCTGGCATTTAGTCTGCCTCTTTAACACAACCATCAGCTCTTATTCACATGATGTGGGAATATAGGTTCAGTGCAGTGGTGGGTTGCTCCTGGTTTGGCCCGGTTCGGGTGAGCTGCTAGTGGTGATGATGTGATATCACCGAACCGGTTCTCTTTGACTGGGAGATGGGCCCGCCTGCCCGTGTTATACCTACCTTTATTTGTCGTTTTTTTAGCCCAGCTGATAGGCACGGCAGAGTGGATTGCCACACCTCAGCTGGGCAGAAATCTAATGCGCTTGTGCGGAGTGCTAGTTCGGCGCATGTGCGAGTGAAACAAGCATGCACATGGTGATCGCACGCAAAGCACGAAGAGAACCGGTGGTAACACCGGTTGGAACCCACCATTGGTTCAGTGCTCTCCTAGGAGAATGGCAAACTCACATTAAAAGCAGTGTGAACAACAGGTGATAATTTGGAAGGAGGCAGGGCTTTGCTATGAAACTGCAGAGAGAAAAAACTGGGTCTCTCTTTTGCTTACTTAACTATCACTTGCTATATGTTACTTGACATATGAGCTGATTCAGGTCTCCAGGGCTTTGAAATGGAGATATGGGAAGATGCAGGGGGAAGGGCTGCATGTCTGCGCTGAGATTGTTTGCGAGTTGGGAAAAGCCTTTAGAACAAATGTCAGGTAATCACATACTGTAGGTTAAGACATTTCTGTATCACTGTCCTAAAATTAGCAGAGAGTCATCTTTAAGAGTGAATAGTTGGTGTTATTTTGCCTGGTGATTGTCATAGCCACTACCTATTTTTTCCTCTGCTCCTCCAATATTTATTTATTTATTTATTTATTTATTTATTTATTTATTTATTTATTTATTTATTTATTTTATTATTTCTATACCGCCCTTCTCCTGAAGGACTCAGGGTGGTGTACAGCCTAATTAAAAACACAAGACAGATAATATTTAAAAATAATTAAAATTATTAAATAATAGGCCCGATTTATAAAACCCCGAATTTAAAATCCCATTTAAAACCAATTAAAATCTTTATATTGATAGCCCAGCCTGGCGGAACAACATGGTTTTGAGGGCACAGCGAAATACACGGAGATCAGAGATTTTACGAATTTCTGGGGGGAGTTCATTCCAAAGAGCAGGGTCTACCACAGAGAAGGCCCTCCCCCTGGATGTCGCCAGCCGACATAATTTGGCTGATGGCACCCTGAGGAGACCCTCTCTGTGGGAGCGAACTGGCCGGTGGGAGGCTACTGGTGGCAGAAGACGGTCTCGAAAGTACCCAGGTCCAATGCCATGGAGCACTTTAAAGGTGGTCACCAACACCTTGAATCGCACCCGGAAGACCACTGGGAGCCAGTGCAGCTTGCGCAGGAGGGGTTCACATGGGCACAACGAGTTGCGCCCATAACCACCCGCGCAGCTGCATTCTGGACCAATTGGAGCCTCCAGATGCTTTTCAAGGGGAGCCCCATGTAGAGAGCATTGCAGTAGTCCAGTCGGGAGGTGACAAGGGTGTGAGTGACTGTGCGCAAGGCGTCGCGGTCCAGGCGAACCTGATAAAAAGCCCCCCTGGCCACGGCTGTCATATGTTCTTCTAAAGACAGCCGTGCGTCCAGGAGGACGCCCAGATTGCGGGGCCTCTCTGTTGGGGGTAAAGACTCACCCCCAATAGTCAGCGATGGCAATATGCCCTATATACTGCTTTTCTAGCCTCGATATGAAAAAATGATTCCTCCAGGAAAAGTCTTTATTTCCCAAGGACTTTTCTCAACACCAATAGGAAAGTGCTATCATCCTGTGCTGGAGCTGGTACAAATCTCTGCCATTTTAAAGAAGTGGTGACTGCACCTTTATCTTGTATTCTGTCATGGCAATGAAGCAGAATAGAATCTGATTGCAGAAGAAGTGATGACATATGAGAAAGAAATCATGCCAAGAATGGCAACAGAAGACCTGTTGATCTTATGCTGATAGTGCTCCAATCCAGGGAGTGATCTCTGTGGAATGGCACAAAGGAGCCATTCTCTGCCATATCTTTCTCCTGCTTCTCCACCCATCCATGACACTGGAAGCATAGGAAGTGTAAGGTGAGCAGATATTTTGCTATTCAGTTCTTTGAACCCCAGAGTAGTCATGCCATTGAATTAGAAGATTAGAGGCACCCAAAAGATCTCCTTTACCTCTTTGTCTCCCCCAAACCCCAGGCATTGATCAGTGGTGGGCTGCTCCCGGTTATGTCCAGTTCTTTAGAACCAGTAGTAAAAGTGGCAGGAGGCTCCGCCCACCCACCCAGATGTCATAATTGATGATCTGTGCATGCGCAGAAGCTTTTGCACATGTGCAGAAGCACGCACGTGAGCAAAGCGAGCACACGTGCGCGCTCCCATTGCGAACCTGTAGTAAAGGTAAGTAGAATCCACCCCTAGTATCGATGCATGCAGTGGTGAGCAAAGTAATGCCATTCATTGAGGCTCCTTGCTAGGCGAAGGGTGGAGCATGAGTAATTGTAGACAGCTGCCTATAGAGGATTTATGTAGCTGTTTTGCCTTCAGCCTTTGTTGGCAACAATGGTTCAAAATTCCAGATCATGACTTTTGTTCCTGTATTTCCTTGCCCTTGACTATTGGATTGGCTGATTTCCTGACTCAACTCCTGGAACCTATTTGGAGCCTTCGATTGGAGCCTTGTCTCCAAACCTATTTGGAGCCTTGTCTATTGTTATCTTAGTGGTACTAGATAACTCCTTAACATTTGTGTCTTTGTATGTGTGTGCCTGCAACCTGGGACAGGACTTGCAAGCAACCACAAACATTAAATAGGGTTGCCCCCAAGGGTAATTTTGGATAAATTCTGCTCGATGATGTCTCCCCACCATTGTGTTGCCAAACAATACAAGCCAAACAACGCAAATTATATTGATGATCATTCTGTATCTTCTCCCTCAGTATTCCATCAAGGTAGCAAAATTGGAGACAAAATGGAGAATTGTATTTTGGAATGGCTAGAGGGCTTAATGCCAAATTAAACAGGATTTTGTTCACTTGTTTCATTAGCTCTGCCTCCATCTCCCCCTCTTTCCCTGATTATTCTCCATCTTATTTCTTTCCTCAAAAGATTTGGAATTGGATCACAAGGTTTGGAGATTGAGACAAACCCCCACCCCCACTAAATTTGTCTTCTGTATCCATAATGAATCCATTTAAGGAATCTCCAATGGAGTGCTTATTTATTGGGCAGGATGGGGGCCTGGAACAACTGGTTTCCTTCTAGTATTATCTAGTTTAGTCAATCAGATTATTTCTTTCCAAATTGCTGCAGAGTCTGAGAGTGAGGCTTCCCACTCAAATTAGCAATGAATTCCTGCTCTCACAGAGAAATCCCCCCAGGGAAGGCATCTTGAGACCAAGGAAGTAGTGCTATTCTTCATTTTTCTAAACCCAGATACCGCCTGCCAGCTTCAGCTTAGCTCTCTATCTGACTTAGAAGTCTTGTGCAATTTTAAGCTGCTCATTATTCAGTTTCTACATATGTTCCAAAAAGACAAATGATTCTCAAAGCCACGGCTTGAGCGTGAATGTGTGAATGACAAAGCCAATTTTATTGAAAGGTTCAGAGATTACAGAGCATCAAATACACCCTTTCTGTGAGGAATTGTCCTTGAAATGAGAAAGAAAAAAGCATATAAATCTTTACCAAAGAGCAAAAAAGCTATAGGCCCAGAAAATCAACTAGAAGAAGCTTGTTCAGACAGCAGGAGAAAAGAATTCTTATTTGGAACTCAGTTGCCTTTCCTTCCCAGAGCTTCTGATAAGTCTCACTGTTTGATTGTCATCAAGATGTGTGCTGAATACTTCCATAGTACATTTAATCAAGTGTCTAAAGGGACGACTTCATTGGATCTTTGCTCTGAGGCCATATCAAATTGGCCCCTCGTAGAGAGTAAGAAAGATGATTTTGATGGAAATACGTAAGCTCCTTTATCAAAGTGAGGAGGGATGAGACACATGTAAATTCACAACAAACAGACAATATTTATTTATTTGTTTGTTTGTTTGTTTGTTTATTTGTTTGTTTGTTTGTTTGTTCAATTTATATGCCACCTTTCTCCAAAGACTCAGGGCGAATATTATATATACTGTATATAATATTCAGAAGAGGCTCAGGCAAAGCCCTAGTTGACATAAAAAGTGGGAAGGGGTTCACTGCAATCAAACTTGCAAGATTCAACTACAATGACCAATCTCAATAAAAGTAGTTTTAGTATTCTTCTGGAGATGATTTGCTGGTCTGCTTTTCCTAATGAGCTGATGCTCCTTGAGACACCCATAGAAATTGTTAAATTTAAACAAAGCAGTTGGAGGTAATCTGACCTCATCAGAAATGCTAAAAGTCAATATAAAATGATGGACTTCCATATTGGTATCACTCATCTTGCCCATGCCGTATCATCCATGCAGATTATTTTATCCAGGTCTTCAAAGATGAGTTTGATTGATGAGCATCCTTTCAAAAGCAGTCTTATCAGCTGCCGTTGCTGACTTGTGTCATACTAGCGGTCATCCTGACACTCTACAGAAATTTAACAAAACCTGTGTATTATTCCCTTGTCCCACATGCTGGACAATACTCCTATTTTAGTATTATTATTATATGCAAATGATCAGAAACCTGCCCTCAATTACAATAAAATGAAATGTGCTTTCTCCACATGAACCTGTCATTCCATTTTTGAAAAGTTTATAGCTTTGGTATTATTTACTTATATATCAAATTTAGAAACCGCCCATGTCATTCACAGAGCGACTCTTTGACCAAAAGAGGAGGTATAAAAAGGACTTAGAAGTCTTCTTCTAAATCTCAGTGATCTACAGTCAACAACGAAGGATTGTCGTCGAGGCCCATAAACTTTCAAATGCTGCTCTGTATCTTGCTAATTATCACATAAATAACTGCAGCTACTACCCCAATGATCAGAATTCCCTAAGCAAACTACACCCGTATTTTTTAAAGTTCTCCAGTTACACCATCTTCACATGCACCCTTAATATTTCTCAACACTATTTGGGCTATTTGATAGTCGATGGTGAAAACTTATTACCTTTCAGTGACTGGAAAAATGTAAAAACAAAAAGCAAAACTCTAGACTTATTTTTTAAAAAGAATGGGGAAAAAGCCCAGGGAGAAAATTAGCTATTGAAGATAAAAATGCAATTAAAAATAGTTGCTGTGGTGTTTCAAACCAGCAGCCTTTATAATGCCAAGTGAGAATCTTAATCACCATGCTATTTCAGCAGTGTTGATAAAGGGAGGTAGAGAATCTATTTAAGTATATAATAGAATTGGCTTTTTTTAAAAAGCCGTTTTGTACTTACAGGTATTTGCATTTTAATATTTTAACTTTGTGTACGTGTGTGTATTTGTATGTGTGTGTGTGTAATCAGTATGTGCAGAAATACCAGCTCAAATGTGCTTTTTCAAAAGGTAACTGGACTTTGTTTTTCCTTGAAGATGTTTCGCTTCTCATCCAAGAAAGCCTCTTCAGTTCTGACTGAATGGCGGAGGATGGAAGGCTTTATATTCCTTGCGGTCAGTCCTTCAATCCTCCTCAGAACTGAAGAAGCTTCTTGGATGAGAAGTCTTCAAGGAAAAACAAAGTCCACTTGCCTTTTGAAAAAGCACTTTTGGGACAACCATGACAGAAAATCTGTATAGACATTCAGCTCAAAGGAAGGAAAACTCAGACACTTTTTCTGAATTCTTGCATCTTGTTCCCTTTCTAATAAAATTACTGCAATAACATTTAACACTGAAAGGCAAGTCACCTGGCAAAATATTTTTCCCCCAGATCAATTCATTCAGAATGTTACATAATTTACCGTTGATTCTTCCATTATTATCATTTCTGGAGTATAATCTGCAATTATCACTCAACTATGAATTTCTAATTTCAAATTGCATCCATGATGCCCTACATGGCATCAACTCATACTTTCTGATATAAAAATTTAATCTGTAAAATTTAATTTACAATTCCATTTCCATATTTGTATTCAATAGCTCCAAAAGACTAGATCACTTTCATTCAAGTCTATTGCATTCCTTCTTTCAGTTTGATAACAGAAAATATGTTGATATGTTATTGGGTGTTTTTTTTATTCGCACATTAATTCACACCTTTATTGCCACATCCATTTGCCTTCTATTTCATATTTCCATTTTAAGTGTGTCTGTTGTTAGATGAGCTCCACAGAAATTAATTTCTATTGTCTGTGGTGGCATTGGTCAATTGACTCTTTCCTATAACACTTTTGGTAAGATGGAAGAGATGTAGAAAAAAAATCACAAGTTTTAGTTGTACACATGCTATTTGCAGCATTTCCACATAGCAGTTAGGAATGGTTTAGCTAGTATGCCACAAGTAAAAACATAGCCCAATTTTACCTGTTTGCTATTCTGAACATGACAGGATCTCAAATCTTGCATGCCCGTCTATGGTGGCCTGCATCCCACCAACTTGAAGGAACTTGCAATGTGCTGACGTACCCAGAATACACATATTAAGGTCACCAGAAGATTTCCACAAATTCAAAACCCAAAAGTATTCTTTCCGTTTTTCCCCTCTCCCACTGAAAGCAAAGGGGGGGGGGGGAGAATAAGGATATCAGTGTCAGTACCACACAGAAACAAAGAATAAAAGTAAGTAAGATAGCACAAGACACCAATGGTTCTTGAGGAGTGACAAAGGTGACACAGGGTTATTCCCCAAGTAATGTGGGTAGGAACTTTCTAATAAAATTACTGCAATAACATTTAACACTGAAAGGCAAGTAATGTGAGCATTAATCACATTTCCCGAGGGGGGCTGAGAGGGATCTTACTTGAATATTTGAAAAATCTGATTTTCAAAAAAAATGGGGGGGGGGACTGTGATTAATAATAGAAGTCTTTTCATTTATGTCTGGTATGCAAGTGTAAGTGTGTGTGGGATGAAGTGGGTGGATGAATCATATCCTTAGATTTAGGCCTTATTTGATTTCAGGACGCCCAGTCTGGCACCTTGGTTCTTTTGTAACTGTGTGGATTTACAGAGATTAAACAGAGCATTACTTAAGGGGTGGGGGTGGGTGGGGAATAAGTATTTCCAGAAAATATCATGCCTCATATATTAATTCAACTGATTACATATATAGGGGCAAAGAAACATTTGGTGCAAATCATGAGCATCTCAACAAATTGCGGCACACACCTGCATCCAGCAGCAAAGCTGACAGGTTTTATCTAAGTGTATTGACGTTTTATATTTAAACATAAAATTTAATTATTTTTTCAGTCCACCTTCCATGCCACAAAAATGTCACAACACCACGTTATAAAAATAAGAGCATAAAAATAGCAACCTATACAATTTTCAGAGCTAGGGGTTTTTTGCAGCAAAAAGAACTAAGAGGCTACTGGGATGTTAAAGGTCAGTCAATTATTGCCTTTTTTTTTTTGAGATCACAACCTATTTCATCAGATGATGTAGTCCTGATAAAGAAATCTAATTCATCCAGTAAATGAAGGAAGGCAAGGAAAGGGGGGGAGAAGGAGGGAGGAATGTTGAAAGGCAAGGCGAGAGAAAAAATGACCACCCACACAGCTATAGTTACGGGCAACACAGATATTCTTACATTTGTTCCTTTATTCCTTTTTGTTCCCATATTATAATATGCTGTGGTTTGGGAGTGATTGCTCCAACTGAAATCATAACTCCAGTCAACTACAATTTTCAGAGCTTCTTAACATTATGGAGAACCTCTCAGAGTATATAGGCAATGTTTTAAGAATGTGTCCCAAATCCCTAGTGGCAATAAATGTCTTTAACGTTGGTGATGCTCCTTTGCTGGGAGAGAGGTAAGGTTAGCATGTCCTTCATCCATTTAGTTCTCTAGGCAACCTTCAACACTATTGACCATGATATTCTCCTGGATATCTATGAGGATTGAGATTGGAGGCTCTGTAGTTTGCTCAGATGACAGTTCCTGCTGATGTTGGAAGAAGAAAGGTCATCCCAGCACACGGTTCTCCAGTTTAGTAGAGTAAGCGGGGCAGAAGCATGCAGGAACTCTTTTTTCAGCTATGTGTTGTGGACAGTTTCCCAAATAAAATCAGATTAGCATCCTTCTGGGTTGAGTTCCAGAAACAGGTAAAAATGAAGCCTTTTGGAGAATTGCTTATGATGATTACATGCCATCAAACTAGTATTGACTCCTAGCAACCACACAAATAAACTGTGCAGTTTAAACATTAAACATGATCTGCTTTCAGTCAGACTTTTCAGGTTTCCAATGGTGCACCCATTGCTATTGAATTCAAGTCTATCTACCTTGCTGGTGGTCACTTCCACCTTTATCTGCATGACAGACCTGTCAAGAGCACCTGGCTTTCATCTCTGGAGCAGTAGGTGGACAACATTAACATATTAACGTAGTGTGTTTCATTTACAACTTTCATTAACCTGTTCATGTATAGGTTTTTGATTACATATTCTTGCTTCTTATTCTTTTTGCCTGTATTGTAAACTTTTATGAACCATAATGTAGAAATGTGACAGATAACTAAATAGGTTTTACAAAATTGCTATCTTCAGGAAAATAACTAGGAAAATAACAAAAGGAGGAGGGAAAATGTTTCTGATTTTCAAACCAAGATTGTTTGGAATACACTGGGATATTTTTAGAGTCCTTTCTCTCAACACGATGCCAAAATTCAATTGCAATATCTTTCACTAGCACTGCTCCTTTCATATACAGACTTATGACCACAATTGAGCCCAAAATGTATGTTGTTAAGTGATACTTTGTTAAGTGGGTTTTGCCTCACTTTACAACATTTCTTGCCACAGTTGTTAAGTGATTCACCGCAGTTGATAAGTTAGTAACACGGTTGTTAAGTGAATCTGGCTTCCCCATTGACTTTGCTTGTCAAAAGGTTGCAAAAAAGTGACCACATAACTCTGGGACGCTGCAACTGTCATAAGTATGAACCAGTTGCCAAGCATCTGAATTTTGATCACGTGATCGTGGGGATGCTGCAAAGGTTGTAACTGTGAAAAACGGTCATAAGTCGCTTTTTTCCATGCTGTTGTAACGTTGAGCAGTCACTAAATGAACTGCTGTAAGTCAGGGACTACCTGTATTCATATGATGACACAGTGCATGTCACAAGGGATGTAGCTTGCAATGTGTGGGCACAATGCTAATTTGACTACTTTGCTACTTACCTGTTCCCCCACCCATCTTCCACTGACTGTCTGATGCTTGTAAAGAAGTTTTGGGTTTATGGAGTTGCAGAGGGGAACTTTGTGCATGCCTCAGGTGTTCCAGAGCAGAGGTCTCCAACCATGACAACTTTAAGCCTGGAGGACTTCGACTCCCAGAATTCTGGGAGCCCTGTTCCAGAGCATTTCTGGTTTCAAATCTGTACAGGTGTAATAGAGAGCTTGCTGGCATATTTTCTATGAGATGCAGAATAGTGTGGGATTGTATTTGGGGCTTTCCCAAAGTTTTCTGAGAAGTAGTAAACAAACAAATGTTTTAAAGACCTCCCAGTGTGGAAATGTAAACTCCAGCTGTTTAAGTCAAAACTGTTTCCATCTTATGATACACAGAGTTTCCTCTTCAGTAGACAATAGAAGTGAGATCAGCTATAAATATTCCATGGGGTAGATGGGGGAGTAGTAAGTATTCTTTGTAGACATAGCAGATGTTAATTGGACTCTTCCTGTAAAAATATGCAGTGTATAATTCTCACCCCAATGAGATCTATGCTCTTGAAATAATTCAGAATTAGGTTACTCTTTCAACTTTCCTAGAACTAAGTACAAATCTTTGCTCATTTCCCCACAATGCTTGTTAATTATATATAGTTTGGAGAAAATCTTCAGGTCCACTTACTTTTTTCCCATTGTCTTCCTTCTCCTTAATGTATCCTTTTCCCAATTTACAGATTGTTTCCAATGAGACATGAAAAAAAGAAGAAGAGCAAAACATGAGAAAAGCAGATTTAACTCATTTCAGGGTTCCTCCAGCAAACATCTCTTTTCTGAGTTTATTGAAGAATACTTCGAAACTTACATACAATCATATGATAATTTTGTATCTGCTTATAATGGATGCCTTTTATGCACTTCTATGACATTTACTATAAATAGATCAGAAATCTAGAGGCATGTCTTTATAAATATACTTTTATATTTCATGCAAGCATTCTCAAATTGGGGAAATAAAGAAGTGAGTAGTTGATTATATTCAAGTCAGGGACTTAAAGGATTTTGGGATTTAATTTAAAGAATTTTAAATTAAATTAATTTAAAGGATTAAAGAAGGACTAGGGGAGACATGATAGCACTGTTCCAATATCTCAGGGGCTGCCACAAAGAAGAGGGAGTCAAGCTATTCTCCAAAGCACCTAAAGACAGGACAAGAAGCAATGGGTGGAAACTAATCAAGGAGAGAAGTAACCTAGATACCTAAGGAGAAATTTCCTGACAGGTAGAACAATTAATCAGCAGAACAACTTGCCTCCAGAAGTTGTAAAAGTTGTAAATTTAATTGTGTATATGCTGGTGCCTTATATTTTTCGTAATCTTCTAAAACAAAATAATTCAAAAAATACAATGATGTCCAAGGAAATCCAGTATACAGAAACACAGATTTAATAGACCTTGATTGACTGAACTTGGATGCAATGGACAAATACATGTTCCATATTCTGTATGTTTGTGTGTGTGCATTAAATTCTATGTATAATTTTATGCATTGAGAAAAGCATTTTTGGATTTAACGGACATCCTGCTTTAATGGACACTCCATTAGTCTCTTAAGTTGAGGTTTTATATATGACTATTATGGTGGCCTATTTATTAATATCCAATTACTGAGATGAAGAATAAAACATGTGAAAGAGAATGGAAACTGTATTCAATTTTCCAGACGACTGATGACATGGTAAATGGCCCTTTTGTTGACATACTGCTTAGCATTTTCTATCTGCGACTTGAAAGAAATCACCTTGATTGTCAAAAACTGAGGTCAAATGTATCAAGTAGATAATCAGGAAAAAGAATAAATCTAATTTTCACAAATCAGACAGGATAAAATATCAACATTAACCTTGCCCTTTGTCAACCAGAGATAACCAAACATGGTCTATGCAAATTTTTGAATAGGCATCCATCAGTAACTGCAGTCTGGAGCTATTGTTTAATTCCCCAAAGAAACAAAAATCTATCTTCAGGTTACAATGTATATTCTCTCATTTTTCACATTCACACAAACTTTATTAATACCAAGGTATTATTGTTAATCAAAAATATATAGGAATCATCACTTTATAAGCATCACAAAAATATTGAAAGACATGTTAATCTCTGCTTATGGACTCATAAGCCAAAAGGTAACACTCCACAATGAAAAGGAATGGGAAGAACCAAGCACAGAGCAACTGTCTATTAGTAAATGGATTTAGGCATTTCTTAAATTTGAAATCCTTCAGACTGAATTGCTTCTCCAGTGCCGTGTTCAATGCACGATGCAGAACTACATGAGAGAGACCTTAGTTTGCTTAATCAACACAAGCTATATTTTTCATAGTATTTTTACAAAACTTTGAAATTCTTTGAACCTTGGGTTGGAAAAGTTGTTTATTGCTAATTCTTTAAAAGACAGTGTGAGTGACCATTTGGAAATTTAAAAACAAAACAAAACAGGAAAACTTGGACATCTACAGACATTTGAAGACGTGTAATACAAAATCTTCCTTCAGTTAAACTCTACTCAAGATAAGCATAAGTTGTGTGTGCATAGGAGTAGAGGGAAGCATTAGTAAAAAGTCATTTGCCTTCGGCTTTTGGATTTTTCTTTAACTTCTCAATCCTAACAACATGCTTGGAATCCAACCAATAGGGCAACATTCTGCAATAACTGAATGTAATTTTTCAATCGTCCATCATCTCTCACCTAATTCTAGCTATAGGTTTGATCCAATTAAGCTGACAACCAATACTTCAAAACAGCATTTCTGACCAAACATTGACAAAGACCAATCAAGTGCTATGGCGATATGTAGTTGCATTTTTAACAAAAAGGAAATGATTTTTGTTCAACGTTCATACAATAATTTCTACGAATCCTAACAATAGGGCAATGTCCTGCAGTAACTGAGTGTAACTGGTTTTTCAATCGTCCATAATGACCATTACAAAATACATCGTGGGTCGTTATGCTGACCCCTCAAGTGGGTGACCTCATTCTGTCTTTACTCTTTGTGTTTTTTTTTCTTTTTTTGGCAAATACAGCTAATTATAACTGGTAATGCTGTTCCTGTTTGAGGCACTGCAAATACCTAATTGCACTGAAGATCCCTCATTCCAATTAGTAAGTGGCCTTTGAGTTGCACTGTGCCTTAATGCTTTAATCCTAGGAAAAATTGAGAGAGAATAACATTACTTTGATAGCAAGCCATTCCAAGAATGGTTGAAATAATATATTCATGTCTGATCAGTGTGAAAAAATGCCACAAAAAGGAGGGGGGGAGACAAACCACATGTCCATCCTCATGCCTGCCAGCAGGCCAGGTGTTTGTAAGTAAAAGAGAGATCTGCAGCACATCGCTTTGGTAACCTGCAAAGGAGTCATTTTTAAATAGCTTTGATGAAAAATGAATCACTAATAAAGCACTAGTTCAAATCTTGTCAATCTCAAGAAGCCAAATATTTGCAAAGGAGTTTGGTCTAGTGGTTAAGATGCTGGCATAGGAACCAGGCGACTGTGAGTACTTGTTCTGCTTTAGGCATTAAAACCAGCTGGGTGACTTTGGGCCAGTCACTCTTTCTCAGATCAATCCACCTCACAAGGTTCTTGTTATGTTGAAAATAGGAGAAGGCATGAGTACAGGTAGTCCTCAAATTACAACAGTTTGTTTCCTGTCCATTTGAAGTTACAACAGCACTGAAAAAAGTTACTTTGGACCATTTTTCACTCTTACAAAAAGTCCATGGAGATTCTCAGTCATCTAGGTCATGGTTGTCCCAAAGGTGTTTTTTCAAGAAGCAGCTGGACTTTCTGGTTTTTCTTTGAAGATGTTTCACTTCTCATCCAAGAAGCTTCTTCAGCTCTGACAGGATAGTGGGGAATGAAAGGATTTATATTCCTTGCAAACAGCTGGTCATTTGCCTTCTTTTAGCGGGTTGCTAAGGTCACCTGGAAGGTTATCTGTGTCATCAGAGTCACCTGAGTGTGTTGGAGATAGATGATGTTGCACCCCTCCCCCCCTGTTGAGAGAGGGCTGTTCAATTTTGACATAGATGGTCTTTTTGACATCATCTATCTCCAGTCTATAACACAGTCCTTTCAACAGTTCCAAGAAGGCTCTACACCCATTTGCACCACTCAGGTTATCCTAAGGACACAGATAAACCTCCAGGTGACCGTAATGACCTGCTACAAGAATGCAAATGACCAGCTGTTTGCAAGGCGTATAAATCCTTCCATTCCCCACCATCCAATCAGAGCTGAAGAAGCTTTTTGGATGAGAAGCTAAACGTCTTCAAAGAAAAACAAGAAAGTCCAGTTGTTTCTTGAAAAAGCACCTTTGGGAATTTTACAAAAAGTGAGTGAAAAATGCAGCATCTCCATGGTCACCTGATCAAAATTCAGATGCTTGACAAATGGGTCATATTTATGACAACTGCAGTGTACAGGGGTCACATGATCACCTTTTGCAAACTTCTGACAAGAAAAATCAACGGGGACGCCAGATTTACTTAACAACCCTGTTACTTAAGAACTGCAGTGATTAATTTAACAACTGTGGCAAGAAAAGTTGTAAAATGGAGCACAATTCGCCTAACAAATATTGCGCTTAGCAACAGAAATTTTGGACTCAATGATGGTCGTAAGTCAAGGACTACCTATATTACATATGTCTGAAATTATTTATAAAAAATAATAAGGGCAGGATTCAAAAAAATCTAATTAAAAAATGGTAATCTTCTCCATGACCCCTTAGGGGAGGGGCACCAATCAGTGGCTTCCAAACCTCTTTTCTGTAGAGGTTAATATTCTAGACATGTCATATGAAATTCTCATTTCTATCATTCTTAGATGGAAAAGGTATTAAACTTGCTCAGTTTTGAAATGGGCTTAGCATGGCTGGCTGCAGCCTGTGCTGGAGGGACGAGAGAATAAAAACGTTGCAGTTTGGAACTGCTTTGGGGCTATTTTTATGTCTTACAAAGTTTTAACCTGAGTGGTGACTTAATGAGCAATGCAATGAGCACCGCTGAACATACCTTGAATATTCTTTTTGACAGACAAAAATACATTGACGTGACTATGACTCTGGGCAAAGACATAGTAGCTGCCTGTACATCCCCTAATCAGTTGCAATGTATTCCCAAGAAAAAAGAAATATTTTGGGTTTAAGGAATAGCAGGCATATACAATACAAGCTTGCATTTTTTCTGACGTATCTTCCTGTCTTTGAGTAGGAAGCACAATCCACTTTTCAAGTATGGTAAGTGGTGCTAAAATGTATTGACAAACATATGTGCGTATTTGTACATAAGTGTACGTATTTTTGCATATGATCTAAATAAATTGAAAAGTGAAATATTGCTTTAAATAAATGGTGTTGCTGTGCTTTTATTTAAGATAAAACTGCAGCAGAAGCAGCATTTCTTTGCTCCTATAATCCTACAGGTTACCAGAGGTATTAAGAGCAGTGACTGTCATTACAGTCTTAATCTCCTCTTAAGACCCGTCCTGTTTCTATTCCACTTTCTTCTAATTGGAAGACCTTTAGGTTTTCTTCTTCACTCTGTTTTTATAAGAAGAGCCCTTCCTTCCTTCCTTCCTTCCTTCCTTCCTTCCTTCCTTCCTTCCTTCCTTCCTTCCTTTCCTTTCCTTTCCTTTCCTTTCCTTTCCTTTCCTTTCCTTTCCTTTCCTTTCCTTCCTTCCTTCCTTCCTTCCTCTCAGAGATGCAGTTTTTTCTGTTAGGCCTTGTAACTTGCATTGTAAATGTCACTTATTCCTTTGAACGCTAAGCATCTTTCTCTCAGATTGTTAATGAGCTGCTCTCTCTTTCTCATAAACATGCTCTCAGCTAAATATGGGACCCAGTAAATGAACTGGAGGATTTCAACATGTTTTCCTCTATTTTTCCTGACAATATTGGAATGGGATGGGATCAGTGGTGAGTTGAACCAGTTTGGGAGAAACAGTAGTGGTGATGGCAGGAGGCTCCGCCCACCTACCCGGATATCATCACAGATGCTCTGCACATGTGCAGAAGCACCATGCACTCCTAATTCTAAACCAGTAGTGAAGGTAAGTGGAACCCACTACCGGATGGGATGGGATGGGATGGGATGGGATGGGATGGGATGGGATGGGATGGGATGGGATGGGATGGGATGGGATGGGATGGACTGGACTGGACTGGACTAGAATAGAATAGAATAGAATAGAATAGAATAGAATAGAATAGAATAGAATAGAATAGAATAGAATAGAATAGAATAGAATAGAATAGAATAGAATAGAATAAATGTGCCTATGTGTACATATATATAATTGGGGTAAGGTGGTAGGAGACACTTTTAACACTATTTTAGCAAAGTGGTTAACAGACTGATTTTTTTCCATTAACAGATTACACTATTAACATAATTTTATAATATTAACTTTCTAAGTATATACAGTATAATACTATACCATTTAATTTGTATGCTTAAAGTAGTGCGACATTAGTCTTCCTCAGCCTAAAGTTCTCCAACTGGTCAACATTCAACCCTATTCCTATTCATTCCAGTTGGGAATATATTGTCTGTGAGCGATGGATATTATAGTCCAACACACATGGAGAGGGAAAGGTAAGAGAACAACTGCACAATAAGTTTGTTGTAATATACACCTATAATGCTAATTTGGGCTATCATTTCCTTAACTCTTCTCTCACTATCAGTAAGAATCTACTTTCTAGTCACACCTAGAAAAAACATTTTACTTTCAAAGAATCTTTATTCAAATTCTTGTTTGTTCCGTTGAAAATACTTTATTGTGCTCAGTTAGAAGTAAGCAGCAGCTCAGATTCCTTAAGTACATCCCATATTCAAAAGTTAGATTATTTGGGGCAGTGGTGAAATCCAAATTTTTTTACTACCAGTCCTGTGGGCATGGCTTGGTGGCCATGGTGTAGCTTGGTGGGCATGGCTTGGTGGGCATGACAGGGAAAGGATACTGCAAAATCTTCATTCCCACCCCACTCCAGGGGTAGGATACTGCAAAATCCCCATTCCCTCCCCACTCCTGGGGGAAGGATATTGCAAAATCTCCATTCCCACCCCAATCTGGGGCCAGCCAGAAGTGGTATTTGCCGGTTCTCCAAACTACTCAAAATTTCCACTACCGGTTCTCCAGAACCTGTCAGAACCTGCTGGATTTCACCCCTGATTTGGGGGTAAAAATGTCACTAGGTCCTTCCAGCTCTGAAAAGTGAAAGTAACTGAAAGTGTATCAGGTGGGCAAAGTAATCCACGCAAAACGTCTCAGCACTGTTCTGCTTCTAAGTAAAATAAGAAAAAGATCTAAAATTTTCTGTTCAGTTGAACAAAGAAACATCTATTCACTGAATTTATACCAGGAAACCAACAGAAACAACTTTCGGAAATCTGTTCTTACCATCCTATAAAATGCAAGGTTGTCTTCTCCTTCACATGTTTTTTTTTTTTTAATGTTCAGTGATTTGTTTGTGTCACAGTGTGGAAAATTATCACATTCATCAGGCCACTCAAAGCCAATATCATTACAATAGTTCGAATGACTGAAGCCATAGTCATGAAATATGGAATGCTGTTTCTCAATCTATACATTGGTTTGCAGCCGTCATAAAAAACAGACTCATCTAGCATCCAGCAGAGCAACACAATAATCTGTATTCCTTGGCATAAAATATGTGGTGGGGGGAGGAGGAGGGTCCAATTATTACAGTGTTGGAACAGCACACAAGGCATTAACAATAAAATAGGAAGGTAAATTAATGCATTCCGTAAGAACAATGGCTGGATAATTAATGACACATAGAAATAGTATGGAAAAATCCTATTGGTGCAAAAATAAGTATCAAACAATAAATAGGTGGATTCGTCCCATTAGGAAAAGCATGATATTACAGCCGCTTTTTAAAAACAAGAGCAAATTACTATTTTCTAATTAAAATACATTTTTGATATTTTTTTTTATTTAGCTGTGGAGTTAAAATACAAAGTTGGTCAAAAGAAAAAAAAGGAAGAAAAAAGAAACAAATATCAAATGCTGACAATATTTTTTTAAAAAAAAAACATGTACAAACCATAACAAATACTATAACAAATATATTGTTAGCACTAGCATTAAATATAAATCGTCCACCTGGTTGAATGCTGAAAAATATATATATGAAATATCTGGTACATTCTCCCCCTCCCTTTATACAACTGAATTAAAAGTACTTAGAAATTTTTCTATCTATATTTAATAAAAATACAATGTTGTATAATTATGCAACATAATTAAAATACTTTTTAATGCCCTTTTTTTGCTGAACGAACTCTTGCCCCACAAGAGTTTATATATCAAATAGGGATATATAAATCCACTCTTTGAATTATCTTTCCAAAGGTATTTTAGATGTTTCAAACAGGCTAAGAAAGCGGCCCCCAATCGTTTCGGCACCAGGGACCAGTTCCATGGAGAGAGGTTTTCTGTGGACCAGAGTGGGTGTGGTTTCACATGCTGCCTTGCATCCTGAAGATGGGGCTTCATTTGTTTGTGTGGACCGTTTTCTGGCATGCCGTGGACCAGGGCCAATCCACAGATCAGGGTTGGGGGCTCCTGGGCTAAGAAACAACAATAAAGAACAGGAGCTCAACTCCTTTTCAACAATAGGCACTTCAAAGGAAAGTTATCAGATTTCACAATACGAATCAAGATGCCACTTCTCTGCACTGGGTCTGTTTTTCTAAGCCCCAAGGTTTCCTGTGACATTTACCAAATGAGATCTTTCAAAATAAAAAAACAACAAGCAAAATAAATGACAAGAACGAATGGGTAAAATTGAAAAATAAACTAATTATCTAGCTATGAATAATGGCTAGATAATTGCTAACATCTAGAAATAGCATTATTTTATTTCTTCAAACATAGGGATAAAAATGATTGCTCTGATGTATTAGGAATGACACATATTCAGAGTTGTTGTTTTTTTAAAAAAAACTGAGACAAGTGCAACTGGTTACTTTGGAATTTAAGTTTGCCCTAAAATGGTAGGAATTTGTGACGAGAACTAAAAGGAAGTTAAAGCGTGATGGACAAGGATCTGGATATGAAAAGAATGTGTTGCTCCAGAAAAGAGTAACTTAAAAAAGACAAAGAAAAAAATAAAGACAGTTCATGAACAAGTAAAATTGTAGAACAGAAAGGCATAAGACTCTTGCAACTAATAGAAGTAGGTTGGATTAGTGGTGGAATTCAATTTTTTTTACTACTAGTTCTGTGGGCGTGGCTTGGTGGGCGTGGCTTGGTGGGCATGGCAGGTGAAGGATACTGCAAAGTTTCTATTCCCACCGCACTCCAGGGGAAGGATACTGCAGAATCTCCATTCCCACCCCACTCCAGGGGAAGGATACTGCAAAATCCCCATTCCCTCCCCACTCTGGCGTCAGCCAGAGGTGGTATTTTCTGGTTCTCCAACTACTCAAAATTTCCACTACCGGTTCTCCAGAACCTGTCAGAACCTGTTGAATAGTACCCCTGGGTTGGTTGGTGCAAAGGAATCAGGAATATAAATTGGCAATGCTTGAGCAATAGAAGAAAAAAATGGCTGGCAATTTCATTAATAAGAAAAACATCTAGTGAATTGACTGAGAAAGAACTAAGTCTTAAAGAGGCAACCAGATGAGGGGACTGATTCTGACAGGAAGATAATCCAGCTCAGAAAAAAGGATCAGAGAGGTGTGAGAAAACTGCCACAAACCCCAACAGTTGTAAGGGAGTGAAGAGAAGGGAGAAGAATGATTTATTTAAATATGTATTATACCTATAGAAGAGAATATTTGTAGCTGAGGGTTCAACTGTGGGATTCTTGGTTCTCTCTGAGGTTGGTTTTCTTGCAGACGTTTCATTACCCATCAGTACTGATAACTGATGATATTACCTAGCTGGCTCATGAAACGTCTGCAAGAAAACAAACAACCTCAGAGAGCATCAAGAATCCCACAGATATGTATTACACATACACACACACACACACACACACACACACACACAAATATGAATGATAGGACTTCTAATTTCTCAGCAAGTCTCCCACTGAATCCACTATTTAGCATCAGATGGCAGTACAAGTATTTCCCCTTTCGGACATAAGCAGACACAGGTTGAGTCTTTCTTTCACTTTTTGCAAGACTACTTCACCCTTGGCCAAGCACAAAAATGTTCCTGAATAATTGAACTCTCCTCCATTAATTTATTTTCCTTTCATCTTTTGATAGCCAGTTTGGTATAGAAATTAAGTCACCAGGCTAGAAACCAGGAGAATTCTAATCCCACCTTTGACATGAAGCCAGCTGGATGACCTTGAGCCAGTAACAAAATCTCGGCCTTAAGAAAAAGAAAAGCAATGACAAACCACTTCTGAAAATGTTGCCAAGAAAACTACAGGACTTATCCAGGCTCAAAAGCACAACCACACATATACATACACACAAAATGCTTTTTTTTCTGGCTTGCTTTGCTTTCCCATCCCCATTCTTAGTACAGTTTTACACAGTTATTTGCATTCTAACATTTTCTACCTATTTTTTGAACGGCTCAAACTGGTGTAGGAAGTTAGCACCCACCCCTCTCCTAGAAGAATGAAATATTTTAGGAAATATTAAAAAAGGCAGAATATTATATTTCCCTGGATGAGAAATAGAGAAACATGTTTTAAAGACAAAGCAGCTTTCTGTCTCCCCCCCACCCCCCACCTTTGTCAATGGGCCATTAAGGTCTCAGCCAAGCTCACTCATTCCTCCCACCTTTGTCAATGGACCATCATCTGCAACACAATAGGACCCATCTAGCAACAGAAATTCACCACATGGCACCTGGGAAGATTACATCAGCCAGCAAGGCTAACTAAGACTAAGGTGACCAGATTTTAACATTGGTAAAGAGGGACATTGTGGGCGTGGCTTATTTTGTGGGCGTGGCTAGCTGGTCATGTGACTGGGTGGGCGTGGCTAGCTGGTCATGTGACCAGGTGGCCATGGCTATGTGTATAGGGTAAGGTGAACAGATTTTAACATTGGTAAGAGGGACACCATTGTGGGCGTGGCTTATTGTGTGGGTGTGGCTTGGTGGCCATGTGACTGGGTGGGCGTGGCTAGCTGGTCATGTGACCGGGTGGCCATGGCTGTGTGTATAGGGACTACTCAGAGGGCTGAAAAGTCATTTCTGACAGGTCCTCACACTTTTGACTGGTCCTCACACTTATGACCATCTTCACATTTATGCCCGTGCAGCATTCTTAACAACCATGTCACTCATTTCACAACTGCTTCTCTTCACCATGATGACAAGATAGGGCAAAAACATAAAATGTGAGGACAGTCGTAAGTTCGAGGACTGGTCAAAAGTGCGAGGACCAGTCAAAAATAACTTTTTCAGCCCTCTGAGTAGTCCATATGCACAAAAGGACTAACCAGAGGGCTGAAAAAAGTCATTTCTGACAGGTCCTCGCACTTTTGACTGGTCCTCACACTTATGACCATCCTCACATTTATGCCCGTGCAGCATTCTTAACAACCATGTCACTCATTTCACAACTGCTTCTCTTCACCATGATGACAAGATAGGGCAAAAATGTAAAATGTGAGGACAGTCGTAAGTTCGAGGACTGGTCAAAAGTGCGAGGACCAGTCAGAAATAACTTTTTCAGCCCTCTGAGTAGTCCATATGCATAAAAGGATACAGTAATAGAGAGGGATGAAGGAAGGGAAGGGAAATTAGAGTAGGAGTGACAGTTAAGAGAGGGAGGAAGAGAGGAGGAGAAGGAGAAAGGAAGAGGAAGTAGGGAGGAGAAGAAGAGGGGTGGAAGAGAAAGTAAGAAGGAAAGAAAAGAGAGGTGGTAGGTTTGAGGAGAAAGATTGCTGTACAATAAAAAAGATGAAAGGGAAGAAAGCCAACCCCAAACAAATATAAAGATATTAAGATAAAGAATGAATTGTTAAACTTTAAAGAATAAAAGAGAACAAATATGAATAAATAGCAATAATTAGAAACACACATACATACAATGTATTTTCTTTGAACAGAATATTTGGCTGGTTCACAAATTTAAACAGTGTTTAGTCATTTCAATTAAATTTACAATTTCTATATTTCCTTTTTGCCATATTTATTCCTCATCTATTTTTTAAAAAAATTTTTACCCTTCATCCTCATCTCTAATCTTAATCAAATTCAATTTTTCCCTTCTATTCTATTTTATACCCCTTCCCATTGTCATCTATTTTTATATCCATCCTCACATTGGTTAATTATGTAATTATGTAATACAGTTGTTTAATACAAATTCAACATTTTAATATAAATCAATTAGTTATATAACTATCTTTTTTGTATATTAATCAATATGAACATGAATATTCCAATTATTTCCATGCAATCCAATTTCTTACAAATCAATTAATTATACTTACCAATAATAATAAACCAAATAATTTCCCCCATATATTCCTCCAAACCACAACTTAACCATTTCTGCTTTCAACACAGTATACAATTAATAATATCTCAATTATTACAATTCCCTAGTTAAAAAGAGCTTTTTTTTCTTTTGTGTTTTAAAATCTTGAACTCTCCTCTTTTGCCCTAAATAATTTTCCATTGTTTGCACTTACCTTTTTTGGTGAGGAAAAGGAAAATAAATCTGCTGCCTAATTTTCCAACGTTGCAAGCAAACCGCAAAGCCAACAGCCTGTTTTACTTTCAGTTTCGTTTTGAGCTTGGTTTGCACAAAGAGGAAAAAAAAACTGAGCAATTTAGCAAGAGCAGAGCCCTGTGCAAATCAGCTGAGAGGGGGAAGCCGAGCTAATTAACGTAGGGCGGCCCTTTGAAGCCCCGCGGCAAGAGTTTAAACAGGTTTTTTACCTCTAGCCATCAGCGGGGATTCAGGAGGCAGCCGGGAACCAGGAGGCAGAATGAAAAATCGGGACTTTTTTAAAACGCCGCGGGACGCGGGACAAATTGCTCAAAAGCGGGACTGTCCCGCCAAAAGCGGGACGTCTGGTCACCTTAACTAAGACCCCCACCCTCTGGGAGTCTGACAACCAATCAGGATACTCTTCCCCAGGAAGTTCAAAGTGCAGAGAGGGCATAAAAGGCACACTCAGCATCTTGACCCTTTTCTGTTCAGGAACTCAAACCATGTGATCCTGTCCACCATTAAACCATCTTTCCAAGCAGTCTCCATATTTCCAGTGTCTTTTTCCCCACTTGGAACTGAACCCAGAAGGATATTTCTCCCAACACTTGCATTTTTGCATTCCAGCAATGTTACCAGATTCCTGGTGAACTAAGCCAATCAACTTGCTTGCTTGAGTTCTCTAAGATGAAATGTTTCAAATATTATAAACTTTCCTCATGATAATTCTGATCACTTTTTCTGAGTTTTTTGTATACAGCCATTTTAAAATATTGATGGTGGTCCTCGGGTTTTTTTTTTCTCCCATAACTCCCAGTGTGGAATTTGGATTTCATGAGAGCATCATCTAACACAAGGATCTCAAACTCAAAGTCTGTGGGCTGGATCCGACCTGTGGGGTGCTTAGATCTGGCCCACGGGGCCAGCCTGAAAATATAAAAGGACCGGCCTGTGGTGCCTCTGCCCGCCAAAATGGCCTGCAGTGTTTTCAGCAGGCAGAGTGCTGCAGGAGGCCATAGAGGCCAAAAGTGGGCCGCGGGGGTGGGGGCGTGCGAGGGGTGCCCATGGCTCATTTTTGACCAGCAGAGTGCTGCAGGAGGCTATGGAAACAAAAAATGGGCCACAGGGGATGTATAAGATTCCCCATACCCTACTTTGGCCAGCAAAGTGTTGCAGGAGAGCGTCCGGCCAAAAATGGGGTGAGGGAGGTGCGCACATGGCCATTCTGCACCCTGTTTTGGCTGGCAGATTGCTCCAGGAGGCATCTGTCCCATCTCTCTCCCCCTCCCCACCCCCTTGGCTGGCCCACGGAGGAGAACTACAATGCTGATCTGGTCCTCAATGAAATCCAGTTTGACATCCCTGATCTAACATTTTCACCTGAATGTTTGCAATCTCTAGATTTCTCTCTAGTTAACTCAGCTCATACCCCATCACTCTGTACAACATTGAGATGTTTAGCTATGCTGTACATTGCTTTTCCCTGAATAGAAGCTCAATTTCATGTGGATTGTGTGACCAGATACTATGTACTGTGTTATGTAAATCAGATGCAATGACCCTATTGTGATCTTCTGAACTGATACAATTATGTGAATTGTGCTGCAACAGAAAAGTACCACAAAACATTTAGCTTAGCCCTTTTCCAAGTTCAGGCTAAGCCTAAAGTCTAATTAAATTTTTCAGGCTTCTCTGTTATAGCAGAGTGGCAAAAACGTCCTGTTCCTGTTGGACTATCTCCTTTGAGATTAGTTGTTTTACAACTTCACAATTGCTCTCCTGGGATGAAGCACCTGGTTCTGGCCAATGATCAATAAATAAAATGGCAGTTGGAATTAAGTATACACACAACAAAGATGATTAGGGGCTGGAAGCTATAACAAGAATGGTTGCAGGAATGGGGTATGTCTAGTTTATTGAAAAGAAGGACTAGGGGTGACATGATAACAGTCTTCCAATATCTAAGGCAGGGGTGTCAAACTGGCAGCCCATGAGCCGTAAGTGTCACATGCAGGCCATGACCACCCCAGCTCCGCTAAGGGAAAAAAAGTTATGAAATGGCATGTGATGGCAATATGACGCCGTGAATTTGACACCTGTGATCTCAGGGGCTGCCACAAAGAAGAGGGAGTCAAGCTCTTCTCCAAAGCACCTGAGGGCAGCACAAGCAGCAATGGATGGAAACTAATCAAGGAGAGAAGCAACCTAGAACTAAGGGAAAATTTCCTGACAGAACAATTAATCAACAGAACAACTTACCTCCAGAAATTGTGGGTGCTCCAACACTAGAAGTTTTTAAGAAGAGATCGACAACCATTTGAGTTTCCTGCTTGAGCAGGGAGTTAGACTAGAAGACCTCCAACTCTTCCCATCCAACTCTGTTATTCTGTTATTCTTAACATGCCTATGCAAATATGCCCAGTCCATAAGTAATTAATTAATGAGTGTCTTTCAATCCACTTTCCCTTAAAGGCTCTAAGAGAATCTAGGATGATTCCCTTAGTCTATCAAGATGTCGAACTCTGTCACCATTAAATCCGTAGCTACATCCTCTTGCACCCTTGTCACTGGAAAGTTTCCATTTCTGGGTTGGATTTCATACAATGGCCAATATATAGACTAAAGTTTTTGACAAATATGATTTTAGGAGAAAATTCAGTTAGGGAAAAAAATGTTATTCACTTAGAGAGAAAAATATCTGGGCACACAAAACACAGAGAGTCAATACACACCAACTGTGAAAATGGGAAAGAAAAGATTTAATGTAATATACTTTACAAAAAGTTATTTTGCATATTTCTTTCATGTATAATAGTGAGGAGAAAAATAATATCTAAGAATAACTCTGATACAGCTCAATAGCAGAAAAAGAATAATCTGATTTTCCCTCTGTTATTCATATGCATATAAGTGTCTATTAATATTTTGGACCAATAACATTCAGTTCATAAAATGCTTGGAAGTGACTCACTTAATGCAGTCTGCTAAATATCAGTCCTATACTATGTTGCAATAAAGTACAATTTATTGCCACCACTGATTTGAAGGAGAAAAATCGCATTTTATACTAACATTCTTGATATTTAGGGATGATGCCCAACATAGATTAAAGCAATTTCCATTCATGGTAGTCAATGTGTTTTGTTTTTTTTTTCTAGTGGCATCTGCAGCAGGATTCATCATTGGCAAGATAGTGGATGGAGAATTGTAGTGCCAGCCCTTCTCTTTTGCAGCACGTGTGCAAGAGAGATGTACAAATGCCATACCTTTGCATGTGTATAAAATGACTGAGGTATACATTACAACACTCCATCCACCATCTTGCTAGTATTGGCTTCCACACCTTTGTGGAAACCACCTATAGACATTGCAAATCTGCTTTTTCAACTTTCGTTGCTGATTTGGGAATAAGCAGGGGTGGGCTGCTGGGGGTTCACAGGGGTTCGGGAGAACCTCTAATAAGATTCTGTGCAGTTTGAAGAACCCCCAAATCCCACTCCTGGCTGGCCCCGCCCTGCCCCGCCCCTCTCAGGATTCCCCACCTGGCCCATTTTGGATGCAGGTAAGTGCAGAGTGCATGCGGAGGCTCAGGGATAGTGAAAAGCAGTCCTACCAGAAGTTTGGGAAGGCCAGAAACAGGCTTACTTCCACCCTTCAGAGGGCCTCCGGAGCCTGGAGAGAGCAAAAACATCCCCCCAAACCATGGTGCAGGAGGCCGACTAGGCCATGCCCACAATGGCCACGCCCACCTAGCAACTGGGCAGAGAACCCCTTGCTAAAACTTTTGAAGCCCACCCCTGGGAATAAGGACATGGGGTAAGGCTTTTAATGAGGATGTGGAGTAGAGGAAAATTACTTTCTTGGTTCACAGATACAACTGGAGACTATCTTCCGTTTAGCTTCAGGGAGATGAATGAATGTTTGTTGTATTGCCAAGAAAAATCCAACCTATCAATGTTAATAAGATTCCATGAGTCCCATAAAACCAATTGCTTTGAAAGTTCAGTCTCTCCTTACTAAGTTATACAAGAAGAGACAACTATGTGTGCGGCACATACACACACACACATATGTCAAGCATAAAATGTACTCAAAATGTTAGCTATTTTTAGTAGCATGAGATTTCCACAACCTTTGACTCAGAGCCTCCCACTAAAAGCCTCCTTTCAAAAGGATGAAGAGCTTAAGGTCTGTCTACATTATTTAAACCAGCAATTAGAACCAGATGTTATCGCACTTTATATTTAGACACCAAATTTCAATGTTTCAACTAGTGCATTCTTGAAGGACAGAAGGAATAATTTCAAAAATGCAATTACCACATATTGTTTCTAGCCTCTCTCATTAATTTACCTGATTGCAAAGAAAATTAAACTAATTTATATTTAAATTTGAAATTGGACCAGTGAGCAATTTACTGTCATCCTCCATGAATCATATGTGAAAGAAAATGTAGCTTTGGCATTCACTTAGCATTATATTAAGTCAGCCACTTGCTAACAAGCAGAGAAATGGAGCAAGATACATATATTCTAATGTTCATTTCACTGCTCATGACATGGCATACAAGACTGTTATTTGGCGCTATAAATAACAACTTTGATATTAAGACACTTATAAGGAACTTTAGACAAACCAGATTAGAATAAGCTTCCTTTAAAAAAAAATCTACAAATTTTCATGAAATAATTGAAATGGGATCTCTGTAGCTGCTGCAGACATAATCATACTTAACTATAGGTGCAAAGTCTACCACCATCTCCAAGATCCAGACTTGTACACCAGACAATCTCTCTATTTTACACCAAAACTATATAAAATCTCCCTTTTTCGACCCTGTAATCCTCTCATTTGGGATAGAGTTGGGGTGTGGTGGATGGAACTGAGCTTGTACCAGCTGGATGCCCTTCCTGACACCAGAATTTCATTTTCATAATTATGAAAGAGAATTTTAGGGTGGCACAGACTTTCTCTTTATTCAAGTAAAATATCTCAACTTTCCCTAAATGGGTTCCCTTTAGAAGAGTGAATTTTCATTTCCAGAACTCCTCAAATTTCATGGCTGTTATGCAAAAGTCCAATAGAGGATACTGTTTAGGTAGTCCTCAACTTACAACCACAATTGAACCCAAAATTTCTGTCACTAAGTGAGACATTTTAAAAGCGGGTTTAGCCCAATTTTACAACTTGAGGAAGGCTCAAGCTATGCCATGATTCAAGCATAGGTTGTTTTCTCCTTAGTTAACTATACTTTAAAACTTTTTAGCTACAGCTACTTATCAATGGTCATTTTAGGTCAGGTCGCACTGGGATTCTGTGAATGGCTGGCTTATCAATCGAAAAATGAATGTGCTTATTTCATAAATATTACATCCAGGGCTGGATTTTCCTATAGGCTAACTAGGCTTCAGCCTAGGGCCTCAAGATCAAGAGGGGCCTACACAGTGGTGGGATTCTGGGGGTTCTAGGGGGTTCGGCCGAACCCTTTGTTAAATTGGTGGCTCGCCCACCCCTCGCCTCCCACCCGTGCGGCGCCAGCCTACAGTAGCCAGGGGTGGGCAATTGTGGCTCTTTTACAACCTGTGGACTTCAACTTCCAGAATTCCTGAGACAGCTTGGCTATCTCAGGAGTTCTGGGAGTTGAAGGCCACAGGTTGTAAAAGAGCCACAATTGCCCACCCCTTCCCTAGCCTGAGTTCCGCTGCCTGGGATCCATGTGGGTTGCCACATGGTTCCCCACCGGCTCCGGATGCAAGAGAGCAGGATGGAGAAAGCAGCGTCCACGCCTTCACTCACCCTCCCTCTCTGCTCTGTTGGATCGCCGGCCGTTCGCTTACCCCGCCCACTCCCCATCTATTGCTGCCTCCGATGGCTAGAGGAAAAAAAACTTCAAATTCTTGCCGCGGGGCTTCAAAGGGCCGCCCTAGAGCCAGTGGTGCAGCTGAACCCTTTGTTAAATTGCTGGCTTGCCCCGCCCCTCCGCACCACTATTTATTGCCAATAAATAGTGGTGGGCGAGGGGCAGGGGAACCAGCAATTTAACAAAGGGTTCGGTGGTTTTTTTGTAATTTTATTGGCCCACGGAGCTTCAGCATAGGCTAATTAGCCCTTGCTTAGATCAGCTCCCGACCCCCAGCTGATTTGCTCTCAGCTGTTTTGCTCAGGGCTCTTCTGCTTGCTTGGAAAGAGTGCTGATTTTTTTCCCCCTATCTATGCTCAAAAATGAAAGAGAAAGTAAAGCAGGCTGTTGGTTTTGCACGTTGGAAAATTAGGCAGGCAAATTTCTTTTCTTTTTCCTCACCAAAAAAGGTAGGTGCAAACAACGGGAAATTTAGGGAAAAAGAGGAGAGTTCAGGATTTTAAAACACAAAAGAAAAAAAGCTCTATTTAACTAGGGAATTGTAATAATTGCGATACTATTAATTGTATATTTCTGAAAGCAGAAATGGTTAAGTTGTGGTTTGGAGGAATATATGGGGGAAATTATTTGGTTTATTATTATTGGTAAATATAATTAATGGATTTGTAAGAAATTGGATTGCATGGAAATAATTGGAATATTCATGTTCATATTGATTAATATACAAAAAAGGTAGTTATATAACTAATTGATTTATATTAAAATGTTGAATTTATATTAAACAACTAATATTACCTAATTAACCAATGTGAGGATGGATATAAAAATAGATGACAATGGGAAGGGGTATAATATAGAATAGAAGGGAAAAATTGAATTTGATTAAGATTAGAGATGAGGATGAAGGGTAATATTAGTTTTTTACAAAAATAGATGAGGAATAAATATGGCAAATAAGAAATATAGAAATTGTAAATTTAATTGAAATGACTAAACACTGTTTAAATTTGTGAACCGGCCAAATACTCTGTTCAAAGAAAATACATTGTATGTTTGTATGTGTGTTTCTAATTATTGTTATTTATTCATATTTGTTCTCTTTTATTCTTTAAAGTTGAACAATTCTTTATCTTAATATCTTTATATTTGTTTGGGGTTGGCTTTCTTCCCTTTCATCTTTTTTATTGTACAGCAATCTTTCTCCTCAAACCTACCACCTCTCTCTTTTCTTTCTTTCTTACTTTCTCTTCCTCCCACTCTTCTTCTCCTCCCTACTTCCTCTTCCTTTCTCCTTCTCCTCTCTTCCTCCCTCTCTTACCCTCCCTCCTACTCTAATTTCCCTTCCCTTCCTTCATCCCTCTCTATTGCTGTATCCTTTTATGCATATGGACTACTCAGAGGGCTGAAAAAGTTATTTCTGACTGGTCCTCGCACTTTTGACCAGTCCTCGAACTTACGACTATCCTCACATTTTATGTTTTTGCCCTATCTTGTCACCATGGTGAAGAGAAGCAGTTGTGAAATGAGTGACATGGTTGTTAAGAAAGCTGCACGGGCATAAATGTGAGGATGGTCATAAGTGTGAGGACCGGTCAAAAGTGCGAGGCCCAGTCAGAAATGACTTTTTTCAGCCCTCTGGGTAGTCCTTTTGTGCATATGGACTACTCAGAGGGCTGAAAAAGTTATTTTTGACTGGTCCTCATACTTTTGACCAGTCCTCGAACTTACGACTGTCCTCACATTTTACTTTTTTGCCCTATCTTGTCACCATGGTGAAGAGAAGCAGTTGTGAAATGAGTGACATGGTTGTTAAGAAAGCTGCACGGGCATAAATGTGAGGATGGTCATAAGTGTGAGGACCGGTCAAAAGTGCGAGGCCCAGTCAGAAATGACTTTTTTCAGCCCTCTGAAAAAAGTCTATGCACATAGCCACGCCCACCCGGTCACATGACGAGCTACCCACGCCTACACAGTCACGTGACCAGCTAGCCACGCCCACCCAGTCACATGATTGCCAAGCCACACCCCCAACTAAGCCACGCCCACAGAACCTGTTGTTAAAAAATTTGAATCCCACCACTGGTGAAAGGGCCTCATAAGTGGAATAGCCTAGGGCCTCTTTTCATCTAAATCCGGCCCTGATTACATCTATAGTTTTCTAAAAGTTTCACATGGTTTTTAATCTCTTCCACCTCTCAAAATATCTGATCAGTACTGATCATTGAAAGGAAGAGGAGGAAGAACTAAAAGAAATGAGAGTTTACAAAGTCAAGCTATACAATTATAGTTCTTCACTAATCAATTATGATATTCTTCTCAAATCCACAATGAGACCAAAAAAATAATTGAGACTCTCTTTCTCTCTCTCCAAAATGAACTCACCTGCCACTTCATATGTCCTGTGTAACATTCATCACACTTTACTGTTGAAAAGAATCTCTTGAAAAGAAGGAGTAAGTGCCGTACTGATTTTTTTGATCATCATAAAAATGAAAGCTTGGACTAAAAAAAAAAAAAGGAAAAGGAAAAGGAAAAGGTGCTCGATCATCAAAAGAAAATTCTACAGATCAACAACTGAGATGATGGAAAGTCACCTTATCTGTCAGTCCTTTGAGGTAAACCGAGTCTGGAACGGACTACAGGATCAGGAAGTAACCTTACTGTGAAAAAGGGGAAATGGTAATATCATCCACATTCATCCCACATAGCAGCTTTTCTGAGATAAAGACAAGGTTTAACCTGGAACATTCCTATATATGTTGAAGCCAACATGACCTGGAATAAACCCAGGACTACTGAAGCTCTCTACTGTTGCAGGTTGCAATAACAGAATATTGAAATCCTGACTGAGCTTCTCTGTCTTTATACACAAGAGAATTGAGGAAGGGCAATCATGAGTTCTTTCTGGACAACCATTTATCTGAAAAGGCAGGGGGTTGGACTAGAAGGCCTCCAAGATCCCTTCCAACTCTTTCATTCTATGTTCTTACTCCTTCCTCTTTTTGAGCTCTACACTTATGCTTATATCGTCACCTTTGCATTTGGGGTCTTTGGCACACTCTGAGGTTGGTTGTTTTCTTACAGACATTTCATTACCTAAACTAGGTAATATCATCAGTTTGGGTGATGAAATGTGTTAGATCGGCGCAGGAATGGAAGACGTGACCAGCTCGTTACATAAGTAACTTTTATTAAGAACAGAAACAGTAGCAAGACTGCCGGTGTGCTGCTGGAGCTCTCCTTATATTCGCTCCCGGCAGACGCACCGCCCCTTGCCAGGGATTCAAATCTCCCGCCCGATGGCTAGCAGCCAATCAGGGCGGATGTCCTTATAAGGACATAACAAAATGTCTGCGAGAAAACAACCAAGTTCAGAGGGCACCAAGGTCCCCTCATTTCAACCCTGAGCTACAAACCTTCTTCTTTATTGGTACCTTTGCATTCCTTCTTTAAGGCTATATCCATATAGTGAATCATACCCATAGGTGCAAATTAAATTAAAGGAGGCCAGATTTGCTCAAAATCCATCTCCCTAATCTAAATATTTTTGACAACCAAATTCCCACTCAAATTCCCACTCTCAAAAATTACTACTGCCATGATGGCCAGAGGCTAGATATCAATGGGCTGCTATATCTATTTGTGTTGTAGTTAATAGGAGAAGAAATATCAACTAGTATCATATGTCTCAGAAACATGAATGGTTGGATGTAAGGTGAGGTGCTTGTGGGGAGGGGGTTAAATTGGCTTGTCAAGATTGAATATCCCTTGGGTGAGAGGCTGGGGTGGGGCAGTGTGGAGGGCATGTCCTGCAGTAATTCCCCTCACTACCACCTTATAGCAATCGTTAAATGAGAGCTTGAGTTTTAAGGACAAGTTGTTCAGGACTTGGAAAGATTTTTAGGTAGGCTGCATGGGAACCATCTTTTCTTCATTAAGCTTCTCTAGTGCTTTAAGATGCTTTAAGCCTTATTTGTACTTTTCTTACTGCATTCAGTTTACAATAAATGCAAACCTTTCTGCCTTATGAATCCTTGTCTGATCTCTTTACTCATTTGTTCTCACTGAGATCATGAGCAGCCAAGGAAAGGGGGGAAAAATCAGTGGAAAAAAATATGCTAAGTTTTTGTGAATTTTACTATTGTTATTTTAAATAATGAGTCCAACTACATCTGAGAAGCATAGAGATTTGTTATGCTTCAGTTCTTTGTCTCCAGTTCTCTTACGCATGCTAGAGATGTGATAAAATGTCACTAAAAGTTTCCAGAAACACAGAATCATTTAAATGGATTCACCATTGAAATGGAGCCTTTTTGAAGGGTAATCAAGTGAAGATTCATTTTTTTTATTAGCCATTGAAATGAACTCAGGCATCATCAGATCCTTAGGTAGCCTGTCAACTGCTGAGATTTATTTCCTAATAAATATTCCTAATCTGCTCACAGATGGTAAGCCCGATTTGGATGTGTGGGATACAGACTCACTTTTTCATAGTCAAAACAGAATATATGAAAGGAACATTCATCGGTTATTCGTGCTTCTTCGAGATAAAAAATCTATTTAGTAAGGCAATGCTCTACTCAGAAGTAAGCTTCACTGAGTTTGAGGATAGGGCTGCACTTCCTTATAATTGAAAGTATAGTGGTCCAAATTGCATTAAGAGATTAGCTTGCATGAAATATTTTTTATTATCCAGTAGTATTCATTAATTACTTTCTAACCATCCTGAATGCAGTAGGAACGCAGTCACAGCAAGTGTCTACATTGAACGTAGGGATGGGCAACTTCTTGATAGCTTGGAGCTGCTCCAAATAGATCTATGCTACAAAGTGGAAGAGATTAGTGAAACATACTGGAGAAATAAAGTTCTCAAAATCACATAGCAATAGCACTTACACTTATATACAACTTCATAGTGATTTTACAGCTCTCTCTAGGTGGTTTACAGAGTCAGCCTATTGCCCCCAACAATCTGGGTCCTCATTTTACCGACCTCGGAAGGATGGAAGGCTGAGTCAACCTTGAGCCAGTGAGATTTGAACTGCTGAACTGCAGCTAGCAGTCAGCAGAAATACCCCAAAAAGAATAGATATAGACACAGACACACCCTTCCTCCCCCCACTGAAAATGAAGTGTATAATGCAGCCTTGCACATAGATTTGCCCCATGTGTCACCAGCAGGATGATAAGAAGCATTCCATCTTTTCAAAATGGCAGCTCAGACTACTGGTGGCCCATGGGGTACAGGATGTCTGAATTCAGAGATTGAATTGATTGTTCTCTAAAGAAGAAGAAGAAAAAAAGGGGAGTCAAAAGAGCCAGAAAAAAAGATACTGCTTAAATGTTAAACCTCTTCATTAATATTTTTTTTTCTTTTTATGACCCTGTAATCCCTTTCTTCAGGGTGGGGCAACTGAATGAGTGTTTACTGGCCAGAAGCCCTACCTGACACCTACACAGAATTCACAGTACATATTTTCTCTTTGCACTCTGATAGAGAAATATCTGCCACTGCCTGGGATTGAACTCTCAACCTTCCAAGTAGAAGGAAAGCATCTTCATCTCTAAGCCACCGTGCCATTCTCTTCATTAATAAATATTGTGTACTTATTTATAAACTTTGAAACTATTTCACAATATTTGATGGTTTTACATTGTTTATTGGATATAGACCAATCCATCTCATAACAATTACCGGGCAAATACTGTATATCTAGTTTATTAGAATTACAATATCAGGGCAGCATAAATCCACATTATTCACTAGATGGCAGCAAATTTTAGCATTGATCTGAATCTGTCATCTGATGGGTTTTGGATGTTGGCATCCCAATTACTAATATACCTATGTTGTCTGAAAAGTGTCATTGTGGATTAATGTCCATTATGAATAGATATGCTTAAGCATATGGAGGACATATACTTCATTATATGAAATATCTGAAATATGATGAGATCTTTTCATCTTCACAATGTTCTACATGTAGGATATTTCAATCCTACATGACACAGATAATGAAGAGACAGTGTAATTATTATAGATGTTGGGCTATAATGGAAACACACAGTAAACCTGTTCAGTCCCATCTAGTGTCCAGGCTTGTCACCAATCATAGCCTTGTCATCAAGAAGCAGGGGTGAAATCCAGCAGGTTCTGACAGGTTCTGGAGAACCGGTAGCGGAAATTTTGAGCAGTTCAGAGAACCAGTAGCAGAAATTTTGAGTAGTTCGGAGAACCGGCAAATACCACTTCTGGCTGCCCCAAAGTGGGGTGGGAATGGAGATTTTACAGTATCCTCCCCCCAGGAGTGGGGAGGGTATGGGGATTTTGCAGTATCCTTCCCCTGGAGTGGGGTGGGAATGGAGATTTTGCAATATCTTTCCCCTGCCCTGCCCACCAAGCCATGCCCACCAAGCCACACCAAGCCCATCAAGCCCCGCCCACAGAATGGTAGTAAAAAAAATTTGGATTTCACCACTGTCAAGAAGTGTCTAGCTAGCATGACAGAGCTTTGGTGTTTTAATGCCTGGCATCCCCCCAACCCCTTTGCTTTATCTCTTTTCTAAAAAATACATTATTGCTGATAAATTGCTTTTTGGCTTTGAACATAAATGAAAATTATTTGCAGTTTACTGAAACTAAAGGATTAAGAGATGTCATTAATGAATACGAACAACTGAAACTATCAGATACTTCCATAAATTCCAGGGATGAGTACAATTTATTTTTAGTACAAGAATAATGAGATTTTTTTTTTTAAAAAAAAAAACTAGCTGAATGGCGATGCCTTATGTATATACGCTCAGAAGTATGTCCCCTTAAATTCAGTGTGATTTAATTTTGAGGAACAGCATCCTTGCTGGCACACCACTTTTTAATTCTTGTTCTTGTAAATGTTCAACTTGCCTGACCAAGCAAGTATGCTTTGGGTGAAGTCCTGGACAGGGGTGAAATCCAATTTTTTTTACTACCGGTTCTGTGGGCGTGGCTTGGTGGGTGTGGCAGGGGAAGGATACTGCAAAATCTCCATTCCCACCCCACTCCAGGGGAAGGATACTGCAAAATTCCCATTCCCTTCCCACTCTGGGACGAGCCAGAGGTGGTATTTGCTGGTTCTCCAAACTATTCAAAATGTCCACTGTCAGTTTTCCAAATTGCTCAAAATTTCCACTACCGGTTCTCCAGAACTGTCAGAACCTGCTGAATTTCAGCCCTAGTCCTGGGCCATCATGTTTCAGCCCCCTTCTCGGTGTAACTTTTCTGTGAAATTAGTTACTAACAGAACCTCTAAAACCTCTGAGTAGAATTTTACATTCTGCACCACCTCTTCCTTCGAGGATCTTAGATTTCCTTTCCTTCATACCCCTTCACTTCTTCTTGGAGGTAACAGCCCTTGTATTAGTCAGAAGTTCAGAAACATCAAGCCTTCCTCTCTGTTGTTTAATTGTTTATAAGCCTGGCAAGCACTCTGACATAATTTATCTCTCAGCCGTTCTGCTGGAGACCCTACTTTGTCTAAGCCTCTTTCAGTCAACAAGAAAACCCGGTTAACTACACCTACATGAAAGTTAAAGCAATTTCATGCTCTATTGGCTTTTTACAGCAAACACTAATCCAGCATGCATTAATGTCAAAACCATCACAACTGCAGAGGTGCTACCTGTAAAAACGTTCGCTTCCCATTTTCATAGCTCTTTTCATTTTTCCTGTTCCAACTAACATCAATACAAAATTCTTAATTTGCTATTCTTTCTAAATCCTACTTTTTAGGATCTGTTTTGCAACCCAGTGTTTTGGGAATGAAATTAAACAGAGCCAAAATCCAATCAGGGCATCTAGGACACTCTGAAAACCTGGAGCATCCCCACTAATGATTGCCACCCAATTATATTTAATATGGCAGATCAAAAAATTTCAGACATATGATTGGTTAGACATATAAAAGAGAAAGGTCCAATGCATATTAAAATGCTTTATAATGTTTTGTTAGAAAGGGATTCAGAAACTGAATTGGTTAAAGATTGTATGATTAAGTGGGCACAAAATTTTGCAGAACCAGTGATGTTGGAAACATGGAAAAAAATATGGGTTCAGAATGTTAAATTTACACAATCGCAGAATTTGAGGGAAAAATTTTATAAAATGTTTTATAGATGGCATTTAGATCCCAAGAAATTGTCGTGTATGTACCCTAATGTTCAGCCAAAATGTTGGAGATGTGATTGTTTAGATGCTACATATTACCATGTTTGGTGGACCTGTAAGAAAGTTAAGGCTTTTTGGATAAAAATATGGTGGGTTATACAGAATGTTTTGAGGAAAAAAATTCAATTTTCTCCACAATGGTTTTTACTGGGTATAGTAAAGGGTTTTACATTGGGAGAAACAAAGCTGATATTGTACATGATAACAGCAGCGAGATTATTGATAGGTAAATACTGGAAAAATGAAGCTTTGCCCACTATTGAGGAATGGACTTTGAAGATGGCCAGTTTTGCAGAGATGGCGAAGATTTCAGCATACCTAAAAGATTGTTCACAAGAGACTTATGAATGGGAATGGAAAAAGTGGATAGATTATGTGCAGAACAAATATCAAACCAGGAAGTATCAAATAGCTTTTAATTGAAAATGTTATATTAAGATAGAAATGTATGAATTTTGTGAAGATGA